>CM042482.1:6077500-7277500 GCA_023621385.1 Quercus gilva | reverse complement strand
AGAAAAGGAGAACATGGATATTTATAAGTCTTATACCATTGTGATGGGACTTTCGTTTTGTATTTGTCCCAGTTCAACAACTTTTGTTTTTGTTTTTTCCTTTGCAAATATGTTTTGCTACATTAATTTGACCCTTTGTATCAGATTTGGGGCGTTTATAAGTCACTGATTCAAGCATTTATGGAAATACAAAATTCTTAGTAAAATAATATCTGTATATGCATATATAAGCTACCCGATTCAGATTACAGCTAGCTGTTCTAAGAGAAATTATTCAGTCTCTTTCATTTTAATTGAGAAAAAAATTTGTAGGATTATTTTATCTTAAAAGAAATTTAGCTTATTGTAAACAGGAAAGGATATAAACAGTAAAAAAAAAATTCTTTTGGTGAATAATTCACAATACCGAGGGATGGAAGATTTGAATCATAATTAAATGTTTCCATTTGCTAACGGAGGTTTTAAGAGAATTCATTTAGGAGTAGGAGATACTATTAATTGATATTTTTGACAGTTTTTTAAATTTTTTATAAAAATTAGTATCGAAACTTCCCTAAAATAGTTAATTAATAAATGCGCTAATTAAGGATACTCATTAATCAGACCCATAAATTAATATAACAATAAGTGGAAACATTATTATTACTATTATATAATATATTTTTTTTAGAATCTTATATTATATAATACCGGAATGTTTAAACTTTTCCTTTTTTTCAACCTTCAGTATCGAAAAAAAGGAAGGTCATATCATATATGACTAAAAATGGTGCAGAAATAAATGATAATCATCTATGTTGACAAAATTTCTCTTATTGAAATAATCTTGATAAGATTTAGTTAAAAGTCATTAAATTTTGTTACATGATAAGATGTAATATATATGGTATGGGTTTTTTCAACATGATAAGATGACGTTTAATGTTAAATAAATAAATAAATATACTTCACCATAATTAATATTACACGTAATTTAAAGTTGACATTAAATTAAATCATATGCTATATAATAAAAGTTGAGCTTAAAAGCCGTTGTTGCACCATTAGTTAATTAGTTAATTAATTTTATATACAAAAATAAATAATAAAATAAAAACTCATGTTTTGACTAAGGGATAAGATTTAAAAATTATTTATTTGGGAAAAGATTTGCCGCAAACTAAGTTGTAACAACTCCTACAAAAATGCACATATGTCAATGCCTCAAATAGACACATTTCCAATCTTATATTTAAACGGAAACTCCATTGTCAAGATTGAATTTTTTACCAAATAGCCACTTGACATGTGTGCATTTTACAGGAATTGTATAACTTAGTTTGCAACAAATCCTTGCCCAATTTATTAAAAAAAATTAAATTATATTCAAACTAAAATTCTATTATTAAAAATTTCTAAAACTTTTTTTTTTTTTTTGAGAATCTAAAAATTTCTAAACTTAAATCCACACAACTCACATTTTTCGTCTTTGTTTTTTTTAGTATAATAAAATTTGGGCTTAGAAGTTGTGGTTAGGCCAAGTGGCCACTCTCACTAATTAGCAAATTAATTTTATTATAAAAAATTAAAAAAAAATTGGGCTTAGAAGACGTGGTTAGGCCAAGTGGCTACTATCACTAATTAGCAAATTAATTTTATTATAAAAAAATTATTAAAAAAAAAAAAAACTCACATTTTGACTAAAGGATAAGATTTAACAATAATTTAAAATAAGATTTAATAATAATTTAAAACAAATTTAAATTATATTCAAACTAAGAGTCTATTAGTAAAGTTTCTAAACTTAAATCCTACACAACCCACGTTTTTGTTTTTGTTTTTGTATTTGTATTTTTTCTCAAGTATAATAAAAGTTGAACTTAGAAGCTGTAATTGGGTCAAATGGATACTCTCAATAATTAGTAAATTAATTTTATTAAAAAAAAATAAAAACAACCCATGTTTTGAGGGGTAAGATTTAACAATAATTTAAAACACATTTAAATTTTATTCAAAAACTAAAAGTCTATTATAAAAATTTTCTAAACTTAAATCCTACATAACCCACGTTTTTATTTTATTTTCCACAAGTTGCATGATTTAATAATAATTTAAAACAAATTTAAATTTTATTCAAACTAAAGGTCTATTATAAATAAATAAATAAATCCTAAAGTTAAATCCTACACCACTCACACTTTTTTTTCCTCAAGCTTCATCTTATTAAATTAATATTTTATTAGTATATTAAGCAATACAGCTCTTGACTAAGGATATGATTTAACAATAATTTAATTTAAATAAAGTTTTATCATCTAAGTTTTAGAAATTTAAATTCTATTTAAACTAAAAAGTCTACTATCAAAATTTTTAGAACTTCCAGTCATGACTTTTCGTGGTTGTGCCAAGTGATTACTCACACTAATTAGTAAATTAATTATATAGTTTTTGTTAGGATATATCTCCTTAATTAAGGGACAATATTAATAACTGTTTAAATTAGGTAAAATTTTATCATTTAAATTTCAACAAATTCTATTCAAACTAAAAGTCTTTTATAAAAAAATTATAAACTTAAATCCCATACAAAAACTAATGTTTTCTTTCTAAAGAAAAAGGGGTTTGGCTTATCTCTAGTACTTTTTTAGCTAGACATGTCATTTTATTATAAATATACAATGTCAAGTGGTAGTGTATTTTAATCTCCATATTTTATTTAGTTAATGGATAACGTGGCAGTCTCTCATTAAAATAAAAAAAGATTCCAGTGAAAAAAGTATTTGAGGTAAGTCAAACCAAAAAAAAAAATTCATATTTTGACTAAGTGATAAGATTTAACAAAAATTACGTTTTTTATTTTGTTTTTTTACTCAAGTTGCATGATTTAACAATAATTTAAAAGAAATTTAAATTCTATTCAATAAAAGTCTATTATAACAAATTTCTAAACTTAACTCCCACATAATCCACACTTTTGTTTTTATTTTTTTCCTCAAGTTGTATCTTATTAAATTAATAATTTATTAGGATATTAAGCTACAAAACTCTTGACTAAGGGATAAGATTTAACAATAATTTAATTGACAAAATTTAGTTACAAAATTGGCTGTAGCCTAAGGCTAAAACTTCCTTTAAAAATTACTATATATTTTGAAAATCAAACCGTTAGATTGCATGTTCTTTATGTTCTTAATACACATGTCAAATTTTGTATCAATCGGATATTATTTACTATATGATTTATAGCTTATATTTTATGCATAATTTCAAACTACAAAAACTTATAATTTAAACAATTTATTGATAACAGAATTATTGATCTTTAATTTTATAGAAATTTTGTTGGAGAATATAAAAAGAAAATGTAATCCAATGGTAGATTTATCAAAATTCACCTCAAATAAAATGATATTCATTTCTATTTTTTTAGGTATAATTTTATAACTAAACTTTGTTCAAATTTAATTTAGATAAAAATTTTTCACTAAGTTTTAGAAATTTAAATTCTACTCCAACAAAAAGTCTATTATTAAAATTTTCAGAACTTATATATATTTCAACCATGATTTTTTGATACAATCCCTCTTAACTAATAAGTCATCCCTATAATTAAATCTCACACAATACACCCCACGTTGTTATATATATATATTTTTTTTTCAAACTACAACTTACTCTTATGTTTTAATCTAATAAATTCATCTTACTTATTCTTCTCTGCTTCTGAATTTGTGTGTAGGATATTATGCTAAAGGGGGTTTATTATAAAGAAGCAAAATAATGGACACCCATTTAAGTTCTTGGTTCTCTTATGTAAGTTCTTATTTATTTTTTTATATTCTTAATTTTTGAACTCTTTTGTGCATGTTTTGATTTTTGGTTTTGGTTATTGAATTTAATTTGTGAGTGTGTTGATTTTTTCCAAGGAAAAAATTGGTATTGAGTAACTATTTATTATTATTATTGTTCGTCCTGGTTAAGGCATAAATTAAATATAACCCAAATAGGAATGATCAAACTCATTCCATATCTTATATTAAGAAATTAACACAAGGCATAAAGAGAATTTTAAACTATAAAAATAGATAAACAATTATATTATAAAGACGAAACTCTAAACAATCAAAACTTCAAGTAATTTTTTTTATTAAAATTATTTACTTATTTTATAATTTATTATTACTATTTATGTAATAATTTAGTTTTAATTATTTTAAATTTTTTTAGCTTAAATTTGAATCTTCATTACGCCGTGCATTATACAGGAATAATACTAGTTTAAATAATATTAGGTGAACTGGTAAAATGAATTAATATAAGGACAAGGTTTGGTTACAAAATTTGTTGTAACCTATGCCTACAAATTCCTTTAAAAAAAATTTAATATTGCTACATATTTTAAAAATATAATTGTTAGATTGTATATTATTTACTATATGATCTTTTAAGTTATTTTTTATATATAATTTTACACTATAAAACTGGCAATTTAAACAAATTACATAGCTATTAATCTTTGATCTTTTAAAAAATTCTACAAGCATGGAAAATATAAGAAGAAAATGTAATTCAATGGTAAATTTGTCAAAATTCATCTCCAATAAAAAGATATTGAGTACAGTTCCAGCTTTAGGCTATAACAAATTTTGTAGCCAAACTTTATCCTTAATATAATCACATGAATTATATTAATTTTAATATTTAATTACATCTTATTAATATAAACTAGCCTCTGAGCAAGCGCTCACACGCGTGCTCAGAGGCTCTTCTATTTTTTGGGTAAATATTAATAATTTGCATTTATTATAATTTTGGATTTTTACTTTTTCCAATCACAAAAAAAAAATAATAAATAAAAAAAACAAAATGTGAGGTGAGTTTTGTAAATTGGAGAAATTTTAAAATTAACAAAAAAGTGATCCTATTTTTTAGGAAGTTAGAGAGTAGAAGCAATAATTTAAATTAACATAAAAGTAGAAGTTTATTAGAAGTAAGAATCTATTTCAACGTAGAAGTAAGAATTTATTTTTTTTGTCAATTTACTATTTTAACCCCATTTTTAAGTTTTAGGTAAGGGTATTTTTGACAATAAAAAAAGCAATAACTAACTTTTGTTTGCCAATTTATTATTTTAAACCCATTTTTAAGTTGTTGGTTAATTAATTTAGGGGTATTTTTGACAGGGGAAAAAGCAATAACTAACTTTCTAAATCCTCTTAATATACACAGATTACACTGGTGTAATTATATTAATAAATTTATTACTAAACATAATTATATTTTAAAATATTTGAGGGTATTTTAGATACTGAAAACCTAAAATAACTATGCATTAAAGAAAAAGCGCATGAGTATGAGTGATTTATTTTTATTTTTATATATAGATAGGATAAAATTTTAATATATAACATACATTCTTTGATAATAACTCTTATCATCAAGTTAAGAGACCAATTGAAAACCTTTTATCAAAAAAAAAATTTTTTGAAAACTTGATTTTTTTTTTTTTTCTGAAAATTCAATTACTTTATAAACGCCGTGCCAAACACGCATAAATTTTTCCATATTAGAGAAAACGATTTCATAATATTATATTAGTAGTCGCTAACCCGTACGATGCATGGGAAAGTTCTTAGAAATGCTAAATATTTTTTTTTAATCAAATTAAATACATTTTTAGTCAGGTTGAAAGAAATTTAGTTAACTTAAATGAACCTTTTCGCTTTGGATTTTAAGGAATAACTCACACAAAAAGGAATATACAAATTTCATTATGATTTGAGCTGGTCAACCAAGGTATGTGTATGTGTGTCTATATATATATATATATATATTTCTTAATCTGCCAACAAAGCAAATTATTTCCCATTTGAAGCAATTTACAATGTTCATTCTAGGCAGTAGCTTATATACTCTTTGTTGTTGTGATTTACAATTTGAGTAGATGAAAAATAATATAATGTTCTATCATTGGTTATTGCCTTCACAACAAAAAGGGTAAAATTTCAAATCAAAAGATTACATATCACATTTAAAAGAAACACTAACAGAAAGTAAAATATATGACATGCACTAATAACAAATGATCATAATATTCAAAGAGTTTTGTAAATCAACAACAAAATCTTATTAAATTACTGGGGGCAGCTTCACTAACTATATTTTATCAAAAAAAATAACCTTCTTCATAAGACTTGTTTAAGCTATCATATTAAACATGAGAAAACAGGTGCAAGCATATTGTTGTTGACTCTACACTATATCAAAAAGAGTCTCTCTTGGATTGCTTCATTCTTCTCTTTGCTTTACAACTAAAGCCCCCCAATCATAAGCTTCCTGCCTTGCAAAACTATCAACCATCAACAATACACCCAAAATGATAAAAATCTAAATAGATTAAAATGTTAGATTGAGAAAGAACTTAACTGTTTATTTATAACTGCCAAAAATGTTTAAGGATTTCTAAAACTACTAAAGTTTGTCAGGGTTAACAAATTTTATACACCTATGGGAATCTAATTCTTTTCAATCCAGTCAGAGAATTAGATAAACAAACAAAAAGAATAGAAAAGATATAATACATGTTTTCAAAGTTTTCCAGGGCTTTAACTAATTTCTTATACTTATATTCCTTTATCTCCACCTCTACCTCTACTTTCTCCACCATTCCTGCACCTTTTAAAATGCCAAAATAACCCAACGACGTCATTTAATGCAATATCTTTTAAATTAAAGCATGGATACAATAAAAATGAGTGAAAAATTATCATAAATTTATGTAAACATTCAAAATTTTGGGAATTTAGATTCAGATTCTGTAATAAGAACAAAACAGTTAGGTATATTATCTTAAAGGTGTTGTCTAACATAGAACAGATTGGGTTGCCGAGCTGTTTGGTTTTTCCTTTACAGATGATGTACAGTAGCTGTTTTTCCTTTCTTTCCCACTAACAAAAATAGTATTGTTTATGAGAAAATTTTGAGTTGAAGCAAAGAGAAGAATTTTTATAGATACAAAATATTCGAGGGCAGGTTGTATGATTGAAAACAAATATTTTACCTTCCAACCATTTAAAAGAAATATTTTACCTTCTCACAATGATTATTGGAAAAACAACTAAAAACAATAATAATGAGTATAACAATTGCAATAAACAATATGTTCCAACCATTTAAAAGAAATATTTCTTTTATCTTGTATAACAACTCAGCTGAGTTAAATATACTTTTTTAAAATTTTTAAAATGAAAATAGTCTAAAAACAAAAGAGTCATTTTTTTTTCTCTTTTTTCTTTTATTTAGCAAGTAAACAGAATAATGAACAAATATAGATTCCATAAACAAAACTATCTACATCAGACAAATAGTGCAATACGTGTATTAGTAGCAAAGCAGTAAATGATCTGATTAATGGTTTTATATTGACTATTTATATATAACTTTTATGCAACAGGAACTTTTT
Organism: Quercus gilva; assembly: GCA_023621385.1. Taxonomy (NCBI): domain Eukaryota; kingdom Viridiplantae; phylum Streptophyta; class Magnoliopsida; order Fagales; family Fagaceae; genus Quercus; species Quercus gilva. Next base: position 7,270,059 of record CM042482.1, on the reverse strand, counting down.
TAAAAATTTTTTTACAGAAATTGTTAACAAACCTTGAGTTGATGCAATTAAGTATGCAGCTCTTTATCTAAAAATGAAAGTAGATCCTGGAAAATAAGTATTTTTTAGGTTTTTCCAATTAAATAATTTGTAAAAAACATAATAACGAAGATCAATAATAGTGCAGTAAATGACCACCTAAATCAAGTTAATACCTACTCACAAAAACAACAGCGAGAAAAGAATTACTGGCTTTGCAATCTTTAATAGTCGGAAACTGATTCACATACTCAAGTGCATTATGATTATAAAGGTACAGAACTACAGAGATTGCAATCTTTAGCAAGCAGCAAACAAATGTGCAAGATCTAGAAGACAGCATTGAAAATAGGTGATTCTAAGCTTTAGTAGTTGGAAACAGATTCACATGCACAGTAGCTAATGTGATATTAGAACTAAAATCAAAAGTCATATCAATAGATAAACAAAAAAGAAAAAAACAGTTCTTGACAATATCTGAGGACCTTAAACAATCATATATTATGAACATTCTCTGTTAACAAAATGAATTTTTCTCTCAAAAAATCACATGCCCAAACATAAGCCTAAATTTTTGATAAATCCAAACATAAGCCTAAATTAAAACAAATTCAGATAAAGAACGATATTAAAAACTCCAGCAACCCGAAAATGAAACAAACCCCAACAGTAACGCAAAACTAAAACAAACCCCCAACAACCGCAGGAACCAACCTAGCAAATAGACATGCTAACTATAAACTATTGACTCCTTGAGAAATATGCCAGAGTTCCAAAGATTGTTCATTTAGTTGCATCAATGATTCAGATTTTAAAAATAAAAATAAAAAAAAATAAAAAGAGAGAGAGAGAGAGAAGAACAAACAATCTATGAAAGAGTATAAAAGAGAAGAAAAAGAATCTGTCCAATACCAGAACAATCTCATAGACAAAACATTCGGCTCTATGCTTCATCCGATTATGTCAGATCAGCAATTAATGCAGCAAAGGGGACCGATCTAACAGTAGTGAAGGGCCTCCCGTAGATCTCTCTCTCCAACTCTTTCTACACAACACATTCATTATAGGAAAAAAAATGAAATCAAGAGGTAAACAAATCAACCATGCCTAAAATTATTATTAAACCCCATAACTATCTGCAACACACAGCCTATACATATCACTAAATTAATTTTTCAGCCAAAATAAATTAATCATCAGACCGACTCTTAGGCCTTTCAAAAACACAGGAAAAAAAAACCATTAAATTGATACTATCTCCACTATAAAACCCATTGATATTTACAATATTTTCTTACAAAACCTGTAGAACTTGAAAGCCCTAAATCGATAGAAAACCTAATTGAAGACATATAATTAAAACATAACTTTAAGGCTCTATTCCATTTAAACCAATTTCAATCTGAATTTTAACCCATATCAATCAAATAAAATTGAAACTTGAAAAAGATCAGATTAGAATTCTTCATACCTGAAAAATCGTCCAACATTAGAAACGGAAAAATAAAATTGAAACTTGAAAAAGATCATATTAGAATTCTTCATACCTGAAAAATCGTCCAACATCAGAAACAGAAAAGGATCCAAATTCTTCAAGTTAGTCCTGAAAATCAAATGCCCAGAAAACGGGCCAAAAAATAATGAATGCCCAGATGATAAAAACTCAAGACCAAAATAACCATGAATCAAAATTGACATCAGCCAGAGGAGTTGTGCTGAGAAAATAAGGAGGGAGCTGCATTGAATGAGAGTGTTAAAGAAGAAGAAGGAGATGGAAGTGAGTTTGAAATAGAGAGAGTTTGATCGAGGGTTTAGTTAGGGATGAGTTTGTGTTTGAGAGAGAGTTTTGAGATAGGTGCGGCTGATTTCTGCGTTTGGGCTCCTTTTGTAGTTAGGTTTTAATAGGAATCGGGTTTGTAATTTGTATTTGATGGGGAAAAAAAAAAGATTTATTATTATTTCGGGTTTGTAATTTGTATTTGATGTAAAAAAAAAAAAAAAAAAAATTTATTATTATTTATATATGTATTGCTGACGTGGAAAATTGTGGAAGTTTCAAAAGTTTCGGTTTTATATATATAGATATATATATAACTAAAATTATAGAGTTTTAGTCAATTGCCCAATTTCACAAAATCAAAGGTGATTGCGTAGTGGAATAAAAAAGTTGGCATATGTCTCGTATGTGCTCAGAAAAATCTTCTAGATTCTCAACATTAGCTTTCATTGCTGTTTTATCAGAAATTTGTCGGTGTCAACTGTAAAGTTGTGATATACAACTATGTTTTGTGTTGGCTTTATTCCATGACAAAAAGCGCTGTAATTACTTTAATTTTGTTCATTGTATTTTGTGGGATTTTATTGTATTGGATTTAGTATTAATTTGGTAAAGAATCAGGCATGAAATGAAGATCAGTACATTTCGTGACTAGCTTGCAAGAAGTTCGCAAGAAGAGTTCCTGCGAAAAGGGCATGTGAGAAGCACATGACTGAAAGCTAAAAAGTCGTGCCAAGCTGTCAGTTTCGAGAGTGTTTCGCGAGTAAGGCCTTCCCACAAGGTAGTCACGAAACATTCTGCCTGGAGGATTTTTAAGAGTAACTTTATTACCCTTCACCCATACTATATATACTTTCATTACCCACAAATTGTAAGGAAGCCATTCAGAGAGAAAAACCCTAGATAGGTTTTCTACAACACACACACACACCCATTTTTTAGAGAGAGAGCTACTCATCCTTAGTAAGAAATCATTGAAGCCTCTTCTCCTTCCCTCTCCCATTGTCATACTTTGAGAGGAGATTTGTACCCAAATACAACCCACACCTATTTAGAGTGTAGAGAGTGTTTTGGATCTTGAGAAGCTTTGGGGAATTGCCAAAAGAAGCCGGTAAGGCTTGGCAGATGCAATCGAGCATATTGCGGGATTCGGTAAGCTAGAGAAGCCAAGGTTCGGCGTAACCCTGTTGGAGCAAGAAGCTTGGAGGGCTTAGGTGCACTGGGTAGATTAAGCTTGGAGGGTCTTCTGCTATTCATGTATCCCAACTTTATTTTCTAGTGGATTATTGACCGCTTGGAGAGTGGCGGAGAAGTTTTTCGCTGAGGACTTCGGTTTCCTCTTCGATAACACATTGATGTGTTGTCTTTGTGTTTGCATCTCTCTTCCCTTAATCTTTGTCTTTTAATTACTGCTGTGGTTGTGATTAATTTCGGTTTAGATTGTTTTACCTATTCTATTTTAGCTTATTTTCATATTCTGCACATATATTGTTTGATTATAAGCTTGTGTTGGTAATTTGTAAATTGAGGGGTCTAAACATTCATAGGTGTTTTACACACTATTTGAACTTTCATCAACAATGATAATTTGTCACCAAACTAGGAATGAAAATGAAACAATCAATGAGATTGAACTATTCTCGGTATATAACAAGACAAGGACCATTACTCCAAGTCGTGTATGATATGCACAACATCTATTCTTTGCTATGGGTAGGGGTGTAAACAGTGCGGTGTGGTGTGATGTAGTGCCGTATTTTGCCACTAAACCTTAACGTGTAGGACTAGTTTCTCTTGATCCTTCACTGCATTGCACCTTAATGGGGTTGGTGACCGCTTTGGTTTGGTATGGTCAAATTACCAATTCTTTTAAAAACTTAAACCATTAGAAGATGATGGATTTAATCAATTAATCCTAAACACTTCCCTTTATGTGTGGGCTCAAACTTCCTTCTAATAGGTTAGACCCAAGTCACCCAACACACGAGATTTTAAATGAGAAGTAGAATGAAGGAAATATGTATTGATCTCAGTTGCTTTTACTTAGATGTCATATTAAATTACCAATCTTTCTAAAAGTTTAAACTATTAAAAGATGATGATTTTAATTATTTTACCATATAATTCTAACTATTAAGAGATGATCTCCACCACAAGGATTTGTATTCTCACCTCCACCGTGAAAAGCAATATGGTGACTGCCTGTGGCAATCGGTTTTGATCGGTGCTAGCTAGTGCAATCATTTGGTGAGTTGTACTCCTTTAGCTATGGGTATGGAAATTAATAGTACAAGAAAATATAAGTTAGTATTCTTATTTGGTTATGCAAAAAAAAAAGAAACATACATTTGAGATTGCCAATAAGTTACACCTAAGGTTTAGGAGTATTTTTGAACTGCATAAAAATCCAGTTTAAAGAGAGGAATCATCTTATAAATATTATAGACTAGACTCATCACACGCGCTTTGCGTGTGCAATAAGGTTCTTTTTTTTCTTTTTTTTTTTGGTTTAGTGAAATAATGTTTAAAAGTGAGATAAAGACAATGTCCTAATTTTTAAGATATTGATAAAAGTTTGAAAGTCTAAAACTTTGGTACTTTTTAAAAAATAGTAAATCATGTACTCTTTTAATCAATTTGTGTTTTTAAATTTAAAATTATTCACCTAAAAGATATAAGTATTTTAGAAAGTTTAAGAATTTGTGTAAAGATATTTTATAGTACACCAGCACATCAAAAAATCTTAATGGCTTCATACCATATGGATGGTGAAGCCTTGATATGGTTCTAGGATGCAGAGGAGGCAGGACTGTTCACAAGTTGGGAAGCACTTGTAAAAGCATTGCAGATCAGATTTGGCAATACAGCACACAACGATCCCATGGAAGCTCTCACCAGGTTAAGGAAGAATGGTTCTGTTGCAGCTTACAAGGGTCAATAGTAGTCACTCTCAAATCAATTCAAAGGTTTATTTGAAAAGCACAAGTTAAGCTGTTTCTTAAGTGGATTGAAAGATGAAGTGAGACTCCCTATTCGAATGTTTAATCCAGTGAATCTTAATGCAGCCTTGGGGTTAGCCAAAATACAAGAAGAGTATCTCTTAACTGGGAAGAAAAGTCTTAAAGGGATCAAAGAAGTTGGAAGACCTTCAATTCTAGGATCACTTCCATCAATTTTGGGAATGCCCAAGGGAGATTTTAGATTAGAGCAGTATAAACCCAAGATTCCAATTCACAAGATTACCCCAGTGCATATGGATGAAAGAAGGAAAAAAGGATTGTGTTATCATTGTGATGAACACTGGAAGCCACGGCACAAGTGTACACCTCCTAAGCTCTTTCTAATGGAGTGTTTCCAGCCTTGTCCAGAGCATTTGCAAGGGTGTCATCTCAAAGAAATAATTGAGTTTGATGCAACTGATAATTAAGTGTCTGATATTGATTCCAAAATTGCTAGCCAAACACCAGAATTCACTTTGTATGCATTAATTGGTCAACCATCACCTGAGACCATGAGAGTCCTTGCATGAATCAACAATCACTAGGTCGTCATCCTTATTGATACTAGCAGTACCCACAATTTCCTTGATTCCTCACTCTTGGAAGCTTCGAAGCTTCCAATGTCATCAAGAACAGGGTTTGCTGTCAAGGTTGCAAATGGAGATGTGATCATGACTCAAGGAACTTGTGCTGATGTGCCAATCAAGATGAAAGGGAATTCTTTTGTCTTGGTGTTGCATTTAATTTCCTTGGGAGGTTGTGATATAGTACTTGGTACTTAATGGCTCAGCTCCCTCGACCTCATTCAATGGGGCTTCAAATCCTTGACAATGCAGTTTATGTACATGGGAAAAAGGTTCTTTTACAAGGGTTAAGACTCTCTAGCTCTTCCTTGCAAGAGAGTGGCAAGTTCCTCAAGTCTTCAATTAGGAAAGGCTTGGTTCTGCAGATTACTGTACCAGACACTGCAGCAAATCAGGACCATCAGTTTGCAGACATTACTCATCTACTAGAAGAACTTGCACAAGTTTTTGAGACTCCAATAAGGCTACCACCTTCCAGAGGGCATGAGCATCAAATCAATTTGAAGAATGAGATGCAACCGATCTGTGAAAAACCATACAGATACCCTTACTATCAAAGAACTGAAATAGAAAAGATAGTTAAGAAATTACTTGAAGTAGGTTATGTTAGGCCTTGTCAAAATCCTTTCTCTTCTCCTGTTTTATTAATGAGAAAGGCAGATGGTAGTTTGCATATGTGTGTCGCTTAATAGAGAAACCATCAAGGATAAGTATCCTATGCCTGTGGTGGATGAAATGTTAGATGAATTAAGTGGTTCTACCATTTTTTCTAAGCTTGATTTAAGGTCAAGCTATCATCAAATCAGGGATGTGCATAAAACAGCATTTCGAACTCATGAGAGACATTATGAACTTTTAGTAATGCCCTTTGGGTTAACTAATGCACCATCTACATTCCAAAGTTTAATTAAGTGTTTAGACCTTATTTAAGGAAATTCGTGCTTTTCTTCTTTGATGACATTCTGGTCATTAGTAAGGATCTTAATACTTATTTACAACATTTGAGGAAGGTCTTAAAGGTTCTACAAAACAATCACTTATATGCAAAGAGATCCAAATGTAGTTTTGGGTGTGCTGAGGTAGGGTATTTGGGCCATTTGATTTTTGGTCAAGGAGTTAAAGCTAATCTAAAGAAGACTGCAGCTATGGTGCAGTGGCCTGTACCTACTTCAGTTAAGGCCTTAAGGGGATTTTTAGGTCTTACAGGATACTACAGGAAATTCATAAAGGGATATGGTCAAATTGCAGCCCCACTCACTGATTTGCTTAAACAAGATGAATTCACTTGGAATGACAAGGCTTAGCTAGCCTTTGATTCACTTAAATTTGTAGTGACTAACCCTCTAGTCTTAGCCTTGCCTGACTTTACTAAAGATTTTGTGATAGAATGTGATGCCTCAAGGGTTGGTCTAGGTGTTGTACTGATGCAAGATCAAAGGCCGATTGTTTTTCATAGTCAAGTATTGAAGGGTAGAGCTTTGCATCTTTCTACCTATGAAAGAGAACTTCTAGCCTCTGTGGCAGCAGTCAAAAAGTGGAGAGCTTAATGGTAGGAAGAGCTTTTGTGATAAAGACTGATCAACAAGCTCTCAAGTTTCTATTAGAACAAAGGGTTGGTACACTAGCTCAGCAGAAGTGGATATCCAAGCTTATGGGTTATTCTTTTGTGGTTGAATACAAGAAAGGTAAAGACAATAGGGTTGCTGATGCTCTTTCTAGACAGGAAGAAGACAAGCAAGGCATCTTGTGCTTAATCTCTTTTCTTGTGCCTAGCTAACTTGATGACATAAAAGCGAGTTACACTCAAGATCCTAAATTGCAACTCCTATTGTAGTCCTTGCAAGATAATAGCCTTAGTGACAACAAGTTCGACTGCAGAATGGTGTAATTCTCCATAAAGGAAGAGTTTTATGGGTGATAGTCCTCAAATTATATCTCTGATCCTTAACCACAGTCATAATAGTCCTTCCTCAAATTATATCTCTGATCCTTAACAACAGTCATAATAGTCCTGCTGGACAATCAGGGTATTTAAAGTCACTATGTAGACTGAAACAAGATTTCCATTGGCATGATATGAAGGGAGATCTCAAGAGACATATTCAAGAATGTGAGGTGTGTTAAAGGATGAAAGCTGAAACCATCTCTCCTGCAGGTTTGCAACAACCCCTCTCAATACCATCTAGGCCTTGGTCTGATATTAGTTTGGATTTCTTAGAGGGGTTACCAAAATCTAAAGGATTTGATGTCATTTTGGTAGTGGTAGATCGCCTAACCAAGTATGTTCATTTCCTACCTTTGACAATGTGTTTATGCAGCAAGTGTTTAAGCTTCATGGTATGCCAGAAAGCATAGTGAGTGGCAGAGATGCCACATTTACTTCTACGTTCTAGACTGAGCTGTTCAAATTACAAGGTACTACGTTGGCTATGTCCTCTGCCTACCACCCTTAGTCAGATAGTCAGACAGAAGTTGTAAATAGATGCCTAGAACAATATTTGAGATCCTTTGTTATTGACAGACCACATAGGTAGAGTGAATGGTTAGCTTTAGTAGAATTTTGGTTTAATACCAATTTTCACAATGCCATCACACTTACAACTTATGAGACTCTTTATGGCATTCCTCCTCCCAAGCTCATTGATTACATTCTTGGCTTAACTAAGGCTGAGGCTATGGAGTCTTATATAAGCACTAGAGCTCAAATTCTAGAAGTGTTGAAGCAGAACCTAATCATTGCTCAAGAGAGAATGAACTTTCAAGCTGATAAACACAGGAGTGAGAGGTCATTTGAAGTGGGGGACTAGGTTTACTTAAGACTTCAGCCTTGTAGGCAACAGTCTTTGACCCATCAAATGAGTTGGAAGTTGTCTCCCAAATTGTATGGCCCTTTTTAAGATGATTAAGAAGATTGGCCAAGTTGCTTATCAATTGGACCTTTCTCCAGAGTCTAAGTTGTATCCTGTATTCCATGTTTCATTGCTCAAACCCAAATTGGGCCAACCTACTTCTCTTGTGCCTACTCTTCCTACTATTGATGCAAAAGGTCTTTTGTCACCTTAGCCTATAGCTGTGTTGCAGCAGAGATCTAAGCAGCTAAGGAATAGGATTATAACTGAAGTTTTGGTTCAATGGCATGGCACCACCACTAAAGATGCTACTTGGGAATCACTACACCAGTTACAGAATCAATACCCTCACCTTGTGGGCAAGGTTCTTTAAAGAAGGGGAGTATGTTAAGAGTCCAAGTCACTGGCCTTGCCAGCAGCAAGTGTAATTAGCTCATTATAACAAATTAGAATTGTTGTATGTGATTTAGACAGTTAAAGATAGTTGTTAGAAGTTAGTTACGAGTACAGCAAGTTGTTAATAGACATGGCAAAACGGGTCAAAATTTCCTGACCCGACCCGACCCGACCCGAAAAATACCCGACCTGAACCCGATTTTTTTGACACGAAGCAAAAACGAGTTGACCCGTGATCCGACCCGTGTTTTTTGCGGGTCAACCCGACCCGACCCGCAACCCAACCCGAATCCGAACCATTTTTTTAAAACTTTTTTTTTTTTTTTGGGAAAAAAATAGTAAAACTAAGACAATATTGGTTTAGTTGTTTATTGTGAACTTTAAATAAACAATTGATACATATACATAACTGCATGCAAATTAATTGAAAGATAAATGGTTGAACATTCTGTAATGAGTAAAGATTTTTAGCTATCAAATAGCAAAGTACATGCCAAGATAATTTGGTTACAGTAGAGTTAAAAACATAGATTTAAAATTGTAGACATGTGTGAGAAACATTCACAAGTGTGAAAATAGTGAAGCTAAAGTATCAAATTAGCATAAATTATGAATACTTAGACCTATTTTTTAATAATTTATGTTCAAAATAAACAGCTTTTCAAAATAAATTATGATATTTCCTAGAGTGTGTTGCTAACAATGATATGATATTCATAAAAGAGACCATATATAAATAAGTAAGCAATCAAACTTTAAAGTATATCTCAAATTGAAATAGAGTGTCAACCACAATTGATAATTGATTATAAAATTAATTTTCAAGATTGTAAATTTCTTATATGTTTTTATTCTTTATCAAATGAGTTATCTAATAAGTCATTTGTAATTTTGTTTTATATTTTGGAATGTTGATCTTGTGTAGAATTAAAACTTGTATATTTGTTTTACTCATCTTTGTGTTATTTTGTTTTAGATAGCGATGTTAGGATTTGTATAATTTTAAAATTATTGAATAAGTATTAATAAGTTTAACTAAGTTCATTCTTGATATAAGTGGTGAATTCAAAATAATGCATTTTACATCAAGTAATTTGTTGCATAACTTTCCAAATGGCAAATACATGTTATTTTCTTTATAAAAATTATATAAAAAAAAAAAAAAAATTTCCTATGAAAAATACGGGTCAACCCGACCCAACCCGACCCGACCCGCAACCCGATTGACCAGAACCCAATTTTAACCCACTTAAAATGACCCGTTTTTTACCCGTGACCCATTTGACCCGCAACCCGATTGACCCGACCCGACCGGCCCGTTTTGCCATGTCTAGTTGTTAAGCTGTTAGACTTGTTAGTTGGTGTGATTGCATTAACAGCCGGAATATGGATATAAGTGTAATCAAGCAATGAGTAAGGACATGAATAAGAAAAACCAGCTTATGCTAAACCTTCTCTCTCTCTCTCTCTCTCTCTCTCTCTCTCTCTCTCTCTCTCTCTCTTGTTTTCCCTATTTCTCTACCTTTCTCTTACTACCTTGAATCAGTCACATAGCTTAGAGTTAGAATTGGGATTCTAACATTTGTTAATTGTGTGTGTGTGTGTATATATATATATGTATATTATTTTTATTTTTATTTTTATTTTTTTGAGGGCAAGGGAGAGAATCGTCCACATAACCCATGCGTATTTTATTTTTATTTTTATTTTTTAATAAAAAAAATAAGCTTTTGAGTGTGCGTGGACTCATTGAAACCACATCAAGTGATGGTAGAGGAATCATTGGGATCTTCTTGATTTGGTGAGGATTTGGAGCTGTAGCAGCTGGAGAGAGGAGGATTCTTCGGTCGGCGGGAATTTTTTGGGTTCTGATATTTCTTTTGATACTGCTGATGTATTAACATTGTCATGTATACGATTTGGTGACGGGGTTGCTAAGGAAATAATAAGATCGATAAGATTCGAGAGCCTGATAGTGGTGATGGGACTTTTGCTTTAACAATGAATATTTAAACACAATATTGTATTGTTTTTTTCTTATGAGCCGAATCAACCATATCTTTTTGATAAATAAAACAAATCGACAATGAACAAAATTGTGTACTGTTTGTACACTGTATACATACACATGAACAGTATGAAAGTATCTTATTATGTGACACTCTTAAAGTAAGTAAACCAACTTAATTATTACTAGTATAAATATGATGAATCAAGAAGTTTGTTAAATTAATATAGATGTGGTAATTACTAGTAAGCAAACCAAATTCTAGCTTATATATATATGTGGTAATTTGCTTACTTTGGGTGAAGCTTTCTTTGTGGGTGCGTGACTAGTGTACTTTGCTTTGAGTGGTTACTTAGGCGTCGGTAAGCAAATTAAGGTGTCCACGAGTGGTTACTTGCTATGTGACATTTGTGGACATGAGTGTTGATTAGCTTGTAACAGAGAGAGCTTCCTTTCGGTGTTGCTCTCTGTACATGAGTGTTGACATTCAAGTCTGATTTTTTATTTTTTATTTTTTATTTTTAAGAATCAATTTTTCTAGTAAAATATGTATCCCACTTTTCATTTATAAGACCTTCTATTAAAATATTCTAAAATATAATTCTTCTTTATATATTTTCCCATACTCCCCAATGTCCAATTCTCTCAAGTCTCACCCTAGGCCACCCACATCCAGCAACTCTCGGCTGAATTGAGATCTTGTGCAATAATTAAGGTAATTGTGCCATACAATTTCCACCTTCATGTAAGATGTAAAAGTTGATAAAGTAAAAATAAAATAATAAATAATAAATAAATAAATTCTAAAACAAATTATCTAATTAACTTTTACATCTCACATGGAGTGGTATTGTATGGTGTTATCACACCGAAACCAAATCCCCTCAGCTAACAACTACTGCAACTACACGGATCTGTCATTGTAGGTATGCTAGAGAGAGAGAGAAAGAGAGAATGAAAGATTTACAATAAGTTACAATACTTTATATTTTTTAGTTTTTTTTTAAAAAAATTAATAATGATGGACATTTGAGTGTAAGATTTCTTGTCTATTGTGATGTTTAACTATAGTGCTATTTTACATCAATTTAAAAGGGTTCAATGTGAATGCCCTCATATAACCGATAAATGCCATACTTATTACACAAAATTACTACTTTTATGAGGTGTGAAAAGAGATTGATAGATACCTTACTTCCAATTTCTTTCCTTGGAAAAGCTAATTTTCCAACTCAATAAAATACTAAAATTATAGAGTTTATTCAATCGGGAATTTTAGTCCATAGCCTAATTTCACCAAATTAAAGATGATTTGCAATTTGGCATAGTCATCTACCAAAAAATGTTGGTGCCACTATAAGTCAGCACAACGTTTTGCCACAGTTTGTGAGTAGGCCAAAAAAAATAATAATAATAATGGATCCATATAAGTTTACACCTTGTTAAATGTGCATCAACTATAACAAAAGTTGTGTTATTTGATAAATTCTTGACATTGTTGGAGCCTACCAAGTTGGCATCACTGTGTGTTTCGAAAAATCTTCTTCGAGATAGCTTTCATTATTCTCTGTCAGTAATCTGTCAGTATCCTTAATTAACAATGATATTTTGTCATCATTCAAAGAGAAGCCACCCCATCAGGAAAAAAAATGAATCATCCATGTTGAATCTGTAACTAGACAAGGACCATGGGCCCCAAGTCGTGTATGATTCTAAAAAAAAATTAAGACCACAAACTTTATACCATAGTTTTTGCCAATTCTATCCCATCGCTAACTGAAGGGTGGACAAAAATTGAAGGGTTTATGTCAGTATCCTTAATTAACAATGATATTTTGTCATCATTCAAAGAGAAGCCACCCCATCTGGAAAAAAAATGAATCATCCATGTTGAATCTGTAACTAGACAAGGACCATGGGCCCCAAGTCGTGTATGATTCTAAAAAAAAATTAAGACCATAAACTTTATACCATAGTTTTTGCCAATTCTATCCCATCGCTAGCTGAAGGATGGACAAAAATTGAAGGGTTTATGTAAAAGTAACAGTTAGCCAGTTATATTATATATAAAATAATTGATAAAAAGTAAATAATACCATGAGTAATGTGAGAAGAATCTTTAAGCCCTGGTTACAGTAAATAGTGTTTTAAACATCTAGATTTAATACACCATATAAAATGTGAGTTGTAGTCTTAAAATCTCAAAATTTCAACTTTTGCCTTAAAAAAGCTGTTTTCAAAAGTTCTTTTAGTGAAATTGCTGAACGTTTGTCAATCTCAACTAAAACTTTCAACTCCTTCCTTCAAAATGGGAATCTATTGCTCAAATTTCTTTCTTTTGCATGTTATTTACAATCTTGATCGAGGTATTATTTGGGATTTTTGAAATACACCTTATGTGATAATTCACAATAATAAAATCAACTTGTTTATTATAAAAAATAGGACATAAAATTCAAAAAAATTGTGAAAAAAAGATAGTTTTTATATTAGGTTCTTTGTCTTTATCGGTATGAAATAGTACCCTCGATAATATTGGAGTACTAAGGTAATTTTCCATCTTGATCACATCATGGTTAAGTAGAATGGTAGAAATTGGCATGGAAAGTTTGTTCCGCTAATTTCCAAAGGAAGGCCAATCAGATATAGAATCTTTTTTTTTTTTTTCTTTGGGGGATCCAAGGATGGACCATTGATTTATTGACTGACCCAAAGATAACGAAAGAAAACAAATAAGGAGAGAAAAAAAAATTAGGTTTCTACTTTCTACCCACTAAATTATCTCCAACTTACTCATTTTCTTCTTAGGATTTCACACAATTTGCACATTTGTCGATGTGTGATTAAATTACATTATTTACACACAACCCACCACTAGATCTTAATGAAAAATAATCAAATTATCACTTGTCACGTGTATAAGTTGTGTCAAAGTGTGTAATTCTAGACTTTTTGTTTCACTTAAATTTCTACAACACAAAATCCTAGAGAAGTATAATAAACTATAGATCATGCTACAAGGATAAATATGAAGAATTTCTGTTACAAATACAAAATCAACCATCAACAATATTTGAGATAACAAATTTCATAATTTTTTTTAGAACTTGTTGATAAATCATAATTAGTACTTCACTTATACATAAAATCATTACTGACATCACTATTATTATACATCAATCTCAATCTATCACCTCAATAGTTATTAAAGAAAAAATAATTGTCAAATTTGTTGTGTTATTAGACTTAATGACCAATTTTTCACAACCCTCTTCGTAATTTGCAAAGATTATAAGTATTAAGTATTTTTGTTTTTAATGCAAAATTATGAGCCACCAGTATTGGCCTGTGCTGTTGCTAAAATTTTATCACAAATATCTGGAGAAGAATCGTCTTCAATGCCTGCACTTAAAGTCTTTTTGAATACTATTTATTTTGCTGAAAACTCTGAAAATACTGTAGTAAATAATTTTAAAATAAGACTAAACAATGCACACGTGGGTCCTAGCAAAGATGGATAAACTGTTTAAGCAACTAAATGTTGAGACGTGCACGGCGGCTAAACTGCGTGAATGGACAAACAGAACAGTACACATGGGTCCCGGCAAGATGGACAAACTACATGAATGCGTGAATGGCTAAATGTGTACCATGTAAGTAAGTCCCACTTCAAACGCAAACGTGAGGGTGAGACACTGTATCCAAACATTACCTTATAGTCCCATTTGTCCTGGCATCATCAAAGCTAAGTGGCAAAGCAAAACTTTAACTCAAAAAAAAAAAAAGTTTTTTTTTTTTTTTTTTGCAAAATAGATTATAAGTATAAAATACTATAAATTATAATTATAACAACATCACCATTTATAAATGTCAAATTTCTGGCCTGTATTTTGTTTTATGTAAATCTCCTTTTTACCCACACAAAAAAAAAAAAAAAAAAAAAATCACCTTTTTATAAATAAAAAAGTAATAGTAAATTAGAACTATGGCAAAGAAAAGTCCATAAACAAGAAAAATTATTGTGCCACATAAAGTGGCACAACATTGACTACAACTCACCCATGTGAAGAGTTGTGGTTGGTGGAAGGGTGTCCTCACATGAGCCCACGGACACCCCTCCACCAACCACAACTCGCCACATGGGCGAGTTATGGCCAATGTTGTGCCACTTTATGTGGCACAAGAATTACTCCCATAAACAAATGTTATTGAGAGAGAACAGTTGCAAATATAAATAGATCACCATCTACAGAATAAGAGGAATCATACATCTATAGAGAGCTTCCATATATAGAATAAGAGGAATCATACACTTGCTTTTGTATCCATTAAGACTCCAATGGCTTTTCTTGCATGGCTAAAGGAGAGCTTCCAACCCTTCTTACTCATCGCATCCATTTTCCTAGTGGTGTTGCTGAATATTTTCTTGAAGTTGAAATCAGGAAAAAGAAAATTCAATCTCCCACCAAATCCTCCAAAGCTACCTATCATTGGTAATCTTCACCAACTTGGCAACATGCCTCATCTCTCTCTCCAGTGTCTTGCTCAAAAGTTTGGACCAATCATGCACCTTCAACTTGGTGAGGTCCCAACAGTTGTGGTTTCCTCAGCTAGACTAGCCAAGGAAGTAATGAAAACCCATGATCTGGCACTGTCAAGCCGTCCACAAATCTTTTCAGCCAAGCACCTCTTTTATGATTGCACTGATGTTGTTTTTTCCCCATATGGTGCATATTGGAGGCATATTAGAAAAATATGCATACTTGAACTACTAAGTGCCAAAAGGGTTCAATCATATAGCTTTGTTAGAGAAGAAGAAGTCGCACGTTTGGTATGTAGAGTTGCTGAATCATATCCCAGCACCACCAATCTAACCAAGATGCTTGGACTATATGCAAATGATGTCCTTTGCAGGGTTGCATTTGGGAGGGATTTCTCAGCAGGAGGAGAATATGATCGTCATGGTTTCCAAAAGATGCTTGAGGAGTATCAAGTTTTGCTTGGAGGATTTAGCATAGGAGATTTCTTCCCTTCCATGGAGTTCATACACAGTTTAACAGGCATGAAATCAAGACTTCAGAGTACTTTTCAACGCTTTGATAAACTCTTTGACCAGTTGCTGACTGAGCATGCAAATCCCAATAGAGAAAAAGAGGAGAATAAGGATCTTGTGGATGTTTTACTCGATATACAGAAGGATGGCTCTGATGAAATGCCACTCACCACGGATAATATTAAAGCCATCATCTTGGTCAGTGAACACTTGCTCTTCCTTCATAGCCATAAAGTCCCACTAACAAATTGCTGTTGAATAGTTTTGAGTAATGTTAGATAAATAATTTCACAACATCCAACCTACTTATAATTGAAGCAATATCACTTCCATATGAACTCACATTACTTTTATTAACACCAATCACAAAATGCTACTTCAGTGATATCTTATTCATAAATTACTGACAAGACATGATGTCATAGGTAGTGTTGTTAAAAGCAAGAGGTGCACTTAAGCGCAAAGGGCTCTTGGAGCCTAGGCGCAAAGCGCAAGCGCACATCTGATTGAAGTGAAGCGCACATTTTTAAAAAATAATTTTAAAATTTTAAAAATTATTATTAATGAGAAATGCAACAATCAAATGATCAAATTATCATATAAACTGAAATAAAACTTTTTATATAATTCATATAACATTTAGATATGCCCTACTTTTGCAATTTTAACACAAAAATTGCTAGTCAATTCATTTTATTTTTTGGATAAGCTAGATATCAGTTCTTCCATGTAATATCCTTTCTTAAATCTCCTATATCTATAATGCCCTATGACTAATTAGTAATATTAGTTAATAGTTTAATCACTTAATGACTATAACTCAAGAAGAATTAGTTTGCTATGTTCAAAATCAACCACTAAAGTAACTAAACAATTACCACATATATTATATCATACGTTTTTTTTTTATGAATGAGTTAAGAATATGAGGACATTGCAATATGCTAATTGGCACCAAGGAGCTAGGTAGGTTACTGTTTCAAGGAGAAAAAATAAAAATAGAGAAGATCTAGGAGGTTGTGGGTTGGGTTTTAAGACAAGTTATTCTCAAAATATTTCTTTTTTGATAAGTAATTTACACTAAAAATATACAAAATCAATAGTTTATATCAATAATGTTAAGATCCTATAGCTTTAATTCAATTTTGGTTTTTCTTTTTTGAAAAAAAAAAAAAAAAAAACTCCAAAAAGCGCGCTTTGAGCTTTTTTAAAAAGCGCAAAAAAGTGCGCCTAAAGCGTGCTTCTTGGAATGAGCTTAGCTTTTGAGGCAAAAAGTGCTGGAGCCTTGGGGCTTTGAGCTTTGAGCTTAAGCACGCTTAAAGCGCGCTTTTAACGACACTGGTCATAGGAGAAATCACTTTTACATATTAGCACCAACCATAATATGTCACTTCACTAATTGTAAAATAATTTTGTGATTTAAGACTTATTGCAAAGTCTTAGCATGCATGTTACACTGATTAGTATTGTTACTGCAATTGCAGGATATGTTTGCTGCAGGAACTGATACAACTTTCATCACCCTTGACTGGGGAATGACAGAACTTATCATGAACCCTAAAGTCCTGCAAAGGGCACAAGCTGAAGTCCGAAGCATTGTTGGGGAGAGAAGAGCTGTTTTGGAGAGTGATCTGCCTCAGCTACACTATATTAAAGCTGTCATCAAAGAGATCTTTCGATTGCATCCTCCTGCTCCAGTATTAGTCCCAAGAGAATCTATGGAAGAAGTGAACATTGATGGCTACAATATTCCAGCCAAAACACGGTTTTTTGTCAATGCTTGGGCAATAGGGAGAGACCCAGAATCTTGGGAAAATCCATATGTATTTGAACCAGAAAGATTTATGGGTAGCACTGTTGATTTCAAGGGACAGCATTTTGAGCTGATACCTTTTGGTGCTGGTAGAAGAAGCTGCCCAGCTATCACATTTGGAACAGCAAGTGTTGAGCTTGCTCTGGCTCAACTTCTCCACAGCTTTGATTGGGAGCTTCTCCCTGGTATTACAGTTAAAGATTTAGATATGACAGAGGTTTTTGGCATCACAATGCATAGGATAGCTGATCTGATTGTGATTGCCAAACCACGCTTTCCCTTGGACCATGCAAATGATAATCCAAAGATTTAGTCATCTGTTCATCCATGCCAAAAGAGGAGAAAAACAAAGTACTCTGCTAAACAGGAGGAGAAATAGATATTGACTTTCCTAATCAATATGCTAGAGCAAGCAGGGGAGGTAGCCCACAAGGTATTATGGAATAAAAATATTTGATGTCTTGCCTTAATCTCATATAATGCATTTTCTACATTTGAAACGAGAGCAATACTAAGGACAATTTTTTTTCCAAATTTGTTAGGGTGCCAAGATGTGAGCTTGATAATGAAACTTCAATTTTATGTGGACATTACTTTACTATGCATCAATCATAATAGATCGTGTTAACTTATGAAAAAATTGTGTCCTAGACTTAGTGAAATAAGGAAACTGGTAATTCTTGAGCTTGCATCTGCATATGAACCTAAAGGCCTGAACAATTCCATTGATTCACACAGTAGCATATGTTAATCACGTAAGGATAAAGAATTTAATTGTGTTACAGAAACTAATAATCAAAAATCAAGTCAAGCACCTTTTGTCTTCCAAGCTAAAGATGTACTGGATGAACAAATGTATACACTTTGGTAAGCTAACATCTGCAATCATTAGATCTTCAACCCACAAACACACCTTCATTCCACTCCACTCTAATGGAGGGAGGAGGTGCTTTTTGAGATAAATCTAATTGGCACAAGGAAATGAGGACACATAGTCACCAAGTCATGGACTTTAATTCCATAATTCATTTGCGTTCCAACCAGCAACAAGACAAGCCCTAGGCTTTTCATGGTTCAAAGTGAGTACAATAAATCAGCAAAGGCTAGTGTTGGCATCATCTTCTGGTTTGGTAGAATGCTTGGTGAGATTGTGAATTGGGCAACTAGCATGTATACTTTAATGCATAATAATAGAGCTGGCCGTCAACCTACCACTACCCTCCTCCTTTTCCTGGGCTTGGGATCAGCTATGAACAAAATATATAACACTAAGCACAGAAACAGACACCAAGTACAAACAATGCCTTATATTTTATTGATCTATAGCACTGAATTATATATTTTTCCATTTGAATATAAAATGAAACAAGAAGTCTCAGTCAATTTATTTTTCCCCTTTTATTATATATTTCTATAAGAAAAAAAATAGATTAGATTGTTACCCAAGAAATTCAAAGCCCCTGCCAATTCCAGAAAGTTTAAAAGGTTGAGGACCTTCTCTGATAAGTCATAAGATCCTGCACCACACAAGATGAAACTCATTATATTATTCACCAATTCATGTTTGATCGACAGAAAGCAATAAGCAAGAAAAGGGAATTTATTACTAATCATAAAAATAAGAAAGAACGTGAAATAGAATCATCATAAAAAGGAAGTCCCTCGACCACTCATAACAAATACTTCCTCTCCAGCATTATACATTAGTTCACAAGCAGCTATAGAGATCTGCCAGTGTAATATAGTCCAGAATGAAAGGTGATGAAATAGCATACAACATTCTGTTTGTTACACCTATTATTATATTCGAGTATGATTCTTCAACATCTAGTCAAGTTCTAAATGACTTACCTCTGTTGCTTGTTTAGGTTGGAATTCATGTTATTCCAAGAACACGAATTCAAACCTAAACAAGCAACAGAGGTAAGTCATATAGAACCTGACCAAGGGACAGCCACTGTCTGGAGAGAGATCACATGGTTTACAACTGAATTGAATAAAAATAAATAAATAAATAAATAAATAAAACCTGCAAAACTGGAAGTATACATTATACTTGCTTATCCCTTATATTAGCGTTTCATGCTCAGTGATGACTCAGCCTCTCTATGGCTTTAATGGATCACTAAGATCTCTCCATAAGATAGTTTTTGTGAAGAAAATATAAGTATTGACTAGTGCAAACTGTGTAATCTTCATAGGCTAAGAAATTAACTTCTATCACCATTACTAAAAGCCTTTTCAGCCAATGGTTTAGCGTTATTCGGACATTCCTTGAATTTCAAACAGTACCGTCAATTCCACATATTCAATTCTAAATATACTATTATATATATTCACACAATACAAGAATAAGCAGACCTGTGTGAAAAGTTGGGGGACATAATAATTAATAAAGCAGACAACATAAAATCTTAGTTGTTATATATTCTTGAATGTAATGATTTGCTGAGAATAACAAAACATAATCTATACAAAGTCCAAGCCTCCAAGGAAACTTATCCTAATAATTCAAAGGAGGCTCTTGGGCATGAGCATAAAATGCTAAACCCGTCATGGTGAACGCACCTAGATTACCTGGTCCCTGGTTTTGGCGGGTGGGGTCAGTTACCCATAAGTCTTACTAGTTAGAGGTGACTCCAAAGGGATATTCTTTTGTAGGGTTCCCTATTTTATTAAAACCCAAAAAAAGTTTCAAAGGAACTACATTTTCATTATAAGTCAAATACGGCATATTCCATGTCATACAAGCCTCCAAACACCAAAATTACTACTATCTTGATGCAAGTGAGACATGATATTGATGTTAATCAATGACCATTCATGATGTGATCCTTTTTTTTTATAAGTATTCATGATGTGATCCTTTACTACTGATGCATTAAAAACAAAATCAAGTATGGAAGGCAGGATAGAAATAGTTGTTCGATACCCATCACAAAAGTTGTGATATGTCATGACTGAGTTCCAGCGTCAAGCTTGTTATCAACATCAAAGATTGGAATACAGGTTGAGCCTTTAACCCATGCCTTCAAAAGAGGGAAAAGGAAATGATAATTCAGGAGTCATGGTAGAGACATTATTCTTTGTAATAATGTCCTAAGAAAAGGAAAAAGGAATAGAACATAGTACAAGAGTAAAAAATTGAGAGAACCAGTTTAGCAATGAGAAATACTTACATGAGACTAATTAATCTACCACAATAATTGTATAAGATGCGTGCAATATATGGTCTTTACCACTATTGCAAGCTATCACAACAATCACCAAATAAACTATAAAACACATAAAATTTGTTGAATGATATTACATGTTTATGTGGAACTGATAAGCATTGAGCCAAAAATAACATTCAAAAACAAAAAGTGAGAGTAGACCTGTCCACCATTTTGTGTTCAGTAGAGGGATGAACATCAAGTGGGGTTTTGTTAGATAGCTGAATTGCATACCCAGCTTCCCCAGGTGTAGGAACTTTCACTTTTTCTTCCCTGACCTATGGAAAACAGTAAAAACATGTTCCTGAGCCTTGCAATTTGAATTCATTTGGAAAGAGGTGCTTTGATCACCTCAAAGTGAATAAACTGCAATTGATACAAAGATCAGCATAATCAATTTATCTAAATGATGGCTGCAAAGTTAGGCCTCATTGGCCAAGATATGGCCCCAGAAAGACAAAGGGATCTTTACAAATCTCAAATTATGCATCTTGCTCAACCTCTTTTACAATGGATATAGAGTCAGAATGTTAAGTGAAGCCCCAAAGAACTGAAATATTAATCATAGAGATCGTACATGTCAAAGCACTTACACCTTTCATGAACTCTTAACAACCAATGATTTGCAAATAAATGTCCGGTCCAAGATTCTTAATAATTAATTTAAAAAATGAGTATCTAAACAATCTTCTTAGTAATTATCATTAAATTTCATTATAATCGAAAATCATTTCTGAAAATACTACAGTCTACCTATACATGTGGTGCCTTGTTCAGATGAGAACGGCATTGCCTATGAATTTCCTGGGCGATTGTTTGACAATACTGACATAGTGACATGTATCATCTTTTATGTTCATTTCTACATGCCAGCACATGCTAAAGTCAACACATTTGGAGAGAGAATCCAGATTATCCCATTTTCTTTCACTTGTTAATTTTCCTATCTGTTGGAATCTTCCCAAGCAATGTGATATAGTCTATAGATTACCGAACCACCACTTAATTAATTGTGACTTCAATTATAAGCAGACCCAATAAATTCAATTTTAGGCAGGTTCATGCTAGTGATCAAAACCATAGTTCACTTAAAGCAAGACATTGCAATCCTTAAAAGCCAAAGTGCTAAGTTAGCAAAAACAACATTTAGTTTCCTTACTAACCCATCTACTCCAGGCCCAAAAGAAAGACATAAATGCTGTTACTTCGGGATTCAAAACACCAGAGCTTCCCATCTCTTCCGGGCAGCAGCCATATCTTTCATTTAGATAGTACTCCAATGCTGAATTAGATACAAAGACAACCCACATTAGAAACAATGAGCAATATAACAACCACCAAAGGTCCATTAGTTACTGTGAAAATATAGTAAAGAAAACTCAATATTGAATCCTAAGCCTTCCATAATTCACAGCATATTCTCTCAGTCAAGCTGATAATTTGTCATCAAGTAAACCAAAAACAACCAAAAAGACAGAAACTTTAACTTTGTTTTCTTTTCTTTCATCTTCTTAGAAATCAAACATAGACAAAAACAAAACACCCACCAAAAAAAAAAAAAAAACGAAACCCATTAATCAGAACAAGGAAAAGTTGGAAATTTTGCATACCAAAAGGTAGGTTTTGCGAGAGTGTCAGAGTTTCAGAGAAAATAGTCTTAAAAAAAAAAAAGCAAAAGACACTTGAAAATATAAAGTAAGGATATGCTTATCCAGGATAACGCTCTGCTCGGAACAGCATTAATCCTGGTAAAAACCACTTCTTTTTGGATTATTTTTTGTTTATTGCCACAGGATATATGTATATATATATATATATAATGATTTTTTATTTAGATTTCATCATTTTACGTACGAAAGTAGCCTCATACAAATTCTTAAACTCTCTAAAATACTCATATTTTTTAGTTAAATAATTTGAAATTTTATAATACATACGAGTTAAAAGAGTAATTTATTATTTTTTAAAAAGTTCCAAAGTTTTAGGTTTTTTCTGTTCTCTCTAAATCATCAAATTTTGTTTCTCAAAAAAAAAAATACCAAAATTTATTTTAAATTCAAAATTTCAAACTTTTATCAACTCTCACATAAAGAAAGATTCTAAAAATTAAAACATTATTTTATCTCACTTTTAAACATTATATAAAAAAAATACTTACAATTATTTTATATATTTTTTAGATAGATGAAAAAAAAATAAAAAAAGAACCTTATCACACACACAAAACACGTGTAATGAGGCTAGTGTGTGTATATATATATATTTCACTGATAAAAAATTTTCATTATAATAAAGGCCAAAAAATTAAACAGAATATATTTTTTTTCAAAACAAATAAGTCTTAGGTGGTCATATTTTGTGTTTGTTTAGCTAATATAGAAATCGTACACTCAAACTTTAGCCTATTTTATTTTCGTTTTTGTTTGTATGATTTATTTTTTTCAACGAAATGGACTCATTTTTTTGTGTTTGATTATGATCTTAAAAACTAGTTTAAAAAAGACTATTTTTTGTAGTTTGACTAGCACTAAAAATTACTGGATCAATATTTATTGTTATTAAATCAATTATATGAAAAACATTTTCTTTTTTAAACCATTGAAAAGCCTTAAATTGGAAAATATACCCTAAATTTGCAATCCATGCAAAAAGTTAGAAAGGAAACTAATTGATTTGAGTAAAAAATGTAATATGATACACAAAGTCAACGATCAGTCTATGAAGAGAAAGTGTGGGCAAAGAGCTTTTTTGCAGAGAAGCAAGTTTGATTCCCTTATTTAGGTTGTGCTCGTAAGAAAAATATTAGAATAGGTTTTAATAAATGTCAAACAAGTTTTTTGTGTGATTGTTGAAATATTTTAAGAGTAAGCCTAATGGCACAAATTTTTCCATAACTTTGCCACAACTTTGCTATGTGGCGACTCGTGAATGGTAAAATCATAGACCTACATGGACCACTATTTTATTTCCACCACTCACAAGTCGCCATATATCAAAGTTGTAATAAAATTATGGGAAAGTTTGTAGTACTAAACTCACTCATATTTTAAATTTAAGAGGGTTCATCAGTCATAATTTTTAGAGATCTTGAGCTATTGATTTACTAAAGATTTTGATTTTTTTTGATTTTTTTTATTTTGAGAAGGTAGCATTTCAAACATATGGAGTCCACTTAATAATGATTGCTCTTTATAATCATGCAAGTCAATATACCAATTGGTTTTTTATATAAGCGATGATTGAATCTTAAATCTCTTATTCGATGACAAAAAAATTTACTAGATAAGCTTACTGCAACTTTTGATCTTTGAATTGAGTGTGAATTGAGGTGGCAAGAGGTAGAAGTCAAGCAACCCATGCCTTCTAAAATCACTTCACAAGATTTGTCAAAAAATATATAATAAAAATAAAAAATCTCTACACAAAAGGTAAAGGTCATGCCCACTAAATTTTACATCACTACTTTGCTAAAATCTGCCTTGAAATCCATCTTGTTCTATTTTTCAAAAACATGGACCTCAACATCCTGTTACTCATGGTGTTTCACAATTGGTATTAGAAATGAACGTGTGAAACCATATATTGGATTACTCTAGTGCGACACGAAGCCGTTAACACCGAGTTGGCTCCTACGCCGCTAACACCGAGTTGGCTCCTACGCCGCTAGCTATGCCCTGCTAGGTCCCCCCCCCCCCCCCCCCCCGGGCACGGTTAAGGTTCCATAGCGCGTCATGAGCACCGGGCGAAGGGGCGGTTGAGCAACTCAAGCGAATCGCCCTACCTTACTTCAATATAGGGACAAAAGGGAGATTTTATCCAATTCCCCTTGGACAATAGGCACTCTCATCGTTCCTAATATTTTTGTCAGTGGCTCCGTTAAATTTAGATATATATGTGCTTATCCTACTTGACTTGTTATAAGATTTGCCCCTAACCATCAAAGTCTCACTAATTGTGTCCCCATGTGCCTACTTCTCTTTCTTACTGTACTCATTAATAGTCAAGGCATTGAACACACCATCAAATTTAATCTCATCATTTTCATAGAACAATATAGTAGTAAGTTAACTTTTTAACTTTTAATATTAGTCCTTGAAACTAATTACACCTGTCACCCGGTGTTGTATTTGTACTAAATTTCAATCCAACTCAAAGTTGTGACTAGGGCTATCCAGACCCGACTAGAACCCATTAACCCAACCAAATCGCCTGATGTTGACCAGATTCCAGCCCGAACCGAAGGTCCAGTCGGTCGGCGGCAGGTCTCCATTTTCAAAAATCGACGCCGGCAGGTCAAGTGGTAGGTTTGCATCTCCAAAACCTGAGCAACCCGAACCCGACCGGAGTCGAAAAAAATCCAGCCAAATCCTTCAAGAACAAGCGAGATCCGGCGATATCTCGACCAAATCTGGCTAGATCAGGTAGGATTTAACCAGATTCAAAAAAATCCAAGCAATTTTTAGCGAAACATGCAGATTCCGGTGAAATTCCGGCGGGTTTTTCTAGTTTCCGGCAACGCTTTTTTTTTTTTTTTTTTTTTTTTTTTTTTTTTTTTTTTTTTTTTTTTTTTTTTTTTTTTTTTTTTCAGATTTCAATGCCTTTTTTTTTATTTCGGCAACCGACCGACCTGACCGACGCTCACCCTCACCCGAAACCGACTCAGCTGATTTTTCCGACAGTCGGTTTCGGGTTCCTCCGCCCCTCCACCCGACGCCGGCGGGTCGAGTCCGGGTTGGGTCCAAAACCGACCCAACCTGACCCGTGGACAGCCCTAGTTGTGACTTGTGAAGACACTAATATGATGATTCTCTGTGGGGATGGAAAATAATGGCAGCTTGGGTCCAAAATGTACCATGCACTAGATCTAGATATAATTCTTTTGGGGTCAGTCCAAGGATGAACCATACTCTACTGACTGGACCAAAGATAACAAGAAGTCGAAAATGAAAAGATAAGGAAAGAAGAAAAAAGAACAAGTTTCCATCCACTGACTTCTCAATAATTTTCCACACAATAACTTCACTAATATTTTCTACACTGTGTAGCATAATCTCGAGAGGTTTAAAAAAAAAAGACAAAGTTTAACTACAAAATTGGTTGTAGTTTAGGCTACAGCTTTACTCAATATCTTTTTATTGGATGTAAATTTTGACAAATTTACTATTAGATTACATCTTTTTTTTAATGTCTTCCATGCTTGCAAAATTTTTATAAAATTAAAAATCAATAGTTATGTCGACAATAAAGTGTTTAAATTGCAAGTTTTTGTAGTTTAAAATTATGAATAAAATATAAGCTTATAGATCATATAACAAATAATATCTTATTGACTCAAAATTTGACATGTGTGTTAAGAGCGTAAAGAACATACAATTCAACGGTTAGATTTTCAAAATATGTAGTAATATTTATTTTACTAAGTAAGGTTGTAACCTTAGGCTTCAACCAATTATGTACCTAAATTTTTTACTTAAAAAAAATTAAAAGATCAAGGTAATAGGGTTAATAACTTAATAATTAATAGGTAGTGAAATACTAGGTATCTAAAACTTTTCATTCTTTTCATAATTTACTATAGTGACAAATTTTGATGGTAGTAATAGGATTTTTCATCATGAAGAATCTGTGTGACCGAAAAGCTCGTAATAGAAATTCACAACTATGGCAAAGAAAAGTCCATAAACAAATGTTTTAGAAGATAACAAAGTTTCGCTAAAACTTAGTTTGGCTACAACTTTATTCAATATCCTTTTATTGAATGTGGATTTAGAAAAAATTATCATTGGATTACATTTTCTTTTCATATCCTTCATGCTTGTAAAAATTTCAGAAGATAAAAGGTCAATAATTATATCATCAATCAAACGTTTGAATTTTAAGTTTTTATAATATAAGATTATGTATAAAATAAGTTTATGGATCGAATAATAGATAACATCCGATTGACATGAAATTTGACAAGGGTGTTAAGGACATAAAAAACATGTAATCTGACAATTAGATTTTCAAAATATGTAGTCATGTTAATTTTTTTAGAGGGAGTTGTAACCAATAACTACAACCAAGTTTGAATAGCCAAACTTTATCTTTTGGAGAAATCACAGTTTCAAATATAAATAGATGACCATCTACTGAATAAGAGGAATCATTTACTCTCTTTTATGTCAATTAAAACTCCAATGGCTTTTCTTTCATGGCCAAAGGAGAGCTTCCAACCCTTCTTGCTCTTTGCATCCATTTTCATAGCGGTGTTGCTGAGTTTTTTCATGAAGTTGAAGTCAGGGAAAAGAAAATTCAATCTCCCACCAAATCCTCCAAAGCTACCTATCATTGGTAATCTTCACCAACTTGGCAACATGCCTCATCTCTCTCTCCAGTGTCTTGCTCAAAAGTTTGGACCAATCATGCACCTTCAACTTGGTGAGGTCCCAACAGTTGTGGTTTCCTCAGCTAGACTAGCCAAGGAAGTGATGAAAACCCATGATCTTGCACTATCAAGCCGTCCAAAAATCTTTTCAGCCAAACACCTCTTTTATAATTGCACTGATGTTGCATTTTCCCCATATGGTGCTTATTGGAGGCATATTAGAAAAATATGCATACTTGAACTACTAAGTGCCAGCAGGGTTCAATCATATAGCTTTGTTAGAATGGAAGAAGTAGCACGTTTGGTATGCAGAGTTGCACAGTCATATCCCGGCACCACCAATCTATCCAAGATGCTCGGACTATATGCAAATGATGTTCTTTGCAGGGTTGCATTTGGGAGGGATTTCTCAGCAGGAGGAGAATATGATAGCCATGATTTCCAAAAGATGCTTGAGGAGTATCAAGTATTGCTTGGAGGATTTAGCATAGGAGATTTCTTCCCTTCCATGGAATTCATACACAGCTTAACAGGCATGAAGTCAAGACTGCAGAATACTTTTCAACGCTTTGATAAACTCTTTGATCAGTTGCTGACTGAGCATGAAAATCCCAAAAGAGAAAAAGAGGAGCATAAGGATCTTGTGGATGTTTTACTTGATATACAGAGGAATGGCTATGATGAAATGCCACTCACCACAGATAATATTAAAGCTATCATATTGGTGAGTGAGCACTCTCTTTCACTTCCCTCATTGCTATGAAGTCCCAACTGGTTGAATATAAACCTTCTTTAAGTTTTTTTTTTGATAAAGAACCTTCTTAAGTTTTAGCATACAGATTACAATATTCCTCAATTAAATTAAATTATTTGATTGCATGGCAACAACTGATCAATTAAATCATGTATTGAATTTAATTGAGAAACCTAAGGTATAACACTAAGATTGCGTTTGGATACTTAAATTTTAATTTTAATTTTAAAGTGATGGATTTGAAACGTCTTAATTCCAAATCCATAAATATTTAATTATGTTATATGGATTTCTAAAATTCTATGGGTTTTGAACTGCAGGATATGTTTGCTGGAGGAACTGATACAACTTTCATTGCCCTTGACTGGGGAATGACAGAACTTATCATGAACCCCAAAGTCATGGAAAAAGTACAAGCTGAAGTAAGGAGAATAGTTGGAGACAGGAGTTGTTTTGGAGGGTGATCTGCCTCAGCTGCACTACATGAAAGCTGTAATTAAAGAGATCTATCGGTTACATCCTCCTGCTCCAGTATTACTCCCAAGAGAATCCATGGAAGAAGTGAACATTGATGGGTACAATATTCCAGCCAAAACTCGTTTTTTTGTCAATGCTTGGACAATAGGGAGAGACCCAGAATCTTGGGAAAATCCAGATGTTTTTGAACCAGAAAGATTTATGGGTAGCCGTAGCACTGTTGATTTCAAGGGACGGCATTTCGAGCTGATACCTTTTGGCGCTGGTAGAAGAAACTGCCCAGCTATCACATTTGGCACAGCGAGCATTGAGCTTGCTTTGGCTCAACTTCTCCACAGCTTTGATTGGGAGCTTCCCCCTGGTGTGACAGCTAAAGATTTAGACATGACAGAGGCTTTTGGCATCACAATGCACAGGATAGCTAATCTGATTGTCATTGCCAAACCACATTTTATCTTGGTCCATAACGATAATCCACAGATTTAGATATCCTCCTGGGCCCTGGCACCGTTAATCCATGCCAAAAGAGGGAAAGACAAAAGGCACCCTGTCAAAAAGGAAGTTGAGAAGACTTTCCTGATCAATAATCTAGAGCAAGTGGACAACAGGTACCCCACAAGGTACAATGGAATAAAAATGTCTAATGTTTTAATCTCATATAATGCATTTTGTATTCTGAAATAAGGAAATGGGTTTAATGTAATCCTTGAGCTTGCATCTGCACTGCATATGAACCTCAGGGCCTGAAGGAGCAAATTTAAAACTGTTGACATCCAAAAATTAGCAATTCCCTGTTCAAGAAAAGGTTGGGAATTGCAAGCAACAAAGGGCTGATACTCTATGTTGCAATGAAAAATGACAACATATTTTTTTAATAATGATACTTAAGTCATATTTCACGTGCGTTTGCCAAGAAATTATTTTGCATTTTGCGTTTTTGGCAAGGTCCTATGGCACTGTTCACGACCTAGCCAAACTTGTAAAAAACACACATAAGCAGTAAATCTAGGTCTCACGGCACTATTCATAATTTAAAAATTATTTTATTACAGTGTTTTCAGTAATAAATTTTCAATTTTCAGCAAAATAAACGATATCCAAACAGACCCTTCATCTCCCAACTTCCAAGGGAAAAAAGGAGAGAGAGAAAGAGAGAGAGAGAGAGCAAGTTCCTGAAATTTTATATTTTTGGCAATTAGATACATTTGATTATGCAAGGATACATAATCAGACAAAAAAACCTTTCTAATACACATTACAAGGAGTAGAAATGTTATATTTTAGACTGTATAGCTAGAACTTCTTTTTACAAGCCAGAATGATTTTAACAAAATTTACGGAGACAAACGCTGTTTGATTAATTCCGCAACAGAACGTGGTAGAATACGCTCAAACACAACACAACCAAAAAGCATAAAAAAGATGCACAGTGGGGAAATTTAATATTGGAAAGCATGCATGTAAGTGTAACTAGCTTTGTAAAGCAGTTTTTCGGTTTTTCCGGGGGGAAAAAATTGTGATATTGGGCAACTCGTCTTCATATGGTGCTCTCTCAATATTTCTATCGAATACATTTGAACCCAGCTACTGAACCTCAGGGAGACCTTATATCCCGAAGATAATGACCTACTTGCTGAGCACCAATATACAAGGCATCAGCAACAAGAAAGACCCCCACCTGTGCCATAAATGATCATATTAGTCTATTCAGGTAAGGGGCTAAAGAGTAAAAGGTAATTTATATATTACCAATTTGGGGAAGAGAATAATTACCAGACGGGCAGAAAACATTAGTCGGTAACCCCAACCTTCTTTTGCAGCTGCATCTCTTTGTTGATCAGTAAAACTGAAGATATTAACAGAATAGGTTATCAATGCTGTGTGTTAAAATTATAATAAATGAACAAGTCCCTCGATTCACACACTGATATATGTTAATCACACGAGGATAGAGAATGTAATTGGGTTACAGAAAGTAAGTCTCACAAATCAAGTCCAAGCACTTATTGTCTTATAAGGTAAAGATGTACTAGATGAGGAAATGAAGAAAGTTTTGGTAAGTTAACACATACACTCAATAGATCTTAACCCACAAACATACCTCCACATCACTCCACTCTAATGGTTTGATGAGGTGCCTTTTGAGCTAAAGCTCTTTGGTTTGGCACAAGGAAATGAGGACACACAGTCACCAAATCATGGACTTTAATTCAGTAAGACATTTGCATAGACGTCACATTAAGATGTGTCCAACTGATTTGGTAAAAATGCCAAATCCAATCTACAGGCATTTACTGGATAATGCATCTGAAAACTGATGCAGGAGCACAACCAGAAATTATTTCAATATCTTATTTTCGATTTCATTGGATAATTTTATATTTCAAGTTTTTATTTGCTTAGTTTGAGTTGTGATAGGAATTAAATTTCATGTTCTCAGGTAGGGATTAGTTGGGATTAATATTTGGGTTCAGCTAGGATTTATTGTTTATCTTTATCTCTTATTTCCTGGAAGCTCTATAGAGGTCCAGATGGTTATTTAGTATTAAGACTATTTAGATTATTATTATTAATCAAAGATTTCTTTGGAAAAATGCTTTTGTGTTTGTTGGTGATTCCAAACCCTTAGGTGGTGAAGCCTAAGGTTTACCATGGGACTGTTCTGGGTATTGAAGCCTAGGCTGTCCTGCATCAAAGACAATGTCGAAATCTGCAGTGGTTAGTGCTGACATCATCTTCTGGTTTGGTAAACTGCTTGTTGAGATTGTGTGCCGGGAAACAAGCATGTATACTTTAAAATCCTTAATGTATACTAAGGCCTTATATTATATTGATATACAACATGGAATTTTCTATATTTCCATTTGAATAAAAAAATATAAAGAAAAATTTCAATCAATTCATTTTCCTTTTATGATACTTCTCAAAAGAAAAAAAAAATTAGATTGTTACCCAAGAAACTCTGAAACCCCACCAATTCCAGCAAGTTTAAATGGTAGAGGACCTTCTCTGATAAGATCCTGCTCCACATAAGATGAAACTCATTATATTCTCAAATTCATGTTTGATTGACAGAACATAAGTAAGAAAGAGAAGGGTATCTATTAATTATCATAAAAAGAAGAAAGAACATGATATAATATCACAATATTAATAACATCAAAGTCCCTGGACCACTCATAACAAATACCTCCTCTTCAGCAGCCTCCAGGCCCCCTTGCACCCAGAAAAGGTTTTTGTAGCCAGCATTATATAGTAGCTCGCAAGCAGCTAAAGATCTGCCAGTATATTATAGTCCAGAATGAGAGGAGAGACAAAATAGCACATAGCATTCTTAATGATACACCTATAATATTTGTGTTTGATTCTTCAATATGTAAAGGCGATTTGCATCCCTCAATAATTTATCTATTAAGTATATGTAGGACACCAAAACCAACTATGACAGTCAAAGGTAGGGCTATGAGTGGAACCCTTCTGCTTCTCACCCAAGCTGGAACATATGTTTCAATTTAGTGACAAGTGCTTCACTGCTTTGAGCCAGTCCAACAACATAAATTCCAACCAGAACAAGCGACAGAGGTATGCTATCTAGAACCTGACCTAGGAAAAGTTGCTTTCTGGAGAGAGATCGCATGGTTTACAACTGAATTGGCTAAAAAAACTGCAAAACTGGAAGTTCACTTTGTACTTGTTTATCCCTCATATTAGTGTTTCATGTTCAGGGATGAGGATGACTCAGCCACTTTATGGCTTAAAACAACAACAAAGATCTCTCAATAAGATGGTCTTTTAGAAGAAAATATAAGCATTGTCCAGTACAATCTCCATAGAATGAGAAAATAACTCCTATCACCATTACTTAAAGCCTTTTCAGCCTATAGTTTAGCGTTTGGACATTCCTTGAATGTCAAACAGTTCCATCAGTTCCGTATATTTATATGACTGAATGTTATATATTACACACACGCACGCAATACAATAAAAAGCAAAGGCCTGTGAAAAAGATCGGGGACATAAAAAAACTGACAATATAAAATGTTTGTATTATATATTCTTGAATGTAATGCTTTGCTGAGCATAACAAAACATAATCTATAGAGTACAATAACGTCAAATATTTTATTGGAGATGGTCCCAGAGTACAATTTCAGCATGATGTTTGGCATGGACCCAACCTTTAAAGGTGTTATATCCAGATCTCTATTCTCTAGTAGTAAAGAAGAATGCTATGTTTGTTCTTGTTTGGAGTTATTGAATGAGGGAGAGAGAAGTACATGGAAAATTCATTTTGTTTGTGGTTTTAATGATTGGAAACTGGAATCAGTTGATTTGTTCTTCAATATCTTCTATTCCAACATCCCAAAAGGTATGGGCCCTAGTAGGTTGAGATGGTAAGTTTTATGTTCACTCCTATTACAAGGCCTTGAGAGGCTCCTATAAAATGGCTTTTCCATGGAGTGTATGGTGTACAAAGGCTCCCAAAAGGGTGGCATTCTTTGTCCAGCAACAAGGAGAAAAATACTTACATGTGACAACCTTATGAGGAGGGTTATAACATTGGTGAATAGATGTATGCGCAAGTGTAGTAGTGAAACAATGGATCACTTACTAATTCATTAAACTACTGCTAAGGAGATGAACTCTTTTGTATTTACCATGTTTGAGGTTCATTGGGTGCTTCCTACCAGAGAGAGTTGTGGGTGTACTATCTGAGTGGAAGATTTGTGTTACTACTCATGGCAACCTGTTTGTTTAGAAGATAGTCCCACTGTGTCTAATGTGGGTTATATGGAGGGATAGAAATAACCGCACTTTCAATTGTAAGGAGCTTTCAACCATGGAGTTAAAGAAGTTATTCTTGAGACTGCTATTTTGAGAGGTCTTGTACTCTTGGAAATAGTGAAGAGCATTCAATGTAGATTTCAAAGGCTATCTTTCCTTTAGAGCCTATTTTTCTCTGTTGTAATATTTTAGGAAATTTGAGTACACATCCCGTGTGCTTAAGTTTTTCTCTTCTCAAAAATGTTATTACTTATCAAAAAACAAAACAAAGCATAGTCTAATTCAAACTGAAAAGAAGGAATTTCCAAATGCTTAGTGTTAAAATCACAACTGCAATTCTCTCCAACAAGCAGAAATAGTAATGACTCTGTATTAACCCACTACTATCTGAAAGTCCAGTGAAATAAAAAGCTCACCTCAAACCCTTCTGGCATGCAACAATAAGGTCTGTATGCTTTGGATACTTCTCCACAACCTTTGACAAGAACTGGCTGTTGAAGAAAGGAAAAAACAATAATAAGCCAAGCACTGTATATAAAATTAAAGGGTAAAATACTATTTTGGTCCTTACACTTTACCAAAAGCTTATTTTTTGTCCCTAAAATTTAGAAAGTCATTTTTCTATCCTTAAAATTTGTAAAGAGTTTTTTTAATAGTTTCTAGATAAAGATAGGGATAAAAACAAATTTACTTTTCCAATAATTTAGGGACGAAAAGAATTTTTTTTGGTAAAATTCAAGGACAGAAGGTAAAACATTTTCAATAGTTTAGGGACAAAAAATGAATTTTTCAATAATTTAGGAACAAAGAACAAACTTTTTAAAGTTCAGGGACAAAAAACAAACTTTTGGTAAAGTTTAGAAACCAAAATAATATTTTACCCAAAATTAAATATTAAGGAATACTTCCTGACATACTTATTGTAAGACAATGTAGGCACACCGCTCCACCAACCTCCTACACAAACATAAGTCAAATTTAGCAAAATCACCAGCAAAAAGTCCAAGCCTCCAAGGAAACTTATCCAAATAGTTCAAAGGAACTAGCATTTCATTATAGTCAACAGTGCCAAATTCCATGTCATACTAGCCTCTAAGCACCAAAATTAGTACTATCTTGATCCAGTGAGACATGATAATGATATTAATCAATAACCATTCATGATGCAATCCATTATCATTGATGCACAAAAAGAAAAATTCAATTACAGTAGACAAGTTAGCAATAGTTGTTTGATACCCATCACAAAGCTTGTGATCTGTCTGGACAGAGTTCCAGCGTCAAACTTGTCATCAACATCAAAGATTGGAATCCAGGTTGAGCCTTTAACCCATGCCTTCAAAACAAGGAAAAGAAAATGATAATTCAAGAATCTTGATAGAGCCATTATGCTTTATAAAAATTTCCTAAGAAAAGGAAAAATGAAAAGAAAACAGTACAAGGGAAAATTTTTGAGCTAACCAGTTTAGTAATGAGAAATAGTTAATAAGAGATTAAGAGCTAATTAATTTACCACAATAATTGCACAAGATGCCTGCAAAATATGGTATTTATCACTATTGCAAGCTATCACAATAATCTCCAAATAAACTATAAAACACATAACAGACGTGGAGTGATAAAACCCATTTATGCAGAACTGATGAGCAGTGAGCCAAAAATAATATTCAGAAACTTAAAATTGAAAGTAAACCTGTCCACCTTTTGGTGTTCAGTAGAGGGACGAACATCAAGTAGGGTTTTGTTAGTTAGCTGAATTGCATATCCAGCTTCCCTGGGTGTAAGAACTTTCACTTTTTCTTCCCTGACCTATGACAAACAGTAGAAACATGACGTGAAATTCCTGTGCCACACAATTTGAATTCATTTGGAAAGAGGTATTTCATCACAATCATAGTGAATAAACTGCAATTGATACAAAGATCAGCATAATCAATTTATCTAGGTGATGGCTACAAAGTTAGGCCTTACTAGCCAAAACATGACCTAAGAAAGGCAAAAGGATGTACAATCTCAAATTGAGAATCTTGCTAACCACTTTTACAACAGATATAGACTCAAAATGTTAAGTGAAGCCCCAAAGAACTGAAAACTATTAATCTTAGAGATCATATATGTCGAAACGCTCATACTCTTCACAAACTCTGAACAAACAATATTAGCAAATAAATATCTGATCAACGATTTTCAATAATCAATGTACAAAATGAGCATCTAAACAATCATCTGCGCACCTATCATTAAATTGCATTATAATTGAAATCATTTCTGAAAATATTACTGACTGCCTATTTAGCAGTGACTTGTTCAGATGAGAAGGGCAATTCCTAGGATTTTCCTTGGTGATTGTTTGATAAAATTGACCTATACAATCTTTTATGTTATTTCCTACATGTCAGCACATGCTAAAGTCAAGAGCTTGCACTTTGAAATAACATAGAAAATAATTGATATATCAATGATGTTATGTGGAATCTGATTACTTATCAGTAAAAAATAATAAAAATGTTATATGGAATCTTCTCAAACAATGTAATATAGACTATAGACCCATCACTCAAGTAATGGGGATTTCAATTATAAGCAGACGCAATAAATTCAATTTTTTTGGCAGGTTAGTGCTAATGATTAAAACCATAATACACTGAATGAAATAACTTAGGTATAGTTACTTAGGTGTTGTACTTGAGGTTCTCCAATTAAATTCAGCCATGCAGCTTCATTGACCAATGCAACACTAAAGGCATTATCTCCCCCAAGGACAATTAAGTTCAACAACGTGGCTCATTGGCCAATGCAGTCACATGGTTGAATTTAATTATACAGCACCTAAGAAACTGTAGCTAGGTTTTGTCACTCATTTAAAAACAAGACATTGCAATTTTTCAAAACCAAAGTGCAACTCAAATTAAGATTCAGCTAGCAAAAACAACATCAGTTCATTAGTTTTCTTACTAACCCATCTACTCCATGCCCAAAAGAAACATAAAAATGCTGTTACTTTGGGGTACAAAATACCAGAGCTTCCCATCTCTTCCTGGCAGCAGCCATATCTTTCATTTGCTTCAATTCATAATCTTCACCATCGGCTTGCATTCGAATAGTACTCCTATGCTGAATTAGATATAAAGATAACCCACATTAGAAACAAGGAGCTATATATCAACCACAAAAGTTCCATTATTTACTGTGAAAATGTAGTAAAACAAAACTCAATATTGGGTCCTAAAGTTTCCATAATTCACAACTATTTCACTGACACACCAAATTCTCTTAGTCAAGCTGATAATTTCTCATCAAATAAACTAAAAGTAACCAAAAAAGACACAAACTTTAACTTTCTTTTCTTTTCTTTCATCTTCTTAGCACCCAAACACAGGCGAAAACAAAACACCCACAAAAAAAAAATGAAACCCATTAATCAGAACAAGGAAAAGTTGGAAAATTTGCATACCAAAAGGAGGGTTGTGCAAGAGGGATTGAGTTTCAGAGCAGATAGCTCCAAAGAAGTGCAATGATGGTGTGTTCTTTTAGATATGCGGGAGACATTTCTTAGTTGAAAATTAGAGCATGAAATGGTAAGAGAAGGAAGTCCCAGAGCTTCCATTGTGACTTGTAAGTGACAATTGTTTGTGGGTGAGACAGTGAAACGGAAAGTGTTGAGATTTCAGGTTTGGAATATGCTTATCCATTACAAAACTGACACGATAAAAAGTAAGGCTAATGCTTATCCGGGATAATGCTCTGCTCGGAACAGCATTAATCCTAGAAAGAACTCATTTTGTTAATTTTATTTTATTTCATTGTTATTATTTTTATTTTTATATTTTTAGCTACTTATTTCAATTTTTTTTTTTAATCCGACATAGAAATCTATTTTATTCTAATTTAAATGTATATGTATTTAAAATTTCTTATTGGAAACTTGAATTCCAATCATTATCCCTCCATCACTTCCTTATATATAAAAGAAATCCTATGAGAACTTTTTATACTTGTAAAATAATAATCTTATTACTCATTTCACTTCTAAAGCGTTATTTATTTCACTACACGCGGTATTCATGTAGTGGACTCTTTGGCCTAAGATATAAGGTAAATCCCAAGTCTTACGGCCTATTTGGATTGAGAGAGAAGAGAAGGAAAGTGGAGGGAAATAGAGTAAATTATAGAGTTGGCTGAAAATAAGCTAATTTTTTGTCATTTCTACTCTACTCTACTCTACTCCTCCTTCCTCTCCCTCAATTCAAACAGACCATTAAATTTAATTTCACTAAACTATTACTCCATGAAATTTTTGGGATGTCTCATAAATAAGGAGTGAAATAATCTAGTCAAAAATTGGAAACATCACTTCCTTATATATAAAAGAAATCAATATTTATTCTGATTATTATTTTTTTTTCAAAAGATGTTACAAAAGCCAAAAATATATTTTGTTTCTTTTGGATTAATTTTAGTAGATTTTAAAAAATATTTTTCATTGATAAAGATTTTTCACTACCGAATATTGAAATTGCAAAAAATACTGTTTTGTCAAAAAATATAGTTAAACTTTGAAAAAGTTAGAATTTAAAAAATTATTCATAAATAAATAAACTAAAAAGTTAAAAAGAAAAAGAAAATCCTATTATTATTTGTCTTGGATCTAATAGTATTTGTCTTGTTGTGAGAACAAATTCCACACACACACATATATATATATATTGGTAGCCAGATAAACAAATCACAAATCCCATTTTGTGAGAACCAAATCATTTGATTTTCATGAATTCATCAGAAAATTGTTTGTCCAAATTCACCAAATCAAACGTTGAAAATATAAAGTAATTTTTTTTTCAAAACAAATAGAACCATTTTTTTTGTTGTTGAAATGGTCGTCATCGATTATGTTTGTTTGGCTATGGGTTCGTTTGGTTAGGCGTTTTGAGTAATTAAAATAGCGCTTTTAAAATTCAAAACTCCATTTTACAACCACAACTCCTAATAGGTTTTTTAAAAATGCTCATTTTAAACTAAAAACACAGTTTAGCTTGTTTTCATTCCATATATTTTAGATTTTTTCTCTTTCAATTAAGTCTTTCAATGTTTATTCTTTTTTCCGTGTTATCCTTCTGTCTACCTTCACTAGACGTAGTTTTGTTATTTTTCAAATTTCAATTTAAAAAATTTTGGGGAGATAATGTCTTGGGGAAGATTTGTTTTTTATTATTTATTTTTAAACGTATGTCTAGGAAAGATTCTAATTAAGTAATTAATTAAATTTAAAACATAGACATTCCACATAATTTAAAAGCCTAAGTTTATTGGTTTGTACGGATTATGGCATATTAAATTATTAACAATTCTGTTTCAAAAAAAAATTATTAACAATTCTTTCTTCTCAAAAATAAAATTTATTAACCATTCCATCCTATTATTATTAGGACAAAGTTTAGCTACAAAATTGGTTGTAGCTTAAGGCTACTATCTTACTCAATAAAATAAACATTACTACATATTTTGAAAATCTAACCGCTGAATTGCATGTTCTTTATACTTTTAATACACATGTCAAATTTTGTGTCAATCGGATATTATTTACTATACGATCTATGAATTTATATTTTATGCATAATTTTAAATTACAAAAACTTGCAATTTAAATAATTTATTGATAATATAGCTATTGATATTTAATTTTCAAGAAATTTTGCAAGCATGGAGAATATAAGAAGAAGATGTAATCTAATGTTGAATTTGTCAAAATTCACCTTCAATAAAAAGATATTGAGTAAGGTTGTAGCCTTAGACTACAACCAATTTCGTAGCTAAACTTTGTCCTTATTATTATTCGACATGAAATTTTACTCATACATATATAACTAATCACAAGAAAAATGAGTCTGCCATTCATATTTCATACTCACTAATAACAAAAAATTCCCAATCAAATCAAACAAAGTGCGTTGATCTCCAAAAAAATAAAAATCCAACAAATGTCTTCTCATTGCTTTCACAACATATGAGATCTAAATATATGAGATCTACATATATTGTAAGACGGATATATTATCAAAGAGAAATTATATGTCTACAACATTTTTATAACAAATTTTAAGTGGCAGGTTGTTACTGGTTGTTATTGTTGGGGCAAAAAAGTAATCTTAATGTTAGTTTCAAATTTGAACCAATAACAACTAACCACCTGTGATTTGTTGTAAAAATGTTGTAAAATTGTTATAGACGTAGCATCTCTCTATTATCAAATTGTCTTATAAACTAATTTTTCTATTTGTAGGCAGTAGTGGCCAATCACAACCCATGTTGGTCCAAATATGCCGGATTCAATTGGAATCTACTTTTTTATCCAAATTTTAAACTTATTTCTTTTTGTTTTGTTTTGTTTTTGGCTTAATATCCCAAATTTAAAAAATATGTAAAATTCTAGACTCTAGTGGTCTCATCGGTGCTAATAAACCAATTATGGGATGAATAAAATTCATTAATCTTGGATGGATCTGTGCATTTAGTTTGTACAATAAGAAAAAAAAAAATATATATATATATATATATAAGTTTTTGTCCCTTACGAATTTCTCTCATAATCTTGATTAATTTATTACTTCGGTTAAGTTAAAAGAGAGAGGTTTGGGTCCAGTGTCCAGTTGCATTGAATTCGTACGTTGAGATTATAACACATGTCCACTTTTAAACACATGTCACAATCTTAACGGGTCCAGTGCACACCAAGCCGTACTCGTACTAGAGTCTAAACGTGAATCTCTCTAAGCCGTACTAGGAGTCTAAATCAGCACCAATCCATACTAGATGAGAATCATGAGATGGTAAACCTATGAATGAATAGGATACAAATGATAGAAACTAGAAAGTAAATAGAGAATTACTTCTCCAAAAAAAAAAAAAGATATTTACTAAGAATTTAGACTGCAAAAAAAATAAAAATAATAATTAAATAGTTGACATTAATTCAATTTAAAACTAATACCAAACTCTAGAGTTTATTATATGTAAATTACTTTTTTTGGGTAGGGAACCCAACCAGATAAAATAGCCATTTGCTTCTTAGGCCTTTTTTTTTTTTTTTTTTTTTTTTTTTTTTTTTTTTTTTTTTTTTTTTTTTTCAGCTGATACACGATCTGTAGGTTTGAACTAATCTGAGCAGTCGAATCTGCCAACATTCATCTAGTAAAATCGATCCTCGCTTCTTCAGATTATTGAGAATTGAAGTTCGCTGACCTGATCCCTCAAGTTTTAACATACTACTCCGACCACACTCCACTATAAATAAGAAGGTGAAGAAAACATCAACTTCTCCTAGGGCATGTTTGGTCAACTTGTTTTTTTTTTTTTTTTTTTTTGGTTTTCAAAAGAATGAAAACTTTTTTCTAAAAGTTGGGATTGAAACCAGTTTTCAACCCACAATTTTGACATCATTTGTGTTTGGTTCTTATTTTTGAAAACAAATTTCCAAGATCTTAATTTTTTTTTTTTTTTTTTTGCTTCTTCCCCTCTTGGGCTCTCTTAGTCTTCTTCGCATTTTTAGTTTGGCTCCTATTCAATGTGGCTGATTGTGAGTGCTGAAAAAGAAAAGTTAGAAATTTTTGTAAAAGTGATAAGTAACTAATCATGATTTGCTACATAAGATAGTTATAAAAATGAGCATAGAATTAGTTATTATAAAATGAGGACATCTATCAATGCCTCCGTTAGAATGGGAAGAATACTGAAGTACAAAGAAAAATCTTAGAGAAAGTGAACAAAACAAAACAAATGTAAAACAAGAAGCAAAGATTTTAGAGGAAACCTGAAGGAGTGAACTCAATAACAGCTTAGCCTCAGGCAAAACTCAACCGATAATGTTCAAAGTGCAACTTAGGAAGTAAAATTATATTATTTAAAAAAAAAAAAAAAAATCACACTTTCTAGCCATCCCTACAAAAAAGTTATTATTTTTGTCTCTTGATTTCAGTTTTGTTTCATTGAGAGAGAAATAGAATGATTTTTTTTTAGCTTTTATGTGTGGGAGATTAATGGGTTCTACACTTTTGAACTCCCATAAATAATTAATACGAACAGTTAGTCACACATTCTATGATGAAAAATTAATTTTAGTTATTGGTTAATATTTGGAACTAATTAACCTTTTCACACCTAAAAAGAAATCTCAAATATTGGTAACACACCAACTCATTTACTAGCAAATTATGCTATAGTCATTGCTGATTTCATAACTTGGATTAAGGAGAGTTAATTAAAATCCAAATTCCATAGAAAACGCATTACTATCCTTTTCTTCCAATTAACACAATTAACTTATCCCTCATCAAAAAAAAAAAAAGCCGGTCAAATGGGGAGGAAACTTTTAAGTTTTAATTGTGAAGCCAATTTATGATTGGCTATTTGGTTAAATTTAAATCACATTTGAATGCCGTACAGGGACTATCTCTTCCACCCAAATAGATTCTCAATTCAAGGTCCCAACCAGGCTCTCAGATTCCGACGACTTATGTAATTGCTTGTATTCTTCATCTTCTTCTTCAACTTTCTTTAAAAAAAAAAAAATTTCCTTTTTTGACTGAGTTGCTGATTGCTTGTCTTTTTTTTTTTTTTTTTTTTTTTTTTTAGAGAGCGCATGATTCCACATATAGGTTATAAAATATAGTCAACTCAACTTGTGGTTTTTTTTATGTATGTGAATCACTCGTAGTTGAGTCCCACCGAAACTCCTAACAGGGGGAATGGTTACTTCCAGCCCACATTTCAAATCTAAGTGGCCCTACTTACCAACAATAGGATCCCAACATTTTACAAAAACTCTAGTTTGTGAGACTTGGACCGGTCCAACTGGATTAACTGGAAACCGAACTGAAATTCGGTTTTTGGGTCATGCAAAACCGAATTTCAAAGAAATTATGTGAATTGCAATAACATTGGACGGTTTGGGTAGAGCTGGTAGGGGTTTAATCACAGTCCAAGCTACCTTGGAAAATTGGAAAAAAAAAATCAATAAAATGTACCTTCATGCAAAGTTGCCAAAATCGGGATCTTACGTAGGATCGTGGGAGGTAAGTAGGATCGTGGATCGTAGGATCAGATTGTGAATCGTAAGATCCTACCTATTTTCAGATTTTAAGCAAAAAACCTATTAACAGTGACTTTGTATGTTATATAATCACTTAAAATATGAATCCATCCATTAAAAAAAAAATTTGCATCATAAAATGTAATTTGCACACACTACATCATTCTTATGTCATTCTAACAAAACAAAATATATTTAACTTTTGACATAATGTATTCAAAAAGTTCAATACATGTTTAATTAGCAACTAAGTACCAAAATATTATCTACACATATGGAAAATGTTTTCCAAATTCTAAGTTCCAAATCTAAAATAAGTTAGGGTAATTAGCATATAGAAACTAGCTAATTACAAATTTACAATATGTAATCCAAAAGAGAATTCTCAACCTAAGGTAAACTAGTTAATTACAAATATGAAATCCAAAAAAGAATTCTTATTCTAAGGTTCTTCTAATCTAATTACTATCATTGTCATATCCCATTTCATCATCTAAATATTTTAGATTTTGTTTTTGAAAATGTAAACTTAAGTACTATAGGTTTTTTTTGAGATTTTATGTTGATATAGGGGTAAATTTGGGACTTCAATTCATTATTGGGCTTCTAATAACTCATTGGGCTTGTGGGTTTAGGTGGATTATCTTACCCAAATGAATCCCACTTAAAAAAAAAAAAAAAAAATCAAGCCAAATGGTAGGATTGGTAGAATCCCATACGATCCTACGATCCTATGCGATCCTACACGATCCTACATACGATCCTACCATTTTTGCGATCCTGCTACGATTTTAAACTTTTTGGTGAGGTGAGATCGTAAAATCGTGCGATTTTACGATCCGGATCGCGATTTTGACAACCATGCCTTCATGTTTATATTTGAAGTAAACTTAATATAATTTCATACTACTAAATTAATTAATAAACTTTAATTACTGTTTTTATTTTATATTATATATAACTAATATTCATAAAATTTTATTAAATCATATATTTTAAAGTCATCTCTAAAAGGGTATATATACAAATATATATAATTAAAATCCTTCAAAGATATTCATAATTTTATACTTCAAAAATTGATTAAACTTTTAATGTTTTTTTCATGTTTTATTATTTTATTAACTTTCTTATTTAATTTCTAAAAATATGTTCGAAAATCATTTAATTTTTCCAAATATATAATTTCTTAGTCAATTTTGCTACTTTTATAAATTCAATATCTATATTTGTGTTTTTATTAATTATTAAACTAATTATGACATCATCACGATTCAACCTTGGTTGAACTCTAGTCTGACTTAAAAAACCTTGAACCTCACCCTTTACCGGTTTTTTGAACGGTCTAGGTCTGAAAACCATACCACATAAACAATCACAATTTTTGCCATAATTGTTCATGTGACAGATTGTAAGTAAAAAAAAAAAAAGGGAGATTTCATGTTAAAGTGATAAACAATATGTCATAATATGCCATGTAGGATAGTTGTGGCAAAAGTTGTGATAAAAGTTGTGACTTTTTATGTGTTACTAGCTAAAATTACTATTTAATGGGATTGTACCTATATATATCTTGCATTGTTGCTCCATACTGTTATGTTCATTTAGCAATGGGTACCTCTTCTTCCTTGTTCCAAAGCGATTACATTTTCTTTGCTTTTCTTGAATCCATTGTTGGTCACTTTTTAATGCTTAGTGGTAATTTGGCCATTTTTTAAGTT
The DNA here is from genome assembly GCA_023621385.1 of Quercus gilva. NCBI lineage: Eukaryota > Viridiplantae > Streptophyta > Magnoliopsida > Fagales > Fagaceae > Quercus > Quercus gilva. The sequence goes on along the minus strand of CM042482.1, from coordinate 7,226,158 downwards.
TCCATGGTATTTTGGTCATTTTCTATGATTTTGGGGGTATTGTGGTTATTTTTTAGGTTTCAAGAGTATTTTAGTCATTTTTTAGGTTTAGGGGGTATTTTGGTTATTTTTTTAGGTTTAGGGGGTATTTTGGTCATTTTTTAGGTTGAAGGGGGTATTTTTGGTAATTTTTTAGGTCTTTAGAGTATTTTGGTCATTTTTTGGTTTCAAAGGTATTGGTCATTTTTTTTAGTTCTTGGGAGTATTCCGATCATTTTTTAGATTTAGGAGGCATTTTGGTCATTTTTTAGGTTTAGGGGTATAAATTTGGAATGGTCCAATGTGGAGCAGGTGGAGGATCGGGTCCCCTGATCATGTTGCCTCCATTTCTCATCACTTTTAATGTTTCGAGGGTATTTTGGTCATTTTTTAGGTTTTGAGGGTATTTTTGTCATTTTTTAGGTTTCAAGTGTATTTCGGTCATTTTCTAGGTTGTGGGGGTATTTCGATCATTTTTATTGGTTTAGGGGGTATTTTGGTTATTTTTTAGGTTTAGGGGGTATTTCAGTCATTTTTTGGTTGATGGGGTATTTTTAGTAATTTTTTATGTTTCGGGGTATTTTGGTCATTTTTCACGTTTTAAGGGTATTTTGGTCAAAAGTACTGTAACTACAAATTGTACTTGTAATTTCAAAAGTGCTAACATGTGTGTAATTTCAGAGTTAATAATATTCTAGCTTTCAAAATTGTACTTAATATATTCTAGCTTTCAAATTTCAAAAGTGGTGTAATTCCTTTTTTTTTTTTTTAAGAATTATTATTTTTGAAAGAGCTATTACAGCGGTTTTAATACTGCTGTAATAGGTCTTCACTAGTTATTACCTATTATAGCGATTTAAAACACCTGCAATAGGTGTTGACGTTGTCATACTTATTACAACAGTTTTTATAATCGCCGCAACAAATTTGCATTTTGCCATAATAAGTCTATTTACTTATTGCAGCAATTTTAGAACCGCCACAATAAGTCTAAATTTTGCCACAATAATATTTTCAGGATTCTCACTCAACTTTTTGATTCCCACTCAAACTTTTGGGGCCCATTTGGTAAGATATTTCTAGTAATGTTATTTGTATTTTTTGAAAATATATGTGGAGAAAAGGTGTGTGAAAATACGTGTAATGTCGTTTAAATACTAAAAATTGTCGTTTAAACAACAGTAACAAACAGGCCCTTGGTCTCTCATACAACCCTTAAACATGGTTTTAAAAACCGGTACAGTGAAAGAACCGGAAAAGGAGCTAATTACCGGTTTTATGGTCGAATCGGGGTCCGATCGATGGTCGAACCGGTGACGTCATAAATAATTTAATTATTATTTATTTAAATTATATAAATAATTAATAATTTTTTAATATACTAAAACTAACAAACCAATAGTAATAAATATTCCTATAAAAAAAATAGTAATAAATATGTTTCCTTTAAAAAAAATACAAGTATATAAGTATATAATATATTTTGAAAGAATTTAACATAATAATATTACAAAACAATCATTCTTAACATAATAAACTTTCAACAATTTCACTCAACAATTTCAGACTGGTCGGGGATTGAACCCCAAATCTCTTATTCAATTATCAGAGACTTTACCAGTTGAGCTAACTGAAACCCACAAAATCTTTATTTCTTAGTTCATTTAAATAATTATTTTTTCTCCCTTGTCTCTCCTCTCAACATACATAGCCACCAGCGCACCATAGCCAGCCACCACCCACCACAGTTGCTAGAGACCACCACCACTATTTACAACCCAAATTTAAATAAATTAATAATTACGTATTCCACTTTAAATATATTCAAAATACAAATAAATTGAGAGAATAAATTAAAATGATAAGAAGGTGATAGGTGGAGAAACGTGGACCAGAAATCAGATAAATGCCTCTAGCTCCATGATCCAAGTTCCAACACCTTCATTTGATTTCTCTTCAATTTTTTACCTCCACATCCTTATCTTTACTTTTTGACTTCTTCACTTCTCTTTTTTCCTATCTTTCTTTTCATCTTTTCGTTTTCCCCCCTCTCTCTGCTTTGTCTTCCTCGTGAGAAATAAGGAAGTTTCCGCCTGAATCTTCAGCATTTTCTAAGCAATATTCATGAGTTCTTTTTCTCTTGGACAATTTTGGCCTCCATTCACTTGGTTTTTTAGGCGTACGGTGTACCCTGTACAGGTTTGTGTGTGCATTTCCTTTATATAAGTAGTATTTTAGGTGAACTTGTATTGGTTTTTCTTTGAGAGAGTGAGAAATACATTCCGGCTGAATTTTGATTTTGGCCAGTATTGACCAAAACTGTAACGTGAGAGCGAGAGGACAAACCACCACAGCAAAACCGGTTCGACCACACCAGTTTACGGTTCTCAGGTTGAATCGATCGGTTTGCACTATTTATCGATTTTTAAGCTATTTTCGGTTTTTTGCCATAATCGGACCGAATTAAAGGCCAGTTTTCGTTTGAACCGGCCGGCCTAGTCCGGTTTTTAAAACCATGCCCTTAAACAAAACTTTTGGTCTCTCACTTAAATATCAAAAAAAAAAGTTGAACCTCACTCCCTCACCGATTGCCCCATCCATCCCATTGCCGTCTACTGATCATCCCCCTCGCCGTCCATCCCGCCGCCGGTCTTACCCAATAGCTGTTGCCGTCTTTAACAGCCACCGCAACCATCCTTGGACTCCTTTCCTCCCTCATCCGCCTAACACATCCTCGACGGTATAGCTTCCCCTCTTTTCTTTTTCTTTTTTTTTATTTTTTAAAGAATCCATTTTACATGCTTCCCTTCTATTTGTTTATGTTTTTTTGGTTTCTGGGTATGGATTATTGTTTTAGGGAAAGTTTGATTCTTTACAAATACAATATGGGTATTGGTCTATTTGTACATGTCAGGAATTGATAGAAAACCAATTTAATTTTTTTTTTCTAGTCTTAAATTCTCAAGAAGCAAACCATTTGAGATATACGATTTTATTGGATTGTTGAAAGGGATAGAGCAGTGGCTTTTGAGGTTCATAATTCGTGGAAAAGAAAGGAGGTGTGGACCATGACAAGTTGATAACTTGGACATTGTTGTGGTTTTTTTAATTTTTAGGAATAATTACAGTAAACTCACCTGTGCTATGACCCGTTTTGACTTTGCCTATTCATGGTTTAAAACTTTACACTTTACCCACCTAAGGTTAGTCCCTTTAGCCTTCCATAACCCACCTCTTCATTTGCCGTTAGAAAAACACATTTTTAGGCAAAAACAAATATAACAAGAATAAAAAAGCTAGGGTTTTTCATTGCTCATGAACTTCAATGAGAACAAAGTGGAGGAACAGCACACCAATCAAATGGCTCAATGAAAATCACTTTTAGTGGTTCACACGCTGTACAAGGCCCTCTTTGTTATATGGCTTCCTCACGTTTGGTCATCACTCTTCAATTTGGTCTGTCAACATAGCTTCTTTTTTTTTTTTTTTTCTTTTTTTTTTTTTTTTTGTGATTTATAGCTCACGTTGAACTTGAAATCTCATCCACTGGGGTTCATGAAACTGGCAATCTCTGGCCAACAATCTTTCTTCAACATAGTCAAACAATTATCCCTTGAACTCATGCTGGGCGTCTTTCCTCTGTGCTACTATCTGGTGTATACAAAAGACATAATCTACCTTAAAAAAGATCCAAACATTGCCAAAAAAAAAAAAAAAAAATCAACATCCATACCCCCAACAGAGAAAAGCTATTAACGTGTTACCTATAGCAAACCCAAAAATCTACAAAAGAGAAGAAATTGGGACATTAACAACAACAAGGACCAGAATCTTGAAAAAACAAGAGATTATCTTTATGCGAAACCTCATCCATTGAGATGGGTGACCTCGGAAGTCCAAGGGAGGCTTAACCTGAGAGGGTTTTAGAGATTAGAGAGAGGGAGCTCGGGTTTGGTGAGGGCTCGGTGAGGGTCTGATAAGGCGAGGTCGCCTGAGATGGCGACGTTGATGTGAGGGGGTGAGCTTAAGAGTGGCGGCCATGGAGTTCGTTTGAGAGAGTTTTAGAGATGAGAGAACAGGGGTTTAGAGAGAGCTTAGGCTAAGAGCTTAGAAAGACTGAGCTCGAATTTAGAGAGAGAGAGAGGGCTCAATGAGATTTATTGTGGGAGCTTGAAGGGTCGGCCATGGAGGTTAGATGGAGGCTCGGCCTGGGAAAGCTTCAGAGATTACTGTTAACAACATAAAGAACACGTAATTCAATAATTAGTTTTTCAATTTTATAGCCAAATTTTATCTATTTTAAAAATCTTATCTCAAATTTATTGTGCAGATGCAAATCTAAGAAGTAAGAACATCTTTTTGGTGTTTCAGCGTCAACTTTATGTTATAACAATTTTGTGATTATTGGATCTTTGCTTAATACCATCTCTTTTCTTTTCTTTTTCTTTTTTCGTTCCTTATTTCCAGAAAACAGTACTGTTTTCCTTCATTTGTCATTATCGATTCTGTCCCTCTCTTCACCATCGACAGCACACACACACATAACTTGTGGGTTAATGCCAATTTGGACTGTTGATGGGTTAATTTGAAGAAAGTGAAGTTAGGTTGATGAATGATGGAGGCTCGGCCTGGGAAGCTCATGCACAAGTGCATATGGGCATTTTTGTCCATTAAGCAGTTTCATTTTCTCCTTTTAGTTTTCTCTCCATTTTGGAGAGAAAACTTTTTGGTGAATCCGAAGAGAAAATACCTAGACCCCATTATTTATTTTCTTTCATTCTCACTCAACCAAACATACTCTAAAAAAGTTTTCCTTCCTATTTTCACTTAAAAGTTTTTCATCTACTCTATTTTACTTCCAAACAAACATACCCTCAAAACAATGATTAGTGATTGCATTATATATGAATTGCCCACATCTTGCTATGTTGTTCTAATATGTAGTTTCAATGGGACTATATTATTACATTCATGTAGACATGGGTGCCTTCTCTTCCTTGTTCCAAAGCTATTACATTTTCTTTGCTTTTTTTGCGCCCATTTTGTTTTCGTTACTGATCAAACAAAGGAAGAAGCTTGTTCAATCAAAGAAGCTTCCTCCTGGTCCTAGTAAGTTGCCTCTAATTGGCAACCTCCACCAACTTCGTGGCTTACCACATCGATCACTTCAACAGCTTTCTGATGATCATGGACCCCTCATGTTCTTGCAACTGGGCTCAATCCCCACTTTAGTAATCTCCTCAGCTGATATAGCAAGAGAGATTTTCAAAACCCATGATCTTGTTTTTTCAGGCAGGCCTGTACTATATGCTACAAAGAAGATTAGTTACAATCTCTCTACAGTGTCATTTGCTCCCTATGGTGAGTACTGGAGGGAGATCAGAAAAATTGTAATCTTGGAGCTCTTTAGTGCAAAGAAGGTCCAAAGTTTCCAGGCCGTGAGGGATGAAGAGGTTGCACTTATGCTTGATTCCATTGCTGCTTCGTCAGGTTCGGTTAATTTAAGTGAATTGACACTCTCGCTAGCAAATAATATTGTGTGTCGTGTGGCTTTCGGTAAGAAGTATGATTGCGGAGAAGATAAAAGCAAGAAGAGTAGACGGCATGAGACTCTTCGTGAAACACAAGAATTATTGGGAGGGTTTTACGTAGCAGACTTCTTTCCATGTATGGGGTGGCTCAACAAGTTTAATGGTTTTGAAACTAGGCTGGAAAAGAATTTTAGAGAATTGGATGAGTCATATGAGGAAGTCATTGCGGAGCACCTTGATCCCAGAAGGCCTGAACCTGAGAGTGAAGATCTTGTTGATGTACTGCTTCGAGTTCAGAAGGGTTCAAACCAAGCTATTGCCCTTGGTAGTGACCATATCAAGGGTGTTCTCTCGGTATGCTCCTTTTACCATGTTTATGCGTCCTATTCTTTTCCAAAAGCATGAGGCATGTGCAAGAACTTCTAGTTAAATTAATGTGTTTTCAATCAAGATATTCAGAATTTAAATCATTCATTCTCATTTAAACTTTAAGATTTAGAGAGGTATCGTTCCGCCTTATAGATGGATGATATCTTATTTAATTATTATATTTTATTCATGGCTACATGTTATATTATATAATATGCATATTACTTTATAAATTTTTGCCAGCCTTGGTGGAAACCATAAAGAAAATTTGCAATTATAGGGCAATCCGTGACATTAATTTAATTTTATATCTTACTATATACACTTTTGCCATCCTTAGTAGCCGTAAAGTATATAGCAAATTTGGTATTTTTGGGCAATACAAGACATGTTACTTTCTAAAATTCTACCCGTCTAAGTCATAAAGTCAGAAATTTAATAATCAATAAATCCAAAGACAAAACAAATTTTATAACCATTTTCACATGTTAAAATGGAAGCTTGTGATATATTTTTTTTTGTTGAGTAAAATTTTCGTTTGTGATTGATAATGTACAATAAAGCAATTTTAGTGGTGGTCTCATTGAAAAGTAATATTGCGCTCATCTATCACTTCAATAAATTATGAAAAAATTGTGAAATTATTGTGTCTTTTAACTGTATTGGTTTGTAATTTTTGGACAATACAGGACATGTTTCTTGCAGGCACTGAGACAACTTCAGCCACCCTAGTTTGGATAATGGCTGAGCTAATAAGGAATCCATTTATAATGCAAAGAGCACAAGCTGAGGTGAGAGAAGCTATAAAGGGAAAAGCAAAGGTGGAAGAAAACCACCTTCCCAAACTCGTGTACCTAAAATCCATTGTAAAGGAGGGATTGAGACTCTATCCATCAGTCCCATTAATTCCAAGAGAAACAATAGATAGTTGCAGGATTGAAGGGTACCATATTCCAGCGAAGACAAGAGTGTTTGTCAATGTAAAATCAATAGGAACAGATCCTAAGTATTGGAAGAATCCAAATGAGTTCCAACCTGAGCGATTCTTGGATTGCTTAGTTGATTTTAGAGGAAAAAACTTCGAGTTTTTAACATTTGGATATGGTCGTAGAGGTTGTCCTGGAATGAACTTTGGAGTCCTTTTAATAGAGCTTGCACTAGCAAATCTCTTGCATCGTTTTGATTGGGAACTGCCTGATGGTATAAGAAGACAAGATTTAGATATGGAAGAAGCAATTGGTCTTACAGTACACAAAAAAGTTCCACTTTGCCTTGTAGCTAATCCTGTGGCTTTGTAGTAAACAAAATGCAATCTTTATGTAAAAAAATTAGGGCACAAAATAAAAGGCACCAATAATATTGTGTAATAAGCAAGTTCTGTGTGACTAAAAAACCCGTCTTTCAATTGGTTCCTAGTTAACTTGGTCAAACCGAACGGTTAGGTCTGTGACTAAAAAACTAGTCTTTGAATTGGTTCCCAGTTAACTTGGTCAAACCGAACGGTTAGGTCTGTTTTTAAAACTATGGTCGTACCTCAAATATGTTTTACAAGGTCTTCTCAATTTTCATTTGCTAAACTGAAATGAGGTCAATATTAAATATTATACAATAAAAATTGTGACATACATATGGGAGTGTGCTCTTCTTATAATTTTGATGGCTCTCTCTCTCTCTCTCTCTCTATATATATATATATATACACGTGTGTGTGTTTTTTTCTCCTTATGCCATGTGAATACATTATTTTTCCCCCCTGACTCATGTGGAAAAATTCTTTTCTCGCTTTATTTTTTACATTGAAGGCTTTCTATCTTGACTCATAAAAGAATCTCGTTACACTACAAGTATATCGAAATTATTAATGTATTTAAAGTTCAAAGAAATTCAAATTACTATTTCAATTTAAACTCTGTTACAATTTTTTTGAAAACATTTACAATAAATTTAAATAATTACTCTCTCCGTCCCATTTTTTTGGTCCTGTTTGAAAAGTCAAATTTTTTAAGGGAACATCATTTATTGTCTTGTCTACCTTTTAAAAATGTATAAGTTTCCAAAACTACCCTTAAAAAAATTTATCAAAAAATTAAATTAGTAAATTAATAGGGGTATAATAGAAACATTAGTAAATTAATGACTTTTATTTTTAGAAATAGGATAATATTTTGGGACATCTCAAAATGGAATAGAAGACAAAAAAAAAAAAAAAAAGGGACGGAGGGAGTATTTTAATCATCTATTGACCAAAAAACTTTGGTATTACTAAATAATCTCCCAACTTAAGGTAATATTCTTTTATTTTTTTAATTAAATATTTTATTGTCATTTCAATGATTTTGGTTAAATCACTTCTTTACTTGATATTTTAATTTTAATTAATCTGTGCATAACTTAGACATGCTAGTATGCTACTAGTATATATATAAACTTCTTAGAAGAAACTGTGATGCAATTATACAAATGTACAAAATGTTTCTGTATAAAGGTTTTACGACCACAAGCTTTCTTCTCATTATCGTAGAACGGAAGCCATTCATGTCAGTTCCTTAAAGCCCACACCCATTTCTTACAAAAATATAAAAATAAAAGAGAGAGAGAGAGAGAGAGAGAGAGAGAGAGAGAGAGAGAGAGAGGAACCATAACCTTGCATTGAAGATTTGGTACGGAGTGGTTTTGTGAGTGAGTATGCTGTGTGTTGTCGTATTCAGTATTAAACGCATCATTCATCAACCCAACTTCACTTTCTTCAAATTAACCCATCAAGAGTCCAAATTGGCATTAACCCACAAGTTATGTGTGTGTGCTGTCGATGGTGAAGAGATGGATAGAATCGATAATGACAAAAGAAGGAAAACAGTACTGCTTTCTGGAAATAAGGAACGAAAAAAGAAAAAAGAAAAGAAAAGAGATGGTATTAAGCAAAGCTCCAATAATCACAAAATTGTCATAACATAAAGTTGAAGCTGAAACACCAAAAAGATGTTCTTACTTCTTAGAATTTGCATCTGCACAATAAATTTGAGATAAGATTTTTAAAATAGGGAAAATTTGGCTATAAAATTGATTGTAGCATAAGGCTATAATTCCCGCTAAAAAGAATTAACATGGTTATTGTAGGGACCGGCCTTTTCCTCACGCGACGAGGGGGCTCAGGATTTTCACCCCACCAAGGGCTGGCCTTGTAGTGTAAGGTTTGACACCTTAATCCCACGTTGGCGAGAAAAGTGCCCCGATACAATAAATTTATAGAGAGTGGGTAGAAGGACTAGGAATTAGCGAGCATTACAACAGTTGGTACGGGTTTACAAGATCCTCAAATGGGATTTGGCTGAGTGTTTTAAGGGAAAGTTTGTCTTCAGCCCAGTCTGAGGAGCTCTTCCTCCATCACTAATGAATATAGGGTTTCTCCTCTCCGAACCTCCAAACTCTCAATCTCTGAACCCCACTTCTCTGGGGGTTTGTTTCATTATATAGTCCTATTCAGCTAATCTCTGCCCTCCTCCACTTGTTGATCATCCGAGTTTGTGTCTGAGGGCTTGTCCCATCAGTTGCCTTTCTAGTCCTCTCGTTAGTTGAAGTAACCAAGGCATTACTGTTCAATGGTCAATTCCTCATTAATACGGTCAGAGTGTTAGTTGTGTGCTTTTAATGTGGCGATGACAGCTCCTTTCTCCAATATTGGCCGGCCGAGGACATGGTCGTCCTCGGCGATGCTCCTTGACAGTTTGGGTCTTCCCTGCTCATCCTCAGACGTCGCATGGGCCTTGGGCCTGATATGGAGCGAGCCGAGATTGCCAAATCTTTGGGCCCCACAATAACCCTCAAAATTTTGCTGCCCGGCTCCTCGGGCGGGGAGGAGCATTTTGATGTTCTCGGGTCTTCGTCCTGGCCTGGTGAATCTTACCCTCCTGTCAGTACCAAAAATCTTTTTAACTGCTCAGGGAACGTTCCTGGCATTTCGGTATTTGGGGCGCACCTTCATTAAATTTTGGCTGCCCTATGTCTTCCACGTTCAACGGTGTGATGATGAATGAACGGTAGGGATGCTTCTGACTTAATGTGCGGGAAAGCTCGTGCAGTTACTTTTCATTGGGGGTATAAATTCCCAATTGAACTGATTTGCCCCTTCACTTTTACATTCAAGAGCTCCTACGCGCATACGCTGAACTTGGTCAAGCCTCCAATTGACCTTACATCTCATTTCAACATAAAAGGCCTGTCCGAGGAGTTTTTCCTTATTTCTGTAAGTTCTCTTCTCTTTCCTGTTCGTACTTTTCCGCCTGAGTTCCTTGTCCTCTTATTCCTCTTTCTCTTTCCTTTATTTTCCCTGAGCCCTTCGTTAGTTCTTTAGGATGGGTAGGTTTAAGAAGTTAGTTGAGTCTGAGGAGGCGATGGAGAAATTTGTTGCTGATTATAAGATCCCTGATACAGTGGGTTTGAGGTACTGTGGAGATGGGCAGTGGAACACTAGGAGAAAAGAGGGTGAGGTGGCGGTTCTTATAATCGCCTTTCTAGAGGGTGGTATGAGGATCCCCATGGGGCCAGTGATGAGGGATTATCTCAGGCACTTCAACTTATCTCCCACCCAGTGTGCCATCAATGTGTTTAGGATCCTAGGCTGTGTGGATGCCCTGAATGAGAAGATGGGGTTGGGCTTAACCCACCACAATGTAAACTAGTGCTACAACCTCCAGCACCTTAGGGGGAAGTCTTATTACCTGAAGACGAGGGACGATAGAGTCCGGTTCATTCAGTGCCTTCCTGAGTCCAGCAAGGGCTTAAACAAAAACTTCCTCATTGTGTCTAGAGAGTGGCATGATGGCCTCCATTGTCCAATAGTGGAGGGTACTCCAAGTGGGACATTCAGACTAGGAGAGGGTTTAATTTCTTGTGCCTTCGTGTTCTTCTTTGCTTGGTTGTTAACAGGGACTTTGTTTTCTTTTATGCAGATCTGCGCGCTTTTGAGCGTGACTTCGGCTTGGTTAATAAGGAGGATTTGTAGACCGTATTGAGGTCGGAGATCTTTGTGAACGAGGCCGATGACCAGGTTAGGGCTGCTCACAAGATTTTGGGGTACGACCCGATTCAAACATCGTTCTCGGCTCCGAAGTACGTGATTCGAGCTAAAGATCCTTAGTTGCATAAGATAACGATAGTCGAGCACGGATTTTTGATCCCCAAAGGATCTCCTGTTTCGGAGGGCATACCGTTGGTGGGTACCTTTCATCATCTCAAGTTGCCGAGGCTAAAGGGGGAAAGCCAAGAGAAGAGGAAGTTGCTGACTCAGGTCCGTCCGAGGACGAGTTTGACGTGTTCAACCAATTCCATTCGCCTGAGGACCCTCCTGCGATTTGGGTGACCCCAGCTTAGCTGAAGCAGACCTTTTATCCGAAGAAGCCTCTTTTAGGTCGAAGATGAGTTTCAAGAAACGATCCTAGAAAAACCTGCTGGCTTTGATTGAGGGGTAGCCAGGGAAAGATGCGTTAGGGAAGGATGTGCCGAGGAAGTCTCCTCCCAAGCTTCCTCCTCCCCCACCCCAGCAGGGTTCGCCATCTGGGTCCAAGCCCACCAGTCCTTAGCAGAAGAGGGACAAATGAAAAAGGCCTAGGGGGGCGAAGAATCTGATCCTTCTCAGGGTGACGACGATGCTCGGCAGCCATCGAAGCAGCTGAGGGCTGGGTGCCGAGGTCAGGAGAAACAGGTCACCGTCCAGCCCGGGGCCCAGGCTTGGCTCCCTACCCCCATGCTCCATGGGAAGCCTTTGATGGACGATACCTCTCTCAGGAATCCTTGAGGGGACGAGGGTGCGCAGGTGGCTGACGTATTGGGGAGGTCTTTGCTGCTCCCCGTGGATATGGCCCAGTTGGAGGTTCAGAGGAGTAAGGAGGTCTTCCTCGGCCTCAAGCAATGTTTGGGCATGGTAAGTTTTTTGATCACTTGTGATCCTTTTGACTTCCTGCCTTTTGGCTCCTTACTTATCGTGCATTGGTTTTAATTGGCAAGCCATCTGGGCTACCTTTAAGTTGGAGGATGTTGCCAATAGTCAAAGCAGGGCCGCGGGCCTGGAGCATGAAAAGATGCTAGACGCTATTCGGACCCTCAAAGTCTCTTAGGTCGATCTCTCCAAGGCGAGGGAGCAGTTGGAGGAAATGAAGAAGGCTCAAGACATCGCCAAGTCAGGTCTAACTAGCGCCCAAAGGTAGGCCCATGATCAAACGGAGCGCCTGCTCTAGGCAGAGGATCAGCTGAGGGTCGCCAAAGAGGAGATCGCGACCTTGGAAAAGAGGGTGCTCGAGGTAGAGGGGCTAGATGCGTTGCTGAGTTTGCCAGGGATGAGGCTTTGAAAGCCAAGGAAGAGGCTGAGTCTGCCAGGGATGAGGCTGAGGCCTCCAAAGGTGAGGCCGTGTAGGAGACCTATGAGTCAGGGGTGGCTGATACAGAAGCCACCCTTAGAGCCCAAGTGCCTGGGGTATGCAGGCTTTACTGTTCCCAAGTGTGGAATGAAGCCTTGAAACAAGCAAGTGTGGAGGCTTCATCTGACCTGTGGAAGGTAAAGAATGTGTACTACCTTTCTACCATTCGTGAGGCTGCTCCTTCCAGCTCCGAGGCTGAGGTGACTCCTAGGGGAGTTGGGACTGCTCCTGATGAAAACGCCCCGGTTGCTACCACTTCGGACAAGCCCGCAAAGGAAGCTGATCCTCTTAGGGTCATTGAGACGAGCAAGAGCCCTATTACGGATGCGCCCTGGGAGGTGGTGGACCCCTCAGCTGATGTCCAGGCCCTTCATGTTAAGGAAGTATCTCTTTCAGCAAACCTTCCCCAGGCTGTGGCCCCAAACGAGGGTGGCAAGGGCCCTGAGACCTCTTCTGCCCAGCCCCTTAGGGGAGGGATTGAGACGGAGTTGAAGGAATGATCCTCCATGGCACCTTCGCTTTGTTTGTTTAATTTTTCTTTTTTCTTCTTTTTTTTTTTTAAAGCATTGTAATGGCACTTTTGTCTTGTATAACTCTTAAAGACTCAATGAAGTGCGTATTTTGTTTTCTCTTATTCGTCCTTTTTGTATTATCCTTTCTTTCTTTTTTTTTTTTACTTGCACAATCTTAGCTTTAATTGCACTCCAGCTGACCACATACTTATCTTCTGAAGTATCTAGTTTTCCCATAGGTTTGGGTCCGAGGACCATGCAATACATTGGTTCTGTCTAGTACTTAGTTTTTCTGAAGTAGCTAGTTTTCCCATAGGTTTGAGTCCGAGGACCATGCAATACCTTGGTTCTGTCTAGTACTTAGTTCTTCTGAAGTAGCTAGTTTCCCCATAGGTTTGAGTCCGAGGATCATGCAATACCTTGGTTCTGTCTAGTACTTAGTTCTTTTGAAGTGTCTAGTTTCCCCACAAGTTTGAGTCTGAGGACCATGTAATACCTTAGTTTTGTCTAGTACTTAGTTCTTTTGAGGTGCCTAGTTTCCCCACAGGTTTGAGTCCGAGGACCATGCAATACCTTGGTTTTGTCTAGGACCTAATTCTTGAAGTAGTTAGTTTCCCCATAAGCTTGAGTCCGAGGACCATACAATACCTTGGTTCTATCTAACACTTAGTTTTTTCTGAAGTAACTAGTTTTCCCATAGGTTTGAGTCTGAGGATCATGCAATACCTTGGTTTTGTCTAGTACTTAGTTTTTCTGAGGTGCCTAGTTTCCCCACAGGTTTGAGTCCGAGGACCATGCAATACCTTGGTTCTGTCTAGGACCTAGTTCTTGAAGTAGTTAGTTTCCCCATAGACTTGAGTCTGAGGACCATGCAATACCTTGGTTCTGTCTAACACTTAGTTTTTTCTGAAGTAACTAGTTTCCCCATAGGTTTGAGTCCGAGGACCATGCAATACCTTGGCTCTATTTAGTACTTAGTTCTTCTAAGGTGCCTAGTTTCCCCACAGGTTTGAGTCCGAGGACCATGTAATACCTTGATTTTGTTAAGGACCTAGTTCTTGAAGTAGTTAGTTTCCCCATAGGTTTGAGTCCGAGGACCATGCAATACCTTGGTTCTGTCTAACACTTAATTTTTCTGAAGTAACTAGTTTCCCCATAGGTTTGAGTTCGAGGACCATGCAATACCTTGGCTCTGTCTAGTACTTAGTTCTTTTGAGGTGCTTAGTTTCCCCACAGGTTTGAGTCCGAGGACCATGCAATACCTTGGTTCTGTCTAGGACCTAGTTCTTGAAGTAGTTAGTTTCCCCATAGGCTTGAGTCCAAGGACCATGCAATATCTTGGTTCTGTCTAACACTTAGTTTTTCTGAAGTAGCTAGTTTCTGCATAGGTTTGAGTCCGAGGACCATGCAATACCTTGGTTTTGTCTAGTACTTAGTTCTTCTGAAGTAGCTAGTTTTTCCATAGGTTTGAGTCTGAGGACCATGCAATACCTTAGTTCTGTCTAGTACTTAGTTCTTTTGAGGTGACTACTTTCCCCACAAGTTTGAGTCCGAGGACCATGCAATACCTTGGTTCTGTCTAAGACCTAGTTCTTGAAGTAGTTAGTTTCCCTATAGGCTTGAGTCCGAGGACCATGCAAGGACTTGGTTCTGTCTAACACTTGGTTCTTCCTTTAGTGCTTGGAGTGGGAAAGGTCGTCCTCCTCATTGGAAAGTTTTTCCTTAGAGTGATAACGGCCTTGAGCTTGCTCTGCCGAAGGGGGACCTTTCTTCGGCTTAGCCCCTTGGCTCGGCGCGTCGCTTTTAATTACGAGGCATCTTTTGGGCTATTCGAGTAACGTGTTTGACGCTTCGCTGCGCGAGGCACGTCCTCATTAATATCCTTGTGGATTTACAAGGATCCAGCGGCTGATAGGCTATTTGGAAATTGGGGGAATTTAATACCTCCGGTAACTCCTCTTTAGGATTCTGCGCCGTCTGGTTTTCACCAACTCTTGCCTTCTATATAAGTCATTTCAGGGTAATCTTTTCTTCAAATTTCACAAACACTTTGGGTTCAATAGGGGTTCAAAGCTCTCCGTTTGCCAAAATAGTGCCTTTTGCTTAAGGAGGTAGAGTGGCCTCTAAAAAGAGCAAGGACAGGGAAGCTGAGCCCTCTTCATAAGCCGAGGATGCCACCCCGATCCTGGAGAACACAGTGGGGGCGGTATAAGTGGAGGCAAAAGATCCTCCTTCTTTTCAACCTAACCATAGAGAGGACTCCCCTTGCAGTTAGGAGGGGGATCCGAAAGGAACATAACGTCCCTCCTTCGCGAGCAGGTCCATCGGCCTTCCAAGCTGGTAGTGATTCGCCAGTGCCCGGTCGTCGTGGGATTGGGAGGGAATCCAGGGGAACCTTAAGGTTGGACCATTAGGCGTGGCAGCCTCTTCTTCCTTCTCCTTCAAAGCGCCGCCTATGCTGGTTGGGGAGCTGTGGACGGTCTTAGCATAGATCTGTCTCCACCTCTCCCTTTATGCATGGCTTGGCTTTAAATTAAAACAAGCCTGCCTAAGCCCTTTTCTTCTTTTTTCTCTTTTTAGCTTGAGCACAAGCCTGCCTAGGCATTTACCTTTGTAGTTAGCTTTAGAACAAGCCTGCCTAAGCATTTACTTTTGTAGTTAGCTTTAGAACAAGCCTGCCTAAGCATTTGTTGTACGATGTAACTTTTTCTTGATTAATAAAGAAGTAGTCGCATTTCGTTTACTTTGCTTCTCGCATCTTTCATTTCTTTATGATGATTGCCTTCTGAATGAGTGCGTTTCTGTAGTTTGTGTTGTCTTTTTCTTTTTCTTTTTTTTTTTTTTTCTTTTTTTTTTTAACTTGGAAGAAGTATTGTACACCAACCGTCACGCTCGCTAATCCTCAAGTCCTCCCCACAGAAGGTGCCAATTGTAGGGACCGGCCTTTTCCCCACGCAACGTGGGGGTTCAGAATTTTCACCCCACCAAGGGCTGGCCTTGTAGTGTAAGGCTTGATACCTTAATCCTATGTCGGCGAGAGAAATGCCCCGATACAATAAATTTATAGAGAGTGGGTAGAAGGACTTGGAATTAGCGAGCATTACAACAGTTGGTGCAGGTTTACAAGATCCTCAAATGGGATTTGGCTAAGTGTTCTAAGGGAAAGTTTGTCCTTGGCCCAGTCTGAGGAGCTCTTCCTCCATCACTAATGAATATAGGATTTCTCCTCTCCAAACCTCCAAACTCCCAATCTCCGAACCCCACTTCTCTAGGGGTTCGTTCCATTATATAGTCCTATTGAGCTAATCTTTGCCCTCCATTTGTTGATCATCCGAGCTTATGTCTGAGGGCTTGTCCTATCAGCTGCCTTTCCAGTCCTCTCGTTAGTTGAAGTAACCAAGGCATTACTGTTCAATGGTCAATTCCTCATTAATGCGGCCAGAGTGTTAGTTGTGTGCTTTTAATGTGGCGATGACAGCTCCTTTCTCCAATATCGACCGGCTGAGGACATGGTCATCCTCGACGATGCTCCTTGACAGTTTGGGCCTTCCCCACTCATCCTCGAACGCCGCATTGTCCTCGACATGGGCCTTGGGCCTGATATGGAGCGGGCCAGGGTTGCCAAATCTTTGGGCCCCACAGCTATATATTTTGAAAAACTAACAGTTGAATTACGTGCTCTTTATGTTGTTAACATACATATCAAACTCCATATTAATTGGATGTAATTTACTATTTGATTCATAAACTTATTTTTATGTATAATTTTAGATTACAAAAACTTAAAATTTAAATTAAATATTTGATTGATGACATGTCGATTTTTGATATTAAGAAAATTTTACAAGTATGAAGGATATAAAAAGAAAATATAATCTAATGGTGATTTATTAAAATTCACATCCAATAAAAAAAATAAATAAATTAAAAGTGCATTTGGCAAGTATTGGCCTGTTGAGTTAATGTTAACGGTCTCACACTTAAAAAAAAATTAAACAAAAAGCAGAAATTTTCCCTTCATTTTTTTTGTAATGCTTTAAACAAAAGTAAAGCACATCCAAATATAATACCAAAAGAAAATGCTACTCCGACCACTCTCAACCATAGATAAATGGAGTTAATTTGATGACTAGTTTTTTTGGTTTTTTTTTGACATTGGTAACAGCCCATCCTGTTTTGTTAAGGTTATCAAGAGGGAGGCTGGGTGCCTTGTTGTTTTGTAGGTGCTTTCTTCTTGAATAAAATTATTCATTCATCCAAAAAAAAAAAAAAAAATTCTCAACCAGCTTTCAGTCACTTTATTACAAAGAAACATCTCGAAGTGAATACCTTTCACTCCCATATTGTCAGAGACACAAAAGAAAAGGAACCGGAGTTTTTTTTTTTTTTAAATAACCAACTGGAATATCATTGCCAAATAGAAAAGGGAGTACAACAAAGCAAAAAGAAAAAGCTCAACACAGTACAATTCTAAACACAATCTGCCTGGACAACGTGAACCACCATAGGAGGACAAACTCCCTTCCAGACATGAGAAACTTCCTTTTGCCTTGCATACTGCGTAAGCTCATGAGCTGCCCTGTTGTAATCTCTTTGCACATGTTTGATTTTCCAACTGCTAAAAGAAGAAAGCAAACTAAGAATTCCCTGATACACATGACCAAGACAGCCATTTATTTCAGCTGCTAAGACACTATTAACAGCTGTTAAGGCATCAGATTCCAAAATAATTTGAGATAGCTTGTGCTCCCTGGCAAGAATTAGACCACACTTCACAGCCAGCGCTTCAACTTCCTCCACTGAGTATTGTCCCTAAAAATATTTACAGCAAGCAACATGAATAGTACTCGTAGCATCTCTTATAACAACTCCCACACTTGAGTTCCTTTCATTGACGTTGCACCATCAACATTGATCTTGAAAACTCTTGGAGGAGGCGTTGTCCACTTCTCTTCTGTCAGAGCCAAGTGTTGAGAGCAAGCTATTGAGGCACTCTTGAATTCTAGAATATATCTCCTAGCAAAAGTCCAAATATGGACAAATCAAATTCGAGTTCTGTTAACATGTTAGCTAGAATGTATACCTCCCTCGGCTTTTAGGGAACGTCCAGGCTTGAAATCTATGTCCCCCTAATTGGATTAGGACCTCAACATTTAAAGTGAAAGAAGAGAATTCACTATCCAATATAGCAAGTTTTAGGGAGAAAATTGGCTTTTGCCTTCTTTTTTTTTTTTTTTTTTTAATATCTAGCAAAATGCCTCATGTCTGAAACTAATTAGGAAAATGTCCTTATTTTAAAACTCGATTTTCTAAAAATCGAGTTTCAAATGTATAACTCGATTTTTGGAATATCGAGTTTTAGTGAATGTGGACTTAGAAATTTTTTTTTTTTTGGGAACTCGAGTTCCATGTAAAGTACTCGAGTTCCACTTGAATTTTTTCAAGGAACTCAAGTTCCATGAACTTGAGTACTTCATATGGAACTTGAGTTCTTTGAATGGAACTCAAGTTCCATAATTTTTTTTTTTAATTTTTTTTAATTTTCAGTTCATTATAACTCGATTGTCCATAAATTGAGTTTCAAAATAGGGGCATTTTCCTAAATAGTTTCAAATATGGGGCATTTTGCTGGATATTTTTTTTAAAAAAAGGGCAAAAGCACATTTTCTCCATCAAACTTAATTAATAAAAGGGTTCTCCTAGCAACTTCCTTCTCACGATTTTGTTTACGCCGAGCACTCATGGCGTTTTGGATGTTTTTCGGCCCAGGTCATCAACTTTGCCATTTTGCTCAAGGGAGCCCTTGATAATTATGACACTCTTACTCATGGCATTCTACTTGTTCTTGGTCCCAGATTTGTCAAATGGCTTGTGGAAGAACCTTTAGGAAATTTCTCAAGGTTTGTGTGTTAGGTTCCAAATAATATTATCATCAAAACTATTAATTCAAAATAGCAATCACATACAAGAACACAAGTATTTACGTGGAAAACCCTTTCTCCTTGAAAGAAAAAACCACAAGATAAATTTCGAATCAATTCACTATTATCAAATCAATTATGTACAATAATTCTTGTGTATCTCTCCCGACTAAAAAAGAACTCTGCTTCCTTGCTTCCTTGGTTTTTATTGTTATTTTTATTTGGATTTCTCCTTCTTTGAGGTCTATTACTATTTTTGGAAAGTCACTTTTGGGGCTTCAATTGACTAGTTCTAGGAAAATGATTTTTGGGCTGTAGATGACTAAATTTCTCAGTTCAAAATGAGTCAAACAAGTAAAATAGTGTCACAAATGCGAATTTTTATTGATGAATATGTAGTACAATTCTCCGTGATTACAAAAGAGTGATCCTTTGATTCGATCTCCTTGAAAGATTTGTTGATTGGAATTGTGGTAATGTGATTTTGATTCGAACACAAAATATTCTTCAATTTGGCTGAAGGATGGATCGAAGACCCTTGAAACAGAATCACAATGAATCTCTGGCTGTGAGCTGGTTAGAAATTCTTTGTTCTTCATGTTCTTGGTGCGTGGTGGAAGTTCTTCGGGGCTTTAGAGGCTTGAATCTGTAGAGCTTCCCTGATTTGTGGTTTGTTGAGGTTTCTGAAGGCTTTTGAGCTTGATTCCAGTGAACTTTGAGATCTAGGAATATGATTTGGATGATTCCTCTTTGAATGTTCTTCGTATTTGAAGGTTTGTGGTGGAAGTTCTTTGGAGCTTTAGAGGCTTGAATCCGTAGAGCTTCACTGATTTGTGGTTTGCAAGGTTTCTAGAGGCTTTCGAGCTTGATTCCAGTGAACTTTGAGATCTAGGTAGGTAGTTTGGATGATTCTGCTTCGAATGTTCTTCAATTTTGAGTTTAAAGTTCTTGAAGTTCTTAAGGGCTTTGAGGCTTGATTCCTACAGAGCTTCTATACTTCTGAGAGCTTCTGATGCTGCTTGTACTTCAAATGGCTTGGTGTCCTCCTAAATGTCTTAGGAAGGCTTCTATTTATAGGAATTTGGAGATGGATGAGCGACATGTGGCGAAGTTTGATTGGTGACACATGTCACAGCCTGATTGGTCTGCTTATGTCATCACTTACACGTGCGAGGCTAATTATGTCATCGCTTACATGCGTTGATGCGTGATTGGTTTTTGCATGACACTTGGCAAATTTATGTTGGTTTCTAAGTAATGATAGCAAAACCTAGTAGCAATACGTGGCGCTTTGTAATTTGCTGTATTTTGTGGATTTGGTAGTGTGACGTGTCAGCTTGTGATAGGTCGGGAATTTTCCCTCTCTACAAATGCCCCCTCGAGACTCGTTCACGAACACAGTTTTGAAGTGTGGTGTGGGAATGAGTTTCGAAAAAAATGGATTTTTACACTTGGCTCTTCATGAAGTAGTTGAAGGTGGTGAAGCTTTCAGCAGGATGAGATAATTTCCGAAGAGTAGACCCACCCATATGAAAGGATTTGATGAAACCGAAAAAGGGTCTGCCAGAATTTGAATGTACTTGCATGACTAAGCCTTCTCAGTAAAAGTTAAGTCGAAGTAATTTCAAAAAGAGTGTTCCATGGTAATTGAAGTGGGTTGGTGAGGTAATTTCAGAAGAGTATTTTGGATCGTTGACGGCGATCACAAGGTGTAGAAGATGGGAAAGATGCAAGGATGGTGGTTGGGTACAGCATGCAAAGTCATGGGGCTAGCCTCGTGTTTTTAAGAATCGCTGGTGAAGTTATCTCTGAAGAGTATACTTCGGATTACGGCGAGGCCATGTGGGAATGTGGTTGAATGTGCTTGTGTTATCGCATCATTCAGGTTAAGTTGAGGTAATTTCAAAAGCTTATGGATTCTGGGTATGCTGATGGTTGTGAAAAGAAGACGATAGAGATGAAGTGGAGATGGTGATTGTGTGAAGAAGATGGAAATAAAGCAAAGTGAATGGGTGAAACATATGACACCATGGCCCTGGCCCTGTATGTTGGGGACCCTCTGGTGTAGATGTTTATGGGAAGTACACCTTTGGATATAGGACTGACTGCATGCTGAATGAGGTCCGACAGCAAGTCATAGAATGTGCTTGCGTGATGGGACCATGCCAACGGATGTTAAGTTGAAGTAATTTCAAAAGAGTACCTTCTGAAATACTTCAAGCTGAATTTAAGTTGGAGTAATTCTAGAAAGTGTGTTTTGAGGTACCAGTAACGATGACCTTTGGGTCCCACGCTGGTGGGAACATGGAATGAGGCTTTGGTGACCATTTATCGGCTCCAAAGGCTGAATTCTGATGAGCTGGTGCCTTGGAGGTTGTTTCAAGTGTTGGATGAAAGACAATTTGTAGGATACCCCAACACTTTTTACCATCTTCACATACTGTCACTTGTTGGAAAAGTACAGAAGAATGAAAGATGGAGCCAACTTGTGATTCTGGTCTTAGAAACTAGCCATGTTGCTATTTGTTTCGAACCGATGTTTCTGCTGGAAGACCAAACAATTGGAGAGAGACCACGGGAGACCTGAGGTTAGGAACAGGTGTCTCTGCTGGACTTGGATTTCTAGGCCAACCAAATCCACGGAAGCATGGAAGGATGACACAGACCTTGTTATGAGTAATTTTATGGATAAAGGTGGTCGTTAAGTGGAGAAACAAAATTTGTTTAGATCTCAAAACTACAATGATGCTGTAAGGAGGGTTTCTACTGAACCATGAGAGGGTTGATCTCAAACTGATTATGAGGCAATATTGGTTGCTAGGTGTTGAGAATGATGAGGCCATAGTGAGAAATGGTTGTGAGAATGAGGACTTGAAAATTTGAAAGAAGCAAATCTTCATTTCATGACTCAGTGTGTTTTTCTTGATGAGTTTTCAACGGACCCGACCCTTTTATTTATAGCGGAGAGATGAAGAACGGTAGATGGGTAGTTGAGAATGGCGGATGAGAATTTTTGGTGAGAATGGTGGATGAGAACGGTAGGCACTGAATAGGAATGGTAGGTTGGAGACTGGTAGAGAACGAGAATGGTAGGTGGGAGACTAGCAGACACTGAATGAGAATAGTAGGCTAAAGTAGTGACCCAATGTAATTTCAAATTTAAGACACACTTGTGAGAGTTCATCTGTTCTTTAAAAAGGAAGCCTTGATGAAATCTGAAGGATAACCCTAAGGGGAACCAAACTAAATGGATGGATCTCAAATTTTGATCTTGGGAGCTTAAGATTTGGACATCGTCAGTACTTCGGAGATGTGGGTTAGATTGGTGATTTTCAAGTTGCGAAAAACTAAGCATGACAAGTCTGGCTTGAAAATCTTGACTTTGGGTCGACTTCAATACAAAAGTCAACTATCTTGAAATTGAGTCATTTGTGTAATTTTCAAGTCTCAAATGATTGAACGGACTCCAAAATTGGAATGTATGGTAAAAATTGAGCAAGATAGGTCCATCTTAAAAATTTTGACTTTTGGTCAACATTTACGCAAAAGTCAACTTTCAGAAATTGGACGTTTGCACAATTTTCGAGCTTCAAATGAAGAAACAGATCCCAAAATCAAAATGTACGCGAAAAACTAAGTGGGACAGGCTTCTTTGGAAAATTTTGACTTTTTGGTCAAAGTCAAAGGTCAAACTTAGTCAAAACATTTTTTTATTTTTACAAGCAGTTCGGATCCCCGTCAGATTTTCGGGTTGGTCCGGGTCAAACCGGGTGTGCTGGACAAATAGGTCAGATTGGGGTAGTGGAGGATGACGTCATCCATGACGTCATATCTCTGGGCACATGTGCCAGCGCTAGCGCGTGAGTGAGGTGCCAGCGCGTGAGAATGCGTGAACGATGAGGAAGGCACGTGGAAGCTCATGCAATTGAGGGAGTGATCGCTGGTAGTGCCGGAGGCGCATGGCAACTCTTTTGGCCCAATTTTTTTTTGGTTTTGTTGATCTAAGGTCGTGGAAGACTTCCATGGTGTCAGTTTTGTAAAATTATGAATAGATTTGCACAGTTTTTGAGAGACTACACCGTTAGTCATCGTGAGCTTATGGCGGCGCGTGGTGGCTCACCCAGCCCTTTTTGGTCTTGAAATTTTTAGGTTTTGTAGATCATGGGCCAATGGATCTAGTGGTTGCATAAGTTTTGTAAAATTTTTCTCAAATTTACGTAGATTTGAATGAGAAATCAGCGGGTCATTGTGGACTTGTGGCTAAGTGTGGCGGCGCGTGATAGCTCCATTGAGTTTGATTTTTCAGGGTTTTGTGAATCGAAGTCCGTTTAAGGTCCCTGTGGGGTCAGTTTTGTGAAATAATGAACTGATTTGTGTAGATTTTGAAAGACTATTCCATTGGTCACTGTGATTTCGTGGCCGTGCGTGGGAGCACGTGGATAGTCTACTGTGTTTGATCTTCTCTAGGTCTTGTAGCTTGAAGTCCCTAGAAGATCCTTGTGGATTCAGTTTTGTAAAACGACACAAATCTGAAAGAGAAATCCATAGGTATGATTGGATTTATTGCCATTTTAGTCCACTCTGACGGTGGCTACTCTGACAATATTTGACAACTCAGGCAGGGAGTGGTTTCAAGGTAACCATTGAGTGTCTCTACTGTTCTCAAGGGTTGGTGGCACAGTTTTTTGGAACAATATATTGCTCTTTGCTAGCCTATAGCTTCTTGCCAGGCCTAGTGTAACAATTTCTTTCTGACAACATGACTTTCTATGGGCATTTACCATCTCCCCTTTTTTTTCAAGGTTCGGTGCAGTATTTTTTGAAAGTTGATATTTTTAACTGCTTGGACCTTTTGGCTCTTTTGTCTGTTAGTTTCAAAAATTTTCTATATAAAGCCACTTGGGCCATGCATTAAGTTGCATGCATTATGTTGCTAGCCTTCAGTAACTAACATAATATCGTAAGTGCAAAGAAACACGTCTTTTCTCCCTTTTTTTTTTAACATGCTTTTCTTGTACTGACCTCACTTTTTTTTTTTTGATAGCAACTTGTTTCTTAATATGGTGTACTTCAGAGATATTTCCTCGTCTGACAAGAAGTATCTTGTTATTTCAAAAGATCAAAATGATGCAACTGAGAAAGGATTATCATTGCTTGTTGAGAAACCCGTTATTGGTCGATTTTCACCAGTATGGCCGAAACAGAATGATATGGGTGACATTGTTGAATGGATGTATAACACTTCCCAAAATCCTGATTCTCCTTCTAGAGCATGGTCTTTACGTACTTCCCTCCACAAGAATACCACTGAGTCAGGTCCTTTAAGGACTCTTGGCCAACATATTATTTCCGGCGAAACACGTTGGGGCACAATTTTCAGAACCAATGGCGAGTTTGGTTATACACCTTACTATTAGGAATGGCTTGAAGATGTCCTTTCTTGTAGCACGAAGACTCTTATCAAGGCCCAGATATTTGAAGCGGTCCTTGCATCTTTATACACATATGATCGAAACAATGACATCATGCGTACATTTTGTGAGCATGGTGCCCGGACACCAATACCCTTCATACCCCGTTGGGTGAGATGTCCATCTCTCTTTGGAACTTACATCGTCTAGGTGGGCTTGCCATCACTGGTAGCTTTTATGATGAAGTTGTCCCTTTTTATAAGGAAATGGCAGGATGTGATGAGAAAGGCAGATTCATTCCAAAAAGTTGTGAATATCTGTTCGCCGCTTTTTATCGACTTCATAATGAGAAAGAAGGGAAGCCCCATGTTTCGGTAAATGACTGGATCAAATTTTGGTTTAAAGGGGACCCAAAATACATGAAGCCATCTCCTCGAAGGCCAAAGTGATCATGTCATCCCAAGCAGACTTACAATCCTGACGGTTCATTTGGTAAGGCCCGTGCATGGTCTTCAAAAGAGAAAGGTGCATTTACAGACCTTGAAGTTCAAGAAGGACTATGTGAAGAAACTTACTTGTCTGCCTTGTTATCTTGTTGGCTGTGCATATTTGTGCTATCGAGTGAAGATCTCAATACTATCCGTCCAGGAACATTCAAGGTTGCGAGCCTTATGGCTATTGGTAGGCCTTTCAGTCTTGCCATACTCGTTCTTACTAGCCTTTATCGAGGATTAAATAGGCTTGCTCGTTCTCCTGTTGTTGGTAGTTCAAAGGTGTGCCTTCCCATGCACTACGTTTATGGGTGGCTAGGCCACTACTTTGATACCCATCATGGAGTTAAATTGGAAGTCATCGGGCCAAAGATGGTTAGATTTTCTGGTGCAGGAGGGGCTAGATATTATGACGAATATGAAGCCCGAAGGTTGATTCAAGGCAATTGCATGTTGTGGGGTGTCAATTTGCTTGTTAAGAATGCGAATGAAACTTTTGAAGACAGTGGAAACCTTTCTCGTACTTCACTGGCGCACTTTATCAATATTCGGTCATCTTACTTGTCTATGCGATAAAATGATCATTTCATCATAGAACCCTACAGCCCTTGCCGATTTAGTCGTCAATTTGGACTTTGTCAAAGCATTGTAGGCGGTATAAAGAAAGACATCCGTCATGCTTCTTTGGATGAAGTCTTAGAACTTTGGAGATCATGCACCAACTCTAAGACCATGTCGTAAGCATTCTTCCCAGCTCCTCCATCAAACTTAAAGCACCACACTACTCAAAGTTATGAGCATTGGTGGAATAGCATGCATGGGACATACCTTGAAGATGGTATAGCATCTTTGATTTCAAGCACACATCCTCCTTTACCAAGAATGAAGATGGGTCGAATAAACCGCGATAAGAATGATAATGGAGGGGGCATTCAATTGTCTGATGATCACGTTACATGTGTTGTCCAGAAATCTGTGACTGACAAGGCTCAATTTGTAAAGCCACAAGACGTCATAGTAAGACCAAAGATGCCTCCCTTTAAAGCTTTTCTTGTCGAAGGGCCTCTAGGAGTGTGCATGGCATCTAATGAAAAGATGGACTCGTATCTTGAGAAAGTGAGTGAGAGCAGTGACAAGGAGTGTCATTGGAGGCGGGCTAAGAAAAAGCTTAAATTGATAGCCCTTATCGAACCCGATTTCGTCGAAGGAACCTTCTATGCCTTTGAACACGTTGAAGTTGCTGTAGATCAAGTATTTTATTTTATATTATTCTACTCTTTTTTTTTAGTCTTTATATACTTTCATTTTTTGATGTAATGTATTCTTGATTGCAGCCTAGGCGACAAGCCTTAAACATGGTCGATAGCGATAAGGTGACC
This sequence comes from Quercus gilva, assembly GCA_023621385.1. NCBI lineage: Eukaryota > Viridiplantae > Streptophyta > Magnoliopsida > Fagales > Fagaceae > Quercus > Quercus gilva. Next base: position 7,200,113 of record CM042482.1, on the reverse strand, counting down.
TCTATTGATAGTGAAACTTCAATTTCTGGCCCATGACCTATTGCCATATCAGTGGGAAATGTAACTCAGATGCCTAGCACTAAATTTACGGAGAGGACCGTGAGTTCTGATATCCCCGAAGATTTTGTTTATCATGCCAAAGATGTGATTGTAAGAAATCGCATCGACCTTACACTGAACCCTTGGTAAAGTCTTCAGCAAAGGATTGCTAGGACCCTTTTTGAGAAAGCCCCTTCACTCATGGGAGAAGCTCAAAAGATTTTTGATGCCATAGCAGCCAACAAAGCTATGGATCCATCACCATTGCAAAGCTTAGTTGCTGATTATTTCGAGAAGGCCAAAAGTTTTGAATCACTTCAATCCTCCTTTTCTACGAGTGTGATGTTTGAACAATGTGACAAGCAATTGGCAGATTGTAACTTTCGCCTGTGGTGAGCATGTTTGAACAGCTGAGTAGCCAACTATAAAGAATGAACTGCTAGCATGTGGTGAAACACTTAGGGATGGACTGGCGAGTGTTGAAGCTAGGATAGTGGAGTTGCATGAAGAGCTGGAACATATATCCAATCGCAAGAAAGATCTCGAAGCTTCGATTCTCAATAATGATGAAAAGTTGTCAAATCAGAGCTCTATCATCTTGAACATTCAAGATGAGATTTCTTTCATAGAGACTGCTCATTCCTTAAGTAATGCTGACATTGAATCTTTGCAGTTGTTGAAACAAGGGCTGGAGACAGCACGTGATGAGTTAAAGAATTACAATTGGAAATACTGACCTGTACTTGCAATCAATAATCATTGTAGCATCTCTCTCTTGTTTTCTTTGTCGTAGAAATTTCATGTCTTTCTTTCCAGCTAATAAAATTAGTTTTCTTTTGCATCACTTGTTTATCTAATTTGTCCACCATTGTCTCCACTTTTTTTTTTTTTTTTTAATGTGACTGAACTCAGTAAATAATACTAAGTTTCCTACATACCTTATTAAGGGATCAAGTCATCACGTAGTTCAAAAAAAAATTTGTAGTTTTTTGCAAAAAGGAGGGCTCAGTGTGTAGTAGCGAGTATCATCACTAACCGAACCCAAGACCTCGGCCTCAAGGGCGACATGGGCATCCAATTGGTGACACAGAGTGGGATTAATTTCTCCTTATTGGTACGCTTTCAAGGGTACTAGGAAGACATCATATACTCTTGCAGTGCTATAGTGGGCAGTTTAAACTTTTACCAATGAGCAATCCTCAATGTTCAAGCATAGAAGTGTTGAAGGAACTTCCTATTGATAGGGCCAATCCCTATGCCATCATTGTCAATCAATTTGTAAGCTTGGTTGGTGTTTGCCCCCTACTTGAGAGTTGGAAGTACATCACAAGCAACGGTCACATGGTTTGACCCAACAACTTTATTGAACTCTAGATCAATCTTGTTTTCTTTGGTAAGCTTCATGATTTGTTCTTTAAAGACGAAGCATTTTTGGATTGGGTGGCCAATGATGCGATGATATTTGCAATAATTAGGGTCATCAACTTTCCCTATGTCTTCTGGTCGCTTGCATTCTGGCAATTCAATCAACTTCAACTGCAATAGTTGTTCTAAAATGTTTGGCGCATCTTCATCAGGGAACGGATATGCTTTTTGCTCACGTTCCTTAAAGGTCAGACGACGCACTTCGTTCTTTTGCCATCCTTCAAGCTGTTTTTCATTTGCCGCAGCTCCTTTTCTTGGAACCTTGACTATAGCAGTGTTAACAGCCATTAGGTCTTTAAGGTTGACTTTTGCATTCCTTACTTCCTTTCCGCTTTCCTCAAGTATGGGAGGGTTTGTACTTCTATGGCTAGTAATGCTCAACTCCATGTCATGTGCACGAGTTGCTAACTTTTAAAATGTTCGAGGCTTTATCCCTTGAAGGATGTAAAGAAGTCCCTAATGCATGCCTTGAATGCACATCTCTACAGCAAAAATTTCAGAAAGTCTATCCTTGCTATCCAAGCTCAAAGAACGCCATCGATTGATATAATCAACCACGGGCTCATGCTTCCACTGTTTGGTATTGGTAAGCTCCATCTTGCTCACCGTGCGACGTGTGCTATAGAATTGGTCAAAAAACTCTCTTTCGAGTTGTTGCCAACTGTCGATTGACTCTAGTTCTAAGTCTGCATACCAGTCAAATGCATTCCCTTTGAGCAAACAGACAAATTGCTTTACAAAGAGGCCTCCTTGAGTCCCTTCATTCTCACAAGTTTCTACAAAATGAGCAATGTGTTTCTTAGAATTTCCATTGCCATCAAACTACAAGAACTTGGGGGGTTGATACCCATTTGGCATCCTCATGTTGTCAATACGCTTTGTGTAGGGTTTTGAATATGTGAGAGAACTTGTAGAAGAACCTCCATATTATGCTTGGATGGTATTTGTTATCATGTCTTGTAATTGTTGGACTAACAACAAAGCAACTGAAGTAGATTGTTCTCATCGAGGAGTGTCTTGATTTTCTTTTCCTTTGTCACCTTTTGTAGAAGTGAAGCCAAATGGGAATTTAGGATTATGGCTTAATTCGCCAAGATCTTGTATTTCAAGTTTATTCATTAGATTTGTGATTTGGAGGTCCTTATATTCAAGTTCTTTTGTAAGAAGGACGACCCTTTGTTCCATTTCAGCCATTTTTTCTTCCATGATAGAGGTGTTAGTCATCATGATTGACACAACTTCCCAAGATGATGGAGAAGGGAATGGATTAGAGTGAGCATGTGAAATCTCATCTTTTGGGTTCCCTTTGATGGGAGAGAAATCATGTGACCAATTTCTTGTGAAAGAAGAAGGGGATTTGCCTCCATACTTGAGGTGTTCTAAGGTGGAGATGTCCTTATTGATGACCTTGTTTCTTGTGAGAGGGTCTAAGGAGATGATTGTCTGGACCTTGGCTTTCTTGGTCGATTGAGATTGAAGTTGATCGTGAGCTTTAGATCGGCTACGATTGATTGCACCAATGCAATTGTTGGTGGTAGCCGTACCAAGTCTAATTGAAGCAGCTATTGTTGAAGCTTGAATGTTCTTGCTAGAGGCCATTGAAGTTGGTAGCAAGACGATGATGATTTCTTTCTTTGAAGGATAATGAGATGAGAGGTAGAGATGTCCCACCGGGCGGGCCAGAATATGTAGACGACTAAATTTCTCGGTTCGAAATGAGTCAAACAAGTAAAATAGTGTCACAAATGCGAATTTGTATTGATGAATATGTGGTACAATTCTCCGTGATTACAAAAGAGTGATCCTCTGATTCGATCTCCTTAAAAATTTGTTGATTGGAATTGTGGTAATGTGATTTTGATTCGAACACAAAATATTCTCCAATTTGGCTAAAGGATGGATCAAAGACCTTTGAAACAGAATCACAATGAATCTCTGGCTGTGAGCTTGTTAGAAATTCTTTGTTCTTTGTGTTCTTCATATGTTCTTCGTGTTGCGTGGTGGAAGTTCTTCGGGGCTTTAGAGGCTTGAATCCATAGAGCTTCCTTGATTTATGGTTTGTTGAGGTTTATAGAGGCTTTTGAGCTTGATTCCAGTAAACTTTGAGATCTAGGAATATGATTTGGATGATTTCTCTTTGAATGTTTTTCGTATTTGAAGGTTTGCGGCGGAAGTTCTTCGGGGCTTTAGAAGCTTAAATCCGTAGAGTTTCACTGATTTGTGGTTTGTGAGGTTTCTAGAGGCTTTCGAGCTTGATTCCAGTGAACTTTGAGATCTAGATAGGTAGCTTGGATGATTTTACTTCGAATGTTCTTCGATTTTGAGTTTGAAGTTCTTGAAGTTCTTGAGGGCTTTGAGGCTTGATTCCTGTAGAGTTTCTGTACTTCTGAGAGCTTCTGAATCTTCTTTGATGCTGCTTATGCTTCAGATGGCTTGGTGTCCTCGTAAATGTCTTAGGAAGGCTTCTATTTATAGGAATTAGGAGGTGGATGAGCAACACATGGCGAAGTCTGATTGGTGACACATGTCACAGCCGGATTGGTCTGCTTATGTCATCGCTTACACATGCGAGGCTGATTATGTCATCGCTTACATGCGTTGATGCGTGATTGGTTTTTGCATGACACTTGGCCAATTTATGTTGGTTTCTGAGTAGTGATAGCAAAACCTAGCAGCAATATGTGGTGTTTTGTAATTTGCTGTATTTTGTGGACTTAGTAGTGTGACGTGTCAGCTTGTGATAGGTCAGGAATTTTCCCTCTCTATATGGGCATATTATTATTGGTAGAAATAAGGTTTACCTTTGCAACAACTACACAATATTTAAGAGGGGGAATGCACTTAATCACTAATTTTATTTTTCCAATTTCATGCATATGTACTAGTGCTATACTAAAAAAAAAAAAAAAAAAGAAATGTACTAAAATTGATCATACTTACATAGCTTAGAAGATCCTCCACATTCTCTCCATTTTCAAAAGTAGTGTTCCTTTGCCCACTCACTATTTCCAATACTAACACAGCAAAACTAAAGACATTAGACTTCATTGAAAATTGTCCATGCATTGCATATTCTGAAGCCATATATCCATTGCATGGTGGGCATTAGTAATTTTACTTTGAATTTATTTCCAAGAAACAAAATAAAAATTGGCTCTCTACTCTCAAGATACTTTAGGTTCCCATAATTCTACTTCTTTTTACTTGAGTTTGATCTAGTAAAAAAAATTTTGCCATGTCAAAATCTAAAATCTTGGGGTTCATTTCTTCATCTAAAAGTATGTTGCTAGCTTCAAGATCATGATGGATAATTCGAAGCCGCGAATCTTCATGAAGGTCAAGAAGCCCCCTCAAGTAGTAACTCCTATGATTTTGTAACACTTTTGCCAATCCAAATGTACACGCTTAATAGGATCTATGTAACAAATCAATGATATGATGTAATTAATTAAAAATGTGGAGATATTTTTTGACTAGTCATGTAACCCAAAAGAAAATTTATGAACACAACTTGATAGAGAGAAGTGCAGACATACCAGCAAGGAAGTGATCAAGACTTGTATTTGGTAGAAACTTATATATCAAAAGCCAATCTTTCCTTTCCATGCAAAACCCTAAGAGTCTAACTAAATTACGGTGCCGAAGTTTAGCAACCAATAGAACCTCACTCTTAAATTCTAGATATCCTTGTCCAGATTCTATTGAAAGCCTTTTAATCGCAATTACTTGTCTATTATAGAATATACCCTGATGATTTATAAGAATAAAATTCGAGTAATCACAAGAGAATTTGAAGAGGAGCAACCAAATTGGTACTTTGCAATGAACTGGAGATACTAGGTGGGGATCTCATTTTCAATCTATTTGTAGTTTGATTAAAAAAAAAACATTTATGAGGTATTAACACTATCTCTAAGGAAGGAGCTAACTATAAACAATGCAGTGATGCCAAGAAAGCTTATGAGGTATTAACATCATTTGAATTGATTTTAATCTTGCACTTGATGATAGAGATAATGGGAACTACTAATTTTCTTTGTCAAGCTTTGCAAAAACATTCTCAAGACCTTTTAAATGCCATGTATTTAGTTTCAACTACAAAATCACTTATTCAAAAGTTGAGAGATGATGGATGGGAGCCTTTACTTACTAGTGTTACATCATTTTGTGAGCAACATGAAATCAATATTCCTGATATGAATGCTCATTACACTAAAGCTTGAGGTAGATATCGTCGTCAAGATGAAAATTTAACAATAGAACATCATTTTAGAATAGATATATGCAATTTGGTTAAGAAATATTATCCTTAACATTTCATTGAACAACAACAAGAACTTTTGGAGTCTCAATTGCAACATTATGAGCTTGATGTGACAAAACATCCAGGTTTTCAGAATATGAGTACAATTTCTAAGTTATGAAGGGGATTAAAAATTTCAAGAAAATCTAAAATCTATTTCTGATTGATAGACTTATTTGTCTTGTGTTGACCCTTCCAATTTCTACAGCAACTATAGAACCAACTTTTTCAGCTATGAAGTTGTTAAAAAGAAGACTTTGCAGTGGAATTAAGGATGAACTTTTGGCAAATAATATGATAGTTTATATAGAGAAGGAAATCGTAGGGAATTTCATTGTAGAGATGATAATGGATGAATTTTATTCCATAAAAAATCATTGCCAGGCATGATTTATGTGAATGTCTTTTTTGGATATTTTTGTATGTCTACATTGAACTAGACAGTATTTTTTATGTTCATAAATGTTCAAGAATATGATGATATATCAAAGTTGATAATTTTGTATTCAATAGACTTATGAATTATATTTTTAGTATATCTCTACTACAACCCGGTCCCCTAAGTAATTATTTTTGGCTACGCCCTTGCTCTCATGTTTCTTGTGTTTCTAAGAAAGATGAAAGAGAACAAATTACCAAATGAACAAATTGTTCAGAATTATTGTTACTACCATTTGTGTGGCTTGATTCATGGACCTTTTCACTGGTTAACAAAAGAAAACTTGACTTTCAAATAGCAATTTTGGAGAATACCCACATGTTTCTTGTGTTTCTAAAATAGATGAAAGAAAAGAAGTTAACAAATGAATATGAACCACTATTTATTCCCAAAGAATTATGACTCTTCAATAGACACATTTTCATTCAATATGCACATTTTCGATCAATAGGCACATTTTCTTTTAATAGGTACCTTTTCGGTCAATAGGCACATTTTCATTCAATAAGTACCAAGTTAGGCAATAGACACTTTTTCATTCAATTTGCACATTTTCAGTCAAGAGGCACATTTTCATTAAACAGGCACCTTTTCAGTCAATGAGCACCTGTTTGTTCAATATACACATTTTTGTTCAATAGACACCTTTTGGTATATTAATTTGAATGGTTATGACCTTTCAATAGGCACATTTTGGTATATATATTACAGCCTATCTTGTATACCTATATATATAACACAAACTAAACTAGAGACGTAACATTATATCTCTTATTCATTTCGACCAAAAAAAAAAAAAAAAACTACTAAATAAAATAACATTGCTTCTTTTTTATTTATTTATTTATTTTTCCTTGAAACTCATCAAGTAGTTATTCCCATGCATTGCATGGGTTAGCGACTAATTTTTGTAATTGACAATACAAAACATGAGAGAGGGGACGAGATTCTAACTGAAGGCTTGTGCTTGCACAATGAAAGAGCTAACTTTATACCTTTGATTAACGGTGTTCACCAAATCGCAAAAACTACAAAAATTGCTCAAACTGCACCATAATTGCAAACAAATTAGTGAAACCACAATGCATTGCACCTTATAGTCTCTCTCATATTCAGGCCATTCAACGGCTTCAGCCTCTCTCAACTTATTGTCTCACACTACATGCTCCCACTCATCAAGCTCTAGCCACCACACCTTGCCTCACTGCCACTGTTGAGCAACAATCTCACTGCCTCTCCCTCTAACTCTCACCGCTGATCTCTCTAATTTCTCAGATTCTCACAATCTCTTGACTTTAGGTTTATTTCTTTTAAGTCTCACACACCCACTCCTCTCTCTTTTTTGGTTATTATGTTTTGTTTGTTAATTTTTTGTTTGTATATATATATATATATATGAGATGGGTTCAAGTTACACCTGGTGTAACTCTAAAGAGTTACATCTTTTCATAACCATTGGATTTAAGTAGATCCAACGGTAAAAAAAAAAAAACTTATTAATGCTAATATTTTGATTAGAATATCATTTATTATCCCTTATTTATGACATTCTATACCTATCTCTAAACCCAAAAAAAGATATATGTTTCTCTCTCTCTTTCTTCTCTATCACTCTTCCACCTCCATGGCCAGGACATTATCATGTCTTCCTTTGTCCAAAAATAGGACGATCTAAAATCCTGCAAGGTGTCCAGCCCATCTATCCTCATATTGAATTTTTTTCTATCCCATTCTTGAGGCTAGACAAGTTGTTAATTAGGAGGAAAACCAAATGCTTTCCAATACTCAAGCCTTCAAGGATCTATAAAAGGGTTGGTCGACATTTATTTCATCACCTAAAAATAATTATTTTCAAATTAAACTTAGTGTGCGTTTGGATACTACTTATTTTGCTGAAAACTGAAAATAATAAAAAAATATATTTTGTTTACTGTTCATTAATGAATTTAGTGTTCATTGGCCTAATTGCTGCACCAGGCGCTGGTCCACAAAAAAAAAAAAAGGCTAAAAAGGCGCAAAATTCAAACGTGGGAAGTGCAAACACGCTTCCTAAATGCACCCATGAATAGTGCACTAGGCGCTGGGCCAACAAAAAAAAAAAAAAAAAGGCTGAAAACGCGCAAAACGCAAACGTGCTTCCCAAATGCACCCTTAATCTATGTGACGCTTGTCCTTGCGTTGTTGTTATCAGCTTCACAGCTTGCCTTCATTTCTATCTTGTAAATTTTTTTGGAAGGAAAGGAACTAAAAAGGAACTAAATCATGTACATATTAATATACCATAGTCCTAGCGAAGTTCACAAAAGACAAAACGAAGCTCAATTCCAAACAAATGAATAATATTTAGCATTTCAATTCCTACATCTCGAAAGTAGCTTAACAACGCTATTTGACATTACATTACCCATTGAACATAAAAGCATAACGGATAAAAATTGTACAGGTGATAGACAATGTCATAACTCATAATGCAAAACCAAATAATCTACAATTTAACCCCTACTTCTTTTGCTTCCCGCAACTTGACCACGGAGGTGGAATCCTATGGTAGTGGAGGTGGAAGAGCGATGGAGGAGAAAGAGAGAGCAGAAAGAAACGTGCAAAGGAGGAGAAAGAGAGAGAGAGGAAAAAAATAAATAAGAGATAATAAATGATATCCTTATTAGAATATTAACATTAAATATTGGTGTATTTTTTTGATCGTTGGATTTATTTAAATCCAATGGTTTAGAAGAGATGTAACTCTAAAAAGTTATAGGCAAAAATACAAAACTGACCCTCTAACTTTCATGTTTTTTCATTTCAGTCCTCTAACTTTCAGTTTTGTCAATTCAGTCCTCTAACTTTCAATTTTTTTTCAATTCAAGGTTCTGTTAAAGGTCTGTTACTGTTGGCGATAAACACACCAAAACGACGCCGTTTTCATGTGGTTTTTTTTTTTTTTTTTTTTTTTTAATACGGTGAAAAACCCAAATCCTCAAGTCTCTCCTCTCCGACGTCGAATCACTCAAATCCTCTCTCTCCACTTCGAACTCCAAACTCCAGTCTGTCACTGGACCGCTTCTCAACTCGCTCGACTCGTTCCTCAAGTCGCGAACTGTATTGCAGAACGTCAATCTTGCCCTTGGCTCAATCTCCACCTGTGTCCGCTTGATCGAGATCTGTTCCCAATCGAACTGCCACTTGTCTCGAAACAATTTTTACATGGCGTTGAAGTGTTTGGACTCGATCGAGACCGAGTTGCTGGACAAAACGCCGTCGTCTACGCTCAGGCGAATGCTGGAGAAGAAGATCCCAGAGATTCGCGCACATATCAAGAGGCAAGTGAGCAAAGAGTTCGGCGATTGGCTCGTCGAGATCCGAGTCGTGAGCCGGAACTTATGTCAGTTAACCATAGGCCAAGCCTCCTCGGCTCGTCAGTGCGAAGAGGATCTTCGAATCAAGCAACGCCAAGCAAAGGAGCATAGTCGGCTTAGTCTTCGTGACTGTGTTTACGCTTTTCAAGACGAAGATGAAGACGAAGACGATCAGCATGACCAACACGACGCCGTTGGGCTCAGTAACGGACTTGGAAATGACAGTCATTGTGGTGGTTTCGATTTGACTCCTCTGTATAGAGCTTCTCAGTTTTTCTGAATTAAAAAAAAAAAAAGAAAAAAAGAAAAAAAAAAAAGAAAAAAGAAAAAAGACACGTCGTTTTGTTGTGTTTAACGCCAACACTAACAGGCCTTTATCAGAGCTTTGAATTGAAAAAAATTGAAAGTTAGAGGACTGAATTGACAAAACTGAAAGTTAGAGGACTGAAATGAAAAAATGTGAAAGTTAGAGGGTCAGTTTTGCATTTTTGCCAAAGTTATACTAGGTGTAACTTGAACCCTTCGATATATATATATATATATATAATTGAGTGTGTAGGAAGAGGAAGAGGTGGGAAAAACTAAATTTTTGAAAAATATTGCTGTCTAAAACCATTCAAACCGTACCTTGTACACCACACCGCATCTATAACCAAAAAACTACAGTACAGTACAATTATGGTTTTAGCCAAACTGTACCGCAAAGTGCGATACTAAAAATAGCAAAAACTGCATTGTACCGCACTATGAACACCCCTATCTCTGATTGCAAGTTGGGCTTGACAATGATGTGCACTGCTCTATTTCGGGTTGGCAATAATTCTGGGCTTATTCATCAACTTGGTTAAGCGCTGGCCCGCATGAACCACTATTTAAATACATTTTATTTTTAGAGTAATTGAAATTGTACTGTATCATAATACATATTTTATTTTTTACCTCAACTTGCTTAAGCACTGGCCCGCATGAACCACTATTGAAAATTGTATATTGTGTATTTGTCTGTCAAATCAATTAATCCAAAGTCTAAAAAGTCCAAAACAAAATTCCGTTTCCAAGTTATTTTTAGTCCTAAATCTCAAATCAAATCATGAGCCCCAGAGAAAGCACGGCAAAAGAGCTGATTTCATACATCAGATTACAAGTTGGGCCTGATATGCACCACCATATTTGGGATTGGCAACAATTCTGGGCTTATGCATCAACTTGCTTTAGGCACTGGCCCGCATGAATCACCATCCATATCTCTAGTGCACTGCACTGCACTCAATGTCTCACAATCCATTATTAACTCGTTGGAGCGTAAAAATTAGGAAGGTCATGATGAAAAAGTATTCAGAAAATTCCACATGAAGAGGCCGTAAATGCCAATTTTAGAGCTTTCGTTGTAGATGCTATAGTTATGGAATGCTTTAGAGGATAAAGAATCCAACAGGTCTGTGAGGCCAGTTTGTAATTGGCGTTGGTAGTTTCATTGATTGATCTGAACAAATTAAAGTGGTAATTGTCTGTAGGCCAGGTTGGGTGGGAATTAAATTAATGGAGCTACTAACCGTAAAGAATGCAAATAAGAGCAAGATAAAGTCTAATGAAAAAACCTTACTTATTACTCACACAGCTGTGAAACGGTGTCCTAAGGTTCGACACTCAAGCTGTGAAACGGTGAATGTTATGGTAGTAAACCAATGAAAGAAGCTAGTTTCATAGTGCATTAGCTTGCTTCTCAAAGCAATAATTTTTTATCCAATCGTCCGATTTTCACAAAGTTAGACGATCTGGAAACTTGACATCTATACCTTTCCAACTCTAGCAAGATTCGGTCAATCAAAGTTCGTGAAGCTTCAAATAAGTGGTCAAAGCTAGAACCAAAAAAGCTGGAGGTAGAGCGTTTAATGGGAGTCACCCAATGCCGGCTCTATGGCATATGTAGTTGATATGATCCTTAAGGTTCCAAGTAGAAAAAAAAAGGCCTCTAAATTTTAACCAATAGAGTTATTTTTTTAATTAATTAAGTCCAAATATTAGCTAATAAATAAAACAATATTTTTTATCAAAAGAAAGACAAGAAAAAGAGAGAGAGAAATGCTAAATTTACAACATTTTTCACAACATTTTTACAAAAAAATCTTAAGTAACAAGTTGTTTTAGTCCGTTATTGATGGTAAAAAAATAATTTCAGTGATAGGTTCAAATTAAAACCAGTAACAACTTAACACGTAAGATTTATTGTGAAAAATATTGTGAGTATAGCACTTCTCAAAAAATAAAAAAGAGAACAATACACAAAAAGTTCACATCATTTTTCATAATAGTTGAGATGACAAACTTTTACTAGTTCTTATCGAGGTCCACCACTAACATCACTATTTTACTTATTACTATCAATCTACCGCATCAATAGGTATGAAAAATTTTGTCTAATTTTGTCTATAAACTTTCTTAAAAAAAATTCTACGTGATTCATATTAATTAGTAATAATTTTGCATCTAAAACAAGATAATAGAGTTTAAGTAATATTTATTTTTTTTTTTAAGTCATATATATGTGTGTGTATATATATATTTTTTTCTTAGGCTCTTAAATGCATTAAGCCGCCCTTGGAGTCATCACCTAGATAAAATCTAGAAACCATATTTATACCCTTTGCAGAGGGCCTTTTTTATCTAGAGTTTGTCCAAAGTTAAGGTACAAGTATGGAAGGTGTTAAGAACCCAACCTTGTTCAACTTGTAGGTCTGCCTCCACTTATTGTCTTCCATACCCTAATTTTATCAAATGGTCCTCTAATAGGCTATCCTACATCATCACATCATATGCACATATCTAGGCATACAAGCTAGCATACATCTAAGCATGACATATCATCATCCCATAGATCCTAGCATTCATCTAAGCACGGTATACATCCATATCATCCCATCCAAACATGCATCTCACATCAATGGGCATCTCACCATAGAGCAGCACAGCAAGCAAACATCATCTCAACGCAACGAACATCACATGGAATCAAGCATTTCATATTCACCATATTATTGCATATTAATCACATTCATCTCATATCACATATGCATGTTTATATTGTAATACACGTACTTACCTTACCTCACTGCATCATCACCACAGCACCTATACATCAATGCATGATCATGTTCAAATGCATGTTCATGTGTTCATCCAAGCGAATTAAACCTAATCTTTAATCTAAGCTAAAAAAGCATGTGAACATGTTATCCTACTACCTACTTTCTTAAAGATATGAAAATTAATTTAAACATGCATTAAGGGTCCGTTTGGATACAACTGAAAACTGAAACTGAAAAACACTGTAGTAAAATAATTTTTAAATGTGTAAATAATATCGTGGGACCCATTTTTAATGAAAAAGTTGCTGAAAAGTTAAATTTGTGAGTCCATGAACAGTAATTTTTGTGCCTTGCGACTACTGTTCAATAAACAGTATCTGCTACAATAGTGCTATAGTAAAAGTATGGCTGGGAAAGCGTGAAAAAAAGAAAAAAAGAAAAAAAAAAGAAGGTGAAAACACAGACGCGCGCAAATCGTGGAGTTTGCAAGCCATACGTACACTAAGCCAAACAAATTTTGAGTTTCTAGGTTAAACCTACGCGCACATGCATAAGCATGGGCACATAGGGTGGTGGAGCTACGCACGCATGCATGTGCATGTGCACACAACCCTACCCAAAAACGCAATCAGGCAACACTCAATTAAACTATATCCTATCCAACCTAACATGCTACTAAACTATGATGAAATAAATCTAAACTACACAGAAGATTATTAAAGCTATAAAAAAAAGTAAAACTAAATTTAAAAAAAGAAAAAGGAAAAGAGAAAACGACAAGGACAATACCTCACACAATCTATAAAAGCTCGTAGACCTTAATTTTGACCGAACCCCTCGGTTAATCTATAAAATAGAGACCTAAAAGGATTAGTAAGCTTTAACTAGAGGACTTATACCAGAAATGGTCCCAGCCAAGAAAACTTTAACTTGAGGAAGTTTTTAATATAAAAAATCCCTTTTTAGATCACTATTTTCTAGTGGATTCAATGTGTTTTAGGAAAAGTGCCTTGAGGGCCTTTAATAATGTTAAAAGAGGGGTGAAGGGCTCTTTCTAGGAAATGTGAGATTAGATCTTCCCGTGTTTCTGTCAAAGAAACGTAACTTACATAACTTCTACAAACCCTATGTCCCTACATGTGCATGCATGCTTGAGGGTGCACGCCCATGGTCGTTGCTTGCGCGTACAGGTAATATACCCATATGCGTAGAGCTAGCGTTTCTATATGGGTTTTTTTTTTTTTTTTTGGGCCAAAACAGCGTTCAAATTATAGAATTTCCTTAGCTAGATCCTAGACCAGTCATCGACTCTTCTATTAATATTGTCATTAGGAAATGGGGCTCGATTCGTAAAGGGTACAAAATGAGGTATCTAAATCACTGATATGACTCCCCACCAAGGCTAGCTCTAGTCAATCTCACACCCGAGGTGCTAATTTTTCAAATTGAGTTTGGTACTCACGGACTGTAGCAATTTGTTAGAGCTTTGCTAATGCCTCATCAAAATTTTCATATTCTATATGACCAAAACGTACATATAAAGCTTATGTAAATTCCTCCCATGTGACGTTTGGCTAAGTTCTCTCAAACCACTGTTACCTTTGCAAATCATCTTGCAAGTGGAATAATGCCAACACAACTCTTTCAGTTGCAGCAATGCATTGATACCAAAAGAATTTTGCAGCCTAGTTATCCACTCCGTTGGATCTTAAGCAGTGAAATGCTGAAATTCAAGCCAAGAAAAATGGGTTTGTACACTACCTCTTCCACCCGGACCTCAAGGTTGGTTCATTAAAGTAACCTCCGAATTATCTACACACTCCTTCCCCATTTGAGCAATGGAGTAGATCAATGCATCTATGCTGTTGCGTATTCACACGAATTCATCTTGATGGGAGTCCAATTGTCATTTTATGCCATGGTTGCTTATCTCCATGCTAGCCATCCAATCCTTAGAAGATGTGGAACGGGTGGATGTCATGGCGGCTCTAATACCAAATGTTATAGCTGAGTATAATTTCTAATGATAAGGGCAATTGTTTGGTTGTATTTGAGATGACTAGTCTTCTGAATAAGGAATAGAGAAGGAAATTGGGATAAAATTCTCTACTACTTTATTAATTGCATTCTACGTTAAATATAAGTCTTGGGGGAATTCAAATACTAACAGATAACAATAGATAATCCTAAGGAGATTCAAATACTAACAAATAATCCCAGAGGGACTCAACTACTTAGAACCTCAAATACAAATACCAATTCAAATACGTACAGTCTTTATCTAAACAACAAGAATTCAAATACAAATACAGCAACAACTCCACAATAATCCAAATATGAATTTCAAATGCAATAGTTGTCCACAAATGCCAAGCCTTTCATGTAACCTTCTCCTTCCATCAGACAACAGTGCAATCCTTTCTTCAGACGTAACAACTAGCCAGAAGCACTTGTTGAAGATTGATCAGTTGACACATATTCTGTTCCAGTGCTAAATATGGAAGATTGATCAGATATGATTAACCTATCTACAGAACATGGAGGTGCTAATGGCTGAGGAAGATTTATCGAATTGCTTCCAAGCATGAGAATGACCCTTGACATGATAGGTCTATCATTTGGATCTTCTTGAACACATAACAATGCAATGTGGATCAATCTTAGAGCCTCAGTTATAGGACAAGAATCAACTATGGCCTGATCTATCAACTCTGAGCTTTTGCCTTCATTCCATAGTTGCCGTACCTGTTGATAATATTTTTTGGTTCACAATAATAAGCGAAAAATTAATTTAAGTTCAAGATACAGATAAGTGAGAGAGACATACATATGATAGAAAGCTTTGTGCATACTCCGGATTATAGAAGTCACTGTTCTTTTTTCCACTTACAATTTCTAGCATTAGAATTCCGAAGCTATAAACATCAGACTTTATTGAAAATAGTCCCTCCCTTGCATACTCTGGTGCCATATATCCACTATTGGAAAAAATACAAGTTATAATACAATATGGTTTCAATTACAGTAAAAGAGAATGAAGGCAAAGTTGTCGTAAATGTAATGTAGTATCTTTAAGAGCATAAGTTACATTGATATTACCATGACTTTTGGAAAGTGGGATTTCTTACTTGGCAATTCCGTGTTCTTATAGTTCTTTGTTTAAATAATCATTGAAATTGAAAAGTTTTCCACTTGATTTTACTGCTCTATTTTATTGTTTGCAAAAATTAAACATTACTTGAAAAACAACGAGGTGCAAATAAAATGAACTACAACTCTCCCCAAAAATATATGCAAGGGGACCCATTTTAATTTGAACATGTCTAAACAATTTTTCTTTAGAAAGCAGCATCACTAGTGATGTATGGAACTAAAATGCGGATGCAGTGAAGGGATAGCTTACTATGTGCCCTTGACTATCATAGTGTTGGCCTCTATTTGATTGCTTCTAAAATTTCTAGCAGTGCCAAAATCTGATATCTTTGGGTTCATATCATCATCTAACAACACATTACTCGCTTTCATATCCCTATGGATGATTTTGAGCCGAGAGTCCTCATGTAGATATTGAAGGCCCTTAGCGATCCCATTGACAATATTTGTGCGCTTAGCCCAGTCTAGTTCCTTACATTTTTTTTTATCTGCATTGTAATATCAAAGATGTTGATTCTCACATTTAGGAAGTTTTTGCCATAATTTGGCATATAATTAATGGTACTAAATGTTAGTGTGTGAATGTGAGTCTTGGCGTGTGAGAGAGAGATTGAGAGAGCATACCAAACAAGAAGGCATCCAAACTGGTGTTGGACATGTATTCATAGACTAAAAGCTTTTCACCTTTTTCCAAGCAGCATCCCAATAGCCTCACTAGATTTTTGTGCTGAAGTTTTGCAATTAAAATCACTTCGTTCTCGAACTCTTCAAGACCTTGTTTAGACTGCTTTGAAAGCCTTTTAACTGCTATTTCCTTTCCATTAATCAACATGCCCTGGAAGCATTTTAAACTTCCTTAATCAAGGAAAACTTATCACAGAGTCTAGGTAGACATACTAAGGTTACAACATTAAGGTTCACTGATAGTTCAATTCTCCTAAAGTCAAATGATTAATCCCAATTTTCTTTTAGAGGAAACTGTTCCTTATTGCTATTATATATTAATTTCAATTGCAAATAATCAAATAAGTTCCAACAAAAGCGTATGCATTAAAAAATAGATAAATATATATTTTTACCTTGTAAACCGGGCCAAAACCACCTTCTCCAAGCTTATTCACATCAGAGAAATTCTTTGTGGCAGTCTCCATGGTAGTTAAATTGAAGTAATGCATTTCTCCATTGTCGTCATCATCCCTTGCATCCATACTACTATCCATTAAGCGCCTTGAAACTGACCTTGCCAAATTATTTCGTAATGGAATTTCTTGACTTGTATCCCTATCTGAGTAACAAATTAGATTTTAATATATATCTATATTGAATGTCGAGAAACATGAATTTTAATAGAACTTACAGAAAAATCACAAGTTTTAATAGATTGGGTAAACTAAATCTACCTTGTTCTCGTTTCCTCGTGCCAGAGGATGTATAATACCAGAAACCCAAGAGAGCTGCAACTACTGCAATTGATGCAAGTGATGATATAGAAATGATTACCGTCTTTGTTTTCTTCTTTCCTCCATCTCCTGTTGCTCATCATAGAATATAACCTAAGTATGCTTAAAGTAACTTTAGACCACAAATCATTGATATATCAATAAATGCAAGGACATTTTTGCTTCAAAAAAAAAAAAAAATTGCAAGGACGTAGGCTGCCCAAACTGTCACAGATAAGCCAAATCAAATCTATTAGTAACCCTTATGATCGTTGTTATTATTTAGCTGAGACAATGGATAAAGGATATAATGAAGGTTCTCTGTAGCAAATGGGGGAATGTTACATAATAATGATGGATCCACCATTCATATGACAAAATAGAGTATTACAGCTTTCCTAACTTTCCTATGATTTTGGGATTCATTTTACTAGTCAATACTCAAATCAAGTATCCCAAACCTGTTTCTCAAAAAAAAAAAAAAAGTATCCCAAACCTAAAACCCCCAAAAAAAGAAAAAAAAAAATCCGATAATTTGAGTCCTAAATCCAAATTCGAATCATGCGCATCAAACGGGGAGGATTGATCTAGACCAGGGTAAATCAACAATTTAGTAAGCCCAAACTAGGAAAGGGGTGAAGATACCAAATAAACATGTCTTACCATTATCTGGCGGCGGCTGTGGTGCTGCAGGCAGGGATTGGGACGGCGGCAGTGGTGATGGTGATGGTGATGGTGCCGGTGGTGACGCAGTTAAAGAGTAGTTCTCATACCTCAGGGAGCAACTTGGGCCTGAGATGCGCCACCCGATTTTGGATTCGCAACAAACTTCAGCCTCACCCACCAAGTCGTTTAGGCACTCTCTGCATGAGCTAACATTAAGATCTCTCGTACACTGCACAAACCCATAGCTTGGCAAGGATCTACCACCAATATTCACTATCTGTTCATCAGTCTCGAAAAACCTGTCTTTTTCATTGATACGCCCTATTAGTTGGTCGAACAAAGCACGTGCATAATTGTTAGCTTTGCCAGGTGAGATAGTATTCTCCATATTATACATGATAAACAATGGCCCAGTATCTGGCTCACCGAAGAAATTAACTTCGGCATACCGTAACGTGCACTCATCGTACCATATGATGGCTTCTGTACTAGATGGACACAGATTTATGATTTTTAGTGTCGCAGAGCTGACACAGCTTTTGCAGGATTCATTAGAAACATCACCTCGGCATAGGTAGAGGCCGTAGATGCCAATATTAGAGCTATCGTTGTAGAAGCTGTAGTTTTGGGAAGTTTTAGACAGTAAAGATTCAAACAGACTTGCGAGGTTGGAATTGAAACTGGCGTCGGCGGTCCCATTTGTTCCATAACAATCTTTGTGTCTGAGGGTGGGCTGTGCCTGTGAATTAATGGAGCTGGTAAGTGCAAAGACTGCAAATAATAGTAGCAGAAAGGCTGTGGAATTGTGGAGGAAATACATTTTACCACCTAGGCTTCAACAGACAATTGTCCATGAATATATGCTTATATTATGACTTGTGACCATTGACTAATGTTTAATAAGAGTTGATATTTTTTATCTTGCTTGTGTAAACTGTAGATGACCTTTTTTTTTAATAAGTCTTTCTTTTTTAGATTCGACTTTCTTTATAGTCTTAAAAGTCATTATGGGCTCCTTTTTTTAATTACTGGATTTGGAAAGTTGAACAGATAATCGTCGAATTCAATGACCATTAGATTAAAAAATATATATATATATATATATATATATTAGATATTACCTTAGCACATGTCGATTCCCTATCACCTAGGATGAGAAAATAAAATAACGTGTAAATATTATGGTCTGTTTGGTACTTGTGTTTAAATACTTGTTTTTAGTTTTTAAACAACATTACATGTATTTTTACATACTTTTTTACTAACACGTATTTTCAAAAAATACAAACAACGTTACTAGAACAACATTATCAAAGATTCAAATGAACCCTTAATTTTTAAGCAATTATAGATTTTTTTATACATAAATTTCAAAATAAATATGGTATTATTAAAGGATTTAATTTCGTTACACAATAGAAATTTACATTTGAACCAAGTTAGATAACAAGTTAGTCAAAGTTCTCCTTTTGGGAGTCCGCCTTTAATCAACTTTTTCCCATTGTTATATATCCAAATGTATGGTTATGCAATTTTTATATAAATCATCAAACACATATGCACTTTATTCTAACCTAAAATGTATGATGAGCAAAGGGTTGAACCATTTTAGTTATAAAATTTCTTGTCTTCATCAACATCCTCCACACACACACACACGCACATATATACCCCCCTAGACGAAATTTTGAGATTGATTATGTAGGTAAACTAAACCAAGAACCCTAGAAAATTTCTTGAACACCCATATATGCTTATATAGCCTTCCTTTGATATATTGTTGAATATATATTTGTTTTAAATAAAATAATACTTCAAAAATATTTTTGGTTGAATTTGAATTTTTTTTAAAAAAGACTCATTGATATGTTTTAATTTATCAAATAGATTCATAGGAAAGGGGAAAGCAAAAAAGATGTTACAACTTCAAAGCCAATCTAAAATGTGTACATCGTCCCATAAAAAAAGTGTAGGTGGTAATGAACTATATATAGTTTCCATTACAGTAGATTGTCATTAACCAATATTTGAATGCTATATATTATAACAAAAGTACCACTGTTTTTAGTAGTCAATAATCAATCAAATTTTAATAATGCAGAAAACAGTGAATAATTTTTATGAGAAAACAGTGAACAGTTTTAATTAATGCAGAAAACGGATTTTATTAATACAGTCAGCAGATTTGAATATACAGTAAACATGATGTGCAGAGAGAAAATTTTGTTAATGTAGAGACAGATTTTATCAATGCAGAAAAACAGATTCGATTATTGTGAAATTTAAACATGAAAAAATATTCAGATTTGGCTTGGTATGAGTGGCCTAAAAATTAATATTTTGAAATTAAAATTTTTATATTTTATAATGCTTCTATTTAAATAAATAAAAACATATGTTTGTGCGTTCAAATGAAAAAAAAAAAAAAAAAAAAAAACTTATTTTTATGTTTATGTTTATTGATTATAAAAATAAAAATAAAAAGTATAAGAAACTCGAGCTTACCAAACTCGAGTTCCATATTACAAGGAACTCGAGCTTGGTAAGCTCGAGTACCATAGAAGGAAAAAAAAAAAAAAGAAGAGCATTACACTCGAGTATTTATAAAGAACTTGAGTTTGGTAAACTCGAGTATTGTGTTGTATGGAACTTGAGTTTACCAAGCTCAAGTTCCACATGGCATTTTTCCAATAAAAAAATTCACATCAGCTTAAGTTTTTAATGAAACTCGAGTGTTTAAAACTCGATTTACACAGCAAACTCGAGTTTAAAAAAAGTGGTACTTTGCTATTTATTTTGTAAACAGTGATATGTTGCTAATAATTTCTGCGAAAAGTGGTAAATGGCCAATTTGGACGGGTATTTAAGCCTAAATTCTGTTTATGGGAGAGACAGAACAGTGGCACTAAGTGACAAAACCTTTTTTTTTTTTTAAAAGAGAAAACAATTCTTTTTTTTTAAAGAGAAAACAAAACTATATTTTGTTACTCAAAAAGTATTTGCATTCTCTGGCTTTTGTAATGAGCTACTCGGATATAGGAAGCAATGGTCTTTTGCCTATATCAGAACCATTGTTATTGATTCCGTTCCATTCTGGTCCGGTCAGAACGGCCGAAATTTTTCGTATCGGTATGCAAACCGGTACCAGAATACCCCACATTCCACCTCGGGTTAAATTTCAGGCCATTCCGGTCAATTCCGGCCAATTTCAGCCGAGATGCAAATTTCGGCCAATATCGGATTTGGCCTGTTATTAAAATGAAAAAAAAGAAAAGAAAAGAAAAGAAAAAAGTAAAGGTCCAATGGGTGCTGGTAGTTTTTGTGGGAGTTCTTTTGATGATGAATTTGATCCTTCTCTCATGGATGATGATAATAAGGAGGAGTAAATCTTGCATTATTTGATATTTAGTTATTATCTTGTAAATCTTCTTATTGTGTGATGTTATATTGATGTTTAAGACTTAAGAGTTAAGACTAAATGATTTGTATTATTTGATATTTAGTTATTTATTTATTAGAATTGACAATTTTATGTTTTACAAGAATATATAAAAATTATTTTTTAAGAACCGCAAAACACCTTGAAATGGTACGCTGAAATCGACCAGTACCAAAATATTCCGTTTCACTGGACAAACCGAAACGGGATCCGAAACGGTATTAATAACAATGATCAGAACTACTTACTTAGACTAAATTGCAATTCGGACTCTTAAAGTTTAAGATGGTTTTGATTTTGCCACTTATAGTTATAAAATTTGAATCCGCACCCTTAAGGTTTCAGATTGTTTGGAAAAAAAAAAAAAATCATTCCATACATATCCGTTAATGAGATGGCTGCTAAATTCCACCTAAGATTGTGTGACGTGTTTTAATTGATCTAATGAAATCATGACGTCATTTTTGGCATGCCACGGCAGCTTTAGGTATCAAAGATTCATCTATATATCTATATAAAACCGAAGCCTTTGAAGCTCTCACAATTTTCCACATCATCACTATTTTATTTTTCTTTTTATTTTAGATTCTTTTTATTTTAGGTTTTATATCTTATATAGAATCCACCAGAAAAACAATAGACAAAAGTTTGAATTATTATTAATATCAATAATATTAAAAAACGTATACAAATTTGGAGGCCTATTTAAGGGCTCCATAAAACTTGATGGACAAGAAAATATATTACAAAATAAGTCCTAATTAATACCTAACCATAATAGGAACCAATTTGACCTAAAAAAACATTAAAAGAACCTAAAAACAAGGAAATAAATTATCTAGACCTAAAATAACGTTTTTTGCATAAAAATACCAAAATAACAATATCCTACATCAACTTATCACCAAAAAAAAAAAAAAAAACTTTAGAATTAAGAAAAAAAGAGAGAGACTCCTGGTAGGACTCTCTCTTCTCTCCTTAAAACCCTAGCAATTACCATCTCAAAACCCTAAACTCAACTTCACTTTAAGATTAAAAAAATAAGAAGGAGAGAGACTCACGTAAAAAAAAAATAATAATAAATGTAGGTTTTGTCTTCTTTATTTGCTATATGTGCCTGAAATTTTCATTCGATCTTATTGTTTTATTATGTTTAGAATTGATTTTCTTCTAAGTATTTGGGTTAATCTCTATATTTTGATAGTGTTTTTATGGGTTTGGTTTTTAGGTTGAAATTCTAATAATTATTTTATACTGTATATGGCAGATGAAACATTTCTATTTTTTGGAGAAAAATAAAAAATGCAACCTATGTCTTCCAGCCCAAGGTGTGGTAAATTTTTATATGTTCTTACTTTATTGAGAATTTTTATTTGGGTTCATGTGATTTTTTGTTTTTTTATTAAAGCTTTGATTTTTAGTTGATTAATTATTTATTTGGATTAATTTCAATTAATTATTTGTTTGGATTCAACGTAAAAGATAATGGAATTAGGTGTTATAAATTTAATAATGTTCCATGTTTTGAATTGTTTATATTATTTAGACTCCTGGTAGGACTCTCTCTTCTCTCCTGAAAACCCTAGCAATTACCATCTCAAAACACTAAACTTAACTTCACTTTAAAATTAAAAAAATAAGAAAGGGAGAGACTCAACTAAAAAAAAAAAAAAATGTAGGTTTTGTCTTTTTTATTTGCTTTCATATGTGCTTGAAATTTTCATTCTATCTTATTGTTTTGTTATGTTTAGAATTTATTTTCTTCTAAGTGTTTGGGTTAATCTCTATATTTTGATAGTGTTTTTGTGGGTTTGGTTTTTGGGTTGAAATTTCTAATAACTATTTTATATTGTATATGGCAGATAAAACATCTCTATTTTTTGGAGAAAAATCAAAGTTGCAACCTATGTCTTCCAACCCAAGGTGTGGTAAATTTTTATTTGGGATATTGTATATGAATTTTTTGAATTTGAAGGGTTTTGTTTGGTTTTGAAGTAGAATTTGAAGATTCTATAAAATTTAGAAGGTTTAAGTTTTTGGGCTTTTGGTATTTGCGTCTTAGTAAGTTAATCTTAATTTTTTACCTTATATGTTATTTCTTTATTGAAAATTTTTATTTTGGGTTCATGTGATTTTTTGTTTTCTTAATTAAAGTTTTGATTTTTGGTTGATTAATTATTTGTTTGGATTAATTTCAATTAATTATTTGTTTGGATTTAACGTAAAAGATAATGGAATTATGTGTTATAAATTTGATAATGTTCTATGTTTTGAATTGTTTATATTGTTATTAATTCGACTAAATAAGATTTGTTTTTATCTTTGTAATTTATATCAGTTTTGAGTGTGTGTATATATATAACTTTTGGGAATTTTGCTTTATTAATTTAAGAATTGTAAATTATTTTGTAGATTTCTGTAACTATACACCTACAGTGAGACATTGACAATATAAGCATATATATATATATATATATGATATTAACATTTTATAAAAATCTTTCTTACAATCCAATAACATTCTATATTAGACAACACTTCTAAACTATAGAAAAGTATAGAAGTTAAATATTTATTCTCATTGTATTTTATTTAATTATGACAGATCCATTTTTTTTTAAACGCTAACTAGCAAAATGTCTATAATATGCATATTATTAACCAAATTTTCTATTTCTAAATTTCTTAGATTTTATTATATCAATCTTTTTTTCTTTTAAATTCTTGGTAGGCAAATTAGTCTCTCACTAATTCTTTTACCTTAACGTGATGTTGGTTAATTGTCCTTTTATTTAACTATCTCGTGCATCGCACGGATTTGCGACTAGTTTATAATAATACCAATTTATCAACAATTTTATTATTATGCTATTGACACTATTCTATCTTCATTTCCAATTATGATAGATCATATAAGTTTATGTGGTTCATCCACTTGGCTTACATTCATGGAGTAAGAGCTTAAAAAGGATACATGTTCTTTATTCACTATTTTTTTTTTTTTTGAGAAACATGTTCTTTAGTCGCTTAGAACATATTTTTATAACTAGAAATACATACATAAATCAATCAGAAATTTGAATTGATCGCTTCATTCCCACAAATTCCTCTACCAAGTCCATGATTTTCTACTATAATTATTAATTAATAAATGCATTGATTTGATTTTCAATAATAAGGAAAGTCTCCAGTTTCCTACATCCCCTTAAGTTGTGCATGGAATCCTTCATGAAATGTGCAACAAACAAAAATTGATTTTCTTTTTCTTTTTTGGTGTGGAAGTAAAACTTCCAAATTTGTTTGTATTTCACTTTTGGAGTAAAAGAAAAGAGGATCAAGAATCGACAAGGCTGGAATGAACAATGACTCCTATATATATTCAGGATAATTAAAGGATCCAGTAAATACAAACCTAAAAATGTGATTAGAGAGGAAAAAAATTAAGACTTTTTCATAAAATGTGAAATAAAGGATATGTTACGAGCAAGAAAAAAAAAATCTAAAAATTTGTGGACTGGTGTGAGTTTAGTGTAGTTATGTGTCTTGTAATTGCCAGCATTTGTGATATTTTGGAGTTTAGGTCTAGTTGGTTACAATGCAGAAGCAATGACAATGTTTTTTTTTTTTTGAGAATGAAGCAATGACAATGTTGAATCTGAAATGTTGGTGGAGTAGTCATAAACATCATTATCATGACAGCAGGGTTGCTAGAGACTAGAGTTGATAAATATCATTATTATTAGCCCACATGATGGTTGGGACTGACTCTGAAATTACGTGTTGCTGGGGTTAACACGTATAGTCCTGTGGAAGACTCACAATTCATTGGCAGACTGGTGGGGAGACTTTGAATGTACCATGCATACACAGACTTTTCAATCTACAATATGTGTGAGAGTTTAGTCTTAGGAATTTCTTAAAAGAAAAGCATAGGAGTAAGTTCTCCCACGTCGAAAAAGTGAGTGTCCACTTTGACGTATAAAGCCTTTATACCATCTTCAAGAGTTACCGGCTTTTGAAGAGTGTAAATTGTATGATATTATACATGTGTCTCCTTTTCCTAGTAAATATGTGTGTGAGTTTAGTCTTAGAAATTTCTCAAAAAAAAAAAAAAAGTGCTTATCCCAA
The DNA here is from genome assembly GCA_023621385.1 of Quercus gilva. Taxonomy (NCBI): domain Eukaryota; kingdom Viridiplantae; phylum Streptophyta; class Magnoliopsida; order Fagales; family Fagaceae; genus Quercus; species Quercus gilva. The sequence continues at coordinate 7,174,640 of CM042482.1, read as the reverse complement.
AAAAATAGGAGACTTGTATGAATAATTCTTTCACTGCTGTGCAGATTTTTTTTGAATATATACTAGCGGTGATTTTTCAATTCTCTTTCACTCTTCCATTCCAAACAATTCCTTTTTTTTTTTTTTTTTTTTTACTCTTTACGAAACCATATAAAAGCTATTACTTCAAACCCCAATTCATTCAATATTTTCCTAATCAAATTTCAACATGTGAGGCCCCATACCTTAACCTATTTTGTAGAAATTGATGGAATACCTTAACCTATTAATTACATTTCAATTTAGCTGGGTCAGCCCACTTGCGTCATTAAATAAGCCAACTAAGCAAAACAATACTTGTACGAAAAGATTCTCAAAAACAGAAAAAATAAATAATAAATAACAAACTTGTACAAAGGATATTCTTAGAGCATCTGCATCCAGATTCTATATTTCATCTTATTTTACTATTCCAAAAAGCTATTTTATCACTTATACTATACCATTTTACAATACACCTAGCATCCCAACTTTTATTTTCATATTCTACTCATTAAAATATTATTTCTATACAATAAAATAATATACCCACAATTACCATCATTTACAATACAACATATTATTTATACTTTCTCTCTCTTTATTTTTGTTCAACAACCACAATCACCACCACCGCCGCACTACACACACTTGACACCACCACCACCACCACCACCAACCCATAATCTACCGTCAACACAAAAAAAAAAAAAAAAATCCAGGCAGCAAACCCACCCTACCACCCACTGACCCAAAACCCACTCCGACGGAGTCACAAACACCCACCCCACCGTCGGCCTACCAGCCACAACTACTTCCACCACCTCCACCGTCGGCCCACCAACCACAACCACAAAGCCCAGTAGTTGAACAAAAAAAAAAAACACAATCCAACACCAACACAGCACCACCAACGCAGCACAGCCATATCCAGCCAAATCAAAAAAATCAAAATCAAAATCAAAATCCAAAATCAAAATCAAACTCATTTGTTCTCACCAAACCCAAACCCATATGTTCTCACCGGCAGTGATGGCGAGAGAGAGAGAGTCGCCTGTCGCCGTCTCTATTCATCCCAAACCCGTCATCATCATCATCATCTTCGACCCAAATGCCAAACACCACCCAAACACCGAAAACCCATGAACAAACCCATGCCGAAAACCCAGGAACAAACTCACGACCTCCACGCCTCTACCACAACTTTCTGTGTAAATTTTAGTCTTAATTTGATATAAGCCCCAAATTTGGTTTTGAAGTGCTGAGATTGTATGGGTTTCGGGTTTGAAGAGGAGAGAGCAGAACAAATTAGAAAGAAATTGGAGAGAGAAAGTGAAATGAAATGAGACCCCAAATTTGGTTCTGAAGTGCTGAGATTATATGGGTTTCGGGTTTGAAGAGGAGAGAGCAGAATGAATTAGAAGGATATTGGAGAGAGAAAGTGAAATGAAATGAGAGAGAGAGAGGAGAGAGAAGAAGCATCAGATAAATAAAAAACTAATTTTTATTATAACATACTGCTACAGTACCATCTTACATATAAGATGGTACTGTAGCAATATTGTAAATTTTTTTAAGATGAGATGGTTTTGCAAGTCTGGCTTTTGGGGTTTTTAAGGCTTAAATGCTAAATATCAGTGGCATATGACATTTGCAAGTCCCACTACTGATGCTCTTACGAGCCACACATTCTGACTTTCACAACCAATCCTCCAAATTTTCAGTGCCTTGGAGTTTCCCCAATATAGTAGCATGGAGATCCTACTTTATTATTCTCACTTGCAAAATTAGATATAATGATGCTATCTTGACTCATAAAAGAATCTCGTTACACTACAAGTATATCGAAATTATTAATGTATTCACACACATATATACTTAGATTAGGTTAGAGTAGAAATTCTATCTTGTTTTTTTTTTTTTTTTTTTTAAAAAAAAAAACCCTATTACAATTTTTTTGAAAACATTTACAATAAATTTAAATAATTATTTTTGTAGGGTCCAGATTTTGTAGGACAAGCCCAAATCTTTGGATTATGAGCCCAATGAACCCAGAACAATGAATTTGTAGAGAGTGGGCGAAAAAGCTGTGCTGGTTATGAATTTAGCAACGATTCACTTTAGCAAATTAGAATGAATTAAAGTAAAAATACTTGAAGAATAAATAATACTCAAATCCGAAGAGGCTTGTTATTTATGGAAAGGTGAATACAATTCTCTCTGTTCTTCTCCCTCTCCAATTTTTTTTTTACTGGCCTTTCATTTAGAGGCCCATTACATTTATATATTCTTTTTCTTCTTCATCTTCACTGTACACCTGTTCTTCATCTAAGCATTCACTTGAGTACATGTCACATCAGACGTCTGCTTTAGTCTGCCGCTAGTAGTGGTAGCTGAGGTTGCACTGTTTAGGGGTCTTCTCCACATAAATACGACCAAGAAAGTTGTTGCAGTGCATTAAATGTGGTGATAGCAGCTTTTCCTTTTAGATATTTCTCTGTTCTTATCATCTCTATGCATGCCCAGAGCTTGTCCTTATTGTGGAGATAGTTGGGAAGGTCACTCAGGCCTTCAGTGTATTTGCTTGATCAAGTTCCCTTGTGGTCCGAGGAGAGAGACCTCTTCAGACCAATAAGGTTTTCTTCGGACTGCTTTTCTCGTTCATTTCCAGGTGCATTTCTTCCACATGGACTCATTCATAATCCATTTCTTCTCTTCGGATACATAGTGATATTCAAATTAGGCCCCAGGCCCAATACATGACGTTGGGCTTTTACTCCCACAATTTTAATCATCTATTGATGACAAAAACTTTGGTATTACTAAATAATCTCCCAACTTAAGGTAATTTCTTTTATTTTTTAAATTAAATATTTTATTGTCATTTCAATGATTTTGGTTAAATCACTTCTTTACTTGATATTTTAATTTTAATTAATCTGTGCATAGCTTAGACAAGCTAGCATGCTACTAGTATATATATAAACTTCTTAGAAGAAACTATGATGCTATTATACAAATGTACAAAATGTTTTCTGTATGAAGGTTTTACGACCACAAGCTTTCTTCTCATTATCGTAGAACGGAAGCCATTCATGTCAATTCCTTGAAGCCCACACCCATTTCTTACAAAAATATAAAAATAAAATAGAGAGAGGGAGAGGAACCATAACCTTGCATTGAAGATTTGGTACGGAGTGGTTTTGTGAGTGAGTATGCTGTGTGTTGTCTGCATTGAACCCGTCTTTCATCGACCCAAACTTCACTTTCTTCTGTGTTTTGTCTGCATTGAACCCGACTTTCATCGACCCAAACTTCACTTTCTTCAAATTAACCCATCAAGAGTACAAATTGGCATTAACCCACAAGTTGTGTGTATGCTGTCGACAGTGAAGAGAGGGAGAGAATCGATAATGACAAATGAAGGAAAACAGTACGAAATGAAGAACGAAGAAAGACAAAGAAAAGAAAAGAGATAGTATTAAGCAAAGATCCAATAATCACAAAATTGTCATAACATAAAGTTGAAGCTGAAATACCGAAAAGACGTTCTTACTTAGAATTTGCATCTGCACAATAAATTTGAGACAAGATATTTAAAATAGATAAAATTTTGTTGCAAAATTAATCAGATGTAATTAACTATTTGATTCATAAACATATTTTTTATACACAATTTTAAACTACAAAAACTTAAAAATTAAAGATTTGATTGATGACGTATCGATCTTTAATATTTTGAAAATTTTACAAGTATGAAAGATATAAGAATCCAGTGGTAAATTTATTAAAATTCACGTCTAATAAAAAAATATTTAGAAATACATTTGGCAAGCATTGGCCTTTTGAGTTAATGTTAACGGTCTCAGACTTATTTTATTTTATTTTTTTTATTTAAGCGGAAATTTTTTCTAAATTTTTTATCAGTTTTTTTTATAATGCTTTAAACAAAAGTAAAGCGCATCCATATACAATACCAAAAGAAAATATGAATTCTTTGAGTTTAACATGCTACTCCGACCACTCTCAACCATAGATAAAAATGAAAAGAAAACATGAACTTCACTCCTTATCCTTATAAAATACTGAAGGACAAGTCGAATCCGAGTTCTGCCTAACATCTTAGCTGGAACGTATACCTCCCTCTGCTTTTAGGGAAGGTCCAGGCTTGAAATCTATGTCCTCCTAATCGGATTAGGACCTCAATGCTTGATTCCATATCCAGGATTAGTGAAGAAGAGAATTCCCTATCCAATACGGCAAGTTTCAATGATTAGTGATTACATTAGATATGAATTGTCCACATCTTGCTATGTTGTTCTATATATGTAGTTTCAATGGGACTATATAGTCTATATTGTTACATTCATGTAGACATGAGTGCCTCCTCTTCCTTGTTCCAAAGCTATTACATTTTCTTTGCTTTTTTTGCACCCATTTTGTTTTTGTTACTGAACAAACAGAGGAAGAAGCTTGTTCAATCGAAGAAGCTCCCTCCTGGTCCTAGTAAGTTGCCTCTAATTGGCAACCTCCACCAACTTCGTGGCTTACCACATCGATCACTTCAACACCTTTCTGATGAACATGGACCCCTCATGTTCTTGCAACTAGGCTCAATTCCCACTTTAGTAATCTCCTCAGCTGATATAGCAAGAGAGATTTTCAAAACCCACGATCTTGTTTTTTCAGGCAGGCCTGTACTATATGCTGCAAAGAAGCTTAGTTACAATCTCTCTGCTGTGTCATTTGCTCCCTATGGTGAGTACTGGAGGGAGGTCAGAAAAATTGTCATCTTGGAGCTACTTAGTGCAAAGAGGGTCCAAATTTTCCAGGCTGTGAGGGATGAAGAGGTTGCATTTATGCTTGATTCCATAGCTGTTTCGTCGGGTCCGGTTAATTTAAGTGAATTAACACTTTTGCTAGCAAATAACATTGTGTGTCGTGTGGCTTTTGGTAAGAAGTATGATAGCGGAGAAGATAAAAGCAAGAGTAGATTTCATGGGATTCTTAATGATACACAGGACTTATTGGGAGGGCTTTGCATAGCAGACTTCTCTCCATGGATGGGATGGTGGCTCAGCAAGTTTAATGGCCTTGAAACTAGGCTGGAAAAGAACTTCAGAGAATTGGATGAGATATATGACAAAGTCATTGAGGAGCACCTTGATCCCAGAAGGCCTGAACCTGAGCATGAAGATCTTGTTGATGTATTGCTTCGAGTTCAGAAAGATTCAAACCAAGCTATTGCCCTTAGTAGTGACCACATCAAGGGTGTTCTCACGGTATGCTCCTTTTACTTTGTTTATGCATCCTATTATTTTCCAAAGTACGAAACATGCCAAAAGTTTGTAACTAAATTGATATATTTTAATATTTTCAATCTAGATATCTAGAATTTAAATTCACCATCTTCATCTAAGCCCTAAGGCTTGGAGAGGTATTATCCCACCTAATAGACGGGTGATATCTCATTTAATTATATTACTTTATAAACTTTTGCACCTTTGAAGCCATAAAGTGTAAATTTTGTTATTCATGGGCAGCAATACACATGTTATATTATAACATGCATGTTACTTTATGAATTTTTGCCAGCCTTGGAAATCAAAAAGAAAGTTTGCAATTGTAGAGCAATATATGACATTTTATTGTACATGTTACTATAAAAACTTTTGCCATCCTTAGTAGCCATAAAGTATATAAGAAATTTAGTATTTTTGGGCAACACGACATGTTACTTTATAAACTTCTATCCGCTTTTCTTCTCAAAAAAAAAAAAAAACACCTTCTATTGGCTTTGGATGTTTGTTAGGAATGTAGGAATTCAAGTGTACTGGTCAGTGCATGTGGTGCTGCATGAAGGGGTGCTACAAGGTATGTTTGGGCTGATGATGTGGGGGCGTGCTGGGCTGATGAAAGGGAAGGCTGCTAGTGTAGCTGTGTGAGCAGCTGTGCACGTGTAAGGATGATGTGGCAGATATGATGATGTGGCAGATATGTGTGTGTGTTAGCTAATATAGGAGTTAGTTGGATTGATTAGCTGTCAGGGTTGTTACAAGTTAGTTACACGGTTAAGCTTGAAGGGAAAGGCTAGGAGTATTATAAGAGGGGTAACAGATTGTAAGGAAGGCATTGAACCATTTTGTTAATTGAATACTTCTTTCTTCTTGTTCCTTCTCTCTATCTCTAAACTCTATTTTCTCAATCTATGTTCATGGAGGCCTAGTTGTCCTCGAATTCAACTACCATATACTCTGTTCTTAACATTTGGTATCAGAGCAAGGCCTTCCTCGGCCATGGCTGAAACACGTTCAACTACTGCTGCAATTTAGGAGGCTCTAGCTTCTCTGAGAACTTCAAGTGATCATCATGATAAGAAAATTCAAGAAATGCGTAACCATCATGATAAGGAAATTCAAGAAATTCGTATTGTCCAAGGAGTGCATACGCGTACTATGATCGAGATGAATCAACAATTAGCAATCTTGGTATAGAGAAGTGGTTCTGATCAAGGTGGAATGCCCCAATCCCCAACATATGGTGAACACAGGAATGCTAATTCATCAACAATGGTTATGGCTTGTCTGGTGAGATTGGAATTTCCAAGGTTCTGTGGAGAAGACCCTGCGGGATGGGTTTACAAAGTCAACCAATACTTCAGGTATTACAACACACCTGTTACAGAGAAATTGATGCTAGCCTCGTTTCATATGGATGGTGAGGCTCTAATTTGGTTCCAAGATAGTGAAGAGGTAGGTCTTTTTGCGGATTGGGAATCATTGATTCACGCATTGCACATTAGATTTGGGGCCACAGCTTATGATGATCCCATGGAAACACTGACTAGGCTGAGATAGACTACTTCGGTGTCCTTGTATAAAGCTCATTTTGAGGTGTTGTCTAATAGGATTAAAGGTTTATCTGCTAATCACAAGTTAAGCTACTTTTTAAGTGGTTTAAGAGATGAAATAAGGCTGCCAGTGAGAATGCTTAGTCCTAAATCATTGAATGAGGCTTTTGGGTTGGCAAAGATTCAAGAAGAGTATAATTGGAGTTGCAGGAAGTTTGCCAAGACTCACGGGGATCAAGGCAAGCCTTCCATTTTGGGAGCTCCTCCAAAAATTCCTTCTCTATTAGAGCCTAAACCAAGGTTGCCTCTCAAGAGAATTTCTCCTACTCAAATGGAGGAGAGGAAGAAGAAGGGATTATGCTACAATTGCGATGAGAAATGGGCTCCTGGCCACAAATGCAAGAATGCTGTGCTATTTTTGTTGGATGGTGTAGAGTTAACTCAAGGAAATACCAATCATGGAGTTAACATCACTGAATTGGAAGAGAATGGCTATGCAGATCAGGTTGGACAGGATCAAGAAGATGCTGAGATTACTCTTTATGCATTAAGTGGCACCCCTACTTCAGGCACTATGAAGGTCATGGGAAGGATCAAGCATAAGTCCTTTGTCATTCTTATTGATTCAGGGAGTACTCACAACTTCATTGATGCTGCATTGGTATCACATCTGCACATGAATATTGATGCTTCTCAAGTCCTAGAAGTCAAGGTTGCCAATGGTGAAGTAATCAAGACTCAAGGTGTTTGTGAGAAGGTACCAATCTGGTTACAAGGGTATGAATTTGTGGTGCATTTGAATGTTTTCCAATGGGGGGGTGTGATTTGGTTTTAGGGACTCAATGGTTGGGTACTTTGGGAGTAATTCAGTGGGATTTCAAGAGGCTTACAATGAGCTTTGGAGAAAATCACAGGCAAGTGTTCCTACAGGGGTTGAGAAGTACAAGGTCTCAATTGCAGGATGGGAATACATTCTTGAAACAATCTGTTAAGAAAGGGCTGGTTCTTCACATTGCATTCCAGCCTCAATTGTTCTCTGTAGAGGGCACAGATCACTTACCCGAAGAAGTAGTTGCCTTGTTGGAAGAGTTCAAATCAGTCTTTGCTACACTAGAGGGGCTACCACCCTTAAGGGATCATGAACACCAAATCACCTTGAAGGAAGGAGCCCAAACCATCTGTCAGAGGCCTTACAAGTATCCTTATTACCAAAAAAAATGAAATTGAGAAGATTGTTAAGGATTTACTATCTGTTGGTTTAAGTAGAAATAGTAGCAGCCCTTTTGCTTCACTAGTTCTCTTAGTGAGGAAAGCAGATGGTTCATGGAGAATGTGCATTGACTATAGGGCCTTAAATCAAGAAACCATTAAAGATAAATACCCCATACCTGTGATAGATGAACTATTGGATGAATTGTTTGGTGCAGCTGTCTTTTCTAAATTGGATTTAAGGTCCGGGTACCATCAAATTAGAATGAGGGAGGAGGATATTCCTAAAACTGCCTTTAGGACTCATAGAGGCCATTATGAGTTTTTGGTAATGCCATTTGGCTTAACCAATGCACCTTCCACCTTCCAATCCCTCATGAATTCCATTTTTAAGCCTTACTTAAGGAGGTTTGTGTTAGTATTTTTTGATGACATCTTGATATATAGTAAGAGTGTGAGTGATCATGTGCAACATCTTCATGTAGTCTTGGGAGTTTTGGTGAAACATCAATTGTATGCCAAACAATCAAAGTGTGTGTTTGCTTGTAAGGAAGTGGAGTATCTAGGACATCTTATTTCTGGTGATGGGGTTCGGACAGATCCAAGGAAAACTGCTGCTATGCAGCAATGGCCAATTCCTAGAAATGTGAAGGCTTTAAGGGGATTCTTGGGGTTGACTGGCTATTACAGGAAGTTTGTCAAGGGGTATGGACAACTTGCTGCACCCTTAACAGCTTTGTTGAGGAAAGACTCATTTACTTGGACCTGTGAGGCTTCTCATGCTTTCTAGCTCTTTAAGGATGCAATGTCAAACCCTCATGTTTTGGCTCTACCTAATTTCACTAAGTCATTTGTGGTGGAGTGTGATGCATCTAGCGTTGGTGTTAGGGCTGTCCTAATGCAAGACCAAAGACCAATTGCTTACCACAGCCAAGCCTTGAAGGGTAAAAACCTTGTCCTTTCAACATATGAGAAGGAGTTGCTGGCTCTGGTAGTTGCAGTGAAGAAATGGAGACCATATCTCCTTGGCAGACCCTTTATGATTAAAACAGATCATCAAAGCCTTAAATACTTGCTTGAGCAGAAGATTAGGACTCCTGCTCAGCAAAAATGGATAACTAAGCTCCTTGGTTATGCATTTTTGGTGGAATATAAACATGGGAAGGAAAATTTGGTGGCAGATGCACTTTCAAGAAAGGTAGCTATTGAGGAAGGGGAGTTTGAGGGTGTTGAGATGGGAACTCTTTGTATCATTTCCTTTCCCACTCCCACTTGGTTGGATGAACTCAAGCTGACTTACACTACTGATGCTACAACACAGAAGTTAATTCTTGCTCTTCAGTCAGGTGGTGACATTCCAGCTGGGTTTACCTTGTCTAATGACTTGTTGTTTTATAAAGGTAGGTTGTTTTTAGGTAGTTCAGCCAAGGAATTGAAGGCTCAAGTGTTGCAACAGGTACATGCTAGCCCTTTAGGAGGTCATTCTGGTTATTTAAAGTCTTTTCAGAGGCTTAAGAAGGATTTTTACTAGGCTGGTATGGTAGGAGACTTGAAACAATTTGTGAGGGAGTGTGATACATGCCAAAGGTTGAAGAGTGAGACTTCCTTCCCTGCTGGGTTGTTGCAGCCATTAGTTATACTAGATAGACCTTGGTTAGACATTAGCATGGATTTTGTGGAAGGGTTGCCTAAGTCTCAACAGAAGTTAGTGGTTTTTGTGGTGGTGGATAGGTTCACCAAATATGTGCATTTCATTCTCTTGGCTCATCCCTACACTGCTGCTAAGGTGGCCCAAGTGTTCATGCAGAATGTTTTCAGGTTACATGGTATGCTATCTACAATTGTGAGTGACAGAGACCCTGTGTTTACTTCCAAATTCTGGTTAGAATTGATGAAACTACAGGGCACTAGCTTAGCTATGTCTTCCTCATATGATCCTCAATCCGATGGGCAGACTGAAGTGGTAAACAAAAGTCTGGAGCAATACCTGAGAGCCTTTGCTGCTGACAGACCTCTTTCTTGGGTGAATTGGCTGCCCATGGCTGAGTTTTGGTTCAATACTAACTTCCACACTACCATTAAGCTTACTCCATTTGAAGCACTCTATGGTTATCCTTCTCCCAAGGTTGTGGAGTATGTGCCAGGGGTGATAAGGGTTGTAGCTGTGGATTCTTATTTGCAGGATAGGCACCAACTCTTTTCCTTGTTGAAATATAATTTGAATGTAGCTCAAGAGAGAATGAAGTGGTTTGTTGATAAAAAGAGAGTGGATAGGTCCTTTGAGGTAGGGGATTGGGTTTATCTCAGGCTTCAACCATACAAGCAAGCCTCAGTACAGCCCAAACAATGTAGAAAGCTTGCTCCTCTTTTTTATGGTCCCTTCCAAATTGTGCAGAAGGTTGGTCAGGTTTCTTACAAGCTTAATTTGCCTAAAGGGTCCCAAATCCATCTTGTGTTCCATGTCTCAAACCTCAAGGCTAAGCTAGGTACCACTATGATTCCTAGACCTGCTTTACTAGCTGTGTCTGCAAAGCAGATCCTTGCCCTTGAGCCTGTGGCTGTTTTGGATACCAGAACTCATCAATTAAGGAGTAGACTCATCACTCAGGTGCTTGTGCAGTGGCAGGATGAGAGCAAGGATGATGCTACTTGGGAAGGTTTGTTTGAACTACAGTAGAAATTTCCACACCTTGTGGGCAAGGTGTTTTAAGGAGGGGGCAATGTTAGGAATGTAGGAATTCAAGTGTACTAGTTAGTGCATGTGGTGCTACATGAAGGGGTGCTACAAGGTATGCTTGGGCTGATGATGTGGGGTGTGCTGGGCTGATGAAAGGGAGGGCTGCTAGTATAGCTGTGTGAGCAGCTGTGCACGTGTAAGGATGATGTGGCAGATATGATGATGTGGCAGATATATGTGTGTGTGTGTTAGCTGATATAGGAGTTAGTTGGATTGATTAGCTGTTAGGGTTGTAACAAGTTAGTTACACGGTTAAGCTTGAAGGGAAAGGCTAGGAGTATTATAAAAGGGGTAACAGATTGTAAGGAAGGTATTGAACCATTTTGTTAATTGAATACTTCTTTCTTCTTATTCCTTCTCTCTATCTCTAAACTCTATTTTCTCAATCTATGTTCATGGAGGCCTAGTTGTCCTCGAATTCAACTACTATATACTCTGTTCTTAACAATGTTATAAAATAAGACCTTTCATACTCAAAAAATCAAAAACACAATAAATTTTATAATCATTTTCACATATTAAAATGGTTGTTTGTGATTGATAATAATGTACAGTAAAAAGATGTTAGTGGTGTTAGTTCCAATAAAAGTAATATTGCACTAATCACAATTTATCACCTTAATAAATTATTGCAGCTTTTAATAGTGTGGGTTTGTAATATTGTTAAACAATACAGGACATGTTCATCGCAGGCACTGACACATCTTCTACCATCCTAGTTTGGATAATGGCTGAGCTGATAAGGAATCCATCTGTAATGCAAAGAGCACAAACTGAGGTGAGAGAAGCTGTTAAGGGAAAAACAAAGGTTGAAGAAAACCACCTTTCTAAACTCATGTCCCTAAAATCCATTGTAAAAGAGGGATTGAGACTCCATCCACCAGCCCCATTACTAGTTCCAAGGGAAACAACAGATGATTGCACCATTGAAGGTTACCATATTCCAGCCAGGACAAGGGTGTTTGTCAATGCAAAATCGATAGGAACAGACCCAAAGTATTGGAAGAATCAAAACGAGTTCCAACCTGAGAGATTCTTGGATAGTTCAGTCGATTTTAGAGGACAACACTTTGAGTTGTTACCATTTGGAGCTGGTCGTAGAGGTTGTCCTGGAATGAACTTTGCAATCCTGATAATAGAGCTTGCACTAGCAAATCTCTTGCATCGTTTTGACTGGGAATTGCCTCATGGGATAAGAAGACAAGATTTGGATATGGAAGAAGCAATTGGTCTTTCAATGCACAAAAAAGTTCCTCTTTGCCTTGTAGCTAATCCTGTGGCTATATAGTACAAACAAAATGCAATCTTTTTGTAAAAAAATTAGGGCACAAAATTAAAGGCCGCCTGTTTTTTACTATTCAAAACCAGCAGAACTGTTTCTATTTTTCTATTTGAGTTTAGGAAGACATTTAAAACCTCAAATCAATAATGGATATAAATAACTTTGTCTTGGTTGAACTTTTATGATCCCTAGCAAAATTCAGCTCTTGAATTATTAGACTAGTCACATTTTGTATTTCCAAGCCATGTTTTCATGCACCATTAGTAAAAGTTTACTTTTCCTAACGGATCACTTATATTTTCTTATCACTTCACGAATAAAAATCCTCTATCCTATATTTAGTGAACCATGTTAAACCGTGTGTGATTTTGTAAACCGGTTGATTCAAATGGTTCAAAGTAATATTGTGTCACAAGATCTGTGTGACTAAAAAACCAGCCTTTGAGTTGGTTCCTAAATTTACTTGGTCGAACAAGACCGTCAAGTCTATTTTAAAACTATGGTAGTACCTCGAGTATGTTTTACAAGGGCTTCTCAATTTTCATTAGATAAAAATAAAATTATTTCAATATTAAATATTATACAATAAAACTTGTGACATACACATGGGAATGTGCTTTCTTTTTTTCTTTACATATCTTTTTTTTTCTTCTCATTATATCATGTATTTTATCTTTTTATCCTTTTATTTTACACACTTCAAACTTTTTATCATGGACTAATTGAAAGAGTTATAGCCACAAACACTATATGAACATTAAAATTATTAACCCAATTTTACTCTAAATAAAAATTTATTACCAAAAAAACTCAGGAAATTTAAATTATTATTTTATTACTAAAATTTAAAGGAAAATTCCATTAATTATTTCAAATTACTTTTATCATCTATCATAATTATTAGTTTTGGCGTCTACCATATAATTTAAGGTTTTTTTTTTTTTTTTCCTCCAAAATTTTATGTTACAGTTGTGGCAAATTTTATGGTTGTGTGTATAGTTATCAAAACGTGAATCATACCATGAATCGATTTTTTATTTTTCTATGTCGTTTATGGTATTATATCATGTATCATAATATGCATAAACACTTCATAAAATTTTTTCATTATAAATTTTGAATATATTCAATTAAATTCATTCATCACTTATGTAATAATATTTAACAAGCTAATTAAGTAAATCAAACTAGCATGTGTTTATAACATACATATTCAAATTGACTAAACTCAAAAGCAATATACATTACAAATGACCCAAAATAATAATAATTTTTTCATTATATTCATCATATTGCCTAATCAACTCAATCTAAGTTAATGTTATCATCATGTTTGTCATTTTAAAAAGTTATTTCTTCATTGAAATTTTCTTCATCACCATCAACGTTATTACTATCTCTTCTTGTTCTTTATTTTAATATCTTAAAAAATATATATTTCATCTTGCCATTTTAGTTTCTTAGACTTATAACAATAATGAAAAAAAAATAAAAATAATTATATTATCAATTAATACCTTATTCATAGTTTGAAAAAAAAATTATAAACATGAAAATGAAGTGCAAGTGTGTAGTTCAAATTTTGTAAGAGAAAGAGAAAAAAAAAATTATTGACATGTTATTTTATTAGGCTAAATTAAGTAACTTAATAATTTTTATGTTAAAAACAAGTCTAACAACTTGTTAGATTCAAATAAAAGTACAAAATTTAATATATAAAAAAAAACTAACTTTAAAGTATTTGTCTATATATTGTCCAATACGTACGATTTTACAATATGATACAATTCATATGATACGCACACTGCATCGTTTGATTCATGAGCACTTACAAATTACAATACGTCCTTACGATACAAAACTTTTTACACACGATACAATATATATTGTACGATACTAATAACTATGGTTGTGTGTGTTTGTTTTCTCCTTATGCCATGTGAATCATGTAACTATGTGAGTACAATTAAACTCTTTTTTTTTCCTCCTTGTTTCGAGTGGACAATTCTTTTGTCTCTTTATTTTTTACAGACTTTTTATCTCGACTCATAAAATAATTCTCTTCGCACTATAAAGGTCTATTTGGATACCGCTTATTACTGAAAATTAAAAACTAAAAACGTTGTAGTAAAATAATTTTTAAATATGTGAATAGTATCGTGAGACCCAGTTTTAAAGTTTTTTTTTTTTTTGCTGAAAAAAATACTTGAGAGTCTCGTGAATAGTGCATGAGACCCACTAAAAAAAAGGCATCTGAAGGAAAACGCGCAAAACACGCTTCCCAAACTCACACTAAATATATCATAATTATTGATGTTAGGTTCTAAAGGTTTAGGAATTTATGTATTTAGAATTCTAATTTGTAATGTTGGCAAACCATGATCAAAACAACATGTTTAGTCTTGTTAAAATGTGCTCAAAGTTGTTCATTTATTGTAAAGTTGGAATCGAGTGACTATAGATGCATTGGGGCATTTCGGTTTGGCTTGATCGATCGAAGAATAGATTCGATCGATCAAAAATCGGACCAGATGCGTTTTCTGCAGTTTTTCCAACTCAGCCCTAACTCATTAAACGTTTAGGGTTTTATTTTTTTTCCCTAGGTATATAAGGCAAAACCCTAGCCACGTTTTTAGAGTTGCTCCAGTTGTATTGTTGCTCATACATTGCTGTTTTGTGTAAATCTCTTGTGAGATTTAGAGGAGCTTTCCTTTACACAAAGCTTAGGGTTTTCAAGATTGAGATTACTTCAACATCTTGATGATCAACTTGGTTGCTACTTTTGAAACTTAAAGAATATCAAGCGTGGGTGCTTATAGCTGATTGAAGAATTCAAAGAAAGAAGGAGTCCGTGGATTCGGAGCTTGCACGTGGTCGTGTCAGTAAGTTCTACTGGTGGGTAGCATTAGGAAGTCAAGCGGGGAGCTTGTAAGTCATTTTGTAAGAACTTCAATTCTTTCACAGTAAATTCTGTTTTGTCTTGAGGATCGGTGGGTCAAATCCTCCCCAGGTTTTTTACCGGTTTAGTTTTCCTGGGTGATCATATCTTGTGTTATTTATTATTCCGCTGCTATATATTCTTGATATGATTATTTGATTGCTTTAATCTAGAATTGCATAATTTGACTAAGTAACAACTTGGCTAATTAATTTAGGCTAACCAATTTGGTTGTTTTTAAGGGGTCTAAAACCGTTCAATTGAGTTATTTTTGTTCATGATGAAATTTTACTATCAAATTTCAAAGAAATTCAAATTGCTTTTTCAATTTAAACTCTATTACAAAAATTTTGAAAAATTATATAATAAATTTCATTATTTATTTTAATAATCTATTGACAAAAAATTTAGTATTACTAGATAATCTCCCAGCTTATAACTTAAGGTAATTTCTTCTTCTTTTTTTCAATAAATATTTTATTGTAATTTCGATGATTTTTTTTTTTAAAAATCACTTCTTTACTTGATATTTTAATTTTAATTTATCTGTATGCAGCATAGACATGCCACATAGAAGAACTAGGATGCAAATGACAAAATGTTGTGTATAAAGAATTCAAAACATCTAGGGCTGTTTCAGTTTGGTTTGTGATTTTTAAAATTATTTTTAAAAACAACAAAAACTTGTGTTTTGAGAATTACAATTGTTTTTTAATGCTTTCTAGTCTCTCCCCTAAACAAACTCATTTGGCATTTATGTTTCTATTCCTGATTTTCCCCCTCCCCCAACCCACGAATCAAAACTCAGCAAGTACACTGTGTGTTGTCCACATTGATTGAACCCATCAACCCAAACTTAATTTTCAATAAATTAACCCATCAAGACTCCAAATTGGGCATGAACCTACAAGTTAAGTGTGTGTGTGCGCATGCGCGCACTGCCGACACTGAAGAGAAGGGAGAGAATCGACAATGGCAAATGAAGGAAGACAGTGTTGGCTGAAAATGAAGAAGGAAAGGAAAGAAAAGAAAAAGAAATGGTATTAATGGGTTCCGGAGCAAAGATCCAACAATTACAAAGTTGTCATAGCATAAAGTTGAAGCTGAAAACACCAAAAAGGTGTTGTTAAAATTTGCATCTGCACAATAAATTTGAGATGCGTTTTTTATGATTCGTTTTTACAAAACAATTAGCCAAATGAGCTTTCTATCTAGGCCTCACCTCATTTGGTTTTTAAGTGGGAAATAGTTTTTAAAATTCAAACCAAATAATCTCTATTCTCTTGTGTTTAGACATTTTAAAAGTCAATGACTAGATGAGATGGAGAATCCATAATGGGTAAAAATTATATCAACTTAATTAATAGAAACTCACTAAGAGTTTAAATTGACAAAATAATTTAAATTAAATAGTTGACACTAATTTATATATAATATATAAAAATTGAAGAGTAGCATTTAATGTTGACACACTTCTATTAAGCCACATCATTGGTCATATCACCATTTATTATTATTATTATTAATAGTTCCTCTAATTATTTGATAATATTAAAAAGATTAAGAGCAATGAAGAAAAAGAAAAGTGTGGAAGGAGTTCTTTCTAAATTAAAGTAGATAAACTTATAAAAACAAGGTACATGTAAAGTTAAAACCATCCAAGATATTATTTAAAAAAAAAAAAAAAAAAACATTTCAAGATAAATGTATAAAGTCAAATCCATAAAAAAGGGTGATGTGGCAGATGATTATGTCCATTTCGATATATTTTGGTTCATTTGGCCCACTTCAATTTATTCGATCCAATTTGATCTAGTTCGATCCATTTTAGTGTACTTACTTAAAAATGAAAAAAAAAAAAAAAAAAGTTTGGGTGAATTACACAATTTTAATGTTTTCTTATGATATAATTTGAATTTTAAGATCAATTGAGGATTTTATTTTATTATAAAGGGATAAGAAATTTGTAGATTTATGATTAGTATCAATTCTTTGATGGTTGGAAGAAACACCAAACTTTTTACTTATATATATATATATATATATCGACAAAAATTTTGTAATATTTCCATGTATTGCATGGGCTTGCAACTAGTTCAATTAAAACTTTGGAGTTTAATTCAAATCTAATCCCAAATTTTGGATTTTATTATGTAATTATTTACTTACAAGATTAATTTGTCATCCCACTGGCCACTGCTTTAGAAGTGCATTTGGCAAGCCTTGAAAAGACAAAAATCAGTTTTTTTTTTTTTTTTTTTTTTTTTTTGAGTTAATGTTGACAGCCGACGGATGTCACACTAAAAATAAAAGTCTCCCTTTTTCCTACACTATTTTTTATAATTTATAATTTTTAATCAAATAAATAATTAGTAAAGCACATCCAAATATAATACCCAAAAAAAAACCATGAATTCTTTGAGTTTAACATGCTACTCCGATTGACCACTCTCAACCATAGATAAAAATGAAAAGGAAACAATGAACTTCTCTTTTCGATTCCGTCCACTTATTTTCTTGACAGTACACATGACTCCACATCTTTATAAGGTACTAATGGACAAGTCTCATCTGAGTTCCGCCGAACATCTTAGCTGGAACGTGTGCTTCCCTCTGCTTTTAGGGATGGTCCTGCATGCAGGCTTGAAATCTATGTCCCCCTAATTGGATTAGGACCTCAACTGAACTTAGTAGAGAATTCCCATATCCAACACGACAAGTTGCATTGATTAGTGATTACATTTTATGAATTGTCCACAGTCACATCTTGCTATTTTGTTCTATATATGTAGTTTCAATGGGACTATATTATTACATTCATGTAGACATGGGTGCCTCCTCTTTCTTTTTACAAAGCAATTACATTTTCTTTGCTTTTCTTGCACCCATTTTGTTGTTGTTGTTGTTGTTACTTATCAAACAAAGGAATAAGCTTGTTCAATCAAAGAAGCTCCCTCCTGGTCCTAGTAAGCTGCCTCTAATTGGCAACCTCCACCAGCTTCGCGACTTACCACATCGATCAATTCAACGCCTTTCTGATGAACATGGACCCCTGATGTTCTTGCAACTAGGCTCAATTCCTACTTTAGTAATCTCCTCAGCTGATATGGCAAGAGAGATTTACAAAACCCATGGTTTTGTTTTTTCAGGCAGGCCAGCACTATATGCGGCAAAGAAGCTTAGTTACAATCTCTCTGCTTTGACATTTGCTCCCTATGGTGAGTACTGGAGAGAGGTCAGGAAAATTGTAATCTTGGAGCTACTTAGTGCAAAAAGGGTCCAAAGTTTTCAGGCTGTGAGGGATGAAGAGGTTGCACTTATGCTTGATTCCGTAGCTCGTTCTTCGGGTCCTCCGGTTAATCTTAGTGAATTGATACTTTTGCTAACAAGTAACATCGTGTGTCGTGTGACTTTTGGTAAGAAGCAAGATGGTGCAGAAGATAAAAGCAGGAGCAGATTTCATGAGATTCTTCGTGAAACACAAGGCTTATTGGGAGGATTTAGCATAGCAGATTTCTTTCCATGGATGGGGTGGCTCAGCAAATTTAATGGTCTTGAAACAAGGCTGGAAAAGAATTTTGGAGAATTGGACGAGTTCATAGATAAAGTGATTGAGGAGCACCTTGATCCTAGAAGGCCTGAACCTGAGCATGAAGATCTTGTTGATGTACTGCTTGGAGTTCAGAAGGATTCAAACCAGTCTATTCCTCTTAGTAATGACCAAATCAAGGGTGTTCTCACGGTAAGATCCTTTTGCTTTGTGCATATTGTGATCAATGCAACATCACTTTCATTAAAATCACCATTAATCATATCATTTTTATTTTACACCAATTAAAAGTTTACGACACAATCACCTAAGGCTGTGTTTGTTTTGGCTTCAAATGGTTTCAGGAAATCATTTTTTGTAAAATAGGCTGTTTCCGTGCGCAAGGAAAATTGGGTCAAACGGAAAATCATTTCCATTGATCGTAAAAAAGCCTTCTGATTACGGAAAACCATTTCCGTTTCTATTCTACCTTCAATTCACTTCCAGAAAGAGAGAAAGAGAGAGAGAAAGGACCAGACACGCAACAGGGAGAAAGAGAGAGAGAAAGGACTCAGACGCGCACCCAGACCGTCGTCGTCGTCCCCTCCACGCGACGGTGAGAGAGACCAATCGCACCCAGACCAATCGCACCCCACTGAAGACCGATCCACCCAGACTGATTGCACCCCACCGAGATCGCATCACGCCCTTCGACGTTGCCTGTGAACCCTGAGCTCCAATCCGACAATCGCACGCACTAGATCGCACCGGTCTCGTCGATCGTAGCATCGCGCCGCTCAATCTCGCCGCTCGATCTCGCCTCCACTCGATCTCGTCATTACCCATGATCGATCTCATCGCCCATGACCGATCTCTCCCTTTCCATCCTTTTTTTTATCACTCTCTCTTCCTCACTCTCTCAATTTGACCGAATGGTGGATTTGATCGAATGGAGTTGTTGTGATTTTTGTTTTTTTAAGTTTATACGTTGAAATTTTCTATTATAAAATTTGTTTGGGAACTGAGAAAATGGGTGAGAAAATGTAAGAAAGTAGTAGGTAAATAGCATTTTCAGAATGCAACCAAACACATAAAAATATTTTCTAGAAAAATTTTCATAATGCAGCCAAACACTTAGAAAATATTTTCCTTTTCCGAAAATACCATTTCCGGAAAATATTTATTTTCTGGAAAATATTTTACGGCAACCAAACACAACCTAAGTTATGCCTTGGAAAATGTTAATTGATATCTTTACTCTTAAATGCATTGGTTTAAAAAAAAAACATTTTTAGAAAATTTTTATGAGTAATGAAAAAGAAATGATTTTTTTTTATGGGTCATGCTAACGAGTGTTCTTAAGACACTCATTAATAATATATTTTAGGAAGGTTTTCATACCACTTTATGGGAAATGAAAAAAGCTATCAGAATATTAATTACTTTTTTTTTTCATTTCCCATAAAAACTTTCTTTAAATGGATTATTAATGAGTGCCCTAGGGCACTTATTAATAATCTATTTTATGAAAGTTTTCATACAACTTTTATAGAAAATGAAAAAAGCTGTCAAAATATTAATTACTTTTTTTCATAAAAAAAGGAAAATGCTTATCAAAATATCCACATTTTATACTTGATGTAAATAGACTATAAAAGTTTTATATGTAAGACCATAACGGTACATTTTATAACATTCATGCTACTTTTTAAACTTTTCCCGACCTTGCATTATTCTAGGGAAATACATGTCATTTTATAAACTTTTTGCAGCCTTGGAAGTCACTAAGTTTGTTAAAAGATATTTTTTTGTGGTTTTTTTTTTGTGGGGGGAGGGGGGGGGGGGTGTTTATGAGTTAATTATGTGTAATAGCCCAAGAGACCCAATTATGTTGTAAGTTTGTACGTACCTATTCCTAACACTTATAGGCTATATACACCATATTAGGGTTCAATGTATAATACAACTGAGAATTCAATAAATATATAACCGCAAGGACTTTATCTCATGAACATTGTCTGTCAAGTTGAAATATGTGACTCTCTATTATCTATGTTCTATTCTCTCTTTTTTTCTTTTCTTTTTTTGGGTAAAAAGGGGAATGTCCTCTTCTCTCTTTCTCTCACTTTCACTCACTACAATTCTATCTATAGCATTTTCTCATTTAATTTTAAATAGTTATATAAGAATTTTTTTTCCTTAGGCGATAAAGGACAAGTTAAATTCAGCAGTAAAAAAAAAAAAAAAAAAGACTGTACTTTTCCACCCTTGGAAGTAAGAAAACTTTCTTTTAGGCAAAACAGGACCTTTTCATTGCAGGGACTGACACATCTTCAGCCACAATAGTATAGATAATGGCTGAGCTGATAAGGAATCCATCTGTGATGCAAAGAGCACAAGCTGAGGTGAGAGAAGCTGTCAAGGGAAAAGAAAGGGTGGAAGAATGCCACCTTCCTAAACTCATATACCTAAAATCAGTTGTAAAGGAGGGACTAAGGCTTCATCCACCAGCCTCATTACTAGTTCCAAAGGAAACTTCAGAGAATTGCATTATTGAAGGGTACAATATTCCTGCCAAAACAAGGGTTTTTGTCAATGCAAAGTCAATAGGAACAGACCCAAAGTGTTGGAAGAATCAAAATGAGTTCCAACCTGAGAGATTTTTGGATAGCTCAGTGGATTTTAGAGGACAGCACTTCGAGTTGTTACCATTTGGAGCTGGTCGTAGAGGTTGTCCTGGAATAAACTTTTCAATCCTGGTAATAGAGCTTGCAATAGCAAATCTCTTGCATGGTTTTGATTGGGAACTGCCTCACGGGATAAGAAGACAGGATTTGGATATGGAAGAAGCATTTGGCCTTACAATGCATAAAAAGGTTCCTCTTTGCCTAGTACCTAACCCTGTGGCTTTATAAAAAAAATTATGGTGCAAAATTAAAAGTCACCTGTTTTTATTATTCAAACCCAGCATACATGTGAACACAAATTAAATTGATGAATGATGAGGTTCCCTGGCAGCTTAAGAGAGTGTTGTTGTTGTTGTTGCTATCACATTTAATTTCATTGCAATATTGTTGTACATAAAACTTCATTACACCACTCATCTATTTATACATAGTTCATAAATGATACAAGAGAGTTTCCAGTTATTGCTGGAATCCTTGAATGACACTCGGTCATAAGGTGTCTATTTGCATGTTTCTTCTCTTCACTTGCTACCACCTATAGTTTATGTTTGCTGAAATGCTGACAACTAACTTTTATCTTGGCCGCGTGGTTGACAAATAACAAAGTTAATTACTAATGAGATTTCCATTTGTTTGTTTGTTTTTAGACCCCTTAAAACAGATTGTTTAACCTAATATATTAGCTAGGTGATTACTTAGGTTAATTATGAGATTAAGGTTAAACAGTGAAAGATCATATCATGCACAACAGTGGAAAAATAAGTAACACAAAGATATGATCACCCAGGAAAACCAATGGAACAAACTATTTTAAAGTAAAAATCTAGAGAAGATTTGACCTAACTATCCTTAAGGTAAACAAATCCATTAACAAAGAATTGAAGTTTTTACAGTAGGATTTAACCCTAAATCTATTGCTACTTCCAGTAATAACTTACTGACAGTACCTCGTGCAAGCTCCAAATTCATAAACTCTTCTCTCTTGGATTCGCAGCACACAAGCTCCCACATTTATGACTTTGAGATCTCACTCAAAGATTTTAGATAACCAGTTGTTGATCTTGTAGCAGCAACTAGATTCCACCAGCACTTGATTGTAGATCTTGTTCCGATAAATACTTGTGGAGTTAAAAGTTACAAAGCCTCTCAGATCTCATAGGAGTAACTCACAAATCTTCCTAGAGTCTTCAAAACGTAGTTAGGGTTTTCCTTTTATATTTAGGAATGTTGGACTAAAACCCTAAACGTTTTCGCAGGCTTAGGCCTGATTTAAAATTCTGCAAAAACTGTTTTAGTACGATTTTCGATCGGTCGAGCTTCACTGAATTTCAATTCTTTTTCCTGCAGCTTGAATGTTCTTGAGACTTGACTTGAATCACCTTGAACAATGTCTAACACCTATTCTAGACATGTTTTTGTTCTCGGTTTACCAAAATAAACAAATTAGGAGTCTGAACATTTAATCCTAAATCTTTAGAACCTAGCACCATTCATCCAAAGAAAGAAAATAAGAATTACCATTGGATTTGGACATCTCAAGTAAGTGAATTTATTAAAATAATTTCTTTACAAATATGTTCTTTCTTTTAAAGGATTCAAGGTTTTGCAATGAAAAACATCTTTTACGCTTAAAATCGTCAATATTCAATTCATTCTAACTTTTAGGAAGTTCAAGTTTATAATAATTTGATTAAAAATAAATGTGATTAATAAATTAGTTGTTAGATCATGATTAATGTTATTATGACACCAATGTATATAATCTTTGTGAATCGGAAGCGTAGATTACGCAGTTGATACATATGCATGTAACATATAACATGCAATAGGAAGTTTCCACACGAAAATTACATGCAAAATTTGTAGGGTTAGCATATGTTCATTACAATTCACAAACACTTTGTCCTGTCTATGTCACTCACTAGCATAGTCATTGATGCATGTCCAGAAAGGCAAAAATACTTCTATTAATTGTTTCTTATCAGTTGATGCACGTAGCTAGATACATTAACTGCATTACCTAGCTGCTATATATATAGATAGCTAGCTAGTGTTTTTGCTGCCAAACCATGTATAGATAAGTTGGGTTCAAGTTACACTTAATGTAATTCTAAGCAATGTTACACCACTCAATAATTTTTAATTGGATACGAATATTGACAAATCCACCGTTAGATTACATTATCTTCGTATATTCTTCCTGCTTGCAAAATTTCGAGGTGATTAAAGATTAATAACCATGTCATCAATCAATTATTAAATTTTAAATTTTTGTACTTTAAAATAATGCATAAAATATGAGTTTATAGATCAAATGATAAATAACATCCGATTGATATGAAAATTGGCATGCATGTTAAGAACATATAGAACATGTAATTCAATGGTTGGATTTTCAAAATATTAATTTAATAATAAGTTATTAGGTGGTGTAACATTGCTTAGAGTTACACTAGGTGTAACTTAAACCCAACCCTGTATAGATAGAGCAGTTTTATTTGTAGTTGAACATTAATAATTTTAACAACTGACATCAACATCGAGATCAAAGCCAAGGTCGACTTCACATTTGTACTGGAGTTGGTCGAAGAAATCAGCAGTCCCTCCGGGAATAGGGTATGGAATTGGATAGCTCAATTGGGAAAGAACGCATTCACAGGGGCAAAATGGGCAAATGCCCCTTTCACACAAAAAATCCAGCAAAATGTCTCGTGTCTGAAACTAATTAGGGAAATACCCCTATTTTGAAACTCAATTTTCTAAAAATCGAGTTCCAAATGTAAAACTTGATTTTTGGAATATCGAGTAATAGTGAACGTGAACTTAGGGGAAAAAAAAATTTTGGAACTTGAGTTCCATGAACTCGAGTACCATGTGAAGTACTCGAGTTCCACTTGAATTTTTTCAAGTAACTTGAGTTCCATGAGCTCGAGTACTTCACATGGTACTTGAGTTCATGGAACTTGAGTTCCAAATTTTTATTTATTTATTTATTTATTTTTTTTTTTCAATTTGCTATAACTCAATTGTTCAAAAATCAAGTTTAAAATTGAAACTCGATTTTTAGAAAATCGAGTTTCAAAACAGAGACATTTCCTTAATTAGTTTGAGAAAAATGGCATTTTGCTGGATTTTTTGTGTGAAAGGGGCATTTGCCCATTTTGGCCGCTTTCACAGATATTTTTGGTTCCAAAGTTGCCTGCATACGTTTCCACCAATTCAAGGGCGTAACAGCATAAATCAAGATCGGGATCTTTCAGGTTTCTTGTTTTGATAATAGGCTTGCAATAATTGATGTTTTTATTCACCAATACACAATAGGGAGGTAGTCCTTGTCTCCTTAGAGATCTTCTTAGGAACATTGTCTTCATGACGAACCTCATTGTGTTTCCTTATACAGTTTCCTTTGTTAATATTTTGTGTTGTAACAACTAACAGGTGTTTGAGCTCTACAGTGTAACTCACTCATGGCCTTATACCTTTTATAGAATTTTCATGGGGAGTACTTTGAGAGGCATTTAATAGTTGGCTCACCTAATTTTTTACATTAAATTGCCTCTTTAATTGTAGGAGAAAAACAAACACACATAGGAATAAGGGGATAAGGCTCCACTACAAAAAAGATTGCTATTTGCGACGAAACTTTTTCAACGATTACAAAAAGCCATCGTAAAAACTACCATTTTCGACGGCAAGTCTCTTCCATCGACAATGACTCGTCAAATATCAACACATTTGTGACTGCAAAATGAGTCTGTCGAAAATACTTATTATTTTTGTCGAAAATGTGATTTTTTTTGGAGGGAAATGTTCCCGCCTTACTTTTTACGATGGCATAAAAATGTTTGTCACTAGTAAGATATTATTTATGACGACTAAACAAAAAACCGTCAGAACTATTAACACTTATGACGGCTTTAGTACATCGAAAATACAAAAAAAAAAAAAAAAAATTTATGGTGCTAGTATTTGCGACAAACTATCTTCCATCGTAAATATAAAAGAGGGTATTATTTATGACGACAGAAGAAACACCGTCAACACTGTTAACACTTGTGACAGCATTTTGTGCATTGAAAATACAAAAAATATATTTTTTATGGTGTTATTATTTGCAACAAACATGATTCCATCGTAAATACAAAAAAAGAAATTAGCGACAGACATGAAGCCATCGAAAATGGTAAAATATTTTGGAAGGAAAATTCCCCCCTTACTTTTCACATTTGTGACAACATTTATCCATCGCAATTATTATTATTTTTTTTTTCTAATTGAGATTGTATTTACGACAAACATGCTAACTGTCGTAAATGTTTAATTTGCTTTATAAAAAAGAATGTATTCTTTATAATTTGGCAGCAATTTTTTTTTCTTTACCACTCCCCCTCCCTCCTACCCCCACCCTTCTCAAAATTTAGAATTTGTTAGCAAAAAATTTAAAATTCAGATCATCCAAAAAAAATTTAATTTATACTTTAAAATTTTATAATTGACACTTATAAATTTGTTGAAAAAAATTCAAAAAATAAAATAAAGTTGGTACAACAATGGAACAAACCCATCTTCTCAACAAAAAAAAAAAAAAAAAAAAAGGTTAAAAAACCCAAAAATATAGGAAATTCCTTTCAGGTAAACATATCCCTAATTACAAAACCCAAAAAAAAAAAAAAAAAAAAAAAAAAAAAAAAAAAAAAGGAGCCCAAATCCGTCTTCCTTAACAAATCCCTAATTCACAATACAAAAAATAGAAAAATAAAAAAATAAAAACCACAACTCTGTCTTACAGTTACTCTCTTGTGCCATCAGTGTCTTTGCTTATCTCTACACCATCGTTCTCCATACTTGCCAGAATCCAATTGCCTCACTGAACCACTGGTATCTCTCACTCTCTCTGTCTGCACTTTAGTATTTGTATAGTTTTAAGTTATATTGCGTTCTGGTTAAAGAATCCACGGAATAGATATATAGTAATAGTGGATGATTGGGCCAAAAAGCTAATGAATGAATGGCTGAAACTTTTTGTATGAAAAAAAAAATATTTGAATGAATGGTTGGTGCTTGTGTATTTGTGTGGTAGATATATAGTAATATAATATTGAGTGGTGTACCGTTTGAATGATTTTTTGTCTGTGAAACTGCAGAGAGACTTGATGAATACTATTATTGACCACTTTTCATTAATATAAATATTTGTTGAAGCTTTAATAATAGTATTATAATAATAGTATTTGTGTAGTGGGTATATAATAATATATGTGTACCAGTAAAAGTAATTTTAGCTTTTTTTTTTTTTTTTTTACTAAACTTTAGCAATTTGTTAAGAAAAATTTGCGGCTTCAATCTATGCTTAACGCACAAAGCTATAGAAAAAAATTAAAGGGGTGTTTGGTATATGTATTTAAAAATATGTATTTTGTTATTTGAAAATATGTATAAATATATGTGTAGATAAAAAATATATATATAAAAATACGTGTAATATTATTTAAAAATTAAAAATATATATTTGAATAGATGTGCCAAATACCCTTAAATCACTGAACATAGAAAAATTTGCAATAATAATGCCGAAGCAAGGGACTTGATAAAAAAGAAAAAAACTTTTGCAAATAGTCTTTGAGTTCTGACATGCCATCCTGAAAAAGAAAAGAAAGAAAGAAAAAATTTAATAGTTATTTTTCCCACAGGGCCATGTGCCTAACCGTACTTGAAGTTATCATCTCAAAAGATGACAATGGTCATCTAGTTTTGTCCTTGTCCCGAAAGTGTACTAAGGGTGGCAGGTGATGTTTATATATATATATATATATATATATAGAGAGAGAGAGAGAGAGAGAGAGAGAGAGAGAGAGGTAAAAAATATGTAAAAATATGTATAATATTGTTTAAAAATTAAAAATATGTGTTTTAGTAGGTATACCAAATTAATATTCAAGTTACTGAACATAGAAAAATCTGCAATAATAATGCAGAAATAGGAGACTTGATAAAAAAGAAAAAAACCTTTTACAAATAGGCTTTGAGTTCTGACATGCCATCATAAAAAAGAAAAAATAAATAAATAAATAATAGTTGTTTTTCCCATAAGGCCATATACCTACGTACTTGAACTTATCATCTCAAAAGATGATAATAGTTATCTTGTTTTGTCCTTATCTCAAAAGTGTGCTAAGGCTGGCTGGTGGTATATATATGTTTTGAAAAGGTGGATTTTTTGTGTGAGTTAATAATGAAGAAATTATTAGTTTCTTTTAGCAATCTCTTTTGTCGGGTACTATTATTTGCGCATGTTATGTATATAATTATTTAATTAAATTAGTGAACTTCTAAAATTTAATTAAGTTTTTCATGTTAGTTAGTTTTGAATATATTCAGAGGTGGTGTTGTTAATTTAGTGCTTTTGTTTTTAACTTTTATAATAAGTTTATCTATCACAATGTAGACAAGAATAATTGTTAATATTTATGTCATTTTTGAAGGGTGTAGATATAATGCCGGTTGATAAATCTTGGATCAGTCTTTCTAGTAGGTCATGTGAGGAATATATAAATGGAGTAATAGAGTTTGTTGATTATGCATTTCAACGTATCAAAGATGAAGATATGAAGATAAAATGTCCTTGTAATGATTGTAACAATAGATATAGAAGAACACGAGTTGAGGTTACAAGAGACCTCTTATGGAAAGGGATGAGGCGTGATTATACTAGATGGCATCTCCATGGAGAGGGAAATAGTGATGAGGACGAGGAAGGTAGTGATGAGGATGAGGATAATAGTAATGATGATGAACAAAATATTGATGATATCCATAATATGATACGGGATGCTTATCCTCATATGAGAGATGTTGAGGAAACAAGTGGGAGTGAATCGCAAGATCCAAATGAAGAAGCAAAGGAGTTTTATAGATTGGTTAAAGAGGCAGACCAACCACTTTATTTGGGATGTAAAAAGTATTCCAATTTGTCTTTTATTGTCAAATTAATGCACATAAAGTGCAAGAATTCATGAAGCAATAACTCATTCACAATTTTGCTGGAGCTACTGAATGATGCATTTCCAATGTGTGAAAAATTGTCCATATCCCACTATGGGGCAAAGAAGATTGTGAGTGATCTTGGTCTAAACTATGAAAAGATCGATGCATGCAAAAATGATTGTATGCTATATTATAAGGAGCATTCAGAAGCAGATAAGTGCTCAGTTTGTCAAATCTCAAGATGGAAGTTGAATAGCAAGGGTGGTAAAAGGGATGCTAAAAAAGTCCCATGGAAAGTATTGCGATATTTTCCTCTTAAGCCGAGGCTACAAAGATTATTTATGTCATCAAAAACAGCTCCAGACATGAGATGGCACCATGAGAATTGTTCTAATGATGAAGTACTAAGGCATCCTGCAGACGCTGAGGCTTGGAAATCATTTGATCGAACTCATGAGTCCTTTTCCTTAGATCCTCACAATGTAAGGCTTGGGTTAGCTACTGATGGCTTTAATCCTTTTGGAAACATGAGTGCTAGCTATAGTTGTTGGCTTGTTGTCGTATTCCCTTACAACATTCCCCCGTGGATGTGTATGAAAGAGCCTTACCTATTCATGTCTCTACTTATTCCAGGCCCAAAGGGTCCTGGCAATGATATTGATGTATTTTTAAGGCCATTAATTGATGAGTTAAAAGAATTATGGGAAAAGGGTGCTGAAACCTATGATGCTTCAACGCAGGAAAACTTTCAAATGAGAGTTGCATTAATGTGGACTATCAATGACTTTCCTGCGTACGCTTATACCTCAGGTTGGAGTACACAAGGGAATCTTGCATGCCCTTGTTGTGGTAGTGAGACTTCTCATCGTAGGTTAAAGCATGGTAGCAAAATGTGCTATATGGGTCATCGTCGATTTCTTCCTCCTGACCATAAATGGCGATCACAAAAAGCACAATTTGATGGTAAGAGAGAAAGAAAAGGGGCACCAAAACAATTATCTGGTGATGATGTGCTGAATCAACTTGGTACTCTGCCACCAGTAACACTAGGCAAGGCTTTTAAAAGGAAAAGGTTACCTGGCCGTGAAAAGTGGCACAATGGGAAGAAGCATAGTATTTTCTTTGATTTGCCGTATTGGAGAACATTGTTGTTGCGTCATAATTTAGATGTGATGCACATTGAGAAAAATATATGTGATAGTGTGATGGGGACAGTATTAGATATTGATAAGAAAAGTAAAGATTCCTTAAATGCTAGGCTTGATCTAAAAATGATGGGTATACGAAAGGAACTTCATCCTGAAGATGGGAAGACTACTTTTCCTCGTGCTTGTTATACACTCTCAAAAGATGAGAAAAAGGCTGTGTTTCAGTGGTTGCAAAATGTAAAGGTTCCGAATGGTTACTCTGCAAATTTGTCTCGGTGTGTGAATGTAGGAGAACAAAAGATTTTTTGTATGAAAACTCATGACTGTCATGTCTTCTTGGAGAGATTACTCCCTCTTGTAGTGCGTGAATTATTACCTAAAAAGGTATCTGATGCTTTGATCGAGCTTAGCAATTTTTTAAAAGAATTATGCTCTAAAGTTTTACGGTTGGAGGACTTGGAGCATATGGAGCACACAATTCCTATAATTCTTTCTAAGTTAGAAAGAGTTTTTCCACCTGCTTTCTTTGATGTAATGGTACACTTGCCAATTCATCTACCTCGGGAAGCTAAAGTTGCCGGTCCAGTGCAATATCGATGGATGTATCCCATTGAAAGGTAAAATGAGTTTTTTTTTTTTTTTTGATAAGTGAAAGCTAAAATGAGATATTATTTACAATATAGTTTTTTTTTTAATTACCCATATTAATTTGATGCATCAATAGGTATTTGTGTAAGCTCAAGGGTTATGTTCGTAACAAGGCACACCCAGAAGGGTCGATTGCAGAAGGATATGTGGCGGATGAATGTCTAACATTTTGCTCACGGTATCTAATTGGGATCGAAACAATATTTAATCAACCTGAGCGAAATGATGATCGATGTCCAGCAACATGTGATGATACCCCTCGATTACCTATATTCTCTAGGAGAGGCCGCCCTTCTGGGAAGAGTGTAGTACGAGAGTTAAACAACACTAATTACTATGCAGCATCGCTTTATGTCCTACAAAATTGTGATAAGATCGAGCCCCTTGTTCAATAAGACTTACTTCTTGTACATCAACTCTTTAATATTCTTGTATTTGAAGATTGACTATTATGATATCTTATATGTAGAGAACATAGGAACATCCTTGTAGACTTGGGTGTCTATGTTGACAAGATGCCTAGACATGAGTTCATTTGTTCGTTCAAAGAAAGGGTACAATCACATTGGTTCATTCCTTTTTTTTTTAAAATTAATTACTTAAGCATGAATCTTACATTATTTATATATCTTTGTAGATCACAAAACTTTATAATGATGGAAACGAGCAAGTTGACGAGCATGTGCGATCATTGGCTTAGGGTCCAGATAAACGAGCTACACACTACCCTTGTTACAATGTCAATGGGTTTAGGTTCCGTACTAAACAACGCGCTGATGGTAAAAAAACACAAAATAGTGGTGTTATGGTGAGAGGGGAATATCAAAATATGTCTTATTATGGATTGATAACAGACATCATTGAACTCCGTTACACAAAGGGGAATTCTGTTGTTTTGTTTAAATGTGATTGGTATGATGTAGCTCGAGAAGGAATTGGTTATAAGCTAGATCGTCATGGGATCACTAGTATTAATAGAACACGTAAGCTAAACACACAAGAGCCATTTGTGTTAGCGTGTCAAGCAATACAAGTTTACTATGTAAATTGTATAAAAGATCTAGCATGGAGCATTGTGATTGAGACCAAGCCAAGAAATCTTTATGACATGCCTGCAAATGAAGAAGAGCCTTATCAAGAAGAAGAGGTTCAAAGATTCAATACACATGTGGCCGAAGCAAATGAAGAAGACGATGAGATGAACTAGAGTAGATGGGCTTTAATTCTATGCAAGAACCTACTACACAGGTATATTTATATATTTTTTAGTGTAATCAACATTAATATTTTTTTCCTATTTTCTTGAGGTTGTTGAAATAAGTTGTAAAGTTGTTCATTATAGATTTCAATTATTAGGATCGCTAAATTTAGATTAAAAATATGTTATTTAAATTAATATGTCTTATGTATTGTAAATATAATTTGCATAGTAATATTTTTTTTGTATACTTATCTAGTTTAATCAAAATATTGCAAACCAATGCTGAAGGAGGAAATCAAAACATGGATGAAAACACAGAAGACGACTTTGAGGAGGAAGATGACTCAGATGGCTCTCAGAAGGAGAATACTGACTCAGATAATGATTGATCTTCCAATATTTAAGTTTTCAAGTTTGGTGAAGGATATTATAGGTTTCAAGGAGACGTTTTAATATTTTTTATTCTATTTTGTTGGCGTTTTTATTCTATTTATATTATATACTTAAGATTACACCAATTCCATAAGTAATTTTTAGGTACTAAAGGAGTATGGAGAATGAGACTTTCTTATCTCACATTTACAGTAGAATCTACTAATCAAATTCATAGCAGGGTCTATCATAAATGTGAAATGAGAAAATACCATTTCTCTATGTTGGGATGAAATTGAAGGATTTTTTTTTTTTTTTCATGAGAAAAAATTGAAGGATATATTGTTTATGATGAAAGTAGCGCAGTGCATGGTACTAACTTAAATGGGTTCAATAGGTGGACCGGCCCTATAAAGTTCCTTGCTTACGGGCAATTAGGCAATTCTAATATTTTGGTCTCCAGAAAGTTCACAAAATTGTGTCAACATTTTTAGTGATATGGTTGATTTTTATTTTTTGTAAATACGTCATAACTTTTTTTTTTCCCATACGATCATAGGGCTACAAGACTGTCAACCCTAGAAGAACTTAGTTATATATATATATATATATATTGGATCTATTGGATTATATTTTCTTCTTATATTCTCTATGAAAAGTTTCTAGAAAAACAAAGATCAATAATTATATTATCAATCAAATATTTAAATTTTAAATTTTGTAATTTAAAATTATTCATAAAAAATAAATTTATTGACACTACAAAAAAGGGGTCTATAGCCGTGTTTCAAAAACGTGGCTATAGACCCCAAAAACGTAGCTATAAGATATAGCCGCGTTTCAAACCAAGCCTATGCTATGCAGCAACAGCCCCCTGCGGGTCTATAGCCGCGTTTTTAAAACCGCAGCTATAGGCTGAGACCTATAACTGCGTTTTTAAAAACGCAGCTATAGACCCACTTAGAGCCGCATTCTATGGGTTTTTTTTAAAAAAAATTTATGGGTTTTTTTTCCCCAAAAAAATTAAAAATTAAACACAAACCCAAAAAATTCAAAATTAAACACTAACTCAGAAAATTCAAAATCAAACACAACATACACACAATACAAACATACCCAAAGAATTCAAAATCAAACACAACATACTGACAATACAAACACAACATGCTCCAAAATATAACAACACAAATCCATGAATCTACTCTCATTTAACAAAACCAACCCAAATTTAACACTAAATCCATTCAAGGAACAATGAAGCACAAGCTCAAAAAAACAAAAGAACAAACTCAAGAACACAAATCCATTTAAACATAAGCACAACATCAGCAACACAATAGCACAAATTCAAGCACAGATTCAAAAAATTCAAAATCAAATAATTCCACCAATATAAAACTCATACATATAAACACAAAAATATTACTCCCAATGCTCATAAATCAAATGGGTTTTATTTTTAAAGTTTAGATAAAAAAATAACCTCTAGTAAAAGTATAATACCCATAAAAAGATTAGAAATTTTTTATCTCAATTAGAAGAGATGAGTGAGCCTTAGCTTTTCCTATGGTGGTGTGGAGTGTACCGACCGGTGGGATAGTGAGGGAGAGGATGAGTGTGTGTGCGTTGTGTTGAGAGAAAAAGAAAAGAAAAGAAAAGAAGAAGAAGAAGAAGAAAGAAAGTGTGGCCGGAAAAAGAGAGAAAAGAGATATTTTGAATTGAGTGGTAGGGAGCAAATGGGGTAGGTGGGGGGTAAGGCCAGCCTTTTTTTTTTTTTTTTTTTTTTTTTTTTTTGTGTGTTACCTATAGCCGCGTTTTTAAAAACGCAGCTATAGGTCCTTTATAAAAAATATCTCAGGCCATCTGTGTTTGTGAAGGCCATCCTTTTAAAAAATATACTAGCCTCTGAGCATGCGCGTGACTTTTCTATTTTTTAAGTAAAGGTTAATTTAGAGCATTTATTATAATTTGGGATTGCTATATTTTCCAATCACAAAAAAACTTAGGAGTGTGATGAAAAATTATTTCACCGCACATAATACTCATCACACCCCTAGGTCTTTTTTGTGATTGAAAAATGTAGTAATCCCAACTTACTAATAAATACTCTAAATTAACCCCCTTGGCTGGAAGTCAAATTCTGCTCTCATATTTGTGCAATGATGAAATTCCAAAGCCTCCATTATGGGCTTATGACCATATTAAATTAGCCACTATGAACACTAACCAAGAATCCTTCATAGCTCACAAACCACTGTCAACCTCTCTATTCAATTAAATGTTTGAATATTTTTTTTTTTTTTTTTTTGAGAAACACACACACACACACACACGTATATATAAATGTTTGAAACTTGAAAGGGTGGAAAACTATATATTTTGATAACGGTTTAAGTTGGGATAGATTTTTAACTTCTTTCAGTTTTTTTAGTAAGTAGTAATCCAAAATTCTTGTTAAAGATCTAAATGTGGCTTTTTTTTTTTTTTTTTTTTTTTTTTTTTTTTTAAGAATTTGAATTTCAAAACATATACATGTGTTGCATTTTTTTTTTTAACAAAATTTTGGACGTGGTATTTAAAATTTTTTGAACTTGTTTTTAACTTCAGTTTTTTTAGCTGTAGTTATCCAAAAGTTTTGTTAAATATTTGAAAGTAGGGTTTTTTGGGATAAATTTGAACGTGGGGTTTTTTTTTTATTTTTTGATAGAAGTTGAATGTGGGTTTGATTCGTTTGAATGTGGTATTTGAATTTTTTTGGATTTCTATTGGATATGATTGACTTCTACTTTTTAGTATATTTTTTCTTCAAAAAAAAAAAAAAGAGAGATTTAGGGAAAAAAAAAAAAAAAAAACTAAAAGTGAGATGAGATTAAGGGAAACCGGGTATTGAAAAAAAAATTAAGTTTTTTTTTTTTGGGTGTGCAAAGAAGAAAAAAGTTAAGTCTTGATTAAAAAAAAAAAAAAAAAGTGTAAACTTGGAGTAATGCTTGGAGTTAAATGTGGGAGTTAAATATTGCCTATTTTGTAGGCAAGGTTATAAGTGAGAGTTAAAGATATATTTTTACTATGTTATCCTCAAATTTTATATATACTTAAATCTAGGCTGTAGGGGTATTTTGGAACAAAAAAATTTCGGTCCAAACAGAAGAAGCCCCTTAAATAGTCGTATAGATATTATTCGGCTAGACCTATAGCCGCGTTTTTAAAAACGCGGCTATAGGTCTACCTTTTAAAAAATACACATGGACCTAAAGCAGATCCTCCTTTAAATTTTTTTTTTTTTTTTTATTTGGCTGTATAGTGAAGGCCAACCTTTTAAAATCAGCTATATAAGTCCGCCTTTTAAAAAATACATATGGACCTATAGCCGCGTTTATAGCTCCTCCTTTTTTAAAAAAAATTTATTCGGCTGCATATTGTAGGCCATCAGTGTAAAAAATATATATTATTCGGCTAGACCTATAGCTGTGTTTTTGAAAACATGGCTATAGGTCTGCCTTTTAAAAAATACATATCGAGCTATAGCCGCGTTTTTAAAAACGCGGCTACAGCTCCTCCTTAAAAAAATTTATTCGGTTGGACTTATAGCTGCGTTTATTAAAAGCGGCTATAGGCCCTACCAAAAAATGCAACTAAAGACACTTACATGCGGCTATAGACTTTGCCTATAGCCGCGTTTTTTGTAAACGCGGCTAAAAAATACGTGGCTAGCTATAGCCTGCGTTTTTTGTAGTGTGATTGAATAGTAAATAATATCTTATTGGTTCAAAATTTGACATATATATTAAAGATATAAATAATATACACTCCAACAGTTAGATTTTAAAAGTATGTAATCATATTATTCTTTTAAAATTCTATTCCTATTCGATTTAGATTGTTACTGATCAAGCTAGCCCCAAGTTCCTTCTAGTGAAGATAAATTGTTGAGACATGGGATCCTCTCTCTCTATTAATTGTTGTAGAGTGTTGCTACCCATTTAAGAGAATGAGCAACTAGCCTTGGACCAAGTCTCTATAATTACCCAATTTGATAAACTGCGATTACATTAAAGCAGTACAACAATCGCACTTACAAGTTTAGAGGCTTTAAAAATCATTTTTATGTTTTCATTAGAGGGGTACACGGGTAAGAAGAAGAGGGCGTTGCTGTTGCTATATTGCATTTAATTTCATTGCAATATTGTTGTACAGAAAACTTCATTACACCTTACAACTATTTATAGATATGTAAGGTCTTTTACTTAGTTCACAATTGATGCAAGACAGTTTCTAGTTATTGTTGGAATCCTTGAGAGATGCTTTAGACTTTGCTTAAATGACACTCGGTCATAAGGTGTCCATTTGCATGTTTCTTCTCTTCGTTTGCTACCAACTATAGTTTACGTTTGCTGAAATGTTAACACTAAACTAGTGGCGGTTCTAGAAATTTTGTTTAGGGGATCATTAAAAAATTTTAATAAAAAAGAACTTGAATATATCAAGTTATCAACAAAAAATAAATAAATAATACATAAAGTTTTAAAATTTGCTTCTACAAGTTTTCAAATTTTGAATTGTTATATGATAGTTCATTATGAGTATCTATTGCCAATGTGGGTAGTTATGAGCCTATGACCATTTTATTTTATTAAGTTTATATAACATTTTTAGTTTTATGTAGTTGTTATTATCTATTTGTTATTGTTTTTATAAAAATATTTTAAACTAAATGACTAAACTAAACTCATTAGCTTTGTATTAATTATTAGTGCACATAACCACACTCATTCATACATAAAATTGTACATTACGTGTCTACTTAACCAATCAAATGCTTGAACAATTACTAACTTTACAATTTTTTTCTTGAATTTTACTAACTTTACAACAAAAAGTTATTATAATGTGATAACAATACACGCATATGTAACAAACTATCTCTATAACAATACACACATATGTAACAAACTATCTCTATTTCCTAATTATTAAATTATATAAATTTATGTTATATTTATATTGTACACACAAGCATCCACACCCATCATAATTCACACAAATAACATTATAACAAAAAGTAATGCACACAATCAATATTAAAGACACACACACACACATAATATAAATTTATAAAAAAAAGTGACACTTACAATTCACAAACACTTACTATTTACTCTTAGAGTTGGAAATACTTGTGATAAGGGTGTGCAAAAATATTTTTAAGAATAAATTAAATTATTAAACTAACAATATATATATATATATATAGAGTTGGGTTCAAGTTATACCTGGTGTAACTATAAGCAATGTTACACCACTCAATATTTTTTAATTGGATGCGAATATTGACAAATCCACCATTAGATTACATTATCTTCGTATATTCTTCATGCTTGCAAAATTTCAAGGTAATCAAAGATTAATAGCCATGTCATCAATCAATTGTTAAAATTCAAATTTTTGTAGTTTAAAATAATGCATAAAAGATGAGTTTATAGATCAAATGGTAAATAACATTCGATTGATATGAAAATTGGCATGTATGTAGAACATATAAAATATGTAATTCAATGGTTGGATTTTCAAAATGTTAATTCAATAATAAGTTATTGAGTGGTGTAATATTGCTTAGAATTACACCAGATGTAGTTTAAACCCAACTCATATATATATATATATTGAAGTGTAACCTTTATCTTGATTGCATGGTTGACAAATAACAAGCTCAATTACTAATTAGATTTCAATATCCAAAGTTGCAAGAGACGGATTGCAATTATTACAAAAAAAACCAGCTTTAAAAACAACATAAAGTTTAGCAGCAAAATGGGCTAGAAGTCCATGTTGGTTCAATAAAAAGTTTAGAGATGATCTAAATCAAAGAAAGCATCATTTACACTTAAAAGCATCTATATTCATTTATACAAAGGCAATGCAAGTTTATAATAATTTGAATAAAACTAAATGTGATTGTTGAATTAATTGTTATATCATGTTCATGTTATTATAACACCAATGTATTTAATCTCCGTGAATCGGAAACATAGATATCACAGTTGATACACATGCATGTAACATATAACACGCTTGCAATAGGAAGTTTCCACACGAAAATTACTTGTAGAATTTGTGGAGTTGCATATATATGTTCATTACAATTCACAAACACTTTGTCACATGTCTATCTCACACACTAGCGTAGTCATTGATGCATGCCCAAAAAGGCAAAAACACTTTTATTAATAGTTTATTATTAGTTGATGGATATAGATACATTAACTGCATAAACTAGCAGCTATCTATATATAGATAGGTAGCTAGTGTTTTTGCTGCAAACCATATATAGATATCAGCAGTATTATTTGTAGTTGAACATTAATACTTTTAACAACTGACATCAACATCAAGAGCAAAGCCAAGGTTGACTCCACAGTTCTGCTGGAGTTCGTCGGAGAAATCAGCAGTACCTCCGGGAATAGGGTATGGAATTGGATAGCTCAATTGGTTAAGAATGCATTCACAGATATTTTTGGTTCCGTAGTTGCCCTCATACGTTTTCACCAATTTGAGGGCGGAACAACATAAAAACATATTGGGATGTTCCAGGTCTTCTGTTTGGAAAATAGGCTTGCAAGAATCGATTCCATTCGCTAATCCACAATATGAAGCAGGAGCGAAAGGAGGGAAAGGTAGTCCTGGTCTTCTTTGAGATCTTCTTGCACTTGTTGTGGCCATGAGTATGGCGAGGAGGAGGAAGGAAAGGAACATTGTCTTCATGATGAACCTCATTGTGTTTCCTTATGCAGTTTCCTCTGTTAATATATTTTGTGTTGTAACAACTGGTAAGTGTTTGAGCTCTAGAATGTCACTCATTCACGGCCTTATGCCTTTTATAGAATTTTCATGGGGAGTACTTCGAGGGCATTTACTAATTGGCTCACCTAATTTTTTACATTAAATTGCCTCTTAATTTATAGGAGAGAAACAAATACACATAAGGATAAAGGAATAACGCTCTAATACAAAGGCACATCACAAATTTCACGGAAAAGCTATAATAACTTTTGAGGAAAGCTAAAATTGTAGCTCTTTTAATTCCATGGATAGAAATGGGGAAATGGAGGTCCTAGCTGTTGCCAAAATGGCGAAGTTGAAAAACCGTTCCTAATACCTATAGTTGTCAAATATGAATCTTATCATGAATCAATATTGAAATCACACTAAAAAGTAATATTTTGATTATCTTGTGGTAATTACTTAAGTATAAAAAATTGAGAGAGGAGACAAAAGAGATGAAAGAAAAAAGTACAAATTATCTATCTTTCTTTTTTTAAGTGTACATTCATGTATTTTAAGAGCATGGTGCAAATTGTAAATTTTGTTATGAGAGAGAGAGAGAGAGAGAGAATTCGTGTCTATTAACTGTTCATTAAGATAACTTGAATTCATTAATTTTTTTTGGAAACAAACACACACACGAGAAACTGAATATGTTTCTAAAATAAATTTTGGTTTAAGGAAATAAATAAAATTTTCTTTTTTTGTATGAATACTTAAAATAGGCTATTCCCCCCCTCCCCCACACCACCCCCGAGCCGGGAAAAAAAATCCTTTAACAATTATACCTAATTGAATTAGTCAAATAAAATGAAAAATAAATCATACCAAACAAACACAAAAAGATTGTGATTGCATATTATCTCACTTGTCTCACAAAAAGATTGACCAATTAGGTCCACATCGGTCCATCTGGTCTACTTTGATCCATTTCAATCTAATTTGGTCCACATCAGTTTATTTAGTCCACTATGATCTATTTTGGTCTAATTCAGTCCACATTGGTCCTTTTCTTTCCAGTTCGGTTCATTCAGCTCAGTTTAGTTGATTCGGTCCAATACTGTCCACGGTCCGGTTTAGTCCATTTGGTCCAATTCGTTCCATTTGGTCCATTTGATGTAAGTATAAACTAAAAATAAATAAAAATGTTATCTTTTTTTCTTTTTATTGTTAAATGTGTTTCTATTTTATTATAAATATAGCATATAATGAAGTAATGTTATTCTATTACTCAACATGATTTGGATAATTTGATATTTGCAACTATACTTTTTATTTTGAATATTGTTCTTATTATATTTTATTCTATAAATTTTCTATTATCTCTCATGTTATCTCCTGAAAAAACGGTGATTATGCTATCTCTCTCTAGGTTCTTAATTCTTTCTTGCAATTATACTTTAGGTTTGTGAATTTTTATGTTTTTTAATATAATATCTCTACTTTGAAATGATATGTTTTGATTGTGTTTTTTGAGTTCCCTATCACAAGTCCTCTCTCTCCTCTTATATCTTTGGTTTCATATATATATATATATATATATATTTATAGTTAATCCTTAATTAGTTTGGAATTGAGAATTTGAGCTATATCAAAACATAATCTGCATGGTTATGCATTTAAATGTCTCTATTATAGGTTAATGGGTTAGTGGGTGTTTAATGGGTTGAAGAGTAAGTTACTTTGTTTTGTTTAAGGCATAAAATATTTGTACTTAAAATACATGCATAAAATGACTTTATGCCAAAATGCCCTAAAATGTATAAACAACCTGAAAATATTTTCAAATTGGCCAACATTTTTAGTTGCATCAAACACTTAAAATTGGAGGTTTTTTTTTTTTTTTTTTTTGGGGTGGGGGGGGGGGGGGGGTGTGAAACAAACATAGATAGATAAATATATATATATATATATATATTTTTCCTTGTAAAATAGCAATGCTATTGCAAAGTTAAAAGCACAATTGTTCCTATAATAATAATAAATAAATAAATAAATAAAGCACAATTGTTTATCTTAAGAAAATAATAACAAAACTTATATGAACTTGATATTCACATTGACAACTTTTTTATAACCTTTTTTTTTTTTTTAAGAGAGTTTTAACTTATGGCGTCCCATTCCTGATAACAGCTTTTTATTATCAGACCAAAACACTCTTTATTCCAGCCTACACCAATATTTTTATAACTTCATTGGCTCTTATTTTTAAATTCTCTATCTCCAATGTGTGTATATAATTCCTTAGATACAATATCTTAAGTAAAATACTTTAGATATTCCTTTTAAAATTTAAACACCTATTCACTTATTTAATACGTGAAACTGGTATTAACACTCTATCTATTTCTTTTTCTTCTTTTATTTTTCCTCTATTTCAGACTTAGAACTCCCACGAGAAAACTCAAAAACTTGCCCCCCAACCCAAAAAGGGGAAAAAAAAGAAAAAGAAAAAGAAAGTTAAATTAAGTATTAACCATTGTTATTGATTTCGTTCCGTTCCGGCTAGAACGGCCGGAATTTTTCGTACCGGTATGCAAACCGGTACCGGAATACTCATGTTTCACCTCGGGTCAAATTTCGGGTCATTCCGGTCCATTCTGGCCATTCCGGTCAATTCCGGCCAATTCCGGTCGAGATGCAAATTCCGGTCGATACCGGATTTGGCCTATTATTATAAAAAAAAAAAAGAAAAAAAAAAGAGTAAAGGTCCAATGGGTGTTGGTAGTTCTTGAGAGTTCTTTTGATGATGAATTTGATCATTCTCTCATGGATGATGATGAGGAGGAGGAGTAAATCTTGTATTTTTTTATATTTAGTTATTGTCTTGTAAATCTTCTTATTGTGTGATGTTAT
Organism: Quercus gilva; assembly: GCA_023621385.1. Taxonomy (NCBI): domain Eukaryota; kingdom Viridiplantae; phylum Streptophyta; class Magnoliopsida; order Fagales; family Fagaceae; genus Quercus; species Quercus gilva. The sequence continues at coordinate 7,133,362 of CM042482.1, read as the reverse complement.
ATTGATGTTTAAGACTTAAAGAGTTAAGACTAAATGATTTGTATTATTTGATATTTATTTATTTATTTATTTATTTATTAGAATTGACAATTTTATGTTCAACAACGATATATATAAATTATTTTTTAAGCACTCCGAAACACCCTAAAATGGTACGCCGAAATCGGCTGGTACCGAAATATTCTATTCCACTAGACAAACCGAAACGGGGTCCGAAACGGTATTAATAACAATGGTATTAACATAATGTTTGGGGCCTTTGGGCCTCTCCCCTCCAAGTAGGGGTTGCAAAATAAGCTCAAATCCATTTGCCTATCAAAACTCACCCACTCTAATTAAGTACAAACACATTTAATTATTAGTTGGATTAAATGGACATCAACCCAATTAGACCCAATAATAATTAAGTTTTAACTTAAAACCTATTGAACCCGCTAAACCCAATATTAATACACCCAAATTCACTCTCACTTTTTTTTTTTTTTTTTTCTCTTTGGAGAAGCAAACTGAATCAATTATTATTAATAGGCAAGGTTAGCCAGCTTCGGCTAAAATAAAAATAAATAAAAAATAAAAAATCACTCTCACTAACTGCGTGACTCTTTGTCTCTCTCACTCTCTCTCTCTCTCTCTCTGTGCGTGTGTTCTGTATTTAGCTTAGGCTTTTCATTTTCCGGCACGTGGGGGACACGCGAGTGGAGCTAGGGTTCCGGCTAAGGGTGGCATTGCTCTCGGAGCTGGCGACGGAGATCGTGATCCCAGTCTGCGCTGTGATCGGGATCGCCTTCTCGTTCGTGCAGTTTATACTAGTCTCGCGCATGAAAGTCACGCCCGAGCGCCACGCGCCGCCTCAGTCCGGAAACAACAACAAGAACGGTTACGGCGAGTACTTGATCGAAGAGGAGGACGGCATCAACGACCAAAACGTCGTCGTCAAGTGCGCTGAGATTCAGAACGCCATTTCCGAGGGTGAGAGAGCTTAGATCTAACGGTTCTTGTAGTTTTTTGACAAAAAATTATGAGTTTTTGGATTTTGTTTGGCAACTAAGAAAATGAAGGAAAGTTAAAAAGAAAAGTCAGATTTTGAGCTTACTAAATTTCGAACTTGTATGTTTTTTAACTTTAGCGGCATTTTGGTAATTTTAATAATTGGGTAATTGAGTGGGTATATACCCATTTGCCACCCCTACAGGCTCCAAGAACATATCAGCCCAGGCCCCAGCCCAACAAGGAAAGACAAGCCGTCTACCCAATTGATATACTGATTCGAATTCTTCTCGGCTCGGTTTGGTCTTCACAAGTGAGAGCTCACAGTGACAGAGGCATGTCATTGAGATCCTAAGCTGAGAAACAGGTTTGTTAGTTTTGGTTTTGCACTGTGTTTCTATTGTTTGTTTCCGCTTGTTGATTTCTATTGGGTTTTGGAGGTTAGTAGTTTTGGGGGGGTTTTTTTCTCTTCTTGATTTTTATATGGAGGTCTTGGAGGTTAGTTTTGGAGTTTGTTCTTATTGATTTCATCTGGGTTTTGTTTGATTTTGGACTTGGGTTTTGATTCTGAGTTATAGCTCTTGTCAGTTCTATAATGGGTTTTTGTTGAATATCTTGTGCGCACTACGTGTTTGAATATATTGCCGTGAGAAATATTGTGAGCTGAACTGTCTTTTTGGTTGCTGAGAATATGCGATATTGGTGATGACGTGTTTGGTTGATGAGAAAAGGAGAGGGAAAAGAAACTAAATTAAGGTTTTTAATCAAAATGCTTGGCCATTTATTAATTTGTTCATTTTCTTCAGCTTTTTAAGCAGTAACCCCCCTTTTTTTTTTCTTTCTTTTTTTAAAAAAATAAGCATTTAGATATGTATGTATAGCTAGTTGTGTTTGGTTGGTGGGAATAGAAAAGAAAATGGATTTAAACATTTGAACCTAACGAAAGGAATATTAAGAAAAAGGAAAAAAAATTCTAACACAATGCGTTTAGAATAGTTGGGGTTAGGCTTTTCATTATACTGGTCAGGAGAACTTTTTTGTTTTTTGATCATGAGATATAGAATTTCCTTTTCTTTTATGTGGGTTTCTTAGCTACCAAATAGATTTTTGGGCTTCTTAATCTCACATATCATAGTGCACTAATCTTTTCCTTTTTATATTTGTTATTTAATTGAATTTTTTAATCTTATTCTTGTCTGTGCTTATGCATATGTACTATTACACATGCACCTGTTGGGTCTTGACTGCATGGCACTTCTGACCCTCCACCTCGCTATGTTGCCATTTGAGCTAGAGCTCATTGGCCTCTATATTTTGCTAGTTTTTTAGTTTTTATATTTTTGTTTACAGGATCCTTTGTGGTTGTGGCGCTGCATTATAGACGGGAATAACAATTCCACTTTTGCGGGAGATTGCTGAAACAATGCAAAATCTGCACCGTGTTATATCCCGATTGTCATCCACTTCACTAGGCTCAAGCACTACAACAGCCAGAGTTTTGATAGACAAAACAAAAACCAAGTTGAGAAATGATGCAATCAACTTGAGAGCCTTTTCAGCAAAATCTGGTGAAAATGACGGGAAAGATGAGTGGGAAAAGAGTGTGGCAGGATCATTTGGTAATACGACGTCAGGTGATTTGGGGTGGGATTCTGTGTCCTCTTGGTCGACTGGGTTGACCAAGGAGCATTTTGATGGTGAGGCCCCCCCACCTAGTGGAGGAGACACGTCACATTCTTTGGTAATCTCTGGATTGCAAGAAATTGATGATAGGTTGAAAGAATTGGAGGCGGAGAATCGAAAGAGTAAGGCATTTGTGGATGGGTGGGGTGAGAGGATGCGGGAGATGAGTGTGCTGTTGAAGCAAGTAAGAGAGCCTGGTGCTAGAGGGTCTTATTTGAAGGACTCAGAGAAGGCTGAGATGTATCGCTTGCACAAACAGAACCCCGAGGTGTACACAGTCGAGAGGCTAGCCAAGGATTATAGGATTATGAGGCAGAGAGTGCATGCCATTCTTTGGTTGAAGGAGCTTGAGGAGGAAGAGGAGAAAAAGCTTGGGCATCCTTTGGATGATTCTGTTGAGCTCTTGCTTGATACTTGTCCTGAGTAAGTTATTACTTCTGAGCATTACTTAGTTCAAAGTGGAGTGGTACTTATTTCTGTTGTTATGATTTTTTGACTGGTAAATGTATATGTTGTGTGGTTTACATTGATTGGAAATAGGTTCTGTGACATGTTTGTTTGTAAGATATGTTGTTTAGAAGCATTAGGTGCCAATCTTTGAATGACTGCATTGTGCTTATTTGAAGTTGTAACTTGTAATTACTTTGAAAATGTTGAAGTATTGGACTATTGATGGCCCAAAGGCCATTCTTCTACAGCCATTCACACTGATAATGTAGGTAGTTACATGATTTAATGATTGTCCATGTTTTATGAAATTATAATTTTCATCAAGCATCCCATATCTAGTCAGCCCATTGCTAATCTGGCCTGCTTATCCGGCATTGGCTAAGCCCCAGATAAGCCCTCTAAAGTCCAGATTAAAGTTTCTACTTTCACCCTGCCACTTTCTCTTGCAGGTCTTGATGACAAATGACTACCTAAATTAATAAAGTTGAAATACAAGTCAGTGGGTATGCACATTGTAATGTGAATTGTCTGCTTGTCTATTTTAAAATTGCTTGCTTTGAAAATACAAGTTACTGGCTTGCTGGAAAGGACACTTTGGCAAAACATTGAAATTTGGGAGGTCGGTCCTATATGTTTAATGTGGAGTAAGTGGAGATCAAGGAATGTGAGGACTTCTGAGTGGAGTGAGCCATCAGTAGTAAAATTGAAGTTTCTATTTTGAGATTGCTCTAAGATTGGACTACAACTAGTTATTCACTCTCTTCCTCATGCATTACAGAAATTGTTATTTTGATAAATAAAATAGTATATTGCTAATTGATTAGATTGTTATGAACTGACAAAATTACTAGATTCTATTTGCTAGAATTGAGTTCATTATTAAAACCGGAACTTTTACCTATGAAAAAAAAAAATACTAAAACTGGAATTTTTGGTGCATATTGGAGAGAGAGAGAGAGAGAGAAGGGGGGGGGGGGGGGTGTTGGACTGGTGTTTGGTCATGTTGGTTAGATGGGTAGATGTGGGGTGATGGTCAGTTGTAGTGGTGGCAGTGACTGGTGATTGAAATTGATAGAATAGAGCTAGTGGCTATGGTGGCAGCTGATTTTTAATCTGAAAAAAATGTATTGCCTTCTTTGTTGGTGGTGGTGCTGAGAACTCATTCTAGACATTGTTGGTTATGGAAATCTTGACATCGTAATAAACAATCTTTTGAGTGAGAGTAAGTGCGAGGATTGAGGTGACGTTTGAAAATTACTTTAGGCCGTTTGATACAGCTTAAGTTTATTGGCCTATTAAATAAGCTGTGAAAAATAAATTGTACCTAGAAAATTACGAGGTTTAGAGTCTATAGCATGCACGTGCATGTGTAAATCACATAATTGCTAGTACTCATGCAAGCACATACATTACATGCACTCACATAAGAATTTTTTTTTATTGATGTAAATATGAATGAGACAAAGTTTCGAGCTGGCAAATTGTTCATCATTATCACAATTAAGCTTTAGCTTATTGTTCTGAGATGGTGATTTGTTCATCTTCACCACAAATATACTTAAGCTTGCTGATGTATGCTGATTTTTCCTCTTATTGTATAGAACAAACTTTATTTCTTATTCTAATTATCTTCTTTCCTCTTGCAGATTTTTTAATTCTCATGACAGGGAATTCCATGTGGCTTCCCTTCCTTACAAACCTGACTTCAAAGTCATGCCAGAGGGTTGGGATGGTACCACCAGAGATCTCGACGAAGTCCACTATGAGATATCCCAGAAAGAAGATGAAATGCTTTATCAAGAGTTTCTCCAGAAGATGAACTTCAACAAAAAGAAAGTAAGTTCTATTTGTTCCCTGCATTTGCCCTGGAACAAAGCAAGTGAAAAAAAAAATATATATATATATATATATATATCATTTGTTATTGTTGTTATAAGCTTTTGTGCTCTCTATTATTGGATTTCAATTAGTTAAATGATTTCCTACAAGGGCAAACGAGCTCATCTATTTTTCCAGTCATGCTTCCTTAATCATTGCACACATTCAGATGAATGAGGTGAGGATTGAGGAAGCAGAATTTATTAGGTGTCTTGATTAGAGGAAGTTGGTTTGTACCCAATGGCTTATATATATATATATATATATGATATTGCGTGTATCTTGAACCCGTCATATGATATGGTTTTGCTTGTGCACAGTTGGCAGGGGAGGTGAAATGCCACAAGTATAGCCGACGCCGTCCTTCAGAGGGGTGGAATTTCACGGTAGAGAAAATGGGACCACGAGGGAAACGTGGAGGTGGTGGTGGCTGGAAATTTGTCAGCTTGCCTGATGGTTCCAGTCGACCTCTGAATGAAATGGAGAAAATGTATGTGAAGCGAGAAACCCCCCGCCGCCGACGGAAGATATTGCCGTGATGACCATGTCTATGTTTTTGAATCAATCCCAAAATCAAGGATTTTTGTAGCTTTTGTGTTTTCGACTGAGGTGTTGTTATCATCATTTTATTTGCCTCAATTTTTATTTAATATTTTTCTTCTGTTGCATTAGTATTAAGGCTTTTTAGGAAGCAACTTTGTTTTGAACAAAGATGCCCTGTGAGCAATGCTTCCTCCTTGCCTCTTTACTGAGTCTAAGCTTGAGGAAACTTTAGGTGAAAATTAATGCAGCTTCAAGCAATTAGAGATTTTAAAAGCCTGGGTTTCTCTTAATGCTGCTGCAGTCTTCTCAAAGCTCGGACTAACCTAGTGGAGTGTTTGGAAACAGATTTGGCTGCAATCCTGAGCAGCAGAGTTGTCTGCTCTATCAATAGTGAAGCAATTATCACTTGGATGTTTAAACAGGACTGAAGTCCATCAGAATGGAAGTCCCATGCCACAAGTACAGCTAATGGAGTGGCTCATGAACTTTCTTCTGTATGATTTAGATCCTTGCCATTTCCAAAATAATTTCCATTCTTGGCATTAGACATATTCTTTCTTCATCAGTTTTGTTAAAGTGTTTTTAACTTTATATCAAGTTTTGGCTTACTAATAATTTTAGTGTAATCTTGGAGAATGAAGAGACATGGATCAATTTCTTGGTTGTTGAGAAAATTTTAAATTATAGCTGGATTATGGACTTTTCTAATTACTGTATGGGTCTGGTTAATGTATGCCTTAGGGCATACGTTAAACAATTTTAGGAAAATTTTAAGTTTTTCCCCCTCACATTATGACAAGTAACTATGGAAAGAATGCAACATTTTTTTGTAATTTTTAAAAATAATTTAAATAATTGCTGACATGGTTTGGGCTACATGGCTCTCCTGATGCAAGAAAGATGGTAATAGTAATTTTACCCGGCTTGGCCTGCCTACCTATGAGGCCACATTGCTCCTCAGCAAAAAAATAAAAAATAAAAAATTTAAAAATTTGAGGCTACATTGCTCTTGAATACAAACAATTAAATTGCATAATGTATGAAGTTTAATTAGATCCATGTGATCTAAATTTCAAAACTTCAAACTAGTATATCTTAGGACAAGTATAAGGGATTTCTTCCTGTAGTTATGTGGTGTGCGAAATGGAGAGATCGTACACACCCCCAGAGTATAATCAAGCACTTGAAAATTTTTGGATACCCATGTTAACCGTATATCCTTTGAGTTTATGCCTGCCCCTCGAGCAGTGTCCAAAATTTGCTATTATGGCCTCTGAAAAAAAAAAGCACAATTAAGTTAATCAATTTGTTGACTAGTAAATCAACCAAGTGGAGCACGCCCCTAACGTAATGGCGGTGCAAAAAGTTTCCTATATCTGCATAGACTGCATTCATGACTATGCTAACTGTTGCCATGATATAAAGTAGGGTATGAACCTAAAACTCAGTGGGCATGCTAGATGAATAAGGCTAAGCTAGCAGATTTATGATACATGTGAACATGTTTGACATACTCTTGGTTTCTGGAAAACTCAAAAAATTGTTTAAACATTTTTAGTGATGTGGCAGTTGAATTTTTATTTAATTTTTGTTAATACGTGCTAGGGCTACAAGACTGTCAACCTAAGAAGAATTTAGTGTTTGAGTTTTATTATTATTTATTATTGACTGTGAATTTTCACATTAAATTACCTTTTTTTTTAATACTCTGTGAAAATTTCTAGAAAATCCTAGATTAATCATAAATCAAAGTTTTAAATTTTTAATCATAAATCAAAGTTTTAAATTTCAAAATTTTGTAGTCTAAAATTATGCATTGACATATGTATTAAGTGCATTGACATATGTATTAAGTAGGTAAAGAACATATAATCTTTAATCTTTTCAAAGTATGCAATCATGTTGATCTTTTGAAATTTTATTTATATTTGATTTAGATTGTTACTAATCAAGCTAGCACCCAAGTTCCTTCCATGAAGACAAATTATATTGTTGTGTTGTACCAACCATTTGTTAAGAGAATTAGCAACAAGCCCTGGACCAAGTCTCTATAATTACCCGTTCTGATAAACTGCAATTACATTAAATTAAAGCTTGTGATTATGAGTGAGTACAGGAGAGAATATGTATTTTTTTGAAATAGAGGCTTTAAATTTCTTTTTCTTTTTCTTTTTTGGGGGTAGAAACGGGTGATCTTATTTACTAAGCATATAGTTTATACAACAACAGCATTATCCGACCTCCAGGCACACAATCTACTACTCTTGAGGCTGACCAAATCCCTTACTAAATAGTGAGATACAAAATTGGAACAAGTAGTACAATCAGACAAAAGATGCTGTTGGTGGGCTCCTCGTTTCGCAAGTGCATCCACGCATCCGTTTGCTTCATGATATATAAGACGCGCCTGCATCTCCCACTCCTGCCCAGTGAGGCTCCTTAATGAGTGCATGTATACTGTATTCACTATTAGTGAGAATGTCCACCTTGAGGGCATTGCTCTCATTCCAAACTGGTTGAACTCCCCTGGGCGTTCTGCTGCCGAACTGGCTGTGCAATTGGATAAGAAGAAAAGGGTGTTGTTGTATCTTTAGAGGGTACACGGGTAAGAAGAAAAGGGTGTTGTTGCTATTGCATTTAATTTCATTGCAATATTGTTGTACATAAAACCTCCTCACACCTACCACCGCACGCCCTTGCAGTGGTTACTTTACAAGTATAAGTGCTTGTGGAGTGTGAAGGGTAAGAGTTGGAGTTCAAGTCTCCAAGAAAAAGTTTAAAAAGTTTCACACACATATGCTAGAGTAAAATTTCTATCTTGTAAAAAAAAAAATAAATAAATAAATAAAAAACTTCTTCACAGTCACACCTTATAACTATTTATTGATGTGTAAGGTGGGTTGCATAGTTCATAAATGATGCAAGAGAGTTTCTATTTATTGCTCGAATCCTTGAGATGCTCTAGACTTTGCTTGAATGACACTCGGTCATGAGGTGTCCATTTGCATGTTGCTTCTCTTCATTTGCTACCACCTATTGTTTATGTCTGCTGAAATGTTGACAACTAACCTGTATCTTGGCTGCATGGCTGAAAAATAACAAGCTTAATTACTAATTAGATTCCAATGTCCAAAATGGCTGTCGGTATTTTGCAATTATTATAAGAGAAATTAACTTTGAGAACAGCAGCAAGTTTAGCAGTAGAATGAGCTGCAAGTCCAAGTTTGTTCAGCAAAAAGTTAAAAGATCTCCTAACTCAACAAAACTCATAGTTAACAAAAGATAAACTTAAATTTACCAATCAGTTGGTTCAATAGAAAGTTTAGAGATCAAAAGGCATTACTAATGACACTAGAAATACACCAGTCAGTTAGTTTTTCCTCTTTGTCAGGCCTCAACTCTTAATTTCTCACCATACTACCAAAAGCAAGTGCATCTTAGTATTCTGTTTATAGCTTTAAATCTGAAATCCAAGTTGTTGTCTAAGGACTACCCATTATGAAAAGCTACCAAGGCATGTCATGTAGCATGAGTTGTTGGAGGAGTACAATGATTTATATTCAACCAAAGCAAGAATATAGGAATTACCATTGGATTTGAACATATCAAGTGCAACTGCACGACCTATCATTTTATAAACCTTGCTTGGTATGAGTAGAGACCCTTACTTGCACTTATTCTAGAACAATTCATTAACAAACACTTCTTTTATTGTCGGTCTTGTGCATCTAAGGCATCTTTTTTTCTTTTTATTTTTTTGGGTAGAAAACTAGAAATACTTGAATTTCTTAAAATAATTTCTTTACAAAGATGTTCTTTCTCTTGAAGGATTCAAGGTTTTGCAATTAAAAACATCCTTTATGCTTAAAAACATCTATATTCAATTGATACAAACTGTTAGGCAGATCAAGTTTATAAAATTTGATTACAAATGAATGTAATTGATAAATTAAGCAGTTGATAACACCAATGTATATAATCTCCACGAATTTGAAGGTAGATTAGGCAGTTGATACACTTTCATGTAACATATAACATGCAATAGGAAGTTTCCACACGAAAATTACTTGTAGAATTTGTGGGGTTTGCATGTTCATTACAATTCACAAACACTAGCATAGTCATTGATGCTTGCCAAGAAAGGCAAAAACACTTTTATTAATTGTTTCTTATTAGTTGATGCATAGAGATACAATAACAGCGTAAACTAGCTAGCAACTATATATATGGATAGCTAGCTAGTGTTTTTGCTGCCAAAAACCACATATCTCCCGGAGTTCGTCGGAGAAATCAGCAGTACCTCCAGGAATAGAGTATGTAATTGGATAGCTCAATGAGTCATGAACGCATTCACACATTTCTTTGGTTCCGATGTCTTCCTCAATCATTTGCATGTAATTGAGGTTGAAACAGCATAAAGTAAGCTCGGGAATATCCATGTCTCTTGCTTTGAGAAGAGGCTTGCATTCATCGATGTCTACACTCACCAATTCACAATAGGGAGAGAAAGGTCGTCCTAGTCTTCTGTGTGTTCTTCTTGCACTTGTTGTGGTCATCGTCAATATGGTGAGGAGGAGGAAGGAGATAAGGAGCATTGTCTTTATGACAAACATCATTGTGTTTCCTTATACGGTTTCCTTTTTTAAGTATTTTGTGTTGTAACAACTAACAAGTGTTTGTGTTCTACAATGTCACTCACTCGTGGCCTCATGCCTCTATAGAATTTTCATGGAGAGTATTTCGAGAGGCATGTACTAGTTAGCTCACCTGAATTTTTGACATTGAATTGCACTTAAATTATAGGTGAGAAACAAACACATACACGAAGGAAAGAAAAAAGAAAAAAAAATGGAGCTTTGACACAAAATACACCATAAATTTTACTCAAAAGTTATAATAATTCCATGGATAGGAATGAGAAAATGAAGGTCCCAGCAGTTGTCTAAATGGCCTAGTGGAAAAATCAGACCTTATACCTATAGTTGTCAAATGTGAATCTCATCGTGAATCCTTCTGTTTTGTTTTTTTTTTTTTTTTTTAATCTATTAGAGCATTTTCAGCAAATTCTCCAAATTTTTGTACTGAATGAATAGTGACTTTCACGTTTTAGCTACCAACTTTTTCAAATACACTTTCCAATAAATTCTTTATTTCATTCTCTATCTCATTTAAATATTATTTCTTTATTCATTCTTTATTCATTATTTATTCTTTTTTTTAACAACTACACATCTTCTAACATTTTTTATTCAATACCTAATTATTATAATAGAAAAAAACATTTGAAAAATGAATAGTAAAAGCTACAGTGTTCTTTACTTATAGAGAAGCACTGTAGCAACTCTACTCTAAAAAATAGAGATAGAGAAGCTGTTGGAGTGGGTTTTTGGGGTGTTGATGCTCTAAAATTGACTTTAAAGAAGCCATTGAAGATGCTCTTAAGTGCCCATTTGGGAACACCTTATTTATTTTTTTGTTAAAAAATTTTTGTTGAAAGCTTACTAAAGCATATTTGTATCTTGAAAAAATTTGAAAAGGTGAGAAAAAACGGAAAAAAGAAAGAAAGAAAAAAAAAAAAAGCGAGGTTTTAAAAAGTTATATATAAAAGCTAAAAGCTGAAGTTGATGCCAAACATACTCTAAGTACCCGTTTGGATATTGATTATAGCGTTTGCATTTTTTTTTTTTGAAGTGCGTTTCTATCTTTTTCAGTGGGTCCCATGCACTATTCACGGGACTCAGAAATATCTTTTTTCACCAAAACTTTCATTAAAAATGGGTCTCACGGCACTATTCACACATTTAAAAATTATTTTACTACAGTGTTTTCAATTTTCAGTTTTCAGCAAAATAAGAAGTATCTAAACACAACCTAAGTCTACATGGGCATCTCTTAAGAGTATGGTGCAAATTGTAAATTTTGTTAAATGAGAGAGAGAGAGAGAGAGAGAGAGAGAGAGAGAGTGAGTGAGTGTCAATGTTATATCACCTATCAACATTTAACAGGGTCAATCTCAAAGTTATGAGAATGTTCTATCTCTTCAAAGTTATGAGAATGTTCTATCTCTTCCATCTAAAGTCATCTCCAATCCTTAGTTAATGAACGTCTCTCCTCAGTCCTCACCATCATCACCTCCCCCTCTTTGTGATATATGCATGTGTTGAGCTTGAATCAAATAAATAGTGAGATTTTTTGAAGGCAAAAGTGGATCATGCATTGATTATCATCGAAAAAGATGATACTAATTGCATTTTTTTTTTTTTTTTTTGTGGGCATTCAATCTCTTTTTTATTTGAGACAAATAGGTTTCATGCCGATGATGTTCTACCTATTTTACAAATAAAATAAATATTCTTAACAGTTGTGTCAAATGAGGAGCTAATGGAGATGGACCTTTTTTTTTTTTTTTAGAAGAATATAGAGATGGACTTTTGTATTGTGACGATTGTCTATGATTTCAAATTCCTCTTGCCCTGGAGGTGCAAGACTCAAGCTGTTGGATATGTGAAATTGGGTTTAGTGGTGGGCTCTGGTTAGGTGGAATTGTGATGCGAGCCTGAAACATATTGGGCTTTTTTTTTTTTTTGTCTTCGAATAGTGAACATTTTGGGCTTGCAAGCTTTAAAATAAAAAAAATTAAAAGAAAAAAAAAACCTTAAAGACTCCTTAACAAAGCATTACCCGTGAAAGCTGAACTACGCCACAAAAATGTTCCTATTGAAACTTTTTTTTTTTTTTAGAAGAATGTTACTATTGAAACTTCTTGCCTATTTGTAATGCAATTTCGAAGGAAAAAGGGTATCATAAATTTTAAAAAAATGCTAAGTTTACAACAAATTCTAGGTGTCAAGTTGTTTCTACTTTTAATCAACACTTTTTTTTTTCCCCACTAATAACTACTTGATGACTAGATATGTTGTAAATGTAATATTTTACTTATATTCTACTACATAAGTTATATAAATTAATATGTCACCAATCACAAAAAAAAAAAAAAATTTAATTAATTATTCATTTATTATTTTGTTTAAGAGGCACTAATTACTCAAATTATATTCTTTTTTTTTTTTTTTTTTTGATAAGAAATTATATTCTTTCTAACCATATTAGTTTCCAAGATTTTAATAATTTTAGCATTTTGGCTTTGAGAGGCAAGCTTTGCAATACTTAGGCAAGCATGGCATCATTACCAAAAGCTTTGATAAGCCTTAGGTCTACTCTTGAATGAATGTTTTTCCTAACCAAACAAGAGATGGGACCTGGCTATTGTTCTTATCCGGAAGGCTCCTTTTATGAAGTTTGGAGGAAAGGTTTATAGAGAGCTTTGGTTCTTTTATAGGTGGACATGATTTATAATATACTGCACTAGAAGCAAATAATTGGGATCTCATTATTTACCAAAAAATAATAATAATAATTGGGAACTCATGAAAGACTTCACCAATTTTTGAAGACCTAAAAGTTCAATTGGGGATGTTCCAGAATCTACAATATTGAGTTGTGTCAGAAATACTATTTCAAGAATAGAAGGCAATTGAAGATCTATAGTATATACATATTATTCCATTATGTCACTACATAATTTAATAATTTTTCCCTTTCTTTTGGATCTAACCAAAAACATCCCCAACCCTCAAAAAAAAAAAAAAAAAAGGTTAGTAAAATAAAGGAACTTCATGGAAGACAAAAAGGTGAAATATAAGCAAAAGTGAGTTGATTATTGCTGTAATCCTAAGCAAAGTGACTTTTTATTTTTCCACAAGAATCTCAAAAAGGTCATACAGAACTAGTCATGAATCATGATATACATATTTAATCACCACACTACCAAATAATTGATGTTTAAATATTGAATATTCATTATGGATTTGAGTTAGCTCAGAATCTCTAGCTAGCTAAAAGGAATATAAATAAATATAAATAAATATAGTAGAAGAATACATTCATTATTATATCTCTATATACTCTTCAACCGCCATGCTATCCTTTTTTTATTTTTAACTCTTCAATTATTTAAAAAATGGGTCTTAAATTCTGTCTACAGCAAAAGGACAAGGGCATCTGAAACTGAAAGGATAAGAATGTATGGAAAGCAAATTATTGGACGGGGCGTACTTTTTTGCTACCCAATTCATTTTTAATTAGACCCACATAAAAAGAAAAGTTCATAGAACTTTATTTAGTTTTTAGAGTTATAAATAATATTAAATTGTATTTTTTAATTAATTTGAATTCATTCTCTTTTTTAAATAAAACAATTTAATTCTACATAAATCCTGATTTAATAGAGTTTGATATTTTTTAAATAAATAAGGTTATATGTTTTTCTATAAATTCTTTAGTTTGAATTTTTACTTATTTTACATATATATATATATATTATTATTATTATTTTACATCCACAAACACATTGAATTGAACCGGTTAGTGTCGGTTGAGACTTGGAAGACAATTCCAAGGATATCCATTTTTTTTTTTGAAGAGTTCCAAGGATATCCATTTTATACGTTAGATTGAATGGTAGTGGTACACTGGGTTGTAAAAAATGTAAAGAAAACTATGATATATAGAATATTATTGGAATCAATGAGAATTTCTTTCTTTTTTTTTTTTTTTTCCTAATTACTGTTGTGGGGCCCTATCGTATTTAACCACGCTGGCCCACCTTATACGGCCCAAGGCCCACGCCGAGGATAATGGAAAAGAGCCCAGGTTATCCAAGGGCCTCGTCGAGGATGACCACATCCTCGGCACACGAACTTCGACAAAGGGAAAATATCCTTCATTCATTAAATAGGCACCACCAACATTCTGACTGCCTTAATGGTGAGATGACCCACAAGCCCTAATGCTTCGGTCACTTCAACTGTTAGAAAGTCTGCAAAGGCGGCTTGGAACTAACATAAAGCCTGCAAACACATATGATGGGACAGACCCCCGTATGCAGAATTTAGATAGCTGACAAATGGACGGCTGAGATTAACTAAAGAAAACGCTATATAACTAAGGGATTTCCCAACATAAGGGAGGGGGGGAATGATAAGAAAAATAGATCCTCGGACGAAGCCGAGGACAAATATATTTCACAAACACTTAACCTAAATTATGTGCATCCCCACAAACATTGATCCAAAATCATTATAAAGTCTCTTACCAATACCTAACCAGATGGATGGCCTTTATCCTCATAGAAGTTACTCAGTAAAACCATTCTGTTATTACCCATGTTGGTCTCGCATCATTCGTTGTTCGTATTGCTAGTGCCTAGCCCATATACCCACTTCTCTACAAGTTTTATTGTGAAGGGTCTATTACAAATTATGCCCCTACAATTGGCGCCCACCGTGGGGCGGACTTGTGTATTAGCAGTGCAATGGCTGGTGTGTAAAAAAAAAAAAAATCAATCAAGAGCAAACACAGAACTATACAGTTTACAGCAGCAATATTCATCCAGAAGTCTACAACAACAAGAAATAAGAATATACGAAAAAGAAAAGAGACAATACACAAAGCAGGTCTACTTCTTTATTGATATAAAAGAAAATTATTACATCTCTTACAAGTGAAGCCCAGGGGGCTTGTTCTAAAGCTAACTACAAAGGCAGACGCTTGACAAAGCCGGCAGAGAAACAAAAGGTAGAAAGCAAAGCTGACTGAAGAACAAAAGATAGAAAAGAAGTGACAGAAGAGATGAAGAACAAAAGGTAGAAAGCAAAGTTGGCTGAAGAACAAAAGATGGAAAAGAAGTGAAGGAAGAGAGGAGGAAAGAAGAGAAAGAAAACTGGCAGAGGAACAAAAGATAGAAAAGAAGGCTAGATGAGAAGTAAGAGAAAAGGAAAAGAAAAGAGGAAGGCTCGTTGAGGAGCAAAAGAAAAAGAGGAAAAAGAGAAAAGAGGGAAGAAGAGCTAAAAAGAAGGTGGAAGAGGTCGCGGCACAGGACGGCTCCACTCCTGGGTTCCGCCTGGCTTCCCTCCCACCCCCATTGCTGCCGGCTTGGAGGGTCAGTGACCCATACCCCAGGGAAGGTGGTTACGTTCTTCTTGGATCCTCCTCCAGACGGCGAGGAGGGCTCCTCCTCCGGTTAGGTTGAAAAGAATGAGAACCTTTAGGTTTCCCCTACTCCAACCCCAATGTGACGTCCAGGGTCGGAGTGCCATCCTCGGCTCCTGATGGGGGCTGTGCATCCCCGAGATCGCCCTTTTCAAGGGCCAACTCATTCGAAGGGGCTCAAACGGCTATGTTTGGCGGAAGCTTTCTTGGGTGATATTTTTGGAGAAGTTTAAGATGGATGTTTGTCAAGTGTGAGGAAGAAGGTTGCCCTATAAACGCCTTATATAGAAGACAGAACATTAGTGAGGGCCAATCTGCATTAAATCTCAGGGAGAGATTTCCGGAGGCAATAATTCCGCCCCAAGTTCCAAGGGGCTTATCAGCCGTTAGATTCTCACAGATCCACGACTGACATTAATGAGGAGGCGCCTCATTAACGAGAAAGAACCGAAGCGTCACAACACGTTACTCGGACAACCTAGGAGACACCTCGTAATTAGAAGAGTCCCATCAAACGAAGAGGCGGAACAGGGCAAGGTCTTATCCTCCACCAATTCCAGCACGCATTTATTATTACTTTGCTTAAAAAGTGTATTTATTTAATGCTTATTGTAAATTATAATAATGCAGAGTTAAACGGTTACGGATAAATAGATAAAATAATAAATAAAATGAGAAAACTAGGTACTGGACAGAACCAAGGCATTGCATGGTCCTCGGACCCAAGCCTCATGGGGAAACCAGATACCTCAGATGAAAAATGAGAAAACTAGGTACTGGACAGAACCAAGGCATTGCATGGTCCTCGGATCCAAGCCTTATGGGGAAACCAGATACCTCAGATGAAAAATGAGAAAACTAGGTACTGGACAGAACCAAGGCATTGCATGGTCCTTGGACCCAAGCCTCATGGGGAAACCAGATACCTCAGATGATAAAATGAGAAAACTAAGTACTGGACAGAACCAAGGCATTACATGGTCCTCGGACCCAAGCCTCATGGGGAAACCAGATACCTCAGATGAAAAATGAGAAAACTAGGTACTGGACAGAACCAAGGCATTGCATGGTCCTCGGACCCAAGCCTCATGAGGAAACCAGATACCTCAGATGATAAAATGAGAAAACTAGGTACTGGACAGAACCAAGGCATTGCATTGTCCTTGGACCCAAGCCTCATGGGGAAACCAGATACCTCAGATGATAAAATGAGAAAACTAGGTATTGGACGGAACCAAGGCATTACATTGTCCTCGGACCCAAGCCTCATGGGGAAACTAGATACCTCAGAATAAAAACCAAGTGTTGGACCAGCCCAGGCACTACGTAGTCCGAGGACTCAAGCCAATAAGGAGACCACTCCCCCAAGAAATACTAAGTGTCAAGAAAAACTAGGGTCTTAGTACGAATCACGTGTCCAAATCTGCGGCAAAGCCAACCCCCTCAAACGCTGAGTAATGAGTCCTACCAAGGACAAAAACCACGAGAAATTGGGTGCTTAAGCACAAGCGGCTCAAACCTACAATCCATAAGAAACTCGGACAAGAAAGCACACTCTGAAAAAGAAAAACTTGTAAAAGACAAGGAAAAAAAAACAAAAACGCCGAGGAAGTCAAAATCCTCCTTCCCGCCCAAGGGGACGTGCAGCAGAATTTTGAGGGGCTATTGTGGGGCCCTATCGTATTTAACCACGCTGGCCCACCTTATACGGCCCAAGGCCCACACTGAGGATAATGGGAAAGAGCCCAGGTCATCCAAAGGCCTCGTCGAGGATGACCACATCCTCGGCACACAGACTTTGACAAAGGGAAATATCCTTCATTCATTAAATAGGCACCACCAATATTCTGACTGCCATGATGGTGAGGTGACCCACAAGCCCTAATGCTTCGGTCACTTCAACTATTAGAAAGTCTGCAAAGATGGCTTGGAACTAATATAAAGCCTGCAAACGCATATGATGGGACAGACTCCCGTACGCAGAATTCAGATAGCTGACAAATGGACGGCTGAGATTAACTAAAGAAAACGCTATATAACTAAGGGATTTCCCAACATAAGGGAGGGGGGGGGGGGGGGAATGATAAGAAAAATAGATCCTCGGACGAAGCCGAAGACAAATATATTTCACAAACACTTAACCTAAATTATGTGCATCCCCACAAACATTGATCCAAAATCATTATAAAGTCTCTTACCAATACCTAACCAGATGGATGGCCTTTATCCTCATAGAAGTTACTCAGTAAAACCATTCTGTTATTACCCATGTTGGTCTCGCATCATTCGTTGTTCGTATTGCTAGTGCCTAGCCCATATACCCACTTCTCTACAAGTTTTATTGTGAAGGGTCCATTACAAATTATGCCCCTACAACTGTATTAATTAAGAAGAAGGAATCTTAAAATTCCTTAAGTTAACCCTTCTTTTCTATTATAGAACATTATGTGAATATTTATCCTTTGGATATTATCCATTGGATTATTGTCATTCCAATCAATATAATCTATCTGTCCTGATAATATATATATATATATATATGTATAAATAATTTGAAATTTTGAATAGGATTAATTGGTGCCTATTTAGTATTTATATTTCATGTATTTCTATATTATCTAGTTTTTAGAAATTTAGAAAAATTAATTTATGAAGATAAATTGATATATTGACTCTTTTAATAAACATGAGATACTGTTGCAATAAACATGATTTTATTCTTTCCAAGATCCAAGCTTTAAAAAAAAATTATTTATTAAAAGTTAGAAAGATAAACTTCAAGTTAATTACAAAAAAAAAAAAAAAAAATCCAAGTTTCTAATTGTTTCATATCAATTATCACCAAATTTACTAAGTTTAGAATAAGCAATATGACAAATTACACTCTTTAAATTTAACTAAAATTTATTTAAGTCCTTTAATTTTAATTACATCCAGTTGAGTACTCAAAATTTTCAAATTTAAAAAAAATCCAATTAATTGTTAAAAACTATTTTCCATAATTTTATTTTTATTTTTAAATATTTTAACTGAAGTTGAGGAACAAATTTTAATTAAATAAACTTAAAAATTAAAAAACCTAATTCAACGAAAATAAAGTTAAAAAACTGAAATAAATTTTAGTCAAATTTAGAAAATACACTTTATATTTTGCCTTTAAAATAATAGCGAAAAACACTTCATTATTAATTAAAATTAGAAAAAGTTTGATAAAAATAGTATTAATATGAGTTTATCCTCTTCTTCTTTTTCTTTTTTTTTGAGAAAGAATATGAGTTTATCTAGACTCTGTAAAATAATATTTATCAAAAACAAGGTGAAGCCAAAGTCAAAGAATAATAGAGAGTGGCTGTCCCAATCGGCAAAAAAACCGACAGCATTTTTTTTGCTTGCAAACAAGCCTTTTTCCGCAGAGGAAACTTCCTGGAACCACTGATATATACACACACACACTCTCTACATTCTTAATAATTACCATTATTAAAAGCTATTACTTTAAGCCCATAGATTTCACTTTCAAAAAAAAATAGCCCATCGATTTCTTCGCTCACCGAGATAGACCACCTTTGACACATACTACGATTCTTCCTGGTACCCAGAAAAAAAAAAAAGAAAAAAACCACTAATGTGACTGAAGTTGACTTGCTCTCTGAGTAAAAGGTAAAAAAAAATGCCTGTGATTTTTACATAGAATCTTATTAGATTTATTATAATAAAAAAAAAAGTGCTTGTTTTTGTTTTTGTTCTGTTATATAAATTTGTGTATTTGTTAGTTTTGATGGGAAATTTTGGATTTTGGAAATGGGGTTTTGTTGTTCTCTCTTTAGGCTATAAAAGGTTTTGTTGTTTTGTATGATATTTGAGAACAATGTGTGTGAATCTGAAATTCAGCTTCAGGAATTTTGTCTATTTTTGGATTGTTTGGATTGTAAATTATGGGTTGGGACTAAGAAACTACGAAATAAGAAGAGATATTTGGGAGTATGCTTGTTGGGTTAGCATCTTTTGGAGTACATTTCTTGCTTTAGGCGTGTAAAAGATTATTTGATTTTCAGTTCTGAGAGTAAGAAGAGTACTTTGTAAGATAGTTAATCTTTTTTGGAATCAAATATAACGCTAATTGGTGTGTCCAAAATAGAGGTCGGTCCTTGGTGTAATGGCAAGTGCCTTCCACCAAAAACAATAGGTCGCCTATTTGAGTAGAGGAATCAGCCTTTCAATATATATATTATTGGGGATAAGGTTATCTACTAATCACCCTTCCCAAGCCTCTGCAAAAAGTGGAAGCTTTGTGCAATGGGTACAACCTTTTTCTTTTGTATGTGTTCAAAACTCCAAATTGTGAACCCCTAAATGCTTCATTTTTTTTGGTTAATTAGGGTTTTAGGTATTGAGTTTGATAAAAAAATGGTGTTGATGTTGCATCAATGCTCTTATTTCGTCTGGCAGTTGTGTTCTTATACTTTGGATATTGCAGAATTTCTATAGGATATTGAGTTAATGGGTGGGATTACTTCGAAGCGGGCAAGTCCTAGGCAGGCTTCATCGATAGGATCTAATTCATACTCATGGAGTCAGAATCATCCACAGCCACCATACGCACAACCAACCCAAGAGTATTGGCAACAACAGCAGTTTGCACCTCCACCTCCGTCGTATGGGGGTGGTCGGGCCCCTGAGCCAAGAAGGCGGTCAGAGAGGAAGTATTCAAAGATAGATGATAATTATATTAGCCTGGAGCAGGTATATTGTATAATGTATGCACATTATTTCTAATGGATGAACTGGTGTAATTGGAGAATGTCAAGATATAGCTCATCTCTTTTGAGGATTTAGTGTGCTTTCACTAGGAATGTGTTCAAGGGTATGCTTCATAGTGAAAAAAATCTGGTTCTTACATCTTGAGTTTTTTTTTTTAAATATTCTCAATTTCCATTTTAACTAAAGAGAAGATGTTTAATATTATCATTGTTGTAATTATATTTGAGATGCTTAACATTATTATAGTAGGACTTTCACTTTGATGGCATAAACTGATGAATTGGAAGTGCATCAAGTGTGAAATGTTTACTCTTACCTCAGTGATTTTATTTACTAACACTTATTTAATTTTTTTTTTTTTTAAAAAAAGTTATTTTCTAATACTTCATGATATGATCACAATTTACACTAAAAGGCACATGGCGTTCTTATAAGAGTTGTATAGGAGTACCTTTTTTGCTTTAGGGGATGGTGCCTTGGTGAGGCATTGGACACTGCATGCTATGGTTATATTTTTAAAAATTTGCTTTGTACTATGAGTGAATCTCTAAAGGAGTTGTGGTGGTGTTGGGCGAGCATGTGGTCAACCTCATGGCATGAACATGGGATAATGTATCTCTGCTTCATATTTAGTTATGTACTCACTCAAATACATAATGTATTTGCTTTGTTCCTCATGTACATCAACCTGTTTTCATCTATTGGTGTACTCTTGGTGAAAATGCAACTGGTTGATTGCATTTGTTTATGGCTTGCTATATCTTGATATTTTCTGTCTTTGAAGTAAATCTGAATTTTCAGATAATTGTACTTACTGGTTTCTTTGTCTGGGTGTCATCATGATGTTGTTGAAGAATGTATAGATAATTTTTTGTAGAAAATATGAACTTTTAAAATATTTGTTCTTATGACTGGCATATACATAATGGTGATTTTAACTGCTCAGTGGCATAATGACATTGTAAAATTCTTTACTTACCTCAGGTTACTGAGGCATTGAAACGTGCTGGTCTAGAGTCTTCCAATCTTATTGTTGGTATTGACTTCACAAAGAGCAATGAGTGGACAGGTTTGACCTCGTAATGGTGCATATAAGCCCATCTTTCATTATTTAGTAAAGTATGTTTAACTTGCTTTCATATCAGGTGCAAGGTCATTTAACAGGAGAAGCTTGCATCATGTTGGAGATGAACAAAATCCTTATGAGCAAGCAATATCTATTATTGGAAAAACATTGTCTTCCTTTGATGAGGATAACTTGATTCCCTGTTTTGGATTTGGAGATGGTATCTATTCTATAGAGGTGTTACATTGGTATTTTATTTTTGAAATTCATCCTCTGGATAACTAAGATTATATATAATTCTACACATTGGCAGCATCAACACATGATCAAGAAGTTTTCAGTTTCTATCCAGACGATAGATTTTGTGATGGATTTGAAGAAGTATTGGCACGATATAGAGAATTGGTCCCTGTTCTACGACTTGCAGGTTTGAATCTGACTTATTCTTTTCACCTTCGTTTTTTTATTGGTCTTTACTCATGGTATTTTTGTCTCCCCTTCCTGTAACAGGGCCAACATCATTTGCTCCTGTCATTGAAATGGCCATCACTATTGTTGAGCAAAGTGGTGGCCAGTATCATGTGTTGTTGATAATTGCTGATGGACAGGTACCTTGTCTCTGCTCTTTTCTTTGTAACAGTTTATAGGAGACTCCTGATCAAGATGAACATGCTTTAAAAACTGATATTATTTTGTAATTTCTTGTACCAAATGTGCTAGATTTCAAGAAATTATGAAGTTTTCGTTTAATTCCAATAGAAACCTAAAATTCATCATTTTGAATTTAGCCATTAATGAAACTTGTTTGACTCTGTATATCTAGTGACCTTCTTTCCAAGGAAACTTGGAATATACATAGTTTATTTAAAAAGATTGTTATAATTCTCTGGTATTGTTAATAACAAGAGCAAAAAAATCTACGCTCCTTTGGGTCCTTTAGAGGTGGAAGCCAAAGCTTTTGAATTGGGTTGGGAGTTTGCCAAAGATTTTGGATTACAGGAATTTATTTTGGAAGGTGACTCTCTCAATGTGGTTCGTGCCCTTCAAGGTTTATCGTCTCCGCCTGTTTCGGTGTTGCCTATTATTTATGGGATTCAAAGTTCCACCCATGATGTTAGGAAAGTGTTATTTTCTCATGTATGTAGAAATGGGAATAAACCTGCCCATATGTTAGCAAAACATGCTATTGGTATTGATGACTTTATGGTGTGGATGGAAGAGCATCCTTGTTTCTTGGAACAAGCTCTCCACCATGATGTAATGTTTTCTTCTGTTTAATAAAAGTTTTCAAGTTTGTTATAAAAAAAAAAAGAATTTGGACTTATTTGTGTGAAGGGCTTATCAAATAGATTTCCCTGCCATACATATGGCTACAAATATCTAATAATATTAGTATCCTGTCAGATCTTCCTCATTAATGAAAGGATTAACAATTGAAGCAGAATCTTAGAGCGAAGCTCAGGAAAGGCACAAAGCCAATCCCACGGAACAGTGAAGCTTCATAGGGTATTTCTGTCCAGGTGCAGGTAGTAACATCTCATTGGTTGCTGGCTTTTTCTTAGAGAAAGCTGGACCTAACAAGTTTTAAGATTATAGCCAAGTTCCAGTTTAACACCTAATGTCTATATTAGTATAGCAATACCTGCAACTGGGAAAGTTTAAGTTTTTTATTGGAAAGTTTAATTGCAGTTAGGCATGCTACATTGGTGAGCTTGTCTGTGTTTGGTGTTTGTTATTTCAGATTGTTTATACCATATACCTTAAAACCCTGGGTTCTTGCAGGTGACAAGAAGTGTTGATACTGAGCGTGGTGATCTAAGCCCACAAGAAAAGAAAACTGTTGATGCAATTGTGAAAGCCAGGTATTTCTTATAATTCTCTTTTTTGTAGTTAAATACTCTTGCTCAAAAAACTTTTTTAATATTCTTGCAATTTGCAGTGAGTACCCTTTGTCAATTGTTTTAGTTGGTGTTGGAGATGGGCCATGGGACATGATGAGAGAATTTGATGATAACATCCCTGCTCGTGCCTTTGATAACTTCCAGGCAAGTTTCCATTGCTATTTGGATATCATTTTGCTCTATTTTGGAGCTTGTATCTTTTGACTTATTATTGGTCAATGTTTGATTGAGAACCAGAGTGTTCTTTTGTCTTTTGCAGTTTGTGAATTTTACAGAAATAATGTCAAAGAATATGGATCGTTCCAGAAAAGAAGCAGAATTTGCTCTAGCTGCACTGATGGAAATACCATCCCAGTATAAAGCAACACTAGAGCTTAATATATTGGGGTAACAATAAATGAATTTTCTATTGTACTTGATGGTTCTGCTGTACCAGCATATAACAAAATTCATTTGCCATTTATTTATTTATTTATTTTTTTCAATCAGTGCTAGTAGGGAGAACGCTATAGACAGGGTGGCTCTTCCCCCACCCATGTATGGTACAGCTCCCTCCAACACCAGAAAGCCTTCACAGTCAAGCAGTTTTCATTCAAGTGCACGTTCTTCTGGTGTACATGAAACTGTTGGTGTCTCAGCTCCTCCAAGTTATGCTTCTGATAATCACGTAATGAATTCTTCCTACTTAAGGAATTGACTATGTGCCTTTGATAATCATGTCATGATGGCAGTCTTAAAATAGTGATGGCAATGTCACTAAAAGTAGACTGTTGTATCCATGTGGTGTCAAGTCAATTTGAGGAATTTTGAACTCTTTTTTTTGGGTGGTCCTGACAGGTTTGTCCCATTTGCCTTATCAATCCAAAAGACATGGCCTTTGGTTGCGGACATCAGGTAATGCAGTTGGCAATTTTCTCAAATCTTTTCTTCAAGCCTAGATGAAAGAATGCATATGTGATTTAGATTTTACGAATTTTCAGACATGTTGTGACTGCGGAGAAGATCTTGAGTTATGCCCCATTTGCCGGAGCACCATCCAGACCAGAATAAGGCTCTATTAACTGGGAGCTGTTCTACTGGCAAATTTTGAGGTTGGCCTCAACTTTAGCTTCCAGACTTTTCCGGTCTCTTTGCTGGTTGAGAGTTGGTGCTGGATTTAATTGGATGCAATGTCAGATCTCGTAAAATTAGAGGCAAGGGGTTACTCATCAGATCTTGTGCCTTGTATATTTTGTGTTCTTATTAATTCATACGAATATCTTGTGTCCTTTTAATTCCTAAGGTTCATTTCAAACATTTATAGGACCTGGTTATAGTTAATCAAAATTGCCGCTCTTAGGTGCTCTACCATGGTTTGAGTTTAGTCTTGTTGTCATTGTAGTAAATATTTTCATCGCTTTGTTCCAAATTTATTTAACTGTATAAAAGAAATTTTCTCTCAGTCAGTAAGAGCTCAGTAAATATTCAGTTTCTGGCATGCATTAGAGTTTTTCCAATGTCATCTTATAAACATGATTTTGCAGCCAAGCAAAACAAAGCAATAAACGTGTAGATTGTGTTTCTTATAAAGGGTCACAATATTAAGTGACCATTTATTGTTGTTTGGTTGACTACAGATTAGCTAAGTGGATGAGCCACAGTGAATGCGTAGTCTCTCTTTGGAAGGAGGGAAATTGCAATGCTATATGGAGCGTATAGCAATGTTAATGTTGTACTAGCATGCACAATATTCTAGATCATTTTTTTTTTTTGTAAGCGTCAATATGCTAGATCACTTTTGTAAGAATCTCCAAATTTTTGAAGCATCATTATTCTCCATACATACACAATTAAAGGGTCCTTTTTTATTAATTTGAAATCATCTTCTGTAGCCTATTACATTATGTGCTGCCTGTTCCAACTCGTCTCAATTTTATCAATTCTCAGTTTCTTCAGTGTGCCAAAAATTATTTTTTATGAGATGGTTCATGAACATGTATCCAGGGTGAGATTTTTCTTCCAGCATTCTTGAAATTATTCCAGCTTGTCCCAAGGAAAATCACTCGCAGTTGTAGGTCTAGGCTATTTGAAGATGACCACATTTGCTCAAACCCTTCTTGTTCTGCTACTTCCTTTTTGAAACCAATGTATTCCCATTTACCAGTTGACTCTCTTATCTTTGGCTAGTCCATAGTTTGGTTTCACATTGGCACCCGCCAAGGGTAGGTGCTATATGAGGCTGCCTTTCCTGGATTTTGACATAGCCTAAGCTGTGATTTTGAGCTGCATTTTCTGCCAACCCTCATAAGAGCTGGATGCGATTCATATTGAGACTGGAACATAACTAGTTTGTTAAGATTTGGTAAAGCTGTTCCATCAGCCAAAGACTTGTGTAAATTAAGTGAATTTTTAAAGATGATCGAATTGACTTTTGCATGCAAATCTATAGAGGCTGAAGAGACTGAAATGCCAACTTATTTCTCCCCAAATGCGTTTCTGCCTTGTGGGATTGAATTCACTCGAAATAGTCACTTTTCTTGAATGCATATTTAATTGGCTTGTACCAAAACACAGCCAAATATATAATAATCTTTACTCCACAATATTCAACACAGTCCATCACCCTTCTGACCATCACATAGCTGACAAAAAACGCTATTCTCTTGCTTGAAGTCATTTGATCATTGGAACCTTTTTGTATTTCCATTCTGTTTGATTTAGTGGTGCAGTTGGAGCTTGGAGGGTCTTGGGAGGAAGCAAGCCAAGGGCAATGGCAGCTCCTTTAAAATGTTGGTGTATTGGCTATGCACATGGCATTGACCCACCATAACACTCATGTATTTGATCAAACAGAGGCAGGGTGGTCTGGTTAACAACTCTTGCAGCGTGACAATGGAAGAAGGTGCAATAGCTTTAGTAATGATTTAGAAGATCCTGTCATGTTATGTTCACTCTGTTGAGTACGACATTTCGAGTAACAAGATTATGCCTCTTAAGGCTTTATACTGATCCCTGGTGCTCCTCAGGTTCTTTCTTGAGCAATGGAACACTTATACAAACTGGTGGATATGGCAGTGGTTCTGGATGAATCTGATACTTAAGACTGGATGCTACAATCATACCTCTACAAACCAAATACTAAAAAACAAGGCAGAAGGTTCTCAGTCCCCTACCAAAATAGCTAGAATGTTATCATTTATCAGCCTTTCTCTTTACCTGATGGGAGGGCCTTAGTTGCTGGCGATAACTAACAATAGGTACAGTTTCAAAAACGTAGTCTACCCAACTGAAACTTAGGTTAAAAGCATATGTTCAACTCTCACTGATTGGCAATACCATAATTGGAGTCTGGCTAAGGGTAAAACTTAGGTATAATTCCATTAGTGTTATACTTTAGGTTTTCCAAATTAAATTCAACAATATGATTACACTAATTAATTTTCATGGTTGAATTTAATTGTTTTTGGAGACGACAATACAATTTTTTCTACATTGATAAATGCAACCACATAATTGAATTTACTTAGGGAATTAATATCACGTATAAAGGAGTGTACTTGAGTTTTGGGTTAATGCAGTTTTGGAACAACACCCACCCACTCCCTCCTGCGAAGTTCCTAGCATATCTCAAAGGGTGAGATGGTCCCTCCCATGCTTGAGAAATTTTAAAGGATACACAATGGAGTAAAATTTTTGTAGACAATACATTTGTAAGAGAAAGCAAGACTTTATTTTATTAATTAGACATGACATAAATTTGTAAGAGATAACAAGACTTTATTATGTAGAATTATTAATTAGACATGACATAAATTCTCATGAGTGACTCAGCACAGTGCCACTTGTAATAACTTGTAGCATCTATGGAATGAACCATTTGGGACATTATATCAAACTAGTCGATATCTCGTGCGATGCGCGGTGCATTTAAATAAATTTTCTAAGAAGTTATTTATGAGCCATTCATGAATACTATTATAATTAGTTACAGTTAATCTTTGAAGTTTTGTAGTAAAACTAAACTCAAACTAAATACATTGGCGAAAAACTTTCTCTAATTCATGCAACTAGTAAATGTCACTAGATCATAGTTCACATTATCACCTACAAACCTGTTAGTTCCTAGGTGTCTTTCTTGTATGATTTATGCTTTATTTATAGATTTTATAGTGTTAATTTCTACATTTTTTTATGCCACTAAAGTCTCTATATCAATAGCTACAATTTTAATGTCAGTGAAAGTAGCTTTTCATTGATTTTAAAATTGAGATGAGAGATAAGATTAAGGCACATTAACATTTTAATTGAAGAAAAGTTTGATTTTCAAATATCATAATTATAATAGAGTGAAAATTGATAGAAGGATATCTTAATCAATTAGCTATAAAAACTGTTAGAATTTTCATAGTACAACAATAGAAAAAATAATGCCATAGTAATACAATAATATCACAATTTAACCTCCAAATCTTAATTGAACTAAAAGCAACCAAAACACCAAAAATACTACAAATCCTTACCAAGTATATGCATCATATGAAAAACCAAAAATCTCAATTGGCACATAATATGAAAAAATCAGCCTAAACTCATTACAATTGGCACATAATATGAAAAATCAGCCTAAACACATTAGAATGCTACATCCTTAAAAATGTATACATAAAATCTAAACAAAATATTTAAGATGAACACAATATTTTGGAAATTAACATACCTTTCAGAAAGGGAACCAAAGATATTGTGAGAAAAATTATAGAAGTTTAATTTTTAAGTCCAAAGGAAATGAGGACTTATATTGGACAAATGTGGAGGCAAATAATCATATTACCCAATTCGTTGAATCTAACTCTTTCAATTTTGCATTGAAGTTAGCTTATGCAGAAAATTGAAAAGTTTTCTTAATTTGTACATTTTCCATGACTTTTTTGATCCATTCATATATATCAAAAGCATTTAAAATTATAAATGTATACAAATTCTTTGAATTATATTAATACATTGAAATAAATGTATCTATCATTACTAAACATTTTGACATAAATGCTAAATTTGGATTAGGTGGAAGCCTAAATGAAAAAATGTCATACAATGCACTACTTGGCAGAATATTATACTCTCTTGCAAGAGACCTTTGTTTTTATATATATATTGATGATTGATTGATTGATGATTGTAGGGTCTGTAATTGGTAAATGGTGGTTATCAATTATAATTTGATATATATATATATATATATGTGTGTGTGTGTGTGTGTGTGTGTAAAAGAGAGACTAGAGAGATTCCCAACCTATCTTCAAGGGGTAAAAAAACCTAAGAAAGAACAAAGGAGATGGAGATGGGCTAGTCCCAATTATAAGAGACAGCTTGATGAGCCACATTCTGCGACAAAAAAGTTTACATTCTTGGAGACAAAAATAAAATTCCAACAAGATGGAGAGCCTAAAACCCTTTTCAAGTAAGAGAATAAAGGAGCTAAAAACCATGGGGGAGGAATGTAGCTGCAAAAGAGCTTTAATAGCTCCTTTGGAATCTCCTTCAAAGTTAACATATTGGAATTTATGGTGGACAGCGAGTTTTATTACTTGAAAAGCTGCATAGGCTTCGCCTTGAATCGATTCTGTAGGGGGATAGAGATTTGAGTGGACAAACACAACAACCCCATATTCAGCAGCAACAATAAATGAAGTGAAAGAAGCATGGGTTAGATGGCGACATCGAAATTTACCTTCACCATAGTTGTCAGTATCGTACGATACGTTATACGTATTATACGATACATATCGTATCGTGTGTAAAAAGTTCTGTATCGTATCGGTGTATCGTAAGTGCTCATGAATCGTACGATACAATGTGTGTATCATATGAATTGTATTGTATCGTACGATACATAGACAAATGCTTTAAAATGAGATTTTTTTTTTTTTGTTAAAATTTATACTTTTATTTGAATCTAACAAGTTGTTAGACTTGTTTTTAAACATAAAATCATTCAGGTACTTAATTTAACCTAATAAAGTAACAAATTCATAAGTTTCTTTCCCTCTCTTTCTTTTACAAAATTTGAACCACATAGTATATACTTACACTTTACTTTAATATTTACAAATTTATTTTCTATACTATGAATAAGATATTAATTGAATATTGTAGGGACTAGGTTTGAGCACTTCTCCTATTGAATGAGTGGACTCAGGCCTAACTAGCCCAATACAATCAATTTGTAGAGAATGGATTTAAGAACTAGGCCTTAATTGGGATTACAACAACTAAACATGGCTACGAGTGGATTGAATAACAAGGAGACAGTTTTAAAGAGTGAAATTCTGTCCTTGGCCCTCCCCTGAGGAACTTGAAGTTCTTATTATTTTCTCAATGTCTATTTACGAAAGTCCAACTACTACTACAATGATTTTTGCTTCTAAATTGCCTCCCCACATTCTGGAGGACTTCTTACATTATATACTTCCTTTTAGTTGATCTTGACCCTTCATCTGTTGATCATGCAGGTTACTACTTGAGTGCTTGTCCTATTAGTCACCTTCATTAGCTTTCTGTGAGCTGCAGCAACCTAGACAACACTGTTCAGAGGTCACTTTCTCATTAATGTAGCCAGAATGTTAGTTGTGGGTATTTAATGTGGAGGTGACAGTTTCTCCTTGAATTGCTCCTCCACCATGCTTCCATGGCTGATCCATTGTACTTGTCTTTTCTTTGGGATGTTTTGGGAGGCTGCCTTTGGTGGCGTGCTGTTTTTCCCTTCTATGATCTCGGCTGGCCGAGGACAAGATCGTCCTCGGCGATGTTTCTTGGTACTTCGGACTCCCTTCGTTCATCCTTGGACGTTTATTCCTCCTCAGCATGGGCCTTGAGTTTCGTGTAAAATGGGCCGGGGTTGCCAAATTCTTAGGCCCCACAAATATATAATTATTTTTTTTTATTTTTTTTCATTATTGTTATAGTTCCAAGAAACTAGAATGCCAAGAAGAAATTTTTTTAAATTATTAAAATAAAAAGAACAAGAAAAGATAGTAAATGTTAATGACAAGGAAGAAAATGTTAATGAAAAAATAAATCTGCAAAATAATAAACGTGATTATAGCATTGACTTAGACAGGGTTGATTAGCCAATATGATGAATATGATAAAATAAATTAATTTTTGGGTCATTTGTAATATATTATAACTTTTGAATTTAAACAATTTGAATGTGTATATTATAAACACATGCTAGTTTGATTTAAGCAATTTGAATGTGTATGTTATAAACACATGCTAGTTTGATTTATTTAGTTAGCTTGTTAAATATTATTACATAAGTGATGACTAAATTACTCATTAACTGAATATATTCAAAATTTATAATGAATATACCCTTTATATATGTATATCTATAATTTTTTATAGATTTGCTTAAGTGTTTGTGTATCTTACGATATACGATACGATACAATACACGATACAAAAAAATAAAAAATCGATTCACGATACGATTCACGTTTTGACAACTATGACCTTCACCAAACCTAATTGTGAAGGACACCAACATATGTTTGAGGTTGAAACTTGAAACTAATAAGGACCAGATGGATAAGTGGTCAAGATAGGCTTTTTTATTCTTTTCAGCATCGTTTGTAGGATTTGGAATGTGCTCAGGAAAAATGGTTTGGTTAAAGAATCTCCAAATATTTTCAAACATGACAGTAGCAAAGAGAGTAACTTGTGACCTTTAGCAGGAATCTTCAAAAATTGATGTGGAAAGATGACATATTTTACTATGGGAAATGTTAACGAGTGCCGTTGGGACATTCGTTAAGAATCCATTTTAAGAAAGTTTTGATATCACTTTTATAGGAAATAAAAAAAAACTGTCAAAATATTAATTGCTTTTTTTTCTTTTCCCATAAAAACTTTCTTTAATTAGATTGTTAACTAATGCCCTACGGCATTCGTTAACATGACCCTTTTACTTTATCACTTGGAGTCATTGGGAAAACTGTCTGATTTTTCTATATTTGGTGATAATCTCAAAAATGAGATAAAGTCGTTTTCAATAGTTGAGCCATCATCATTATTCATTGATTGCAGCAACCTAATTTGAGAATGAAAGGGCAAATGCTGATGCAATACGAAAACTATTAGGCCAACCTCCCATCATTAGCCAAAGATTCCAAAAATACTAAAAACAATTCTATCTCATTTTGAGTTCACTACTAAATATAAGAAAATGAGATAGTATTTTTTATAAAATATTTTTTGAAAAATATCTAATTTTTTTGAAAACATTAATATCGAAACAAATAGAGCGTATACCTTGTAACTCAATTGATATCTTTTAGTGTTTCCAATAAGGACATTCACTGCCCTGCATCTAGTATAGCATACACTTCCGTTTATCAAAATCATAACAAAGGTTCTTAAAATTCTTCTTTCTCTTGAGATTTTTTTTTTTTTTTTGGGGTCAATTTTAATTGGAACAAAGTAAATTTCTAACTTTTTACTGGAATTTTCTATTACGAGTCCTCGTGAATTGTTTGAACACAACCTTGTGCTAGAAAATTATGCAATCTTTTGTACTAAATCGATCTATAAAACAAACATAATTTATGGGAAGGAAATCGTAGCCACGTACTAATCCTCTACCAAAACATTCCTCTTTGAACTATTCTTTGATGAAAGGTGATTGATGTCTGATGATAGAAAATCACAAAGGGTTACCATCTTTGAGTCATTATTCTTAACCAGAATTACCAACAAATTCCGGCTACCATGGTTACATTAATTGCGCTCAGCTAAATTCTCCATTTGTGTCACTTTCTCTAAAACGTAAATATCACAAAAACACAAACTTAAGAGACCCAGTGAAATCCTATAAAAAGCAAACCCACCACACTTCTATTCACAATCACAACAGTCCTGGCTCTTAATATTAATATAGTTCATAACCCCATTTGAGCTTTGACATGGCTTCAGAAAACTTTTCTTATTATAGACAGAAACAAGAAAGTTGGTTGATTGATGACGAATCAAAAGAAGAGGGGTCACTCGGAAAGACAAGGAGATGGTCCAAGATTACAAGGTCACTAGGCAGGAGAAGCCCAAAGGTTCGAATTCCGGGCTTGAGGAAAAAGAAGGGGTTTTTCAATAGAGTTAAAGTTTCATGGAGAAAGGCTTTGAAGAGGTTGAAGAATGGACAGGTTCACATGAATGATCTATTTGGTGGAAATTATCTGTTTATGCAGTTTCATTATAGGACTCCTTTTCAGATGTGGTGAGAGACCTTATATGGGTCATGCATGGCCTTCATGGCATGCCTTCTAGGCAAGGAAGAATTTCCTGAATATCTATCCATAAAATTTGGTTATGTATATTGTAATTTCTCGTATAGTATTGTATGATACTTAATACTTCTGTGTTAAGTAAGTAATATGGCTCTCTTGTCTCTGAATTAATATGATTATCTTCTTCCTCTTCCTTCTTCTTATTTATTTATTATTTTTTTTCTAGATAATTCAATTGTTATAACTAGTGGCAGAAAGAAATTTGAATCCTAATTCTTCTCATAAAAAAAGATCAAATAACGTCATTGAATTGTAAGGAAATTATAAGAAATATACTAGAATTTTTTATTATAAATAGATAAATTAATAAAATAAAAAAGGCTAGCTAGTAATGGTAGTGTTGTCAAGAAATATATTTAATAAAATATTTCACTATCATACATTCTAGAAAATTCTCCATGAATCACTTCAGACATAGTGATGTCGCGGAAGTCTGAAGAAAGCACACATGATGCTCTCTTTGATGGAACAGAAACTAAACTGTTAGTTTTTAGAAGTAAACCTCGAATACACGAGAGGTTTCCCTGAATCCACAATGAGATAATTGGAATCTATCAGAGAAAGAATTTGACAAAAGTCTGTATTTTATTGATAATAATCTGATTTGCCTCTGATGGTTATAAAATATATAAATACTGAGAAAAACTTCTAAAAACCCTAATTCACACTAATTACGCGATTAGGTGATAAAATACCAAAATTTACCAAAAATGGCAAAATTGAGTTAAATACAGAATCATAAACTACTGACCTTAAGGGTTATCTCAAAACAGACGGGACCTTATTCTTACTTTTAAACTAAAAGTTATTAAGGAAAAATAAATATCACTATAAATAGCAAAAACACTGTTTCGGGGCCTTAATGAAGGAATTCGCCTAAATTTTGGCGACATTCATAACATGAGTCTGGATTAGAACGCTGTTTTCCTTCAACCTACCAAATGTCATGCAATTTTGACACTATCACCTCTATGGCTTCTATTGGCACCCCCTTTGATCTTGTGTTGCGCCTTCCTGCTACTCTAGGAAGACAAGTGTTGTCTATTCTACATCACATAGTTGTTATGAAATCGACATATAACCAATACAATACAAAACGACTTTTTTCTTTTCTTTGAAAGCTTCTTCTATATTCTATGAAAATGTATGCTATAAAGTTAAAGTTTAGAGAAAACCTAGTTAGATTTTAATTGAATTCTTAATTTTGTGTTACGTATCTTATTTAATTTTTAATTTTTTTGTCAAATGAATTATTGAGTGTAAAAATCAAAGAGTCCAAATCCAATTAGATTCTAAATTGGATTTCAATTGGGGTCTAATTTTTTGCCACATGTCCATCTAAGTTTTTAATTTTTATGGCAATTGAATTGTCTGACTTAAAAAAAGTATATACTAATACCAGGTATAAGTTGAACATCTTTTAAAAAAAAGTATAATTTTTTTTTTTTTTGAGAAACAAACCAACTACAAAAAAAAAATATAATTTGAACCGTGTAATTGTAATTATTTTTAATTGTACCCGTACATATACACATGTTATACACTAGCATACAATGATTGTAAGTAACAGAAGTCCTCACATCAGTCAATTTTGTCATTTATCTAATTCTTGGTTATTAAATATATATCGTACTTGTAACGAATTACATATATTCATGTATTTGCAAAGAAACTATACTGCTTTTTTTAGAAAATCTGCCTCTAGCAAGGTAGGGCGCTATTTGATGAAGAAAACAGAGTTTAGGGAAGTGGTTCAGGTAGCTCAGCTGGTTAGAGCAAAGGACTGAAAATCCTTGTGTCAGTGGTTCGAATCCACTTCTAAGCGGGTAAGCACCTTCTTTTCTAGTCTGGCTGCCTTTCCTTTGACCTGTAACAGGGATAGAGTAAATATATTTTAGTTTTATTTATTGCTTCTTTTATATCTTTCATAAGTAAAATCAAAGCAGTCCAGAAAAGGTTAGTTACCTTGAGAAAAATCATACTTGGGATCCCAAAGGTTATAGGTATGAGCATAAATGATCCAAACATGTTCACAAAGTCCCCCATGAAAGGAAAAGCTCCTGTCACGAATGTGTTAAATGAGAAGAGGACTGCTCGCACATAGAATCTACGTTTGATGTTTTCTTTGGAATCCATGCTCTCATCAAGCTTGAGGAACTTAGTATCAAGGGTCTCACGAATTGGTGCAAGAAACATCTATGTTCATTATCAACACAATGAATCAGACTACAGTTGAAAGGTCCCCATTAAGTCATTACAGCAATTTAATCGTAAGGACTGTTCATATAGTTTGCTTTCTTTTAGCTTTTTGTGGACTTTCTGAATTTTTTGTACTGGAAAAAATTATAATTGTAACGTTTCCACACAGCATAAACTTCAAGTAGAAGCTTGGTAGTATTAATAATAAAAGTTTTGCAAAAGGCTTTATGGGAGTCCTTTGCCTTGAAGGTCAAGTTCTTGAGTAATTTTCCCATTACCTAAGGCTTACTAGAAAAATAACTTGAGGTAGCCTTTCCTATCCTGATAAGGAGTATGGTTAAATCTGAGCTTAACCTTAAAAAGAAAATTAAACTGTATATCTTCCATGCTGGGAGACTATAGACTGTAGAAAGGTAGCAAAGTTGATGACAATTGTGAGTGACCAAGGAAGTTAATACCGTATCGGAGACTGTACCGGTTTGGCCAGCTGTACGGTATATTTCGGATACCGGTCAGTACCGGTGTACCGTTTCGGATTTACCGCTATTCTTTACTATTTTATATAATATACAAAATTATATTTCTAATAACTCAATATATCAATTTGGCAACTTTTTTATATTTTTTGGTGGAGTTAGGGCATTAGTTACTTTTTTTTTTTTTTTGAGAAACCAGACTATTAAGCCTGGGCTTTTATTCAAATGAAAGGAATACATCAATGAACATCAAAAGAAACTAATGGGGCAATGTCCTCTGGTAAGGATTCTAACCAGATCTTGGTACCCCGAATGGTTCTAGCTTTTTTGGCTAAAGAATCAGCCACCACATTACACTTTCTAGGCACATGAGTGAATAGAGAAAACTGAAAAGATTCTACTAGCATACGAATGTCATCTATAATGTGACCACACGCTGAAGAGTCCGAATTTCCTTCCGAAATGGCTTGAATTACCGTTGCTGAGTCTCCTTCAAAGATAACCTCCACAAGACCTATCTCCATGGCAAACTGCACTGCTCGTCGGCACGCAAGTGCTTCCAACTCGACCACCGTCTGAGCAAGCGGGACTGTCATGGATAATGCTCCAATAGCCTCACCACGCCAGTCCCTGATCACCACGCCTAGGCCTGCCAAGTTGTCTGATTTGAAAACCGCTGCATCAAAGTTGGCTTTGAAGGTGTGTGCTTCTGGTGGACACCATTGCTGGGTTGAGAATGGTTCTTGGATGACTGGGGTCGGTTCTTGAGCATCGAGGAACTCTTGGAGTAAGCTTCCTGCTGTTGGTAAAATTCTATTCAGGGGTTGCACGGGTAGGCCAAGCCTGGATGCATTTCGTCGAGTCCACAAAAGCCAAGCAGTGATGATGAATATTTCCTTCCTATAGTCTTCGCTGAACTGCATGAATATTTCCAAAAGATCTTGAAAACTGGCTGTTTGAGCATTGACCGCTTGATGAGCCCAGGATAGGTTATTCCAAACTTCTTCGAGCTTCGGGCAAGACCACAAAGCATGTAAAGTATCTTCTGGATTGGTCTGACACGCTTCACATGTATCCGATGAAGTTATGCTCCGGTTTTGCAAGTTGATCATTGTTGGCAGTGACTCCAAACTGGCCCTCCATGCAAAGTGCCTAATTTTGTTAGGAACTCGCAGCTGCCAGAGGTTTCTCCAGAAACATTTTTGGCGCACCAAAGATGAAGAACCTGCATTAGTAGTTGAATCACAAGATACTAACATCTTATATGCACTCTTAGTTGTGAACATACCAGAGGGGGTAAGCCCCCAAATCACACGATCAGGTGGGAGTCTAATGCTCAGTGGGATGCCGCAAATGATGGCTGCTTCGTGTGGCAGAAATAGTTGCTGCACTTCAGACAACTTCCACTCCCCCGTTTCGGTATTAATGAGAGAGTTCACTCTAGCTCCATGTTCCAAGGTAGAGATAGGAGAAACAACAGTCCTACTAGCGGACACCGGCAGCCACCTATCCTCCTTGATTCTCACTGAGGAGCCATTACCTATCCTCCATACCATCCCTTTTCTAATGACATCTCTTGCCCCCAAAATGCTCTTCCACGCATACGAACCACTAGTAGAATCTTTGGCTTCAAGAATCGAGCAATCGGGAAAAAATCGAGCTTTGAATACTCTATGACAAAGGGACTCCGGATTGTGAATCATGCGCCAAACTTGCTTAGCCAACAAAGAATCATTGAACTTCTCAATGTCTTTGAAACCCATGCCTCCTTTCTCCTTCCCCTCGCACATTTTCTCCCATTTCACCCAATGAACCTTCCTTGTGTCTCCCTTGTAACCCCACCAAAACTTCCTAATAAGGGATTCCAACTCCTTCACCAACCCCTTAGGAAGTTTGAAACAGCTCATAGTATAGGTAGGAATAGCCTGAATAACAGATTTTATTAAAACTTCCCTACCTGCCTGTGAGAGGAGTTTCTCTTTCCACCCTTGTAATTTCCTCCAAACACTTGCAAACCCAAATTCAACATATTCTAGGAGTGCCAGCTGTAGTCATAGCTAAAATAAAAAATTTAAACCTTTTAAAAAAGTGAAATGATTTTCGTTAACTGATAATCTTATTATTATTTGAAATGCCTAGAGTTTCCAAGTCCTACACCCATAGAGTCTACTACTAGAAGTCCTAACTCATTAGGATTTTTTTTTTTTTTTTCACCTCCACACATCTTGCTAACAGTTTTGCCCCATTAGTCTTTCATTATAAGTTTATTTATTTATTTTTTTTCATTCTTTTTTTCACCTCCACACGTTTTGCTTTGAAGTCGTGTCACTTGCTTTTTTTCATTCTTGTTTCTACTTTCAGGTGAGTGTTCCAAAACTAAAAACAAAGACAAACACACATTGAGAAATAAATGAAGAAGACGAAGGGGCTGTACAAACAGAGGCTAATGAAACAAAGGAAAAGAAGAAGAAATGCGTAGCAGAGACAAATACGAAGAAGAGGAGGAAAAACCGAGGTAAGAGTGACGAGGTGGATCTTTCTGAGTTTTTTTTTTTTTTTTTTTTTTTTTTTTTTTTTTTTTTTTTTTTTTTTCGCCAGGTATCTATTTTCCGGCCGAAACCCAGTATTTATCCCAGTATGCTCGAAACGGCTCCGGTACAGCCGGTATTTAAACTGAAACGAAACAAGAGCATTTCTATACCGGCCTGAGCACCGGTACGGCAAATTCCGGCAGTACTGGCTGGTGCGGTACGAAATTAACTTCCTTTTGTAACCCATTTGGGATCACTTAGCTCTTCAAGAAGGTATGTGGATACCAATGAACCATAAGCCTAGTAACCTACGATGCTTACACCATAGTAAACTAAGAGCCCTGTAGTGTATTGAGTATATAAGGCTTTCCTCATGTTCTCGGCTGATGGCTTGTGCAAAGTTGACTGCATAGTGAATATAGAAAGATTAATGGTAAATTATAGATTTTGAGATGAACTTCCTCTTCATAATCTGTCTATATTACTATAGTAACCTGTATTTCAAGTAGCAAGCCGGAGGTGTTACAAACAAAATTTTCTTTTTAAATCCTTAATGGTATTTAAAATAAGGGTAAAACTGAGGTATAATTCTTCACCCTATCAAACAATACAATTTTTTCTACGTTCATTAATGCAACCACATGGTTGAATTTAAGTAGGAAATCTAATATCGCATCTAAAGAAGTGCACTTGAGTTTTGCGTTAATGTAGTTCTGGAGCCCCCCGTCCCATGCTTGAGAAATTTTAAAGGATATACAATGGAGTAAAATTTTTGTAGACAATACACATTTGTAAAACAAAGCAAGACTTTATTATGTAGAATTATTAATTAGACATGACATAAATTCCCATGAGTGACTCAGCAGAGTGCCACTTTCAATAACTTGTAGCATCTATGGAATGGACCATTTGGGTTATATCAAATTATAATTGATAACCACCATTTATCAATTACAGACCCTACAAAACCAAAGCCCAGCTAATACACTTTGTGTGTGTGTGTGTGTGATCAAAGATAATATGCGTTAAAGTTGAGCCATCTTTTATATATATATATATATATATATATTAAAGAGAAACGGGAGAGATTCCTAACTCATCTTCAAGGGTAAAAAAACCTAAGAAAGAAGAAAAGAGATGGAGATGGACCCATCCCAATTATAAGAAACAGCCTAACGAGCCACATTATGAGACAAAAAGTTTGCATTCTTCAAGACAAAAATAAAATCCCACCAAGACAAGGAGCCTAAAACCCTTTTCAGGTTAGAGAATAAAGGAGCTAAAAACCATGGGGGAAGAATGTAGCTACAAAAGAGATTCAACAGCTCGAGTAATAATTAGGTACTCCCGAAACACGAAGAATGGTATTCCTTCCTCTCACATTTTTGGTGGGATCCATTATGAATCTAAGAAAATGGAGCACTATTTATCTATGCTTTGAAAATACCTAAGAATGTTCTCTTTGGAATCTCCTTCAAAGATAACATTCAAATTTATGGTGGACAACGAGTTTTATTACTTGAATGGGCAAACGCAACATCCCCATATTCATTTTGGCACATAGTAGTAGTGAATAGGATGGGTTAGATGCCGACATCAAAATAATTAACCTTCACCCAACCTGATTGTGAAGGAGACTGACATAAGTTTGAGGTTGAAACTTGAAACTAATAAGGTCCAGGTTGAAAAGTGGTCAAGATAGGCCTTTTTATTCTTTTCAGCATCTTTTGTAGGATTTGGGATGTGCTCAGGAAAAATGGTTTGGTTACAGAATCTCCAAATATTTTCAAACATGACAGTAGCAAAGAGAGTAAACTTGTGACCTTCAGTACGAATCTTCAAAAATTGATGTGTAAAGATGACATATTTTACTAGATCACTTGGAGTCGTTGGGAAAAATATCTTATTTTATCATATCTGGTGATGACCTCAAAATGAAATAGAGTTGTTTTCAATAGTTCAGCCATCATTAGCCATTGATTGCAATGGCTTGATTTGAGAATGAAAAGGCTAAAGCTGATGCAATATGAAAACTATTAGGCCAATCCCCTATCATTAGCCAAAAGTTCCAAAATTACTGAAAACAATTCTATCTCATTTTGAGGTCACTCTCAGATATAGGAACATGAGATAGTTTTTCCAAAAATATTTTTTGAAAAATAACTCATTTTTTAGAAAACATTAATATTAAAACAATCAGAGCAAATACCTTGTAACTAAATTAGCATCTTTCGGTGTTTCTAATAAAGACCTTCGTTGCCTTGCATCTAGTAAAAGCATGTACTTCCGTTTATCAAAATCATAACAACGGTTCTTAAAATTCTTCTTTCTCTTGAAATTTTTGATGTTGTCAATTTTAGTTGATACAAAGTAAATTTCTAACTTTTTATTTGAATTTTCTAATACTAGTCCTTGTGAATTGTTTGAGTACAACCTTGTGCTAGAAAATTATGCAATATTATTTTGCAGTACTTAATCTATAAAACAAAAATAATTTATGTGAAGGAAATCTTAGCCACGTACTAATCCTCTACCAAAACATTCCTCTTTGAACTATTCTTTGATGAAAGATGATTGGTGATAGAAAATCACAAAGGGTTACCATCTTTGAGTCATTATTCTTAGCCAGCATTACCAACAAATTCCGGCTACCATGGTTACATTAATTGCTCTAAACTAAATTCTCCATTTGTATCACTTTCTTTAAAACGTAAACATCACAAA
Source organism: Quercus gilva (assembly GCA_023621385.1). Lineage (NCBI taxonomy): Eukaryota > Viridiplantae > Streptophyta > Magnoliopsida > Fagales > Fagaceae > Quercus > Quercus gilva. Next base: position 7,092,793 of record CM042482.1, on the reverse strand, counting down.
AACACAAACTAAAGAGACCCCGTAAAATCCTATAAAAAGCAAACCCACCACACTTCTATTCACAAGCACGACAGTCCTGGCTCTTAATATTAATATAGTTTATAACCCCATTTGAGCTTTGACATGGCTTCAGAAAACTTTTCCTATTATAAACAGAAACAAGAAAGTTGGTCAATTAATGACGAACCAAAAGAAGAGAGATCACTCGGAAAGATAAGGAGATGGTCCAAGATTACAAGGTCACTAGGCAGGAGAAGACCGAAGGTTCGAATTCCGGGCTTGAGGAGGTTCTTGAGGAAAAAGAAGAGGTTTATCAATAGACTTAAAGTTTCATGGAGAAAGGCTTTGAAGAGGTTGAAGAATGGACAGGTTCACATGAATGATCTATTTGGTGGAAATTATATGTTTATGCAGTTTATATAGGACTCATTTTCAGATGTGGTGAGAGACCTTACATGGGTCATGGCCTTCATGGCATGCCTTCTAGGCAAGGAAGAATTGCCTGAATATCTATCCATAAAATTTGGTTATGTATATTTAATTACTCGTATAGTATTGTATGATGCTTAATACTTTTGTGTTAAGTAAGTAATATGGCTCTCTTGTCTTTGAATTAATATGATTATCTTCTTCCTCTTCCCTCTTCTTATCTTTTTTTCCAGATAATTCAGTTGTTATAATTAGTGGGATAAAGAAATTTGAATCCTAATTCTTCTCATAAAAAAGATCAAACAACGTCATTGAATTGCAAGGAGATTGTAAGAAATATACTAGAATTTTTATTATAAATTAATTAATTAATTAATCTATATATATATATATATATATAACCGAATCCTTTGAAGTTCTCACAATTTTTCACGTCAACATAATATTTAAATAAAAATATCATTTTATTTACATAAATTTTTTTTTGTTTTGTCCAAATTTAACAATGAGTAAAACTCTATCTCTCTAACAATTTTATTGATGTGGTCAATAAAATAATATTAAAAAAATTATTTGGCATTTAATGCAAAAAACTTTATCTAACAAGTGATTTACACACATGAAAAGGAACTAAACTGTGAATACATGCACTCTTGCGTCTCTACCTAATCTAACCAAGAAAAACAAGAATCCTTATTCTACTGGAACAACGTATAATAATGGCGATATATAATATGGGCTATATTTCCCTACTGAGTTAATAGTGTTTTGAAAGAAACCCTAATCTATATTCTATATTATATATATATATATATATATATAACCAAAACTTTTGACTCTTCATTAATCTCTTTAGAGCTTGCCGCATCATTATCATTTTTTTAAAACAATATCAACAGCTAAGTCTAAACTTAACAAGGAGTGAAAGTCTTTCTCTCTAACAAGTCTAACTTAAACTCAAATTCAAACATTTATAATTTATCTCCAAAAATTGTGAGGCTAATCATGAACACTATAAAAGCAAAGCAAACCCCAATATTTTTTTTTTAAGCTAAGTGGAGGTATGAGCTGTTCTTTTATTATTTTCTTCTTCTCTATTTTGTTAAAATGAAAATTTTATTTTATGGTTTTTTATGTATTTTTTAAAAAGTAATTTTTGTACATGAACCACTAAACTCTCTTTAGCCATTTTTACTAGATAAAAATGCTAGCAATAATTGAAATTATTTCGAATGTAACCCATTTTTCTCTTATATTTCTCTATATTTTTGTCATATATATTTTGTTTTGTTTCAATAATTACTAAGCAGTAAATCATCTGATTCTTTAATATTTTTTTGTCTTTTAGAAGTTTTAATATTTGAATTTTTGAGTTATTTTTTACAGTATCTGAAACTGTCTGACAAATTGTTTGTAAGCCATTGCACATTTAAGCAATGGCTTCTTTATCAAATTGTAACACAAATTGAAGTCATACAAGAACAAATCATGCAATGGTGTAGTTTCTTAAATTTTTTATAAAAATATTTTAGTCTACCTCACAAATAGGTAGGTTCCTGTGCATAGCACAAATTAGTGACTAGTTAATTAATAAAATAAAAGAGGCTAGCTAGTAATGGTAGTGTTGTCAAGAAATATATTAAATAAAAGATTTCACTATCATACATTCTAAAAGATTCTCCATGAATCACTTTAGACGTGGTAGGTATGAAATTGACATATAACCAATACAATACAAAACGACCTTTTTCTTTTCTTTGAAAGCTTCCTATAAAGTAAAGTGTTTGTTTGTTTAAACCCCTTAAAGCAGACTGTTTAACTTAATATATTAGCTAAGTGATTACTTAGGTTAATTATGAGATCTAGTTTAAACAGTGAAAGATCGTATTATACAAACAATGGAAAAATAAATAACACACAGATATGATCACCAGTGAAACCAATGAAACGAATCGTTTCTAGGTAAAAACCTAGGGAGGATTTGGCCTAACTATTCTCAGGGTAAACAAATCCACTAATAGAGAATTGAAGTTTTTACAAAAGATATAACCCTAAATCTATTGCTATCTCCCGTAATAACTTACTGACATGACCATGTGCAAGTTTCAAATCTACGAACTCTTCTCTCTTGAATTTGCAGCACACAAACTCCCACACTTATGACTTTGAAATCCCACTCAAAGATTTCAGATCACCACTTGTTGATCTTGCAGCAACTAGATTCCACTAGCACCTGATTGTAGATCTTGTTTCGGTAGACACTTGTAGAGTTAGAAGGCATAGGAACTCTCAGATCTCACAAGAGTAACTCACAAGTCTTTTAAGAGTCATTAAAACATACTTAGGGTTTTACTTTTATACTTAGGAATGTTGGACTGAAACCCTCAACATTTTTGCAGGCTTGGGCCTGATTTAAATTCTGCAGAAATTCTTTTTTTTTTTTTGGTGATTTTCGATTGGTTGAGCCTGATCTTCGATCGATCGAGCTTCACTGAAATTTAATTCTTTTTTTTTTTTTTCAGCTTGAATATTCTTGAGACTTGACTTGAAACACTTTGAGCAATGTCTAACATTTATTTTAGACATGTTTTTGTTCTTGATTTGACAACATATACAAATTAGAACTCGAAACATTTAATCCTAAATCTTTAAAACCTAATATAAAGTATAGATGAATATACAATAACTGTAAGGAACAGAAGTCTTACTTTGTTTGCAATAAATGGAATAGAACTGGTGCTTTCTTTTTGTTTATGCAAGAAACAATGAGCAATGCTATTGATAAAATAAAATTTACAATAGTTGACAAGTTTTTACTTATTATTATCTAGAGTCACTATTGACATCAATTTTTACCTACCACAATAAATAATAATTTGCTATATTATTATTATTATTATTATTATTATTAAGAAAGTGCTACATTAGTAGGAATAGGATGTGAAAGTTATTGCTACCAGCTTTAGTCCAGCACGAATTTAGATTTTAAATCTAGATTTTTGAAATCCAATATGGTCCAAATAGTATTTAACTTTGAAGATCTCTTCGATAAAGTATGACAATTCTTAGGTAGTAGTAATTTAAAATTGAGAAATGCTATGTCTACAACATTTCTACAACATTTCCTAAGTGGCAGGTTGTTATTGGTTGTTATTATTGGGGCAAAAAAGTAATCTTAGTGTTAGTTTCAAATTTGAACCAATAATAACTAACCACCTGTGATTTGTTGTAAAAATGTTGTAAAATTGTTGTAGACGTAGTATCTCTCTTTAAAATTTACTCTCTTTTTTCCCCCGTAAAGTTCCCACGTATCTGTAAAATTTATGAGGATGAGAATATGGAGGTAAATTTTTTCTATAATTTTTGGATTTTCAAGTTTTAGATTTTATTTCCTTATTTTTAATTTCTTTTGGTTTTTTCTTAGTCTAAATAATTTACTATCGTTCGGAATATTTTATTTGGGACATTGGAATTAATACATATCTATATATATCTATATCTATATATTACTAAAAGCTAAAGCATAGTATTTAATGTTGCTATGTTCACGTTAAGCCACATCAACAATCACGTCATCAATTTTTGTTTTCAATTTTTCTTATATATTTTTAAAAACATTTTCTCATTTAAGGTGACTTTAAAACTTCATTATTTATTCCTCAAAAAAAAAAATCATTATTTTAAAATTAAAATATCTTTTAACCATTATTTTTATTATTAATTTTCCAAAACTACTTTCTACCTTAATATCATTTTTTTCTCTACCTTTTTATCTTCCTTTATTTTGACTCTTCTTATTCTAAGCATCTTACTATAAATTTGACATTTTCTTTTTCATTCTATGTATAGTTTTCTTACATGAAAAAGGTCACTTCTCTCTCTCTCTCTATTTGTTTTTCATTTTTTGTTTGATTTTTATTTTTTTATTTTTATTGCATCAATTCTTTAGGTTGACGAATTTTTGTGTTAATTAGAATTCTACTTTGGGTTGATGCAATTTAGTTTTGTGTTTTATGTTATTATCTTTTATATTCTCTTTGAATAAATGTTATTTTACTACATTATACATATGATATATAATAATATAATGTTATTATATTACATAGAATGACTTGGATAGTTTGATGTTTATTGCTATATATTTTATTTTTACTCTTTTTTCCTCTCATTTTATTTTATTCAATATTTAAATCCAGTCACATCCTTCTTACCATTAAATTATGCAACACAAATCAAGAAAGTGGCTAGACACAAAACTGTTTTCCTTTACCATACATTGGGGGAATCAAAATATTTTTGTGATAAAGGATCATATAATTTATAATTTAGATAGCACCCTTTGAATGTGTCTAGGCCCATAGATTGAGCAATTTATAGACTTAAAAGGCTATTGAGAATGAACTTTTAGAATCAAGTCTAAAAAAATATGAACTACTATATATCATTTAGATAAAAACTTTTATTATAGATATATATATATATATATATATATTTTACCACAAATTTAAATCACACAAACTTAATAATTTTATATTATGTATTAGCATTGTCTCTGCTTCTTCTTCTTCTTCTTCTCAAAAATATTATGTATCATCTTTAAAGGATGCCAACAATATTGATCTTATGGGAAAAGTTACATAAAATATTGAGAAAAAAATGTTTTATATTATAATCTACTAAAAATTAAAAAAAAATTATTTAAACCTTTTTATTTTTCATATCACTAATGTGTTTTACAACTACCACATGTGTTACCTTAAGTCTTAATATTCTTAAGTTGTTTCGGCAAAAAGGAAAAAATAAATAAATAAAAGGTTGTCACAAAAGAGGAGTTCATGTAAATTTTTTTACCAGATTGTCCTTTAGTTTTGTTTCTACTTAAACATAAGGTGTAGGGGCATTTTTGAACTAAAAAAAATGAGGAATCCAAATAGAGGAAGCTCCTTAAATTATAGTATAGAAAACTGTGTTATATATATATATATATATATAATTTTTATTTCGAAAATCTAATTTATAAGTGAATAAATCGATTTGAAATTAATAGGAAAGTGGTCTTATTTTTTAGGCCGTGTTTTAGTGGGAGTTAGAATTGCATATATATATATATATATATAATTTTTATTTTGAAAATCTAATTTATAAGTGAATAAATCAATTTGAAAATTAATAGGAAAGTGATCGTATTTTTTAGGCAGTGTTTTAGTGGAAGTTAGAGCTGCATTTTTACCGGATTATCCTTTAGTTTTGTCTCTACTTAAACATAGGGGTGTAGGGGCATTTTTGAACTAAAAATGAGGAATCCAAACAGGGGCAGTGTTTTAGTGGAAGTTAGAGTTGCATTTTTTTTTCCGGATTGTCCTTTAATTTTGTCTCTATTTAAACATAAGGGTGTAGGGGCATTTTTGAATTAAAAAATGAGGAATCTAAACAGGGGAAGCCCCCTTAAATAATAGCATAGAAAATAAAACAATTTAATCAACAAACCAAAGTTAGCATGCGTGTTATTAAAGATAATAGCATAAGTTTGTTAGAGTTTGTATTTGATTTAAATTTTGGTGAGATCATTTTTCCTAAAAATCCTATTAAAATTGTTCAGAATAAAGATAAAGATTTTTTAGAATTTAACTCTATCATGGACTCTTTAAAATCTTATCACCACATCATCAACTATTTAAATAAATAACTAATGGAGATCTTAAAAAGAAAAAAGAAAAAAAAGAAAAAAAAAAGGGAGTTAACGTGTCAAAATTGCATTTTTTTTTTTAAAAAAAAAAGAGGAAAAAAAAGGGAGTTAACATTTCAAAATAACATTTTTAAAAAAAAGGGAGTTAACATGATACATAAAATAAATAAATAAATAAAAATAAATAAATAAAGTAGAACTCAAGGTTGCTACATACCTAAATAAAAAATAAAATAAAAAATTTAATCAACAAACCAAAGTTAGTGTGCGTGTTATTAAAGATAATAGCATAAGTTTGTTAGAGTTTGTGTTTGATTTAAATTTTGATGAGATCATTTTTTTTAAAAATCCTATTAAAATTGTTTAGAATAAAGATAAAGATTTTTTAGAATTTAACTCTATTATGGACTCTTTAAAATCTTATCACCACATCATCAACTATTTAAATAAGTAACTAATGGAGATTTAAAAAAAAAAAGAAAAAAAAAGAAGAAGGAGTTAACGTGTCAAAATTACATTTAAAAAAAAAAAGAAAAAGAAAAAAAAGGGAGTTAACATTTCAAAATTACATTTAAAAAAAGAAAAAAAAAAGGAGTTAACATGATACATATAAAAAAAGAAAAAAGAAAAAGTAGAACTCAAGGTTGTTACGTACCTTTACACATTCATCTATTTTAATTTAGATTTTTTTTTTCAAAAAAAAAAAACTTTAATTTAGATATATATATATATATATATATATATAAAAGTACACAATGAAATAATGATTCACAAATAATCAAAAAAAAAAAAAAAAAAAAAACTATACATATTTATCTTGTGTGGTTATAACTTTACATATAGTTTTGCATTTATATATTCATCTACTTTAATTTAAATGTTTATAACTTAATAATGAAATATATAAACAAGGTAATTAAAACAATCATATTTCTACAATTCAAAAAGTCACAATTTTTTTTTTTCAAAAAAAATGCCTTTTACATTTCCTTGGAATTATTTTTAAATTTTTTTTTATAAAACCTTTGACATACCACTAACCTAACCACTTCATACATTAAAAAAAATTTAAGGCTCATTATTACTTTTGTTAATATATTATAGATATCTTAATTGATTGAAACCAAATTAGAGAAATATCTTTCACATTTCTGTTAGGAATGGATTGGTGGATTTATGGTGTAACTGGATTCGAGGTCAGCTAGGCCTCCAGAATAGAGAAAGAGAAAATAACAGAGGAAAGAAAAGGAAAAGACTGCATTGAAAGAATACACTTGTTTGATTGTCCATTATACAACTCACTAGTCTCTTATACAACACTAAGACAACTATCAAGACCCATCAATCCCTAACCAACTCTAACTGACTTGCACAGTCACTAACCAACTCCAATGTATCTCACATATGGACACTTAGGCACGTATACTCACTGCTGCATCATTGCTCACTGCTGCATCACAGCCTGCACTGCATCATCACAGCCTACTCTGCATCCTAGCACCAGCACCCTCTTATTATACAACATACAAACCAGCCCTCTTAGTACACATCATATAAACCACTTATTACACATCATACCAACTATACTTAGCAATACACCCCCCCCCCCCCCCCCAAAATTAAAACACCTTGCCCACAAGGTGAGGATATTGTTGCTGCAACTGGTAAAAATTCTCCCAAGTAGTATTCTCAACACCTTCCCCTTGCCACTGAATTAAGACTTGAGTCACAGTCCTATTCCTCAACTGATGGGACCTCTCCTGTAAAATGGGTTTAGGACTCAAGATGTCCTTTACATCTACAGCTGGAAGAGTAGGAATGGCTGCCACATGCTGACCCAGTTTTGCTTTTAGACATGAAACATGAAACGTGGGATGCAACTTGGAATCTGATGGCAAATCTAACTTGTAAGACACCTAACCAACTTTTTTCAAGATTTGGAAGGGTCCATAATACCTAGGAGACAATTTCCCCATCTTGCTCTGCCTCAATGACCTTTGCTTGTAAGGTTGCAGCCTTAAATACACCCAATCACCTTCAGCAAAGTTTCTTTCAATCCTTTGTCTGTCAGCATTGATCTTCATTCTTTCCTGAGTTGCCACTAAGTTCTGCTTCAACAATGTTAATAGCTGCTGTCTGGTTTTCAAATGCACCTCCACACTGTCAACCTTAGTACTACCTGGTATGTAGTCCAATAACCTTGGAGGAGGATAACCAAATAAGGCTTCAAAAGGGGTTAATTTGGTGGAGGTATGGAAATTGGTATTGAACCAAAATTCTGCCAAGGGAAGCCAATCAACCCAAGAGTGGGGTCTGTCAGCTGCAAATGCTCTCAAATAGTGCTCCAAGTTCTTATTAACCACTTCAGTCTGCCCATCTGATTGAGGGTGATAAGCCGTGGACATGGCTAGCTACACCCCTTGCAATCTCATCAATTCTTGCCAAAAGTGTGAGGTAAACACAGGGTCCTTATCACTCACAATTGAAGCTGGCATTCCATGTAACCTGGATACATAATGTCGGTATAGGGTAGCTACTTTAGCAGTAGTATAAGGGTGGGACAATGGAACAAAATGAACAAATTTAGTCAACCTATCCACTACTACCAAAACCACATCCTTAGACTGAGACTTTGGAAGACCCTCAACAAAATCCATGCTCGCATCTAGCTAAGGCTTCTCAGGTACAGGCAAGGGCTGCAACAAACCAGCTATATTACAAGTCTCAACCTTTAGTCTTTGGCAAGCATCACATTCCCTCACATGCTTCCTTACATCTTCACTCAAACCAGGCCAAGAAAAATCCCTCTTCACCCTATGTAAGGTCATAAGGAACTCGGAATGCCCCCCCAAAGGACTATTATGGACTTGTTGCAGAACAACATTTTTTAAGGCATGACAAGACCCTAAATAAATTCTCCCTTTATGCAATAGAAGTCCATTCCGTATTAAGAACCCCTTGGGAACTTCCTTCCCCAATTGAGAAGCTTGAAAAATACTCTAAACTAACTGGTCAGTAGCATAACTAGCCTTAAGGTCAATCAGCCAAGCAGGAGTTGGAAATGAAATCATGCATAGAACTCCCCCCTCACCATCAATATCAGGGTCTTCAAACTCAACTTTCTTGGATAAAGCATTAGCTTCCAAATTATTCTTGCCTTTCTTATATTTCACCACAAAATTATAACCCAATAACTTAACAAACCACTTCTGTTGAGCAGGAGTTCCAATTTTTTGTTCCAGCAAGTACTTTAAGCTTTGTTGATCAGTCTTGACAATGAAGGGTCTGCCCACCAAATAAGCTCTCCATCTCTTCACAGCAATCACCAAGGCTAAGAGTTCCTTTTCATATGTGGACAAGGCCAAGTTCTTTCCCTTAAGTGCTTGGCTATGATAAGCAATAGCCCTTCCCTGCTGCATCAAGACAGCACCTACTCCCTTTCTAGAAGAATCACACTCCATCATAAAAGGCTTATCAAAATCTGGCAAAGCCAAGACAGGTGGGGTAATCATAGCCTCCTTAAGCTATTGGAAAGCCAAATCAACTTCCTTGGACCAACAAAAGGAATCCTTCTTCAATAAAGCAGTCAAAGGAGCTGCAATAGTCCCACACCCTTTAACAAACTTTCTGTAATAGCCAGTGAGACCCAAAAACCCCCCTTAAAGACTTGATATCTTTAGGAATAGCCCATTGCTGCATAGTAGCCACCTTCTTTGGGTCTGTGTGTACTCCCTCAGCAGTAATTACATGTCCCAAATACTTTACTTTTGAACAAGCAAACATACACTTAGACCTTTTAGCATATAGATGATGAGCAGCCAAAAGTTCTAAAACATTCCTAAGGTGGATGACATGTTCAGACACAAATTTGCTATATACCAAGATGTCATCAAACAAAACTAGGACAAATCTCCTTAAGAAAGGCTTAAATACCTGATTCATTAAAGATTGGAAGGTGGAAGGAGCATTGGTTAAGCCAAAAGGCATTACCAAGAACTCATAGTGACCCTCATGTGTCCTAAAAGCTGTCTTGGGTATATCTTCATCCTTCATTCTGATTTGGTGGTACCCAAACCTTAAGTCCAGCTAAGAAAAGATAACAACCCCATGCAATTCATCCAGTAACTCATCAATAATAGGAATAGGAAACTTATCCTTGACAGTGATAGAGTTTAATGCCCAATAATCAATGCACATCCTCCATGAGCCATTAGCTTTTCTAACCAACAAAGCAGGTGAAGCAAATGGACTGTTGCTGTCTCTAATTGATCCCACTGACAGAAGCTCCTTCACAATTTTTTCTATTTCATTTTTTTGATAAAATTGGTATCTATAGGGCCTCTGGCATACTGGCTGGGCACCTTCCTTACGGGTAATGGAATGCTTATGACCCCTCAGTGGAGGTAATTCAGTAGGAGTCTCAAAGACTTGGCTAAACTCATGCAATAGTGTTTCCACCTCAGCAGGAAGTTTACTTACTGCATCAGTTGAGTCTACCCCATAAATCTGTAACAATAACCCTCTCTTCACTGAAGCATTGAAGAATTTCTTGCCATCCACAAAAGAAGAATCTGAATTGGAGTTTAGACCTTGCAACAAAACCTACTGATTCCTATACCAGAAACTCATAGTCAACAACTTAAAATTCCATTGGATTTCACCCAAGGTACTTAACCATTGAGTACCTAAAATTGCATCACAACCACCTAATGCCAAAACATGAAAGTTGATACAAAATTACACTCCTTGGACTATCACAGGTACCTCACTACAAAGTCCTTGAGTTTTCACAATTTCACCATTAGCTACTTTGACCTTCAACACCTTTGTAACATCTACCCTTAGTTGTAAGTTACTGATCAAGGATGCATTCACAAAATTGTGAGTGCTACCCGTGCCTATCAAAATTACTAACCTATCACCTTTTACTCTTCCTTTCACCCTCATTGTGCCAGGTGTAGGTCTTCTTGTAGTAGCATATAAGGTAATCTCTACCTCCTCATCCTGATTAGATTGAACACCCTTATCCATTTTATGAACCACTCCACTATCCACATCCTCATCCAATTCTGTTAACCTCACACCAGAATTTTCCCCATGAACCAATTTAATTCCCTCCAAATGAAAAGTCTAGCATTCCTACATTTATGTCCAGGCCCCCATTTCTCATCATAATTGTAACAAAGTCCTTTTTTCCTCCTTTCATCCATTTATGCAGGAGTTATTCTCTTAATGGGTATACTAGACTCAGTTTCTACCGCACCATTACTTTTAGGAAAACCCAAGAAAGAGTTCTTACCTGAATCTTGTTGATTCTGCATATTCCTTCTGCAACTCATCACATATTCTTCTTGGATTTTAGCCAATCCAAATGCTGCATTCAAGGATTAAGGACTAAGCATTCTCACTAGCAAACGTATCTCATCTTTTAGCCCACTCAAGAAGCAGCTCAGCTTGCGTTAGAGCATTTTAATATTAAATAATTAAAATAAATAAATGTTATAGCATAAATGAAAAGATATGGGAGTAAATATGGAAGATAAGGAGTTAGTGCAAATGTTTAATCCCACATTGAAAAGGAGAGAGACTTTTTTATTCTTTTTAATTGTGGTGATTAATGGGCTAAAATGAATTGTCTTAGATATTGGGCTAGATACATGCGCAAGGGAGAGGTGAAGAGTAGAGGTATCAAAATTGGAAATGAATCAGCCTCTTGGATCCTCCTACTTGACAGCCCATTCAGAATAATTATTATATCCGTTGGTGAGTAAATAGCCCGAATTAATACTCCATTTTTACTATGGAAAATAAAGAGTCATTAACCCACTTAATGGACTATTCGTTTGGGCCTTTTCATTCTTCAGAAACTCCTTATCCCACCATTAATTGTGTAACTCCAGCCTATCAGATTAATGTCTAACAATTAATCTTGTAACATCTACTAAATCAGAATAATGGACCTAATTAATCAGAATAAATTGGGTAGTAATTTGGTGAGGCCCATTGAGCCTATAAATAGACTCATTCAGACCCAATCCATGTTACTGCAAAAAAATTACACTAAAAAAATAAAGAGATTCTTGGCAAGGAAGGGTGTTCTTTCTGGTGGAGTTTTGGGCTTGAACACTTTGTGCAGAGGTTGTTCTAGCCATACGACACTTGTTGGGCTGTTGTATCCTAGGGGAGACAAGTCAGAGAAAGTCTGCACCGGTTACAAAGTTTAGCCAACCAAGGGCTTGAATCTCCTTAAAGAGAGCGAGTGCCGCGCCTCAATCCAAATAGTGTTGTGTAATTTCTCCCTTTAAAGTAATAAAATTCAGTAGTATTATTCAGTTTCTCTTTGTATTATTTCCATTATCATTGTATTTGCACCAACAGCTTGTGCATTGGAGAAAGCCCTTTGATCCTATTTGATTTTGCTTCAAACTTTGCATTATACAAAGCTACTGTGGTGGTTTGCCTTAGCCTTGTTAATACCTCCATAGGATCATCATAGGCCGTTGATCCAAATCTTACATGTAAAGCTTGCACCAGGGATTCCCAATCAGAAAATATCCCAGCTTCCTCGGCTTCTTGGAACCATATTAATGCCTCCAATTCTCTGTGGAAAGAAGCTATCATTAGTTTTTCTGCAATTGGAGTTTGATAGTACCCAAAATGTTGATTAGCCTTGTAAACCAAGCTGGTCGGATCAACACCAAAAAATCGAGGGAAATCCAACTTCACAGATTTGGCGAGTGACAAGGTTGAAGAATTGGGAATTGAATTCGATTGCACATTTCTCTAAGGTGAATGTTGATTTCCATCTATGGAATTAAGCTTTTGCAGGATGACATTGATGTTCTGATTCATTTCATTCAGAGCTTTGGTATGAATGCTCTAAATCTTTTGTATTTCTTGGATGTCTTTGTTATGGTGGTTAGAGGTAGTTCAAAGAGAAGCAATAGCTTCATTCACTATATTCATGGCAGCGGCTCAAGTCTCAGTCATGGCAGTGCAAGAACGATGCTCTGATACCAATTGTTAGGATTGGACTGGTGGATTTATGGTGCAGCTGGATTCGAGGTCAGCTAGGCCTCCAGAAAAGAGAAAGAGAAAATAATAGAGGAAAGAAAAGGAAAAGACTGCATTGAAATAATACACTTGCTTGATTGTCCATTATACAACTCACTAGTCTCTTATACAACGCTAAGACAACTGTCAAGACCCATCAGTCCCTAACTAACTCTAACTGACTTGTACAGTCACTAACCAACTCTAATGTATCTCACATATGGACACTTAGGCATGTATACTCACTGCTGCATCACTGCTCACTGCATCACAGCTTGCTCTGCATCCCAGCACCAACACCCTCTTATTATACAACATACAAACCAACTCTCTTATTACACATCATACAAACCACTTATTACACATCATACTTATTACACATCATTCCAACTATGCTTAACAATTTCCTTGAAAATTCATCAAAAAAAAAAAAAAAAAAAAACTTTTGACATACTACTAACGTAACTACATCTATAACTATTTAAGCCATCTCTGATATCTATTTCTTATTGATAACTATAAAATTTACAACTAGCCAAGAACATAGAAAGTAATAAAGGATAAATGAAGGTAGAAAAAAAAGAAATGAAATCAAATGTCAATTAATAACCGTTATTTGGAAAATAAAAAGGTGGTCAGGAGGAGTAAGAAATAAAATAGAGATGGTTACATGGAGGACATCGAAAACTTTATAGTGCAATAAAATCAATTATTACATTCACTTAATTAAATAATAATCAACAATTAAATATAATAATTCAAAATTTAAACTTAAAACTAATCAAACTCTAACATATATATATATATATATATAATCATAATCTTCATACTCCATGATTTAAAAAAAAATTAATGAATAGTTCTACCTCTTATTTAATGTCTATGTTATACAAACCATCAACCAATAAATAATGATAATGGTAAAAAATGTTATAGACAAGATTATGAAAAATATGATAAAACTATTTTTTTTTTTTAAAAATCTTTATAAAGTCTAGGGATTAAAATAATATCTAATTTAAAAAATTATCATGCGCAACGCGTGGATCTATGACTAGTTTTAATACAACCTATGCATTAGTGCTTATATGTTATAATGTGCCCTTGATATGATATATATTACGGTGATGTAACATTAAGGTGTTTGGCTCATTTTATTTTTTCTAACATTACCATAATCGAAGATTACATAATATATCACATTACCTTAATCTTATCACATTTCTAAACAATGTCATGTTTTATTCTTATATTGAAATTATATTAATATAACATTATAATAATGTAATATTACGGTGTAATGTAACATCGAGCAAACCAAACACCCCTAAAATGAAAATTGAAGTACATCATAATATATATATATATATATATAAAATCTTTCCTCATGATGGACTAATGGAGTCTTAAATTAGGGTAGTGTGTAAATTTTTTTTTTTTTTTTTTTTAATTTCAGGTTAGTATGTAATTAAACCAAGATTTATTGGTGTTTAATTTTAAAAAATTGTCAAGGGTATTTTAATTCAATGATATTGGCTAGTCTTTCTTATGGGGAGGACAAGTTGCAAATTCCTTCTCCCACTTAACCATTATCTTAAAAATTAATAAAAAAAATCCCACAAAAAAATTTAAAAAAAAATTAAGAAAGAGGAAGAAAGTAAATTAAAATATGAATTTAGCATCAAATATGCCCTAGATTCCTTACAAATATATAATTATATTTCGTTTGTTTCGATGGAAAATATTTTCAATAGTTGTTTTGATGGAAAATATAGTTACAATTATATAATTATATAATTATACTAGACAACTTAAATAAATAAATAAATAAATAAATAAATAAATTATTTGAGTGATTGAGATAAACAAGTTGAGTTCGGTAGATACCACATTTTTTGAGTTTTGGTTGATCCAAACATCCTCTGATTCACATTATTTGTTGAGAGGTTGCTACGTCCATAAAATTTTTACAATATTTTCACAACAAATCATAAGTGGTTAGTTGTTATTGGTTCAAATTTGAACCTAACATTAAAATTACTTTTTTGCTCTAGCAATAACAACCAGTAACAACTTGCCACTTAAGATTTATTACAAAAATATTGTAAAAATGTTGTGAACATATCATTCCTCTTGATATAATTATTTCAAGCAAAACAAATGGAGCATTAAAGAAAAACCGGGAAAGATCAGTAAAATAACTGTTTTTTTTTTTTTTTAATTAAAAAAAAATATTTAACATAACTGTAAAATAACGGTTAAACCAACTAACTTTCAAAAAAACCCAAGCATTGAGATGAAACAAAAGACAGCTCTCAAAATCCATCCAAAATAACAAAGCAGTCATAGCTGCCTCTCCGCTAAAATCTTGCTCATCCAAATCTCTCTCTTCAACCATGCCATCCGAGCCTTTTCTAAGACTTTCGTTGCTATGTGTTCAATCAATAAAACTTCACGTTCGAACGTTTTGCAAACCCGTGTTTGCTTAACTCTCGTCGGGTGCCACTCTAAATGATCTTTACCATGGAATTGAGGTCCGGGAACCCTTTGGGAAAATGGGTGTGTTCGGGTTATGAGTCTTTTGATTTATATGTATGATAAAATGTGGTGCATTAAAGAGGACACAAGAGGTGTTTGATGAAATGGGTGTAAGAGATTTGGTTGGCCAGCGCGAGAGGTGGGGTGGGGAGGATATGGACCATATGGTGAATGTCCGCGATTTGATTGATGAGATTCCAGTAAGGAATGAGGCAAATGTTGATTTATGCAGAGATTAAGGCATACAGCACATGCTATTTTTTGTAGGATGCTGGAGAAAAATACTGTTTTTTCGAGTACTGAGTTGGTGGTGTGAGCACTGTGAGGACAAAAGGGTTTGGCAAGAAATGAACGAGAGAAGTGTAATTAAGCTTCATGAGTGCAGTTGGGATGAGATTAATCGCAAAGATCATGGAATTGAATTCAAGAACGGAACCTCAAGGGACTTATAGCAAAACTTTGAGGGCTATAGTAAGTGTGCCACAAGTCATCATTGATGCGTGAAAAGAAAACTCTTGCTGTTTAAAATTCATGGAGGGGTAGTTCTTCTTGATTGTATTTAATCTTCTGCTTTACAACACATTGGATTCTGTTCTCATTTGTGTTATTTTATTTTATTTTATTTCATTATCATTGGACGTCCTTGGAAGGTATTAATTTGGTTATTAATGATCAATTTTGTTTACTCAGGAACCAGGAAAGATACCAAGGCAAACTAGTGATAATATTATTGTGAGCCTAAGGATTACATATTGCTTATATGGAGGTTATATTTAATGACCCAGCTTCCTCTTGTTCTACTATTTGTTGGATGTAGTTATGTGGCTCAAGCACTGGGATTTCCTTATGTAGGCTGTAGCTATGCGTACTGGGGCTGTTTGTTATTGATTGCTTGCTTTAAAAAATTGGCCAACAACCATCTCAGTTTAAGAGAGTTTGTATAGCGTTGGTACCTTGATTTCAGACAACTTGAAAGCCCTGGTCATAGTTATCTAGAAGATGAAATGTATAAAAGGAATCCTTTGTCTCATGTGTATAGGCTCTAACGTTTAAGAGTCTAAGTGAATATTCTCTTTTAAGCAATATTAAAAGGCGCATATAAGGTCTTTCACTAAAAAATTTGTCCGTAAGTGTTGGGACTCAGAAAGTTTGTCTTAGGAATTAATATGTTATTCTACAAAAGAATAATGATGCCTCTCTGGGATATTCTAGAAATATTTAACTACATAGATTTGGCAGGGGTAGATTTAATTGAGAAGTAGAAAAATGAATGCTAGGATGGTCTTCAAAGAAAACTGCATTTTGCAGTTTTTTTATCTGATAACTGAAAAGGTCCATTATCCACTGTTTATTCTGGCAAAACAGGTTCATTGTTTGATGGCAGAAGATCTCAATACAGCCCTAACTTTTAGCATTTTTTATGATGTTCATTTGTGTCACTAGTCACTACAATTGTTTAGATGCTTCTGACTTGCATTCTAAGATTGCTACTAAGATGATTTAGCTTGCCAACAACATTTTCTTATCGGCTTTTAGTCTATTTGTTTATGTACAATTTTTTAAGGCTTCAACTTTTCCAGACACAACTATATGTACTTTAACCAACTTTCAGCAATTAAGCCTCTAGGAAAAAAGTTCATCCAAATGGCCACAAATGGATCCATTCTCTAGGATTTTTAGATTATGAGATGTCTTTAACATCAGTTCAGCAAGTAAATGACGTTATTATCTATAATTTCTATCACTATGAGTTTGTGTCTAATGATAGGTCATTACCATAACAAATCTACTACTAAGTCTCGTAGTGTTGTATACTTTATTTTAGAAGCAAATGAACTCATCAACATTGTTTTGGTTTTATTTCAAAGAGTTGTGTATAGAAGGCCATCATCTAATGGAACACTGCCTTAAAATAGTTTCAATTCATCTGCCATCTTTAACAGAGTTGTTACTTGAACATTTTTTCTTTAAACAAGGGTCCTCACATCAGTCAATTTTGTCATTTATCTAATTCTTTGTTATTAAATATATATTGTACTTGTAACGAATTACATATATTCATGTATTTGCAAAGAAACTATACTTCTGAACATCGTTAACAATCAACCGAACTGCAGAAATTGTGGTTACAACAGCAAGTAGAGAAAAAAGAATAATGTTGGACCAATGCCCAGTGGCGGCTATACAGCCAGCCCAGGGGGTTCAAATGAACCCCCTAGCCTAGCCAAAAAAACAAAAACTATATATATAATTTTTTATTTTTTATTTGTTTTGACTCCTAAACTAAAATTTTGAACACCATAATCTTAAATTTTGTTTAATCCCAATTGAAATAAACTTGAATATGATCATCTTGATTCTACTTTCACAATATTATTTCACAATAATTTTAAAATAAAAGTTAAATGGCAAGTTTTAATTGATTTTTATCTAAATCCCACAAAAGATGTCATTTTTTACATATTTTTAACAACTTGCCACCAAGATTAATTTGTTATGAAAGTGTTGTATCAGTAGCTCTATTTTTAAAATTGCTACTTTGCTTTTAAAAAATAAATAAATAAATAAACCTTCCCTCCAACTCTAGCTTACTTTGCCATCGGCTGTGGAATGAAATTGTTTTTCCTTGCACTTTTCTTCTTTAATAGCAAAAAATTACACCACTATTAGCATACAAAAATTACAATGCTATTGACCCTCCTAGAAAAAAATCCTGGAGCCGCCACTGCCAATGCCATACCTTCTTTTCTAGTCTGGCTGCCTTTCCTTTGACCTGTAACAGGGATGGAGTAAATATATTTTAGTTTTACTTATTGCTTCTTTAATATCTTTCATAAGTAAAATCAAAGCAGTCCAGAAAAGGTTAGTTACCTTGAGAAAATTCATACTTGGGAACACAAAGGCTATATGTATGAGCGTAAATGATCCAAACAAATTCACAAAGTCGCCCATGAAAGGAAAAGCTGCTGTCATGAATGTATTAAATGAGATGAGGAGTGCTTGCACATAGAAACTACGCTTGATTTTTTCTTCCAAATCCATGCTCTCATCAAGCTTGAGGAACTTAGTATCAAGGGTCTCATGAATTGGTGCAAGAAACATCTATGTTCATTATCAACACAATGAATCAGACTTCAGTTGAAAGGTCCCCATTAAGTCATTACAGCAATTTAATCATAAGGACCGTTCATATAGTTTGCTTTCTTTTAGCTTTTTGTGGACTTTCGAATTTTTTGTACTGGAAAAATTTATAATTGTAACGTTTCAACACAGCATAAACTTCAAGTAGAAGCTTGGTAGTATTAATAATAGAAGTTTTGCAAAAGGCTTTATGAGAGTCCTATGCCTTGAAGGTCAAGTCTTGAGTAATTTTCCCATAACCTAAGGCTTACTAGAAAATAACTTAGAGGTGGCCTTTCCTATCCTGCTAAGGAGTATGGTTAAATCTGAGCTTAACCTTAAAAAGAAAATTAAACTATATATCTTCCATGCTGGGAGATTATAGACTGTAGAAAAGTAGCAAAGTTGATGACAATCTTGACCCATTTGGGATCGCTTAGCTCTTCAGGAAGGTATGTGGATACCACTGAACCATAAGCCCAGTAACCTACGATGCTTACCCCATGGTAAACTAAGAGCCCTGCAGTGTATTGAGTATATAAGGCTTTCCTCATGTTCTCGACTGCCGGCTTGCGCAAAGTTGACTGCATGGTGAATATAGAAAGATTAATGGAAAATTTGTCTATATTACTGTAGTAACCTGTATTTCGAGTAGCAAGCCGGAGGTGTTACAAACAAAATTTTCTTTTTAAATCCTTAATGGTATTTAAAATAAGGGTAAAACAGAGGTATAATTCTTCAGCCTATCAAACAATACAATTTTTTCTACATTCATTAATGCAACCACATGGTTGAATTTAATTATGGAATAGTTGAATTTAAGTAGGAAATCTAATATTGCATCTAAAGAAGTGCACTTGAGTTTTGCGTTAATGCAGTTATGGAGCCCCCCGTCCCATTCTTGAGAAATTTTAAAGGATACTCAATGGAGTAAAATTTTTGTAGACAATACACATTTGTAAAGGAAAGCAAGACTTTATTATGTAGAATTATTAATTAGACATGACATAAATGCCCATGAGTAACTCAGCGGAGTGCCACTTTCAATAACTTGTAGCATCTATGGAATGGACCATTTGGGTTATATCAAATTATAATTGATAACCACCATTTATCAATTACAGACCCTACAAAACTAAAGCCCAGCTAATACACTTTGTGTGTGTGTGTGTGTGATCAAAGATAATATGCATTAAAGTTGAGCCATCTTTTATATATATATATATATATATATTAAAGAGAAACGGGAGAGATTCCTAACTCATTTTGAGGGGTAAAAAAAACATAAGATAAGAAAAGAGATGGAGATGGACCCATCCCAATTATAAGAGACAGCCTAACGAGCCACATTATGAGACAAAAAGTTTACATTCTTCAAGACAAAAATAAAATCCCACCAAGACAGGGAGCCTAAAACCCTTTTCAGGTTAGAGAATAAAGGAGCTAAAAACAATGGGGGAAGAATGTAGCTACAAAAGAGATTCAACTACTCAAGTAATACTTAGGTACTCCTGAAGCATGGAGAATGATGTTCATTCTTCTTACATTTATGGTAGAATCCATTATGAATCTGATAAGAGGGAGCACTATTTATCTATGCTTCGAAAGTACCTAAGAATGCTCTCTTTGGAATTTCCTTCAAAGATAACAACATATTCAAATTTATGGTGGACAATGAGTTTTATTACTTGAATGGGCAAACGCAACATCCCCATATTCATTTTGGCACATAGTAGTAGTGAATAGGATGGGTTAGATGGCGACATCAAAATAATTAACCGTCACCCAACCTGATTGTGAAGGACACCGACATAAGTTTGAGGTTGAAACTTGAAACTAATAAGGTCCAGGTTGAAAAGTGGTCAAGATAGGCCTTTTTATTCTTTTCAGCATCTTTTGTAGGATTTAGGATGTGCTCAGGAAAAATGGTTTGGTTACAGAATCTCCAAATATTTTCAAACATGACAGTAGCAAAGAGAGTAAACTTGTGACCTTTATTAGGAATCTTCAAAAATTGATGTGGAAAGATGACATATTTTACTAGATCACTTGGAGTCGTTGGGAAAAATATCTTATTTTATTATGTCTGGTGATGACCTTAAAATGAAATAGAGTTGTTTTCAATAGTTGAGCCATCATTAGCCAATGATTGCAATGGCTTGATTTGAGAATGAAAAGGCTAAAGCTGATGCAATACGAAAACTATTAGGCCAATCCCCCATCATTAGCCAAAAGTTCCAAAATTACTAAAAACAATTCTATCTCATTTTGAGGTCACTCTCAGACATAAGGAAAGGAGATATTTTTTCCAAAAATATTTTTTGAAAACTAACTTATTTTTGGAAAATAACTTATTTTTTAGAAAACATTAATATCGAAACAATCAAAGCATATCTTTCGGTGTTTCCAATAAATACCTTCGTTGCCCTGCATCTAGTAAAAGCATGCACTTCCGTTTATCAAATTCATAACAAAGGTTCTTAAAATTCTTCTTTCTCTTGAAATTTTTGAAGTTGTCAATTTTAGTTGTTACAAAGTAAATTTTTAACTTTTATTTGAATTTTCTAATACTAGTCCTTGTGAATTGTTTGAACACAACCTTGTGCTAGAAAATTATGCAATGTTTTGTACTAAATCTATAAAACCAAAATAATTTATGTGAAGGAAATCTTAGCCACGTACTAATCCTCTACCAAAACATTCATCTTTGAACTGTTCTTTGATGAAAGGTGATTGGTAATAGAAAATCACGAAGGGTTACCATCTTTGAGTCATTATTCCTAACCATCATTACCAACAAATTCCGGCTACCATGGCTAGATTAATTGCTCTCAACTATATTCTCTATTTGTGTCACTTTCTTTAAAACGTAACTATCACAAAAAACACAGACTTAAGAGACCCCGTGAAATCCAATAAAAAGCAAACCCACCACACTTCTCTTCACAAGCACTACAGTCAGTCCTAGATCTTATTATTAATATAGTTCATAACCCCATTTGAGCTTTGACATGGCTTCAGCAAACTTTTCCTACTATAAACTGAAACAAGAAAGTTGGTTGATTGATGAAGAATCAAAAGAAGAGAGATCGCTCAGAAAGATAAGGAGATGGTCCGAGATTACAAGGTCACTAGGCAGGAGAAGACCGAAGGTTCGAATTCCGGGCTTGAGGAGGTTCTTGAGGAAAAAGAAGAGGTTTATCAATAGACTTAAAATTTCATGGAGAAAGGCTTTGAAGAGGTTGAAGAATGGACAGGTTCACATGAATGATCTATTTGGTGGAAGTTATCTGGTTGTGCAGTTTAATTATGGAACTCCTTTCAAATGTGGTGAGAGACCTTATATGGGTCATGGCCTTCATGGCATGCCCTCTAGGCAAGGAAGAATTGCCTGAATATATCTATCCATTAAATTTGGTAATGTATGTTGCAATTAC
Organism: Quercus gilva; assembly: GCA_023621385.1. Taxonomy (NCBI): domain Eukaryota; kingdom Viridiplantae; phylum Streptophyta; class Magnoliopsida; order Fagales; family Fagaceae; genus Quercus; species Quercus gilva. Next base: position 7,070,530 of record CM042482.1, on the reverse strand, counting down.
TCGTATAGTATTGTATGATGCTTATTACTTTTGTGTCTTTGAATTTATGTGATTTTTTTTTTTTGAATAATTCAATTGTTATAACTAGTGAGAGAAAGAAATTTGAATCCTAATTCTTCTTATAAAAAAAGATCAAATAACGTCATTGAATTGCAAGGGGATTGTAAGAAATATACTAGAATTTTTGGATTATAATTTATAAATTAATTAATTAATTAATTAATAAAATAAAAGAGGCTAGCTAGTAATGGTAGTGTTGACAAGAAATATATTTAATAAAATATTTCATTACCATACATTCTAGAAAATTCTCCATGAATCACTTCCGACAGAGTTGCTATGAAATCGACATATAACCAATAAAATACAAAACGACCTTTTTCTTTTCTTTGAAAGCTTCTTCTATATCATATGAAAATGTATGCTATAAAGTAAAGTATAGATAAATATACAATAATTGTAAGGAACAGAAGTCTTACTTTGTTTGCAATAAATGGAACAGTAGTGGTGCTTTTTTTTTTTTTTTTTTTTTTTTTTTGTAATGCAAGAAACAATGGGCAATGCTATAGATAAAAAATAAAAAATAAAAAAAAATTAACAATTGTTGACAAGTTTTTACTTATTATTATCTAGAGTTACTATTGATATCAATTATTTACCTACCATTAATAAATAATAATCAGCTACCTTAGTTATTTTGGTTTTTTATTTTTAAAGAAAGTGCTACATTAGTAGGAATAGGATGTGAAAGTTTTTGTCAAATATTTTTTGTGCCTACAGACTTTCTCATAAAATATCGTTCTTTTGTATCTATCTCAAGTTATTGCTAGCTACCAGCTTTAATCCAACATTAATTTAGATTTTAAATCTAGATTTTGAAATCCAATCTGGTCCAAATAGTCTTTAAGTTTGAAGATCTTCAATAAGGTACGAAAATTCTTAGGTAGCAGTAATTTAAAATTTACTCTCTTTTTTCCCCGTAAAGTTCCCATCTATTTGTAAAATTTATGAGGATGAGAATATGGAGGTCAATTTTTTATATAATTTTTGGATTTTCAAGTTTTAGATTTTATTTCCTTATTTTTAATTTCTTTATGTTTTTTTTATTCTAAATAATTTACTATGGTTTGGAATATTTTATTTGGGACATTGGAATTAATTTTTATAGAATCTATGCATTAGTTCATATATGCTATAATGTGTTCTTGATGTGATATAGATTACGGTGATGTGACATTAAGGTGTTTGGCTCATTTTATTTTTTCCTAACATTATCATAATTTAATATTACAAAATATATCATATTATCTTAATATTATTATATTCTTAAACAATGTAATGTTGTATTATTGTATTAAGATTACATTAATGTAACATTACAATAATATAACATTACGATGTAGTGTAACATCCAACGAACCAAACGCCCTCTAAAATGAAAATTGAAGTACATCATAATATTAAAAAAAAAAAAAATCATTCTTCATGATGGAGTCTTAAATCAGGGTAGAGTGTAATTTTTTTTTTTTTTTTAATTCAGGTTAGTATGTAATTAAACCAAGATTTATTGGTGTCTAATTTTTAAAATTGTCAAGGGTCTTTTAATTCAATGATATTGGCTAGTCTTTTTTATGGGGAGGACAAGTTGCAAATTCCTTCTCCCACTTAACCATTTATCTAAAAAATTAAAAAATATTCCATAAAAATTTTAAAAATAAGAAAGAGGAAGAAAAAATTTTAAATTATGAATTTAGCATCAAACATGCCCTAAATTCCTTACATATATATAATTATATTCCGTTTGTTTAGTTGGAAAATACTTTCAAAAGTTGATTTCTTTCCTTACTTGATTATGACCTTGAAAATATACTAGATAACTTAAAAAAAAAAAAAAAAAATTTTGAATGATTGAGAGCTTGTTTGAATTAAGCATCACTCATAACTCAAATTCAATTCCCATAACTCATTTCTCTATCTCTATTTTTTTACTCACTCTAGAAATAACTTGTTTGGTTTCATATCTTGATGTATTTTTCTATAACTCAAATTTTTGCATAAAGTGGTGGGGCCTATTAAAAACCCATAACTCAAAACTCAAAAACATCTAAGTTGTGCTCTTAGTTTCCATGACTCAAACTCAAACTCAAATTCTTGAGTTTTAAGTTTTGAAAACTCAACTAAAAAATCAGTCCAAACAAGTTGAGTTTCGATGCTATTTTTGAGTTTTGGGTGATCCAAACACCCTCATACTCACACTATTTGTTATAATATTCCATATATTTCAAGCAAAACAAACGGTGCATTAAAGAAAAACCGGTAAAGAACAGTAAAATAACTGTTTTTTTTTTTTTAATAAAAAAATTATTTAATATAACGGTTAAACCAGCTAACTTTCAAAAAAACCCAAGCATTGAGATGCAACAAAAGATAGCTCTCAAAATCCATCCAAAATAACAAAGCAGTCATTGCTGCTTCTCTGCTAAAAATCTTGTTCATCCATATCTCTCTCTCTCTCTCTTTAACCATGCCATCCGAGCCTCTTCTAAGACTTTCGTTGCTTTGTGTTCAATCAATCAAAGTTCACGTTCGAACGTTTTGCCGACCCGTTTTTGCTTAACTCGCGTCACGTGCCACTCTAAATGATCTTTATCATGGAATTGAGGTCCACGGACCCTTTGTGAAAATGGGTGTGTTCCGGTTATGAAGGCTTTGATTGAAATGTATGGTAATTGGTAAATGTGGTGCATTAAAGAGGACACATGGAGTGTTTGATGAAATGGGTGGAAGAGATTTGGTTGGCTCGCTGGGAGGATTTGGACCATATGGTGAATGCCTGCGATTTGATTGATGAGATGCCAGTAGGGAATGTGGAAAATGTTGGTTTATGTAGAGATAAAGGTATACAGCGCGTGATTTTTTTTTAATAGGATGTTGGAGAAAAATGCTGTTTTTTGGACTACTGAGTTGGTAGTGTGAGCACTGTGTGGACAAAAGGGTTTGGCAAGAAAGGAAGGAGAGAAGTGTAATTAAGCTTCATGGGTGCCGTTGGGTTGAGATTAATCGCAAAGATCATGGAAATGAAATCAAGAACTGAAACCTTAAGGGACTAATAGCAAAACTTTTAGGGCTATAGGAAGTGTGCCACAAGTCATCATTGATGCGTGAAAAGAAAACTCTTGCTGTTTAAAAATTCAGGGAGGGGTTAGTTCTTTCTGATTGTATTTAATCTTCTGCTTTGCAACACATTGGATTCTGTTTTCATTTGTGTTTTTCATTTTATTTTATTTTTTATCATTGGACGTCCTTGGCAGGTATTAATTTGGTTATCAATGATCAATTTTGTTAACTCAGGAACCAGGAAAGATACCAAGGCAAACTAGTGCTAATATTGTTGTGACTTGTGAGCCTAAGGATTACATATTGCTCATATGGAGGTAATATTTAATGACCCAGCTTCCTCATGTTGTACTATTTTGTTGGATATAGTTATGTGGCTCCAGCACTGAAATTTCCTTATTTAGGATGTCTTGAGTTAGTGAAAACTCTGACACTATGTTGTTGAACAAAAGACTAAATATTTTATTTTAAACTTGCTCCTTAAATTACAACACTTTTACCAGCACTATTATTGCATCAATACACACACGGCACTATTACATACACTCACTCACCAAATCCACATGCACACCTACGGACACTATAGCCCTCTTTGTTGACTTTGCTTCACTTCTCTCTAATTTTACTTCACCTAACACTTGACTTCAGGTCACTCAGTTCACAATACTTCACTCTACGCGTCTCTCTCACACCTGCTACTAGTCCCACAGTCTACTTCACAAGTCTCTCACAGCTCATACCACAGCTTCCTCATGTTGTACTATTTTGTTGGATATAGTTATGTGGCTCAAGCACTGAGATTTCCTTATTTAGGATGTCTTGAGTTAGCAAAAACTCTGACACTATATTGTTGAACAAAAGACTAGATCTTTTATTTTAAACTTACTCTTTAAATTACGACACTTTTACCAGCACTATTATTGTATCAATACACCCACGGCACTATTACATACACTCACTCACCAAATACACATGCACACCTACGGACACTATAGCCCTCTTTGTTGACTTTGCTTCACTTCTCTCTAATTTACTTCACCTAACACTTGACTTCAGATCACTCACTTCACAATACTTCACTCTACACGTCTCTCTCAAACCTGCTACTAGTCCCACACTCTACTTCACAAGTCTCTCACAGCTCATACCACAAGTGGCAACCAAAGGTTCCTATTTATACAAGCATAAGGTCGGTTAAGTAACCGACATTGAAGCTTCTAGCTTCATCTAATTTCTGCCACCAGAGATCTAGTAGTTCTAGGCTTTATTTTATTATTATTTTAATATCTAGCCCATAACAGCCTCTAGACTATTCAACAATTTACTGCTGAGTTTTACTTTTACATAGAAGTCTCTATAGATATCTCATAGTGAAATTCGAAAAGAGCATCACAGAGAAATTTTCGAAATGCAAGAGAATTTTCTAGAGAATGAGAGAGAGGCGGTGCTTGATTTTAACAGGATGTAGCTTTTTTTTTTTTTATTGCTAAGTAAGAATGTTATATATACAAACGGAGTAAATGCATGAAAAACATAGAGCAAACCTAGAAAATACAAGAAGAAGAAAACAGTGAAAAAACAAAAAAGAAAACCAACAACATATTAATTACAAAAGAGAAAGAGAGCTAAGAAAAGAGGGGAGAGAATCACTAGTCATGAGTCCCCATGCCCAAAACCAATCAAAAAGAGTTCCACTAAAAGAGGCATCATCTGAACACAGGAACTATACAAATCCTCAAAAGTCTGCTGATTCCTTTCCTTCCAAATACACCATAGGATGCACAACAGAACTAAATTCCAAACCTGAGACAAATGCTTCCCCAACCAATTCCACCGTCCAAAAAGCAAATATGGGATCGATCTAGGTATAACCCAAGACAAACCAAAAGTAATTAAGACAAATCTCCACAACCGATAAGCCAAGGTACCAACACTATACAAACTCTCTTAAACTGAGATGGTTGTATGATGTAGCTATGCGTACTGGGGATGTTTGTTATTGATTGTTTGCTTTATCCCCAGTACGCATAGCTACATCATAAGTATGATGTAGCTGTGCGTACTAGGGATGTTTGTTATTGATTGTTTGCTTTAAAATATTGGTCAACAACCATCTCAGTTTAAGAGAGTTTGGATAGTGTTGGTACCTTGATTTCAAACAACTTGAAAGCCCTGGTCGTAGTTATCTAGAAGATGAAATGTATAAAAGGGTTCCTTTGTCTCATATTTATAGGCTCTAAAGTCGGCTCGTTTGGTAAAAGAGTTTGAGTAATGTTGTTTGAGTGTTCTTGATATACGTATGGGTGAAAAAATGTGTTGAAATGTGTGTAAAATTGTTTAAAATGTGAAAATATGTGTTTGAGTTGTGATACCAAACGGGAGTCTTAAGTAAATATTCTGTTTTTAAAGCAATATTATAAAGGGCATATAAGGTCTTTCACAAAAAACTTTTCCTTAAGTGCTGGGACTCGGAACTAGCCACATCTGTGCTATATCTCAAAAGGACTAGTTACAATTAAAGCTCTTTGTAGTTGTTAATAAAGCCCAAACCTACTCAGTAAATACTCGACGTGGGACTCATCACACATCCACACAATCAATCAAATTGGGGTATCACAATCTCTCCCCACTTAAATCCCTAACGTCCTCGTTAGGACACACTTTGTGGGGTAGTGTCGCTAAGTCCACACGGGATTACCAGGCCGACTCTGATACCATATGTAACGACTCAAGGAAAAGCGCTAGCCACATCTACGCTATACCTCAAAAGGATTAGTCACAATTAAAGCTCCTTGTAGTTGTTAATAAAGCCCAGACCTACTCAGTAAATACCCGATGTGGGACTCATCACACACCCACACACATCACACAATCAATCAAATTGAGGTATCACAGTTTGTCTTAGGAATTTATGTTATTCTACAAAAGAATAATGCTGCCTCTTTGGGATGTTCTAGAAAGATTTAACTACATGGATTTGATAGGGGTAGATGTAATTGAGAAGTAGAGAAATGACTGTTAGGATGGTCTTCAACGAAAACTGCATTTTGCAGTTTTTGTATCTGATAACTGAAAAGGTCCATTACCCACTGTTTATTCTGGCAAAACAGGTTCATTGTTTGATGGCAGAAGATCTCATACGGCCCTAGCTTTCAGCATTTTTTATGATGTTCATTTGTGTCACTAGTCACTACAATTGTTTAGATGCTTCTGACTTGCATTCTAAGATTTCTACTAAGATGATTTAGCTTGCCAACAACATTTTCTTATCCGCTTTAAGTCTATTTGTTTATGTACTGTTTTTTAAAGCTTCACCTTCTCTAGATACAACTATACTTTAACCAACTTTCAGCAAATAAGCCTCTAGCAAAAAGCTCATCCAAATGGCCACAAATGGATCCATTCTATAGGATTTTTAGTTATGAGATGTCTTTAACATTAGTTCAGCAAGTAAATGACATTGTTATTATCTATAATTTCTATCACTATGAGTTTGTCTCTAATGATTAGTCATTACCATAACAAATCTACTACCAAGTCTCGTAGTGTTGTATACTTTATTTTAGTAGCAAAGGAACTCATCAACATTGTTTTGGTTTTATTTCAAAGAGTTGTGTATAGAAGACCATCATCTAATGGAACACTGCCTTACAATATTTTCAAATCATCTGCCATCTTTAACAGAGTTGTTACTTGAACATTTTTTCTTTAAACAAGGGACCTCACATCAGTCAATTTTGTCATTTATCTAATTCTTTGTTATTAAATATATATGATACTTGTAACGAATTACATATATTCATGTATTTGCAAAGAAACTATACTGCTGAACATCGTTAACAATCAACCGAACTGCAGAAATTGTGGTTACTACAGCAAGTAGAGAAAAAAGAATAATGTTGGACCAATGCCACACCTTTTCTAGTCTGGCTGTCTTTCCTTTGACCTGTCACAGGGATAGAGTAAATATATTTTTGTTTTACTTATTGCTTCTTTAATATCTTTCATAAGTAAAATAAAAGCAGTCCAGAAAAGGTTAGTTACCTTGAGAAAAATCATACTTGGGAACACAAAGGTTATTGGTATGAGCGTAAATGATCCAAACAAGTTCACAAAGTCCCCCATGAAAGGAAAAGCTGCTGTCACAAATGTGTTAAATGAGAGGAGTGCTCGCACATAGAATCTACGTTTGATGTTTTCTTTCGAATCCATGCTCTCATCAAGCTTGAGGAACTTAGTATCGAGGGTCTCATGAATTGGTGCAAGAAACATCTATGTTCATTATCAATACAATGAATCAGACTTCAGTTGAAATTTCCCCATTAAGTCATTAAAGCAACTTAATCATAAGGACCGTTCATATAGTTTGCTATCTTTTAGCTTTTTGTGGGCTTCAAATTTTGTGTACCGGAAAAATTTATAATTGTAACGTTTCAACACAGCATAAACTTCAAGTAGAAGTTTGGTAGTAATATTAATAGAAGTTTTGCAAAAGGCTTTATGGGAGATTGCGCTTACTTCTTAAGTCTAGCTTTCCCATTTCTTACCCTGCTAAGGTGTATGGTTAAATCTGAGCTTAACCTTAAAATGAAAATCAAAATATATATCTTACATGCTGGGAGACTATAGACTGTAGAAAGGTAGCAAAGTTGATGACAATCTTGACCCATTTGGGACCGCTTAGCTCTTCAGGAAGTATGTGGATACCACTGAACCATAAGCCCAGTAACCTACTATGCTTACACCATAGTGGGACTAAATCAAATCTATATATTTAAACATTTGGCATTAAGTGGTATTTTGACACAGAGTGTCCAAAACTTCAGCAAGCTCAATCAAAAATCATATATCTATTCATCCTGCATTCTTTAAGTCGATATTAGTTGGGTCCTCCATAGTGGAACCCATATAAATAAATAAAGACTTTTAGATTTTTTTTATTCAATAAGAATTTGAGAATTAATATACATAGTGGGACTAAAATCAAATCTATATACTTTATTAGCAAAAAAAAAAAATCTATATACTTAAACTTTGGCATTAAGTGGTGTCTTGACACAGGAGTGTCTGAAATTTCAACAAACCTAATCGAAAATCATATATCTAACCATCTTGCATTCTTCATGTTGATATCAGTTGGGTTCTCCATACTTTGATATTTGATATTAAAGTAAATCTTAGAAACAACTAAATGTTGTACCTTAGATTTTTTTTTTTTTTTTTTAATTTAATAGACATGGATCAAATTTGAGAAGTATTTTTTTTAAAAAATGAATTAGAGAATTAATATAACACAAGTAATGTGTTATATTAAAGTCTTAATTAAAAACTCCCAAGGTAATAACTCCCCATGAATGCATTATGCATTGGGTGGGCTCCGGGGTTACATCTATTAAGCTTTTTATATCCATTAATTTCTTTCTCCTTGTTTACCTTTTAAAAACCTTTTAAAAAACTTAGCATTATTCATAATTTAATTTATTGGGTTTGACAAAGATTCCAGGTGCTGTCCTAGTGTCCTCTTATCATTACATAATCAGGCGTAAAACTCGGCTTACATGCGTGCCCACTTGCACCTGAGTTCTTGCATTTTTTTTTTAATTTCATTTTAAATCTTATAATTTAGAAATAATCAAAATTAAATCCTATAATTTCAAAATTTTTAAATTAAACCTTAAATTCTTGAAAAGCAATAAAGTAAACTTTTAAAATTAGTACATCACCATTAAATAAAGATTTACCATAAAAAAAAATTAAGTGAATTTCAATTAGCTCAATTAATAAAAAAAATTTATCGCCGAATAAAATATATGAAAAAAAATTCTAAAAATAAATATAAAGAAAAGACGGAGATGTTGGACTAAAGGATAGCTGATGGCAAAAGAGTTTCAACTATCACATCCCTTATACCAACATCCCAAGCAAAGACCACCCCGATTTTCATAACTTTCGGCGAAAGTTATGAAAATCGGGGTGGTCTTTGCTTGGGATGTTGGTATAAGGGATGTGATAGTTGAAAGTGATTCCAAGATAGTGACTGACACTGTTCTAGGTTTATATACTCCTCCTATGGTTGTCTTCAATGTTCTTGTTGGTCCAGCTCACAGCTAAAAGATTTTAGATTAGAGCAACCACATCAGTCCGTCTAAAAGATTCCGTCTATTTTACACTAAAAACCTACTTTTTCTATTTTACATTACCACATTTTTAAAACACCCACATCAATTAATCTATTTTACACATCTATTCTAATTAAATAATATTATTTATTATTTATTTATTGTTATTTATTAATACCCATTCTCTCTCATAAACACCCACAACATCAACTCTCTCACTTCCTCTTAAGAAAAAAAAAAAAAACATCAGCTCTCTCTCTCTTTCCCTCACTCTCTTCCTCACAATCGCCTCACCCAGCCTGCCGTCGCCGCTGATCCAGCTCTCCGCCGATGCCCTCCGCCGATTCGGCCTCCCTTTCGCTTTCACCCTCCCTCTTTCCTTCGCCCCTCCCTCTCTTCCTCCACCACCAATCCTTTGCCTTTCACCCCCAACCGACGACCTTCGCCTCCTACCCCCCACAGACGATAACAATGGAAGATCTGGCGAATCGAGCAGCAGCAGTGGCAGCAAATCCGATTCCATTGGGCATTTCATGTGAGTTTTCCATTGAGTATGGTTTGGGCTGGGTTTTTTGGTGGGGTTGTATTGTTTTTGGGTTGGGTTTACCGATGAGTTTTGATTGATTTTGAGTTTGGTTTTCAATGGGTTTGTCTTGATTTTGAGTTGGATTTTCTAATTGCTTTTCCGTTGATTTTGGGTTTACCGTTGATTTTGCTTTTCCATTGGTTGGTTATTCTGGCACGCTGGGTTGTTGTAAATGTTGGGGAAGAGGAGTTTGATAGAGGGGAGAGAAAAAAGAATTAAAAAATCGTTTACACGGTGAATAATAACCGTGTATATATCCACGGTTACTGTTCATTTGCAAGACGATCATGTATATTTAGACATTTTTACACAGATTAATGTGGAAGGTTTTTGGGATAAAATGTGTAAATTGGAGCACTTTTTGTATTTTACAAGAGTATCCACGAGGTGGTGTGGATGCTCTTAGTTCAAATCTCCCATGTGAAATAACAAGATAATAAAGTTGTACATTTATTGGCAAAATTTGCTAAACAAATAGATAATATTGATAATTATGTAACATAGGTAGAGGAAAATTCATCATTATTTAAGTCAATGGTTGCTCAAGATGTACTAAATTTATCTTTTTCTTAATAAAATTATTAGTTTTTTTTAAAAAAAAAAAAATAATAATAAGGATGGCTGATGCAATTGGGGACAAACTTCCAACGTAACATTGGAAAGGAATGTATTGGTGGGCAGTAGAACAAGATATGTACGCATTGTTCTTAGCCATCCATTTACAATTTTCAAAAGAATATTCGAAATTTGTTTCTATTCAAATGATTAAAGGAAAATACAACTTTTTTGTTGGGGTGGATTGAAAAGGTTGATTTTGGAAACAGAATGTTTGTATTGCCTCTTGTGCAGAAAGTATTACATCAATTTTGATTCTAAAATTTAATTTTTTTACTTTTCAAAAGTTTAGGATTTAATTTTGGTACCTTTAGAAATAATAGGATTTAAAATGAAATTTAATATTTTTTTTTTGGGTCATAACATGGCAACCCTTTTTCAATACATGATCATGTTCCATCACTATTTCAACAGCTATTGAGTCAGAACTTTTGTTTTTGTTTTTTAAGAATCAATGAGTTAGACTTTTACCATCTAAATTTGCTGACATAAATATATATATATATATATTTATATATATATATATATATATAGACACTATGACTTATTCTTTAATGTAAGTTAGTGGAAAGCTTATTCCACAAAAAAAAAAAAAAAATGAAAAAGAAAAAAAAAAGGAGGAAGAAGAAGAAGTTAGTGGAAAGCCACATAGTCCAAACTAAGACTAAGCGTTAAGAAGCTGGACTGTCTTCATTTTGTACATGTATTTTGATTTTCAAGCACCGACTGTAGAGTCTCAATGATCACTTAAAAATGAATATTTGAATTATGTAGTTGGTGACACATCAGTTTGTAGGGGTGTGCGTAGAGATGCCATCATCGATCTTCCTGCACCACTACTGCTACTAACCGATGAAGCCGAAACCGGGGATCGGAGTGCAAATGGACTTTCGATGCTGGTGCGGTGCAGTCATCGGATCAGAGAGCCCGAAACTTATTCTCGCCGAATCAAACCAATACTTGCATATAACTTTCAAAGGTTTGGTCTGTTTGGATACGACGTCGTTTCACCGAGTATCTATTTTATTTTATTTTTTTTAACAAAACGTTGTTGTATTGGGTGTTATTAAAAAAAAAAAAAAACAAACAAACAAAACGGTGTCGTATTTTGCTAGGTTTTTAGATTTCTCCTTAAGTATAAATTCTTTCTTTCACTCTCAGAACCCTTAACTCTCTCTCTCGCTCTCGCCTCTCACCGGTCTGAGTCCTTGACGCCTCGCCTCAATTGGCCTCTGTAGCAACCAACAAATGCTCACCAGTCACCGGGACCAATTGGACCTGGTAGTGCTAACCCTAACCCACTTGAACTTGCAGTACCAATTGGACCTGCTGTTGTTTTTTGAACAAATTGAATAGATTTTGTGTAAACAAGTTGAACAGTTTTTTTTTTTAATTTTTTATTTTAATAAAGTTTCAGTTGAACAGATTTTTTTTTTTTTTTTAGTTGAACATATTTAAAAAAAAAAAAAAAAAAAAAAAAAAAAACATCAACAACAACAACAACAACAACAACAAATGGAATAGTTAAGGTTTCAAACCGACCAAATCAAGTAGACCAAACCGCACCGCTATAGGTTGGAAAACCGACCCTAATCGGTATGCATCGCTTTAATTATGAGAAAACCAATCCCTATTGGTTTGGTAACAAATTTGAGAAAAAAACGAAGCCAACTGAACCGCACAAACCCCTATCAGTTTGTAATCTCAATATAGTAAAAGTTGTAGTACTCTTAGCAATACCAAAAAAAGATAAGGTGTAAACGTGTTGATTCATTAAATGCATTCTGTAGGGACCTGATTTGGGTCCTTAGCCCAAGGGTTGGTGGACTCAGGCTCAAAAAGCGCAAAACAATAAATTTGTAGAGAATGAGTTGGAGAAATTGGGTTTTAATGAATCAAACAAATACCAAAGTAGATTCAGAATGGCAAGAGACTAAGAAAATGGACACTTATACTAGAGAAAGTCATCCTCGGCAAAGTCCGAGGAGATCAATTCTTATATATTTCCCTCAGGTTGGATTACAGGATCAGTTGTTGATGCTACAATTTTTTTCTCTTAGTTTTTCAATCCCTCTCCCTTTAGGGGTCTCTTACATTATATATCTCCCACCTAATGATCTTGGCCTTCCATTTGTTGATCATCTAAGCCACTACTTGAGTGCTTGTCCTATCGGACACCCTTCTAGCTCTCTGTGAGTTGGGATAGCCAAGACAGTACTATTTAGGGGTCTTCTCTACATAAATGCGGCTAGAAAGTTAGCTGCAGAACATTTAATGTGGTGATAGTGGCTTTTCCTTAGATATTTCTGAGCTTCCATCCCTCTTGTGCGTTTACAATACACTTCTCTATCAGTAGAACATCTTGGAAGGTCAACTTAAATGATAAGACATGTATTTGATCTGTACTTCGCTCATCCAAGGAGGTGAGCCTCCTAAGACTACCTTTCCCAATTTCTCCGTTTGCATTTTATTCATGGGATTCTAAACTTAACCTTCTCATCACTGTTTATCGATCCTCGGACCAGTTAACTTCCTCAGACAAAGTCTAAGGCCAAATATACAATCTGGGGCCTTTGCCCCTACACATTCTATTAGCTAATGGAGGGAGTCTTAATTATTAATTTTTTGTGAAACAACCTTAATTAAAAAAAAAATTAAGACATATAAATTAATATTATATTAATTAATAAAGGAGGAGTTAGACGATTGCCTAAGTTGTCTATATGATTAAGCTAGCTCTCTATGGTATGTGACATTATCAAACACATTTTGTGTATTACAAAATTGTTTTTTTAAATCCTTAATGGTATTTAAAATAAGGGTAAAACTAAGGTATAATTCTTTAGTTGAAATACCTTTGATTCATCAATTAAATTAAACAAGGTAATTGTATTGAGTCTATTGACTAATGAGCCATATGATTCAATTTAATTATCATTAAAAAGAATAGCTTTTCTTTTTTCTTTTTTTTTTTTCTTTTTTTTTTTTTTTTGGTATTTGTATTTGTTAGTATAACTATGATGTTGAATTTAATTAGGTAACCTAAGTTATTGCATTTAAAAAATTGTATCTAATTTTTTCCTAAAATAATACAATTGACCACGTGGATATATGTATTAGACGATAATTAGTTATCTTGCTCACGAAAGTGACAAGATTATACAGAATGGTCAATTGTGTTATTTTACATACTACAAGGATTTAAAAAGTCAATTTTGTAGCACAAAAACTGCGTTTTTGATAATGACCCATATCACAAGAGAAGAGACCTCTTTGCATTTAAACCTTATTTTAAATCAACACGGATAGAAATGTATTACATTAATATCTTGAATAGTTTCTCAAAAAAAAATCTTGAATATCATGCCCCACCATAGTAAGATATTACTTTACTAACATTTTAAAAAAATAGGATTAAATATAATAAATCTGAACAGTATAATATAACTGATTGAGCATTAATATTTTTAACAATGCATATATTATATGGATTCAGAAATTACATATATTGTAACTCTAAATAATGTTACACAATTATATTATGAAAATCTCATTGTTGGATTATATGTTCTATATGTTCTTAACATGTATTCTAATTTTCATATCAATCATATATTATTTACTATTCGATCTATAAATTCATATTTTATACATTATTTTAAATTACAAAAACTTGATTTTAAACAATTAATTGATAATATAACTATTAATATTTTATCTTATTGAAATTTTAAACTTATGGAGACTATAAAACAAAATATAAAAAAAATAATAATGTAATCTAATAATAAATTTATTAAAATTAGCATCTAATTAAATATATATGCCCCCATCATTGTAAAATCTTATCGTTTTGAATGTTAATTGGGATATGCACGTATCTTTATTTATTTCTTTTCTTTTTTGAGAAGGATATGCACGTAAACTCGTAAGTAAACGACACCATTTTGTGGGAGGTCGATGCATATCGGTGATGACAGAACGAGTCGGCCATTGAATTGATGCGATGGTGGACTCCAATTTCAACATCTAGTAGACGCTAATTTTGATTCGGTAAAAAAAATATCCAAAGCAATGAACAAGTTGGCAAAAAAAAAAAATCTAGGAAGAATTTCAGTAAAAGCTTAGGCTTATCATGGGGTTTGGCAGTTTGTATAAATATCACTAACCTGTTATATCCTTAAAATATTGAATTATTCTATGATTTATTTTGTAATGCTTGCATCTATTGTGATGTGTTCTATATCATATTTTTATAAACTTAATTTTAACAAAGCATGATGATGTAGTAACTGTCAACAGTACCAATTCAAAAAGAATTGAAAAAACCGGGCACATTTGTTAGTCAAACAGAACATTTGTTAGTCAAACACGCACGAATTATAAATGATTTTGTTATTTGGATGGAAGAGAGTCTATGTTTTATAGAATGAGCTCTTTGCCATGATCTAACTTTTGCCTTTTCTAATGAATAAAAGTTTCAGCTTCCTATAAAAATAAAAATAAAGGGATTTCAAACACAAATTTCTAGTTTTTTCTCAGACTTTCTCTCCCAATCCTTATTTAGGTTTATCTATGTTCATAAGACATAAGTTTTTAAGGTAGAATGGCATTCTTCTTTAATTGTTAGGTTTATTTTTATTGGTTTATTGTCCTTCAAAAATAAGATGGGCAACAAGTGCAATTAAAACCTTTTTTTTTTCTTTTTTTTTTAAGGTGAAGTTTTGAAGAATTGTTCATAAGCCAAATAGCTGAATAAACAGAGGTGGGATTGGTAGGGAATATGGCAAATGAGCACACAGTATACTATAGCATATTTATTAATTAATACTAGTTTAGCTAAAATTGGCTTTTTCAGAGCATTCAACTTTTTAGAACAAAGTATAGACAAGTCGAGTAATGTTTCTCTGTTGCTTAGGAAGTTGGTCTCCTTCTCCCTTCGACTGTAGAATTTGCCGTCCCTTCTTGTAAGGCTCTTCTTCCCCTCTCGCGACAGTGTTGCGTGTAGGGCTTGTGGGTTTTTTCCTTTGGGGTTTGGGATACAGTTCTTTTCTCTACTTTCTTATCACTCCCTCTTCTCCTTCTCATTATCAATCAAACTCTGTCTCTCTTTCTGTCTCATTCTCTTTTCCTTTTCTATCCGTATGGATGATCTTACAAAACATTGGAACTGCCTCTCCCTGTCTGAACGAGAGGGGGATGATATTAGTCTCACTAAGGATCGCTACGTAAAGGAGCATATCATTGCAGCAAGATTTTTGACTCGGCGTGCCCTCAATACTGATGCAATGGCAAGGACCTTTAAACCATTATGGAGGGCTAAAAATGGCTTCACAGTCAGCAATGAGGGCGAACACAGGGTTCTATTTGTCTTTGATAACGAAGCAGATGTTGACCGCACAATTTCCAGTGAGCCCTGGAGTTTTGATAAGTCATTGGTGGTGTTGCAGAAATATGACAGGCTTACCCCCATTGGTGAACTGCCTCTGGACAAGTCTTCATTCTGGGTTCAGGTGCACAACATTCCCATTGGCTTCCGGAATAAGTCTGTCGCAGAGGATATTTGTGGTTCAATAGGCATTGTTGATCGATCCACAACAGTTACAGAGTGCGAATGTGGGAATTATGTTCGGGTCAGAGTTACACTAGATGTTTTTCAACCCCTGTGCCGAGGCAGAATTATAAAGCTTGAGGGTGGCGAAAAGGTATGGGTAAATTTCAGATATGAATGTTTACCTAATATATGCTATTGGTGTGGTTGTTTTGATCATGGTGATAGGGATTGCGATTTTTGGATTCAAAGTAAAGGGTCTTTAAAACCTGAACAACAGCAATTCGGATCCTGGATCAGAGCAAGCCAATTGGGGGCAACAAAGAAATCCATGGTCCGTGTCTCAGGTTACTATAAGGATAGGCTGGAATATATTTCAACACGGCAGCGGAGGGAGGGGGGGAAAACTCCACCGTCAGCTTCTCAGTCAGGAAAGATGGCGCCAAATAAGGAAAACTCAAATCAAGGTTCTGACACCGTGATTCCCGGAGATCATGGAGTCTATATGTCTACGGATCAACAAAGCAAATCTTTCCCTGATTTTCAGGATCACGGAAATAAAGGGGATTTATTTTCTCAGCATTTAAGAGAGATTGACACAGATTTGGGAATTTACGAGGAGCCCTTGATTAATGCTAATATTGAGTCTAGTCCCAATAACGAAGCCACTCCGCTCTTTGATTGGGAAAATTTAAAAAGTTCTTTGGAGGTAAATCCGAGCTTGCCACCTCAGCACATTCTTAGTTCCCAGGCTCACAAAGAAAGTAATAATATCCTTCAGGATATTACCAACTTTTCTCCTCAGCACGTGGTCTCTGATATTCCACCCTAAGCCAAGTGGAAAAGACTCCAACGTGTCCCAGAAATTCCCATAGGCACCAGGTGTGATCTGGCTGGTTCAAAACGTCCTTCATGCCTGGTTTTCGATCAGTGTGAGTCACTAAGTAATAAGCTACAGGTCTCTCATGTTGATAAGGAAAATACACCGATGTTGGCAGAGGCTGGTTTCCAGCCCTGCCAGGCCCAATGAATTGCTTAGTTTGGAACTGCAGGGGGCTTGGGAACCTCCTGGCAGTTCAAGAGCTTGTGAGAGTGGTACAAGCAAAAGCACCCTCTATCGTGTTCTTAGCCGAAACACTGGCAGATGAAGCAAGGCTAGACTACGTAAAGGATCGCATTCAGTTTGACAAAAAGTTTTTTGTTCCTAGAGTGAATAATGGTGGGGGTCTTGTGCTTTACTGGAAATCCAATGTGGAGATTGATATTGACTCCTCATCCGTAAATCATATAGACATCACAGTTAATAAAAATTCCGGGGAACCTTGGCAGTTTACTGGATTTTACGGTGAACCTGAAACTCATAAGAGGCAAGATTCTTAGGATTTATTACGAAGTTTACATGGATGAAGCTCACTTCCCTGGTTGTGTGCCGGGGACTTTAACGAGATCATTAAGCAGTCAGAAAAATTGGGAGGAAGGTTAAGGCCTTATGCATAGATGCAGATTTTCCGGGATGCCTTAGATGAATGCGAACTTATGGATTTGGGTTTCAAAGGTTTTCCATACACTTGGTGCAAGCATTATAGGAATGGTGTTTCCATTTGGGAACGACTTGATAAGGCAGTAGCTTCCTACGAGTGGTTTTCAAGATTTCCTGGCTCACGGGTGCACCACATAGATAGTACTACTTTAGATCACAAAATTCTGTGGGTGGAACTATCTGACTTGGAATTTCAGAAAAAGCAGAAAGTTTTTCGTTTTGAAGAGATGTGGTTGGCAGATAAGGGTTGTAGAGAACTAGTTGAAGGAATTTGGCAAGCCAACTATGATGTGGTTGAAGAGAAGAAGGTACTTAGAAAGTTAGATACATGCAGCAGGGAGTTAACTCGCTGGAGTAAAGAATGTTTTGGTAATATAAAATACGAGTTGGAGAGGAAGAAAAAACTCCTAAGTCAGGCCGAGAGGAGGGCTGTACAAGGTGGAGGCACGGATTTGCTTCTACAATTGAGAAAAGAGATTAATGCTCTAATGGAAAAGGAGGAAAGGATGTGGAGGCAGCGGTCACATGCTCTGTATCTGAAAGAAGGGGATCGAAATACTTGCTTCTTTCATTGCCGAGCAACACAAAGGAAGCGTCGAAACTCCATTACAGGTATCATGAATCATGATGAGGAATGGTGCACTCAAACTGATTAGATTTCTGCCACTTTTACTGAATATTTTCAGCAGCTTTTTACATCCTCAAATCCGGATGCACTTGAGACTGGTTTGGACTCTATTCCCCATTCCGTGACACAGGAAATGAATGCCTCCCTTTGCTGCGATTTTAAGGCTTGGGAAGTTGAAAATGCCTTGAAACAGATGGCACCATTGAAGGCGCCAGGACCTGACAGAATGCCACCACTCTTCTATCAAAATTTCTGGAGTCTAGTTGGTAGTGATGTTACTACCTCCATTCTGCATTACTTAAATTCAGGTTCAATTCCTACCCCCCTAAACCACACTTTCATCACTCTCATTCCCAAGACAAAAAATCCGGAAAGAGTAACCGAGTAAAGACCAATTAGTCTTTGCAACGTACTTTACAAGATCTTTTCAAAAGTACTTGCAAATAGACTGAAGCGAGTGCTTCCTTACCTTATTTCCGAACATCAAAGTGCCTTCATCAAAGGTCGCCTTATTACTGACAATATCATGGTAGCTTTTGAAACCTTGCACTATATGAAGAATCATAATTCGGGTAAGAATGGATTTATGGTTCTAAAATTAGATATAAGCAAGGCCTATGATCGGGTAGAGTGGTCTTTCTTGAGGGAAGTCATGAAAAGAATGGGTTTTAATGATAAATGGGTGGAGTTAGTGATGGAGTGCATATCTACAGTGACCTATTCTCTATTGATTAATGGTGAACCTATGGGGAATATCAAACCAAGCCGAGGTATCCGTCAAGGAGATCCATTGTCTCCTTATCTTTTTTTGCTTTGCTCAGAGGGTCTTCATAGAATGATTAAAAAAGCAGCGGATGATGGTGATATCCAAGGTGTCTCTATTTGTCGAAATGGACCCAAACTAACACATTTATTCTTTGCGGATGATAGCCTTTTGTTTTGCAGGGCTACTACTCAGGAGTGTCAAAAGGTGTTAGATATACTTTCTTCATACGAGCGAGTTTCAGGGCAAAAGCTGAATAGAGATAAGACTTCTCTATTTTTCAGCAAGTCCACCTCTCTTGAGATGCAAAATAAATCATGAGTGCAATTGGAGTTTCGGCTTTGAGACAATATGAGGCTTACCTGGGTTTACCTGCAATGGTGGGGAGAAATAAGAGAGCTAGCTTTGATCATTTGAAGCAAAGAGTGTGGAAGAAATTACAAGGGTGGGAGGGGAAGTTACTTTCTTAAGCCGGAAGGGAAGTGCTTATCAAAGCTGTAATTCAAGCAATCCCCACATACACAATGAGTTGTTTAAAACTCCCAACCACGTTGTGCCATGACATTGAATCTCTTGTCCACAAGTTTTGGTGGGGACAAAGGGGATATAGAAGGAAAGTGCATTGGATTAAATGGGATGACTTATGCCAACATAAAACAAAAGGAGGATTGGGGTTCAAAGATCTTGTGATGTTTAATGAGGCTATGTTAGCCAAATTAACTTGGAGGTTGCTGCATGATGATAGCTCGCTCTTTTATAAAGTATTCAAGGCTGGATTCTTTCCACATGGGACTATCCTTGATGCTAAAGAAGCCCCATCTGCTTCGTACGCTTGGAAAAGTATCCTAAAAGGGCAGGATGTCATAAAAAAAGGGAGCATTATGGAGGGTGGGAGATGGGAAGCAAATCAGAATTTGGGCGGATAACTGGCTGCCATCAAGGAATGCAGCAAGAGTTAAAACTCCAGTTCTGTGGGGTCAAGAAAACTCAAATGTTGAAGTTCTCATTAATCCAGCCACAAGGAGTTGGAGAGGAGAGGTTATAGATCATGTTTTTAATCCGGCTGAGGCAGAGGTGATCAAAGCTATTCCCCTAAGTGCATCTAGCCAATCAGATACACTGATATGGCCTTTTAATCCAACAGGCCAATATTCAGTGAAATCTGGTTATAGATTTCTGCTGGAGCAGACAGAAACCTCACATACACCAGCCCAAGATTCTGCTTTTTGGAAAAGAGTTTGGAGTCTTAAAGTCCCTTGCAAAGTCAAGAATTTTGTTTGGCGTGCTTGCAGGGAAGCCTTGCCCACCAGGAAAAATTTGCAGCGGAGAAAAATAGTCCCTGATGGCCTTTGCGATCGCTGCAAGATGGAGGAAGAGGACTGCTCACATGCATTATTTTTCTGTTCTGATGTGCAGGTAATTTGGAGCTCGGAGTGGTCATGGATACCAGGTATGCAAGGGAGCAGTGTTAAAGAAATTTTCAGTCATGCATTTGCGGAAGAGAAGGATGCTGCATTACTTGCTTTCACGAGCTGGGCTATGTGGAATCGCAGAAACCAGATTTGGTTCGGGGAGAATGCGTGCCCACTGGATCAGCTTCTACCGCTAGCAAAGGAAAGAACAAGGGAATTTCAAAGTCTTACTCCAGCAACTCTAAAGATGCAGCACAAGAAACATACAAGATGGAAGCCACCAGACAGAGGTTACTACAAGGTCAATTATGATGGAGCAGTATTTGAGTAGCAAGGGAGAGCAGGCTTAGGTGTTATTATCCGGAATTCAGATGGGGAGGTAATGGCATCAATGTTGCAGCAAGTTCAGCTCCCCACATCAGTTTCGCAGGTGGAAGCATTGGCAGCAAGAAAAGCAACAGAATTCGCCCTTGAGATTGGAATTAATAACATAGTTTTGGAAGGTGATTCGGAGATTGTCTACAAGAATCTCCTGAGTGATGCTCGTTCTCTGGCTTTAAATGGGCATTTGATACAGGATGTTAAAGCTCTGGTCCCTTTATTTTCTAGCATCAGTTTTAGTCATGTAGGTCGGTCAGGAAATAAAGCTGCCCATTCACTGGCTAGAAGGGCAATTCTTACAGAAAATTTAAATGTCTGGATGGAAGATGTACCACCAGACATCCTTGATGTAATTCGGGCCGATTTCAGCCCCTCCTGAAATTTTAATATAAGTGCATTGTTCATTCTCAAAAAAAAAAAAAAAAAAAAAAAAAAAAAAAAAAAAAACTTTTTAGAGCACTCAAACTCTCCAAAAAAACTTTCTCAAAAAAAAAAAAAAAAAAAAAAAAAAAAACTCTCCAAAAAAAAACATTTTAGAGCACTTAGACAGACCATTCCCATCAACATAGGTAATTGAATTTTTTAGCATAAATCTAGTTAGCTCAATCCAAAATGTACCCCATTCACCGGCTAGCGTATTTATTACTGTAATTACTAGTTTAGCTCAAATTTGATATTTTAGAGAATTCAATTTTTAAGAGCACTTAGACCATTCCCATCAACATAGGTAATTGAATTTTTTAGTTAAAATCTAGTTAGCTCAGTCCAAAATGTACTCCATTACACCAGCTAGCACATTTATTAATTACTTGTTTAGCTAAAATTGAATTTTTTAGAGCACTTAGAGCATTCCTCTCAACATGAATAATTGAATTTTTTTAGCTAAAATCTAGTTAGCTCAGTCCAAAATGTACTTTATCACACCAGCTTGTGCTTGTCAAATTTCTTGAAAGATACAATATCTCATCAAATTTGATTTGGTACCATAGATCACCAAATATATGGACGGGTTTTTCTTGCTCAACCACCCTAAGCCACTGCAACATCCAAAGCCTCTGCTCCCAGTCCCATCACCTAAAGCCCTCACAATCCTAATCACCCTAAAAATTAAAAACTACAACACGTAGTTCATTTTTTTTTTAATGTTCACGTTCACCCAAATATATGTACCCTTAAGAGAGAGAGAGAGAGAGAGATATATATATATATATATATATAAGAATTCTCCTCTTTGGAATGGACTTTTATATGATTTAAAAATACCCCTAAACCGTAAGTTTAATAGGGAAAAAACTTGAGGACAACCCAGTAAAAATATATCTCCAACTCTACTTAAAATACCTACAAAATAGGACACTCTCCTACTAATCAATGTCTTCAAAACAAACTTATCCAAAATTAAAAAAATAAATAAATAAGGAAAATTATGACATTAAACCAAAAAAAAAAAAAAAAAACTTCATCGCATATGCAAAGCGCATGTGATGAGACTAGTACTATTAATAACAGGATTTTCTGTTTAGTTTTCAATATTTTGTATACTAAAATACCCTCACACAAATTTTTAAACTCTCTAAAATACCCGTATCTTTTAGTTCAATAATTTTAAATTTAAAAACACAATTTGATTAAAAGAGTAATTTACTATTTTTAAAAGAGTTCCTAAGTTTTAAGGTTTTAAACTTTTATCAAAATTCTAAAAATTAGAAAACTATCTTTATCTCACTTTTTAAACATTATTTCATTAAACCTAAAATAAATAATAAATAAATAAATAAAAGAGCCATATGGCACGCGCAAAGCGCATGTGATGAGTCTAATACTATTAATAAGAGGATTCTCTATTTTGTTTTCAACCTTTTGCGAACTAAAATATTCTCACACAAATTCTTAAACTCTCTACAATGCCCATATCTTTTAGTTACATAATTATATTTTTTTAAAAGTTCCTAAACTTTAGGCTTTCATAATTTTATAAACTCTCACATAGAGAAAAATCCTAAAAATTAGGACAATATCTTTATTTCACTTTTAAACATTATTTTACTAAAAAAAAAAGCCTCATCGCACATGCAAAGCGCACGTGATGAGGCTAGTGAGGAAATAAAGTTATTTGTGACAACATAGTTCAATCCATTTGTCCATTGTAGACAAGAATTTTTATTATTTCTATTTTATGGTAAGAAGGGAGGTGATGAAAAATGATCTCTAGATATGACAAATTGACTGAAAAATGATACACCTAACCTCAATTAGTAGGAATGAAGGCTTAGGCTTGTTTAGTTCGATGATAATATCTAGGAGGAAAAGGGATTGTGTAGTAGCACTTGATGTTGGAAACAAATGAGAGATATTACTTGAATTTTCTTTGGAATTTACACAAAATGATAATATCAAAAGAGGTGGTAGAGATGAGGTGTGGACCAAGTCACTATTTTGAGACAAATCGTGTCATTTACGGTTCATCCAATGTAGTTTGACAATCATGCCATCTACGGTTTAACCGCTGTAGCTAGACAGATAATTTCTACACATTGTCGCAAGTATATAAGCTCTCTATAGCATTTTCTTTTCCTAGAAGATAGAGTAAAAAATAAAATATTTTTTTGAAGAGTAAGAAGTAGTATTTTTTTTTTTTGAGAAACAAGAGTAAGAAGTAGTAGATTGTGAGTGTTTAGAACAATAATATAATTTTTTTTCAAAGTCTATACTATGTAGCTACTTGTACACTCCAAACAGAGATACACGAAGAGAAAAAACAACATTGCTCTCACCCTAACTATAGGGGACTACTCTACAAGCAGCGGAGTAAGGAAAGGCTCACCTAATATGAGAGGAAAAACTCCCACCTAGAGGAGAGAACTCTCTCACCTAACTCTTATGATAAAAGGTTGTTAAATCATTTTTGCATATAAGAAATGAGAAACGATATCAGCAATAACATTAATTCAAGGAACAAACTCTAACACATTAGTTCAAGAAACAAACCTCGACACAATATTAATTCAAGAATAAAGAGTTCTGTATAATTTGGAATTTCCCTTTATTCTAAAGGAGAAGAAAAATCCAAAAAGAAGCAACTAGACTTCCGATTTCCATGCGTAACAAATCTCATAATTGCCATCCAGATCATGATTGAAGAGACAAGGGCCAGCCTGTTTTACACTCCAAAAGCAATTTGGATTGCATCGATTTTGATCTACGAGAAAGTCATAAATGTCAAAATGGTGGGATGCGCCTCGCCAGTCCATACTGCAATGAAATAGCGTACAGCCCGAATAACTAGGTCGGAAATTAACTTCAAACGCGTCACCTTTAGAGAGTGCATGGACTCCAAGATCGTCGTCCTTGGATAGACAAGCATTAGTGATTTTCGGATGTGCCTTACCTGGAAGAAATCCTCCTTCACACGTAGTTTCCACCAAGAGAAGTAGCTTAATAATAATAATAATAATAATAATAATAATGAAAAATATATATATATATATATATTTGAGTGATTGAGAGCTTGTTTGAATTAAGCATCACCCATAAGTCAAATTCAATTTCTATAACTCATTTTTCAAACTCTATTTTTTCAATCAGTCTATAAATAACTTGTTTGATTTCATATCTCGATGTATATATCTTTCCTATAACTTAAATTTTTGCATAAAGTGGTGGGGTCAATTGAAAACCCTTAACTCATAGCTCAAAAACATCTAAATGGTGTTTTCAATTTTCATGACTCAAACTCAAATTTTTGAGTTTTGAGTTATGAAAACTCAACTAAAAAAATCAGTTCAAACAAGTTGAGTTTAGTGGACCCCACATTTTTAGAGTTTTTGTTGATCTAAGCATCCCATGCAGATACATAAATACACTTAAAGATATAAAATAATATGCATAATATAATTCTTATATATATATATATATATATATAATTTAAATACTAATAATAGTCATTTTTATATTTTGTTAATGCTTTAAAAAATGGGCAAATAACACTCACCTCCCTTGAGGTTTGGGAAAATGACACTCACCCCCCAAACTTAAAGGAAAAAAGCATTTTCCCCCCTTTGACATTTATTTATCTAAACTCTGTTAAATTGACGTTAAAAATGTTGTGCACTAACGTACCATTTGGTTAATAATATATTCCCAAAATTGCCCTCAACTTATTCTCAACTTATTCCATCAAAAATCCATATTTTTAGCTGCTTTTCTAATTTAACGTTAGATGGTAAAGAATAAGCTCTTGTGAGTTTGTTCATCAATCAATCAAATTGACTCTGAAAGAGGGGGGAGTGTTATTTTTTTTTAAATCTCAGGGGGGAAGTGTTTTTTCCTTTCAAGTTTGGGGGTGAGTGTCATTTCTCTAAACTTCAAGGGAGGAGAGTGTTATTTGCCCTTAAAAAATTTTGTATGGATATCATTAAGTATAAAATGTCAATTGTAATATAAAATTTAAATTGTCCATTTTTTTTAAATTATTGTGAAGTTTTATTTATTTATTTATTTTTACGATACATTTATTTTAGATTTTTTGGTTTTTATACTTAATAACTCATTTCGATGAATATTTATGATGTAGTCTCATATTTGATTCTAAAATTAAGAAATAAAACTTTTTAAAAATAAATAATTTAGGACACATGACGCAAAATTGGAACTCTAATTTGGAATTCTAATTTGGGTTGTGCTAACGAGTGCCCTTAGGGTATTGTTTAACAATCAATTTTAGGAAAGTTTTGATACGACTTTTATGGGAAATGAAAAATGCTATCAAAATATTAATTGTTTTTTTTTTCCCTATAAAATTTTTCTTTAAATAAATTATTAACCAATACCTTAAGAGCATTTGTTAGCATTTTTCTTCTAATTTAAGTTTCTCTCCATTTCACCTACTATTATATTTATAGATTTCATATTTGAAGTAAAATAAATGGAGCAATAAAGAAAAACCGGTAAAGAACAGTAAAATAACTGTTTTTGTTTTTTTAAATAAAAAAATTATTTAATAAAACAGTAAAATAACGGTTAAACTAACTTTCAGAAAACCCAACATTGAGATGCAACAGAAGATAGCTCTCAAAATCCATCCAAAATAACAAAGCAGTCATTGCTGCTTCTCTGCTAAAATCTTGTTCATCCATATCCCTCTCTCTGGTGCATTAAAGAGGACACATGGAGTGTTTGATGAAATGGGTGGAAGAGATTTGGTTGGCTCGCTGGGAGGATTTGGACCATATGGTGAATGCCTGCGATTTGATTGATGAGATGCCAGTAGGGAATGTGGAAAATGTTGGTTTATGTAGAGATAAAGGTATACAGCGCGTGATATTTTTTTAATAGGATGTTGGAGAAAAATGCTTTTTTTGGGACTACTGAGTTGGTAGTGTGAGCACTGTGTGGACAAAAGGATTTGGCAAGAAATTAAGAGGAAAAGTGTAATTAACCTTCATGGGTGCAGTTGGGTTGAGATTAATCGCAAAGATCATGGAAATGAAATCAAGAACTGAAACCTTAAGGGACTTATAGCAAAACTTTTAGGGCTATAGGAAGTGTGCCACAAGTCATCATTGATGTGTGAAAAGAAAACTCTTGCTGTTTAAAAATTCAGGGAGGGGTCAGTTCTTTCTGATTGTATTCAATCTTCTGCTTTGCAACACATTGGATTCTGTTCTCATTTGTGTTTTTTTTATTTTTTTTTATTTTTTTTATCATTGGACGTCCTTGGCAGGTATTAATTTGGTTATCAATGATCAATTTTGTTAACTCAGGAACCAGGATTACATATTGCTCATATGGAGCTAATATTTAATGACCCAGCGTCCTCATGTTGTACTATTTGTTGGATGTAGTTATGTGGCTCAAGCACTGGGATTTCCTTATGTAGGATGTAGCTATGCGTACTGGGGATGTTTGTTATTGATTGTTTACTTTAAAATATTGGTCACCATCTCAGTTTAAGAGAGTTTGTATAGTGTTGGTACCTTGATTTCAGACAACTTGAAAGCCCTGGTCGTGGTTATCTAGAAGATGAAATGTATAAAAGGGTTCCTTTGTCTCATGTTTATAGGCTCTAAAGTCTAAGAGTCTAAGTGAATATTCTGTTTTTGAAGCAGTATTATAAGGGGCATATAAGGTCTTTCACTAAAAACTTTTTCCTTAAGTGCTGGGACTCGGAAAGTTTGTCAAAGAAAACTGCATTTTGCAGTTTTTGTATCTGATAACTGAAAAGGTCCATTACCCACTGTTTATTCTGGCAAAACAGGTTCATTGTTTGATGGCAGAAGATATCATACAGCCCTAACTTTTAGCATTTTTTATGATGTTCATTTGTGTTACTAGTCACTACAATTGTTTAGATGCTTCTGACTTGCATTCTAAGATTTCTACTAAGATGATTTAGCTTGCCCACAACATTTTCTTTTTGGCTTTTAGTCTATTTGTTTATGTACTGTTTTTTGAAGCTTCATCTTTTTTAGATACAACTATACTTTAATCAACTTTCAGCAAATAAGCCTCTAGCAAAAAGCTCACCCAAATGGCCACAAATGGATCCATTCTATAGGATTTTTAGTTATGAGATGCCTTTAACATTAGTTCAGCAAGTAAATGACATTGTTATTATCTATAATTTCTATCACTATGAGTTTGTCTCTAATGATTAGTCATTACCATAACAAATCTACTACTAAGTCTCGTAGTGTTGTATACTTTATTTTAGTAGCAAATGAACTCATCAACATTGTTTTGGTTTTATTTCAAAGAGTTGTGTATAGAAGGCCATCATCTAATGGAACATTGCCTACAATATTTTCAAATCATCTGCCATCTTTAACAGAGTTGTTACTTGAACATTTTTTTCTTTAAACAAGGGACCTCACATCAGTCAATTTTGTCATTTATCTAATTTTTTGTTAGCAAAAACACCATTTTGGTTTCTATATTTTTAGGTCATAGTTAATTTGAACCTCACATTTTGTTAGCAATCAATTCTGTCCCTGTTATTTTCATCTTACAATCAATTTAATCTTTACCGTTAAATTACTAATGGAAAATGACAACATGGTAAACAATGCTTCGTTGGCACACTTGAAGCTGACATGGCCACTAAAATAATAATAAAGTTTGTTATTGTCATCCGAAAAATGCCAGCTCAGCATCTGAAAAAAAAAATTTATCAATATTAGAAAAAAAAAAAAAAAAAGAACATAAAAAAAAGAAAAAAAAATATTAAGAAAAAAAAAAAAAAAAAAAAAAAAAAAACATGAATTCAGATTTGGCCTATTTGGGAAGTGGGGAAAAAAAAAATCGAATTGAAATTCCTTCAAGGAATCACTAAATCTTCTTCAAATCTCTCCTTTACACATCAACCTTTGAATTTATAACTTCTTTTCTACTAACCCAAAAAAAAAAAAAATTGGCTTTTTTACATCCATTGCTGGGGACAAGATTACAAGCTCAATGCGGACCCGAAAGGGTTGTGACGAACCTGAGCCATGGCCATGACAGAAACATGCACGAAGCGGAAGTGGGAGAGAAAAGGGAGATTGAGAGACGAGCAAATCTGGGTCTCGACAGCGGCTATGGGTCGTGACGGAGATCTAGGTGCGACGGCGGTTGGATAGAGACAGAGAGAGGGAGAAGAAGAGAGAAACGTAGAGATGGGTCTTAGACCTACCATCACTGCAACTGTTTCAACATCAGATTCCACCACCGCAACAGCAAGGGATACTTCCTTGGCCAATGAGAGCGTCACAGCCACCGTTCCCAATGTCAACATAGAGATCTAGCGAGAAAGGTCGTCGTTCCAGTCCAATCCTTTAGATCCATGACTTTCTTTTATTTTGTGCATGCTTTCTTTGATTTGAATTATTTGATATCATCCTTTTGTATCTGTGTATGATATTGGAGCTTCAGAGGTTGGTTGCGACTTGTGAGTTTCAGAGTTATTTTGTTTTGTGAATCAGTGAATGTACTGAGTTTGATTTGACTTGTTTTGTAACTTTTCTATTTCGTTCAATTCTGTATGTACTGGGTTTGTGTTCTTCCCATTTGAAAATAAATTTAATTATATATTTTTCTGGGCTCATATTTGATCTGTGTTCCCACTTCTCAAATTTGAATTCATGTTTTTTTTTTTTAATAGTTTTTTTTTTTTAATCTCTAATAATGATAAATCTGAGGTGGCATTTTTTAATGTCAATAAAAAAATTTTATTATTATTTTAGATGCCACGTCAGCTTCAAGTAGGCTAGTAAAGTAAACTGTTTGTCACGTAAGCATTTTTCGTTAATTACTTAACGGTAAGGACCAAATTAATTGTACATTGAAAATAATAATGACTAAATGGGATTTTCTGGAGCTCTTAAAGAATCAATCTCAGCTCCCCTGGTTTTGTTTTGGAGATTTTAATGAGATTTTATCAATGGAAGAAAAATTAGGTGGGGCTGTAAGATCACAGAGTCGAATGGATAAATTTCAAAATGTGATTAATGCTTGTGGGTTAAAAGACTTGGGATACTTGGGCCCAGATTTTACTTGGTGTAACATGCAATTTGGTGACAGTAGGGTGTATTTGAGATTGGATAGGGCTTTTGCAACCAGTGATTGGACTGACAGGTTTGGGGAGGTCAGAGTTGATCATCTAGTTGATTCAACTTCTGATCATTGCGCATTATATGTAACGGATTCTAAAGTCCCTAAACAGCCCCGTACTCACCGCTTTCACTTTGAGGCTAGAAACATTATTGAGGCTGTTTGGAGCAATGCGGGCAATGTGAATACGGCAGAAGGTATGGCTATTGCTTTGGAGACCTGTGCCATGGAACTAAAGTCTTGGAGCTCTGCCACTTTTGGGCAAATCCCAAAGAAAATACAGGAGAAAAGGAAAAGACTTAGTAATCATGTGCAATTGGATTGGGATGGCCAGTTGGGTGAGGAAATAAATCAGGTAAGGAAAGACATCAATGATCTTATAGATAGTGAAGAAATCTAATGGTGTCAACGTTCGAAGGCTCATTGGCTTCGGGAGGGAGATAGGAACACAAAGTTTTTCCATGCTCGGGCTTCGGAAAGAAGGAAGCAAAATACTATATTGGGCATATAGGATAAATTTGATAGCTGGTGTGGGGATCAAGATAGTATTGCTGGGGCTGCTGTATCCTATTTTGAGGAATTTTACACTACTTCTCAACCTAATCAGATTGAAGAAGTAACTGATCTCATCGCAGTTAAGGTGACGAAAGAAATGAACATGGAGCTGACTAGAAGCTTAACCAAAGAAGAAGTTCTTACAGCCCTTAAGCAGCTTCATCCCACTAAGTCTCCTGGCCCTGATGGTATGTCTGCACTTTTCTTCCAAAAATATTGGAGCATTGTAGGCAATAATGTAACCAATTTAGTTTTAAATGTACTTAATTCTGATATGTCTACGGCTGAAATCAATAAAACTAATATAGCTCTTGTGCCAAAAAAACAAGAATTCTCAGAGAATGATTGATTTTAGGCCCATCAGCCTATGTAATGTTGTTTATAAGCTTATTTCTAAAACTTTGGCTAACCGTCTTAAAGCTATTCTTCCATATATCATTTCAAAGAATCAAAGTGCTTTTGTGGCTAACAGACTCATCACTGACAATGTCTTGGTGGCCTATGAGATTATGCACTATATAAAACACAAAAGAGGTGGACATGATAGCTTTATGGCTGCAAAGTTGGATATGAGCAAAGCATTTGATAGGGTGGAATGGTCCTTTATCGACAAGGTAATGAGGAAGATGGGTTTTAAAGAGTCTTGGATTGGTTTGGTAATGAAGTGCATAACCTCGGTAACCTACTCAATCATTATAAATGGTTCAGTTCATGGTTGCATTGTGCCTACCAGAGGTCTCAAACAAGGAGACCCTTTGTCTCCTTATTTATTCCTGCTTTGTGTTGAAGGCTTCTCAGCCCTAATTAATGAAGCGACAAGATGCCAGCAGTTGAATGGTATATCCATCAATAGGGGGGCTCCAAAAATCAGCCACCTTTTCTTTGTCGACGACAGCCTCATTTTTTGTAATGCCAATAGTGCTGAATGTAATAAGTTGAAGGAAATTCTAAGAATTTATGAATCTACTTCAGGGCAAAAGATCAACACCGAGAAATCCTCAATATTTTTCAGCCCAAACACTTCTCAAGAACGTAAGGAAGAAATCTTTGGCATTTTGGGGCCTATGAATGACTCTAGGCATACAAAGTATCTTTGTCTCCCCTCCATTATTGGTCGATCAAAAAAGCAAATCTTTGCGGAGATAAAAGAGAAGGTTGGTAAGAAGCTGGTTGGCTGGAAGGGTAAGCTTCTCTCAATGGGAGGCAAGGAAATTCTAATTAAAGCGGTGGCTCAAGCCATCCCCTCCTACACTATGAGTTGTTTCCTTCTTCCAAAGGGCCTATGTGAAGATCTTGAAAGAGATGTGAGAAGTTTTTGGTGTGGTCAGAAGCAGCAAGAACCTAAGATTGCTTGGGTTGGTTGGAAGAAAATGTGCCAGCCTAAATCCCTTAGGGGAATGGGTTTCCGTAACTTGCATGTGTTTAATTTGACCTTGCTTGCAAAATAGGCTTGGCGGGTTCTTGCAAACCCATGCTGCTTAGCCGCTCGTATTTTAAAGGCAAAGTATTTCCCATATGAGGACATTTTGAATGCAAGCCTTGGCAGCTGTCCCTCGTACACTTGGCAAAGCATTTTTCAAAGTCTTGAAGTCATTAAGAGCGGAACCCGTTGGAGAGTTGGAAATGGGCATTTAATTCACATTTGGGGAGACAAGTGGCTCTGTAACGCCCCAAAATCAAAAGCAATACAAATCTATTTAATCTGAATAATCCATAAAAATATTAAATAAAAGAAATCCAGCAACCTTATATCTCATCACAAATGTCAGAGCTCTAATTCACCAAAGACAAAACATCCTCAAAATAATTCTCCAATACAATAATTTATGCCATAAAAATAACAATAAAATCCTCAATTCCACAAAATAGTTTGTAACTGCTGTTTCCCAAGAATCTCTACTCCAATAGTTCATCTAATGTATCTGTAAGGGGAAATAAAAGGGGGGTGAGATAACTCAATAAGTGGAATTCACTAACATTGGGGTGTGGGAACAAACCTTTCAAATAATTAATACTTACAACAATTGCATAACTTGTAACTCATCAATATTTATCATCAAATACTTCATATATATAAGAACAAATATCTTTATATTGTGAGCCATCATAATGTATATATCAATATCATCACATAAACAATTTCCTAGGCTTTTCTCGTGGTCAACGTTTACGCCCCGTTGATAGGGTTGTGCTGTCCCCCTTTTTGGGACTGGAACCTCCTTTTCATCCCCTTTCTTAAGGATAGTTCCTTTGGAACCTAAAGGTGCACTCCCTTGCTAAGGAGCTTCCTTTTTGGATCTTCAATAATATACTCCCTTGCTAAGGAGCTATCAAATGTGCACTGTCCCCTTTTCTGGGACCGTCCCTTGCTAAGGACTAGCTGCAGTATGATTGTCCCTTGCTAAGGACTAGATACCATACTGAGCTTCTATTCACGACTTGCCATAGGTTTCCAAAACACATTTTAATAAGCTCACAAAAATAATCCATTCAAGATGCTCACAAAATAGTCCATTCATAATTCTCAAAAATATAAAAATATATTCACACATAAAAGTTTCAATAAATTCAGATTGTCCCACAAGTTTTTCATAAAATGAATAGCCAATGTGCACATCAAGCATTTATAAAATATTGATTTACATATAGAATATCAACATATTTCTTTGATATAAATAGTTTAATAATCAATGCTGTTTTGAGAAAATCCCAAAATTAATAAACACCACTTACCTCTTAATTGCAAAATAAAAGGAATCAATCACTCTTGAGTCACAACAATTCAGTAGAATTAGAACCTAGCAACACCAAAAATAGGTTCATCAATACACAATTTCCCACTTAAAATCAGTTTTCACACTTAAATAATTTTATCCTAAAGAATATTGATTTATCCAAATTCTCTATTCATTCACTTAACTATCTAATTCACTCTAATATTATATCTATCCAATCTAATATTGAAAGCCACGTATTGCCTTAATTTGTTGCTTGGCATTCCATCTAGATGCCACTGGATGTCCATTGACTCTAATATTATATATATATATATATATTCAACTTAACATTGAAAGCCACGTGATGGCTTTAATCTATCAATCTAGTGCCTACAATTTTTCCTTTGATATATTGCTAGGGTAGATTTTATGAAGTCATATGCCTTTTTGTCCTATTAGCAACTAAAGCAATTTCAAGCAAAATTTCTCCCTGAGAACGTGGGATGATTTCTAGCCCTATACTATAATTCAGTCAAATCAATTTCAAAGCCTATGGAGGACCATACGGCTATATATATACAATTCCTATTATAATATGTAATCATCCTAGCCGGCTTTCCCATCAATATAGGTGACAAGTTTAGATTTTATGAACAGTTATTTTACTTGGTACCAAAAGAACAAATGCACGGACCCATGCGAGGACAATTATTAGCCATAGAATAATTCCGACACTATAAATCTTTCAACTCTCTAAAATTTCAGCAAGACAACCATACCTAAGATACTTGTGCACAGCCATAGAGAAGAAAGGAAAAAGCTCAATCATGTGTTGCGGCTGAAAACAAAAGGAATTTTCTTATGTACTTACACGTGCAACTTAAAAGGTAAAAGACTAGGGTTATCAAGGCCCATGTTTTTACTTATACCATTTCACTTGAGCTTTATATTCCATAGTATTCATCTTATTTTAATATCTTAGGCCTAAATCAAATTAATCCATTAAATTGTAGGCCTCCTTTATAACTTGCGTAAAATAATTAAATTGGTGCCAAAATTATAGGGTGTTACAGGCTCCCTACTCCTTCCACATTCAAAGTTATCTCTCCTCCTAGAGAATTTGGGGATTTCCCCATGGTCTCCTCTCTCATTGACCAAGAGACTAAGTAGTGGAAGCCCAATGTGGTAAGGTCGCTCTTCTTGCCTTTTGAAGCAGACACTATACTAAAAACACCCCTAAGTCAGAGTTTGCCAATGAATTCTCTTATTTGGATTGGGAACAAAAGAGGGATGTTCACTGTCAAAAGTGCGTACTTCGTTGCTACTAAGCTTCAGGCTGATAAGGATTTGGGGGAAAGCTCTTCAAGAGACTCAAAGAGTATCATTTGAAAGAAATTGTGGAATCTAAAGCTCCCTCCAAAGGTCAAAATTTTCTCTTGGAGAGCCTGTGTAAATGGCCTTCCTGTGTATGTGAAAATGGCGGAAAGAGGTTTGCATTTGGGTTGTGACTGTCCTGTCTATGGGGAAAAAACTGAAAACGTCACTCATGCGTTAATTTTGTGTGATTTTGCACTTTCTGTATGGTCTCTTTGGCAAGACTGCCCCCTGAATTTACTGGTGAATGCTACGGATTTCATTGATGTTGTGCTTAAATTCTGCTCAAGCCCAATGTTGTGCACTTAGATTATTTTTTTGCTATTGCTTGGGCAATTTGGCACAATTGGAATTTGTGTGTGCATAATGAAAAGGGCCTCTCTCCTCTGCAAGTATGGGATTTGGCAAGAAGTGTGCTAGAGGATTTCCACAAAGCCAACGATGTGCTCTGTTCTGTGAAGCAAGATGCAAATGATGGCTGGACGGCCACTCCGCCTGGGTATTTTAAGGTGAATGTGGATGGTGCATCGCCTTTAGATGGAAATGGCTTTTTTGGGGTTGGTGCGGTAGTCCGTAACGATGGAGGCAAGGTGGTAGCAGCGCTGTGCAAGGCTCTGCCTTTGTGTTATCCAGCTGAGTGGGCCGAGCTCTTTGCTTTGGAGCAAGGAGTACGTTTGGCTCAAGAATTGGCCATTTCTAATGTTATTTTTGAATCAGATGCGGCTCTAGTGATTCAAGCTATTTCACAGGACCATTTTGGAGGTGAAGCTGGTCATTTAATTCAGGAGATTCAGAGTGCAAAGTCTTCATTTGCTAGCTGCATATTTCGACGTGTGAAAAGAGGTTTTAATGGAGCTGCTCATGGGCTCGCCCAGCTTGCAAAATGGAACAATGTTAGTCATGTTTGGAAAGATGATTTCCCTTTGTTTTTAAATTCCCTGCTTCAGTCAGGCTCTGGCTGATGGGTGTGATGTCTTTTCTCTGTTGTTCTTCTTCTATTGAGTTAATGATATCTCTTTTCCCTTTCAAAAAAAAAAAATTTTTTTTGATTGCTACCAAAATGTGGAGACCAAATTAATCATGACCCCAAAATTTAAGGACCAAAATGGTGTTTTCACCTTATTTGTTATTAGATATATATAGTACTTGTAACGAATTACATATATTCATGTATTTGCAAAGAAACTATACTGCTGAACATCATTAACAATCAACCGAACTGCAGAAATTGTGGTTACTACAGCAAGCAGAGAAAAAAGAATAATGTTGGACCAATGCCACACCTTCTTTTCTAGTCTGGCTGTCTTTCCTTTGACCTGTCACAGGGATAGAGTAAATATATTTTAGTTTTACTTATTGCTTCTTTAATATCTTTCATAAGTAATATCAAAGCAGTCCAGAAAAGGTTAGTTACCTTGAGAAAAATCATACTTGGGAACACAAAGGTTATTGGTATGAGCGTAAATGATCCAAACAAATTCACAAAGTCCCCCATGAAAGGAAAAGCTGCTGTCACGAATGTGTTAAATGAGAAGAGGACTGCTCGCACATAGAATCTACGTTTGATGTTTTCCTTCGAATCCATGCTCTCATCAAGCTTGAGGAACTTAGTATCAAGGGTCTCATGAATTGGTGCAAGAAACATCTATGTTCATTATCAACACAATGAATCAGACTTCAGTTGAAAGTTCCCCGTTAAGTCATTAAAGCAACTTAATCATATGGACTGTTCATATAGTTTGCTATCTTTTAGCTTTTTGTGGGCTTTGAATTTTGTGTTCTGGAAAAAATTATAATTGTAATGTTTCAACACAGCATAAACTTCAAGTAGAAGCTTGGTAGTAATAATAATAGAAGTTTTGCAAAGGCTTTATGGGAGATTGCGCTTACTTTTTAAGTCTAGCTTTCCCATTTCTTACCCTGCTAAGGTGTATGGTTAAATCTGAGCTTAACCTTAAAATGAAAATCAAAATATATATCTTACATGCTGGGAGACTATAGACTGTAGAAAGGTAGCAAAGTTGATGACAATCTTGACCCATTTGGGACCACTTAGCTCTTCAGGAAGGTATGCGGATACCACTGAACCATAAGCCCAGTAACCTACGATGCTTACACCATAGTAAACTAAGAGCCCTGCAGTGTATTGAGTATATAAGGCTTTTCTCATGTTCTCGACTGCTGGCTTGCGCAAAGTTGACTGCAGAGTGAATATAGAAAGATTAATGGTGAATTATAGATTTTGAGATGAACTTACTCTTCATAATCTGTCTATATTACTATAGTAACCTGTATTTCGAGTAGCAAGCCAGAGGTGTTACAAACAATAATGGCTGAAATTGCACCAAAGCCATTGAACACCTTGTCTGCTTTACTTCCATGAATCCTATAATCTTTGTTTTTGTTAGATTTCCCTGCCCAAAATTCAACAAATTAATGTTTACGCAAAGCATGTAGATGGTAACAAAGCGTCCACAATGCAAGATCATTGTTGAAAACATTTCAAGGACAAAATAGGCCCAAGGCAAAGTATATCTACCGTCTTTAACTAGTACCACCAGAAGGATGATAATGTAAGTGAAGGTGAGGATGGCAGAGATTCCTAGCCATCTTCTCATTGCGGAAATAGTTGGAATGAGAAATGCGAATGAGAAGTATGCTGCTCCAGTTACAATGATGTAATATTGGAGCCTCAAGGGTGAATCACTAAATTCTGAATTGATCTCCTGCTTCCAGTGAAACATTCAAGAATTGGTACTTTAGTACACAAAAATAAGCAACGTACTATGTTTGAAATTATTAATTACCTTAAGCGCTTTACCACCAAGGAGAATGAAACCCATGTTTCCAAGAAGAATGGTCAAGTATTGGAACACCCAGGTGATATAATACAGTTCTCTGCCTTGAAAACAAAGAAACAAATAGTTTAATGCCTTGAATTTGACTCTTTTGACAACCAGGACATTACAGACATATATCCTTGTAAATTTTTGTTGGTATGTGATAAAACTTACCAAAAAGAAAGCCCATAAGATCTCTATATCTAATGAACCGCTGGCCATTTATGAAGTGAAAAGCAGCCAAGAGCCAGTTAGCATAGGCAGTGTAGAGACCCACAACAACCAGACATATGATACCCCAAGTCCAACCCAGAGGCACCAACATAAGATTTGAAAAACTCAATATGTATCCGCAGTTGAAACTTGTCACCAGCAGCAACCCAACTTGTTGCCAGGAATCTATAAATTCATATCAATTAATGGTAGTGAAGATATAAAACCTTGATGCATTTGGAACCTATTTAAATAGAGCTGGGCTTAATATAATCTTTTTTATATAACTAAACATGAAGAATAAAACAAATTCAGTGGACTTATAAAGCCTCGAGATAAACATTGGTGTATAAAAGTGTAAATCTCTGAATATAGAGAACATACCATGTTTATGCTTTTCACTATTCGTTATTTGACTTAGTTCTATGCTATAAAATCCACTTAAGGCCTTTTATCACACAGAAGAAACAAAACTTAGAACAGATTCAAATAGAAGTTGCATAAAAACAGCTGAGAAGAAACCCAGATGTGGACTTAGTAATCTCACGTATAACTAAACATGAAGTGAAAATCCAGTTGAATTGAATATAAAGAGTAAACATACCATGGTCTATGGTATGAGCAGATGTAAGACCATTTTCATGTTTTACACTGCTCATTATTGGACCTTGTTCAGTACTGAAAGCTTCTATATTACTTGTTTCTTCCTTTGTTTCCATTGCTCCTATGGAGTTGCTAGCTACCTTGGATCCCAATTTATTTCTGAGATTTAGTGCAGGCTTTCTTCCACAATGATAATCATGGTGAGAGTAGACTTTTTTAATTCAGGAACTCATAAATGTGACATCAAGCTGCCGTCATTAGATCATGTACTTCAAATTATTGGACTCGGGAAGTCCAATTTGATCGATCAGTCAAAAGGATAGACTTTTTAATGATACAAAATTTTTACAGTACTTCTTAGAACCGTCGATAGACTTTTAGTTGTTATTGGTGCCTAATAAAACTGTAAAAGTAGTCTCAATCTGAATCTATATGAAAGTGATGTTTTTCCAATCACATTATGACAATTTAACAAATTGTGGAAAATGTTTTGTCTTAATTGTAGATATACATATGAGTGAACATGAAATATAAATAAGAGAAATATTATGTTCACAATATTTTCATTACAAATTCTAAGTTGTTTGTTGTTATTGGTTTTTATGGGCGGGCAAAAAAGTAATTTTAAGTTGTGGGTTCAAAATTAAAACCAATAATTACTTGCTACTTATGATTTGTTGTGAAAATGTTGTGGATCTAGCACCTTTCTATAAATAAAGAACTTCATTTTTTTTTTTTTTTTATGTAATAACAATTCCAAAATTAATATATAGTAAGACTAAATCAAATCTATATACCTAAAATTTGGGACTAAGTGGTGTCTTGACACGGGAGTGTCCGAAACTTCAACAAACCCAATCGAAAATTATATATATTTTCATCCCGCATTCTTCATGACGATATCAATTGGGTCCTCCATAGTGTGACCCATAAAAATAAAGAATTTGTGATTTTTTTAGTTTAATAAGAATTTGAAAATTTATATACATAGTGGGACTAAATAAAATCTATATGCTAAAACTTTGGCATTAAGCGGTGTCTTGACACAGGAGTGTCTGAAACTTCAGCAAGCCCAATCAAAAATCATATATCTAGTCATTCCACATTCTTCAAAATGATATCAATTGGGTCCTCCATAGTGAGACCCATAAAAATAAAGAATTTGAGATTTTTTTTTATTTAATAAGAATTTGAAAATTTATATACGTAGTGGGACTAAATCAAATCCATATACTTAAGCTTTTGGCATTAAGTGGTATTTTGACACAGGAGTGTCCAAAACTTCAACAAGCTCAATCAAAAATAACATATCTATTCATTCTGCATTCTTCAAGCTGATATCAATTGGGTCCTCCATAGTGAGACCCATATAAATAAATAAAAAAATTTAGATTTTTTTTTATTCAATAAGAATTTAAGAATTAATATACATAGTGGGACTAAAATCAAATCTATATACTTTATTAGTAAAAAAAAAAAATCTATATACTTAAACTTTGGCATTAAGTGGTGTCTTGACACAAGAGTGCTCGAAACTTCAACAAGCCCAATCGAAAATCATATATCTAGCCATCTTGCATTCTTCATGCCGATATCAGTTGGGTCCCCCATACTTTTCCGGTATCATGTCCTTATATTTGATATTAAAGTAAATCTTAGAAACAGCTTAAGTGTTGTATTTTAGGTTTTTTAATTTAATAGATATAGATCAAATTTGAGAAATATTTTTTTTTAAAATGAATTAGAGAATTTATATAACACAAGTAATGTGTTATATTAAAGTCTTATTTAAAAACTCCCAAGGTAATAACTCCCCATTGGGTGGGCTCCGGGGTTACATCAATTAAGCCTTTTAAATCCATTAATTTCTTTCTCCTTGTTTACCTTTTAATAACCTTTTTTTAAAGAAAAAAATTAGCATTATTCATAATTTACTTTGTTGGGTTTGACAAAGATTCCACGTGCTGTCCTTATCATTACATAATCAGGCGTCAATGAGAGTAAGCGCTTTCTTCTGTGCGCAAAACTCGGCTTATACGCGTGCCCACTTGCCCCCGAGTTCCTGTATTTTTTTTTTTTTTCAATTTCATTTTAAATCCTATAATTTAGATACAATCAAAATTAAATCCTAAATTTCAAAAATATTAAATTAAACCTTAAATTTTTGAAAAGAAATAAACTTTTAAAATTGGCACATCACCATTAAATAAAGATTTACCATAAAAAATATTTAAATGAATTTTAGTTAGCTCAATTAATAAAAAAAATTTATCATTGAATAAAATATATGAAAAAAAATAAAACGAATAAAAAAAAAAAAAAAAAAAAAAAACCTACATATTGGACTAAAGGATGGATGATGGTGAAAGCTATGAAAATCAGGGTGGCCTTTGCTTGGGATCTTGGTATAAGAGATGTGATAGTTGAAATTGATTCCAAGATGGTGGCTGACACTCTTCTAGGTTTATATACTCTTCCTATGGTTGTCTTCAATATTTTGGTTGGTCTAGCTCACAAACTTAAAGATTTTAGATCAGTTCAAATCTCCCTCGTGAAGTAACAAGACAATAAACCTGCACATTTATTGGCAAAATTTGTCAAAAAAATAGATAATATTGATAATTAGGAAACATAGATAGAAAAAAAATCCATTGCTAATTGAGTCCGTTGTTGCTCATAATATACTGAATTTACCTTCTTTTTAATAAAGTTACACGTTTCTCATAAAAAAAAAAATTAAAATAATAAGGATGACTGATGCAATTGGGGACAAATTTCCAACGTAACATTGGAAAGGAATGTATTGGTGGGCAGTAGAACAAGATGTGTACGCATTGTTCTTAGCCATTTATTTACAATTTTCAAAAGAATATTCGAATTTTTTTTTTAATCAAAGGATCAAAGGAAAATACAACTTTTTTGTTGGGGTGGATTGAAAAGGTTGATTTTGGAAACAGAATGTTTGTATTGCCTCTTGTGCAGAAAGTATTACATCAATTTTGATTCTAAAATTTAATTTTTTTTTTCTTTTCAAAATTTTAGGATTTAATTTTGGTACCTTTAGAAATAATACGATTTAAAATGAAATTTAAAATTTTTTTTTTTTTGGGTCATAACATCATCATAACTATTTTTTTTTTTTTAATACATGATCATGTTCCATCACTATTTCAACAGCTATTGAGTCAGAACTTTTGTTTTTGTTTTTCAAGAATAACTGAGTTAGACTTTACCATCTAAATTTGCTGACATAAATATTTATACCATGACCTATTCTTTAATGTAAGTTAGTGGAAAGCAACATAGTCCAAACTAAGACCAAGCGCTGAGAAGCTGGACTGTCTTCATTTTGTACACGTATTTTTATTTTCAAGCACCGACTATAGAGTCTCAAATGACCACCTAAAAATGAATATTTAAATTACGTAATTAGTGACACATTAATTTGTAATCTTTTTTTTTTTTTTTTTTGGTGATAAAACATCAATTTGTAATCTTAATATAATAAAAGTTGTAGTACTCGTAACACTACTAAAAAAAAAGATAAGGAGTAAACGTGTTGATTTATTAAATGCATTCTACTAATGGAGGGGGGTCTTAATTATTATTATATTATTTTTTTGGCTTAAAAATTTTTTTTTTTTTTGTGAAACAACCTTAATAAAAAAAAAATTAAGACATATATATATATATTAATATTATATTAATTAATAAAGGAGGAGTTAGACGATTACTTAAGTTGCCTATATAATTAAGCCAGCCCTCTATGGTATGTGACATTATCAAACACATTTTGTGTATTACAAAATTGTCTTTTTAAATCCTTAATGGTATTTAATATAAGGGTAAAATTAAGGCATAATTCTTTAGGGGAAATACCTTTGCTTCCTCAATTAAATTAAACAATGTGATTGTATTGAGTCTATTGAATAATGAGCCATATGATTCAATTTAATTATCATCGAAAAGAATAGCATTTTTTTTTTTTTTTTTGTATTTGTCAGTACAACTATGATGTTGAATTTAATTAGGTAACCTAATTATTGCATTTAAGAAATTGTATATGATTCTCAAAAAAAAAAAAAAAAAAAAAATTATATCTAAATATTTCCTAAAATAATACAATTGACCACGTGGATATATGCATTTGACGATAATTAGTTATTGTGCTCACGAAAGTGACAAAATTCTACATAATGGGTCAATTGTGTTATTTTACATACTACTAGGATTTAAAAAGTCAATTTTGTAGCACAAAAACTGTGTGTTTGATAATGACCCATATCACAGGAGACCTCTTTGCACTTATTGAAATTTTACACTTATGGAGACTATAAAAAAAAAAATACTGTAATTCAATAATAAATTTATTAAAATTAGCATCTAATTAAATATGTATGCCCCGTCATTGCAAAGTCTTATCGTTTTGAATGTTAATTGGGATATGCACGTATCTTTATTTATTTCTTTTCTTTTTTGAGAAGGATATGCACGTAAACTCGTAAGTAAACGACACCATTTTGTGGGAGGTTGACGCATATCGGTGATGACAGAACGAGTCGGCCAGTGAATTGATGCGATGGTGGACTCCAATTTCAACATCCAGTAGACGCCAATTTTGATTTGGTAAAAAAAATATCCAAAGCAATGAACAAGTTGGCAAAAAAAAAATCTAGGAAGAATTTCAGTAAAAGCTTAGGCTTATCATGGGGTTTGGCAGTTTGTATAAATATCACTAACCTGTTATATCCTTAAAATATTGAATTATTCTATGATTTATTTTGTAATGCTTGCATCTATTGTGATGTGTTCTATATCATATTTTTATAAACTTAATTTTAACAAAGCATGATGATGTAGTAACTGTCAAACAGTACCAATTCAAAAAGAATTGAAAAAACCGGGCACATTTGTTAGTCAAACAGAACATTTGTTAGTCAAACACGCACGAATTATAAATGATTTTGTTATTTGGATTGAGGAGAGTCTATGTTTTATAGAATGAGCTCTTTGCCATGATCTAACTTTTGCCTTTTCTAATGAATAAAAGTTTCAGCTTCTTATAAAATAAAATAAAAAAGGGATTTCAAACACAAATTTCTAGTTTTTTCTCAGACTTTCTCTCCCAATCCTTATTTAGGTTTATCTATGTTCATAAGACATAAGTTTTTAAGGTAGAATGGCATTCTTCTTTAATTGTTAGGTTTATTTTTATTGGTTTATTGTCCTTAAAAAATAAGATGGGCAACAAGTGCTATTAAAACTTTTTTTTTTCTTTTTTTTTAAGGTGAAGTTTTGAAGAATTGTTCATAAGCCAAATAGCTGAATAAACAGAGGTGGGATTGGTAGGGAATATGGCAAATGAGCACATAGTATACTATAGCATATTTATTAATTAATACTAGTTTAGCTAAAATTGGCTTTTTCAGAGCATTCAACTTTTTAGAGCACTCAAACTCTCCAAAAAAACTTTCTCAAAAAAAAAAAAAAAAACTCTCCAAAAAAAAAAAAAAAACATTTTAGAGCACTTAGACAGACCATTCCCATCAACATAGGTAATTGAATTTTTTAGCTAAAATTTAGTTAGCTCAGTCCAAAATGTACCCCATTCACCGGCTAGCGTATTTATTACTGTAATTACTAGTTTAGCTCAAATTTGATA
Source organism: Quercus gilva (assembly GCA_023621385.1). Lineage (NCBI taxonomy): Eukaryota > Viridiplantae > Streptophyta > Magnoliopsida > Fagales > Fagaceae > Quercus > Quercus gilva. The sequence goes on along the minus strand of CM042482.1, from coordinate 7,027,268 downwards.
TTTTAGAGAATTCAATTTTTAAGAGCCATTAGACCATTCCCATCAACATAGGTAATTGAATTTTTTAGTTAAAATCTAGTTAGCTCAGTCCAAAATGTACTACATTACACCAGCTAGCACATTTATTAATTACTTGTTTAGCTAAAATTGAATTTTTTAGAGCACTTAGAGCATTCCTCTCAACATGAATAATTGAATTTTTTTAGCTAAAATCTAGTTAGCTCAGTCCAAAATGTACTTTATCACACCAGCTTGTGCTTGTCAAATTTCTTGAAAGATACAATATCTCATCAAATTTGATTTGGTACCATAGATCACCAAATATATGGACGGGTTTTTCTTGCTCAACCACCCTAAGCCACTGCATCATCCAAAGCCTCTGCTCCCAGTCCCATCACCTAAAGCCCTCACAATCCTACTAAAAATTAAAAACTACAACACGTAGTTCTTTTTTTTTTTAATGTTCACGTTCACCCAAATATATGTACCCTTGAGAGAGAGAGAGAGAGAGAGATAGATATATATATATATATATATATAAGAATTCTCCTCTCTGGAATGGACTTTTATATGATTTAAAAATACCCCTAAACCTTAAGTTTAATAAGAAAAAAACTTGAGAACAACCCAGTAAAAATATATCTCCAACTTCACTTAAAATACCTACAAAATAGGACACTCTCCTACTAATCAATGTCTTCAAAACAAACTTATCCAAAATTAAAAAAATAAATAAAAAAGGAAAATTATGACATTAAATCAAAAAAAAACTTCATCGCATATGCAAAGCGCATGTGATGAGACTAGTACTATTAATAATATGATTTTCTGTTTAGTTTTCAACATTTTGTATACTAAAATACCCTCACACAAATTTTTAAACTCTCTAAAATACCCGTATCTTTTAGTTCAATAATTTTAAATTTAAAAACACAATTTGATTAAAAGAGTAATTTACTATTTTTAAAAGAGTTCCTAAGTTTTAAGGTTTTAAACTTTTATCAAAATTCTAAAAATTAGAAAACTATCTTTATCTCACTTTTAAACATTATTTCACCAAACCTAAAATAAATAATAAATAAATAAATAAAAGAGCCATATGGCACGCGCAAAGCGCATGTGATGAATCTAATACTATTAATAAGAGGATTCTCTATTTTGTTTTCAACATTTTGCGAACTAAAATATTCTCACACAAATTCTTAAACTCTCTACAATGCCCATATCTTTTAGTTAGATAATTATATTTTTTTAAAAGTTCCTAAACTTTAGGCTTTCATAATTTTATAAACTCTCACATAGAGAAAAATCCTAAAAATTAGGACAATATCTTTATTTCACTTTTAAACATTATTTTACTAAAAAAAAAAAAAGCCTCATCGCACATGCAAAGCGCACATGATGAGGCTAGTGAGGAAATAAAGTTATTTGTGACAACATAGTTCAATCCATTTGTCCATTGTAGACAAGAATTTTTATTATTTCTATTTTATGGTAAGAAGGGAGGTGATGAAAAATGATCTCTAGATATGACAAATTGACTGAAAAATGATACACCTAACCTCAATTAGTAGGAATGAAGGCTTAGGTTTGTTTAGTTCGATGATAATATTTGGGAGGAAAAGGGATTGTGTAGTAGCACTTGATGTTGGAAACAAATGAGAGATATTACTTGAATTTTCTTTGGAATTTACACAAAATGATAATATCAAAAGAGGTGGTAGAGATGAGGTATGGACCAAGTCACTATTTTGAGACAAATCGTGTCATCTACTGTTCATCCAATGTAGTTTGACAATCATGCCATCTACAGTTTAACCGCTGTAGCTAGACAGATAATTTCTACACATTGTCGCAAGTATATAAGCTCTCTATAGCATTTTCTTTTCCTAGAAGATAAAGTAAAAAATAAAATATTTTTTTAAAGAGTAAGAAGTAGTATTTTTTTTTTTTTTTTTTTTTTTTTGAGAAACAAGAGTAAGAAGTAGTAGATTGTGAGTGTTTAGAACAATAATATAATTTTTTTTGAAAGTCTGTACTATGTAGCTACTTGTACACTCCAAACAGAGATACACAAAGAGAAAAAACAACATTGCTCTCACATTAACTATAGGGGACTACTCTAAAAGCAGCGGAGTAAGGAAAGGCTCACCTAATATGAGAGGAAAAACTCCCACCTAGAGGAGAGAACTCTCTCACCTAACTATTATGATAAAAGGTTGTTAAATCATTTTTGCATATAAGAAATGAGAAACGATATCAGCAATAACATTAATTCAAGGAACAAACTCTATGATAAGAGGTTCTTTCATGCTAAGGCTTTAGCCCGATACCAAAAGAATATGATTGAAAGCATCTATGATGGGGAAGGAATTTGGCAGGAAGATGAAAGAGTAGTAGAGATGATATTCAAAGATTATCACTCGGAGTTATTCACTTCAAGTAATCCCACTGAGTTTACTGAGCTATTGGAGGCAGTGCAACCTAAGGTCACTGAGAGCATGAATTCAAGTTTGCTAAGGGAGTTTCAACCACATGAGGTAACACGAGCCTTAAAACAAATGTACCCACTAAAGGCACCTAGCCCAGATGGGATGCCCCCTCTTTTCTTTCAACAATTTTGGCCTACAGTAAGTGAGGTTGTTATCAAGACAGTGTTGGTTTTTTTAAACTTTGGTGTGATGCCTCCTAATTTCAATGAGACCCACATTGTGCTTATTCCAAAGGTAAAAAACCCAAAACGGGTGACAGAATATAGACCAATTAGCTTGTGTAATGTGGTCTATAAACTAGCATCCAAAACATTGGCCAATAGACTGAAGAGAGTACTTCCATCAATTATCAGTGAAACACAAAGCGTCTTTGTGAATGGCAGGCTAATAACTGACAATGTTTTAGTCGCTTTTGAGACTATGCATCACATAAGTCAAAGAAGGGTGGGTAATGTAGGGGAGATGGCCTTGAAGCTCGATATGAGTAAGGCATATGACAGAGTAGAGTGGGGATGCTTGGAGAAAATTATGGAGAGGCTGGGTTTTGCACCAAGATGGAGAGGGCTCATGATGCAGTGCATTAATTCTGTCACTTATTCTGTTAAGATTAATGGCAAACTGAGTGATAAAATTACACCATCGAGAGGCATAAGACAAGGTGATCCTCTTTCTCCCTATCTTTTCTTAATTTGTGCTGAAGGTCTTTCTGCTTTAATTAAGAAAGCTGTATCTGACGGCGTTTTGGAGGGGGTCTCTATCTGTAGGGGGGGTCCTAGGTTGTCTCATTTATTTTTTTGCAGATGATAGCATTATTTTCTATAAAGCAACTATTGAAGAATGTGAGACCCTTCAGGGGATTTTAGGGGTTTACGAGCAAGCATCGGGGCAACAGCTTAACAGAACTAAAACTTCCTTATTTTTTTAGCAGAAACACCACAAAGGAAATACAGGATGAGATCAAGGCTAAATTTGGGGCCCAAGTTATTAAACAGCATGAGAAGTACCTGGGATTACCTTCATTGGTGGGAAGAAATAAGAAGAATACCTTCAAGGAGGTTAAAGATAAGCTGCATAAGAAACTGGCTGGCTGGAAGGAGAAACTTTTTTCTAAGGCGGGTAAGGAAATCCTAATAAAAGCAGTGGCACAGGCAATTCCAACTTATACCATGAGTTGCTTTAAAATTCCTGATTCACTGTGTGATGATATGACAAGCTTGATAAGGAATTTTTGGTGGGGTCAATGTAAGGATGAAAGGAAGATGGCTTGGATAAGTTGGGAAAAGCTTTGTGCTCCAAAAGCGAAAGGGGGCAGGGGGTTTAAGCAATTAAAGCAGTTTAACCTTGCTCTTTTGGCTAAACAAGGGTGGAGATTACAAAGGGGTGGGGACTCTCTTATGGTCAAGGTTTTCAAGGCAAAATATTTCCCTAATTGTGAATTTGTAGAGGTAAGCACGGGAAGTACCCTTCCTTTGCTTGGAGAAGCATATTGGCTGCTCAAGGTGTTGTTCGAAAGGGTCTTCGTTGGCAAGTGGGGAATGGGAAAAGCATAAAAATTTGGAAGGACAAATGGTTGCCTACTCCTTCCTCTTTTAAAGTCACCTCTCCTCTGTCTACTCTCCATGAAGATGCACGGGTAGAAGAGTTGATTGATGTTAATAGGGGGATGTGGAAACAGGAGGTTGTAAGTCAAGTTTTCTTGCCCCATGAGGCAGAGATAATAAATGGGATTGTTTTGAGCTCAAATCTACAAGAGGATAGGCAAGTATGGGCCCCATCGACAACAGGGATATTCAGTGTCAAGAGTGCTTACTGGGTTGCGATGGAGGAAGCATCTAAGGGTGGAATAGCATGTGTTTCAAATGACAATAACCAAAGGAAATTTTGGAAATATTTGTGGAGTATGAATATTCCTCACAAAGTCCGGCACTTTGCATGGCGGGCATGCCAAGACACCTTGCCCACTAAAGATAATCTCAAAAGAAGGAAGGTTCTACTGGATAGTAGTTGTGAGGCGTGCCAAACTGAAGTGGAAACCTCAGGTCACACGTTTTGGAGCTACTCCAAGGCGAAGGAAGTATGGCGGATGTCAGAGCTGTTTTCTGGACAGCTAAATCTTCAGTTTTCTTCATTCATGGATCTCATGTGGTACGTGGTAATGGTGGTAAAATGGGAGAATGACTTGGCAGATAAAATATTGATGGTTGCATGGGCAATGTGGACTGATTGGTACAAGGCCAGAAACAGAGGTGAAAGAAAAGCAGCAGGGCTGTGGTTGAGCATGCTCTGGAGTACCTGAGGGAGTACCGAGCCTACTGTGAGCAACCAGATGTAGCACAGATCAGGGAGCAACCAAAATGGCGTCCACCGCAGTAGGGGAGGTACAAGATTAACGTGGATGGTGCAGTTTTTGCTGCACAAAAAACTGCCGAGGTGGGTGTGCTGATCAGAGACTATTAAGGTAGGGTGGTGGGAGCAAGAAGATCATGGCGCCTCTGGGACCTGTGGAGACGGAGGTGAAGGCCTTTGAGTTTGGCCTCCTGTTTGCAAGGGATCTGCTCATCCATGATATAGAGCTTGAAGGTGACTCGTTGGTGTTAGTAAACGCACTGAAGGAAGTCTCCCCTCCACCAGCCTTGGTAGCAGCAGTGGTATACAATGTACTATCATTATCCCATGAGTTCCGCTCTGTGGAGTTTTCTCACATTGGTCAGCAAGGCAATAGGCCAGCTCATTTACTAGCAAAGCATGCTAATAGCATTGCTGATTTTTCTGTTTGGGTCGAAGAGAATCCTTATTTTTTAAAACAAGCTCTTCACCATAATGTTATTGTTGCTTTCCAAGTTTAATAAAAGTATTCACAGTCTTCCTATCAAAAAAAAACTCTAACACATTAGTTCAAGAAACAAACCTGGACACAATATTAATTCAAGAATAAAGAGTTATGTATAATTTGGAATTTCCCTTTATTCTAAAGGAGAAGAAAAATCCAAAAAGAAGCTACTAGACTTCCGATTTCCATGCGTAACAAATCTCATAATTGCCATCCAGATCACGATTGAAGAGACAAGGGCCAGCCTCTTCTACACTCCAAAAGCAATTTGGATTGCATCGATTTTGATATACGAGAAAGTCATAAATGTCAAAATGGTGGGATGCGCCTCGCCAGTCCATACTGCAATGAAATAGCGAACAGCCCGAATAACTAGGTCAGAAATTAAATTCAAACGCGTCACCTTTAGGGAGTGCATGGACTCCAAGATCGTCGTCCTTGGATAGACAATCATTAGTGATTTTCGGATGTACCTTACCTGGAAGAAATCCTCCTTCACACGTAGTTTCCACCAAGAGAAGTAGCTTAAAAAAAAATAATAATAATAATGAAAAAAATATATATATATATTTGAGTGATTGAGAGCTTGTTTGAATTAAGCATCACCCATAAGTCAAATTCAATTTCTATAACTCATTTTTTGAACTCTATTTTTTCAATCACTCTATAAATAACTTGTTTGATTTCATATCTCGATACATATATCTTTCCTATAACTTAAATTTTTGCATAAAGTGGTGGGGTCAATTGAAAACCCTTAACTCAAAGCTCAAAAACATCTAAATGGTGTTTTCAATTTTCATGACTCAAACTCTAATTTTTGAGTTTTGAGTTATGAAAACTCAACTAAAAAAATCAGTTCAAACAAGTTGAGTTTGGTGGACCCCACATTTTTAGAGTTTTTGTTGATCTAAGCATCTCATGCAGATACATAAATACACTTAAAGATATAAAATAATATGCATAATATAATTCTTATATATATATATATATAATTTAAATACTAATAATAGTCATTTTTATATTTTGTTAATGCTTTAAAAAATTTTGTATGGATATCATTAAGTATAAAATGTCAATTGTAATATAAAATTTAAATTGTCCATTTTTTTTAAATTATTGTGAAGTTTTATTTATTTATTTATTTTTACGATACATTTATTTTAGATTTTTTGGTTTTTATACTTAATAACTCATTTCGATGAATATTTATAATGTAGTCTCATATTTGATTCTAAAATTAAGAAATAAAACTTTTTAAAAATAAATAATTTAGGACACATAACGCAAAATTGGAACTCTAATTTGGAATTCTAATTTGGGTTGTGCTAACGAGTGCCCTTAGGATATTGTTTAACAATTAATTTTAGGAAAGTTTTGATACTACTTTTATGGGAAATGAAAAATGCTATCAAAATATTAATTGTTTTTTTTTTTTCCCTATAAAATTTTTCTTTAAATAAATTATTAACCAATACCTTAAGAGCATTTGTTAGCATTTTTCTTCTAATTTAAGTTTCTCTCCATTTCACCTACTATTATATTTATAGATTTCATATTTGAAGTAAAATAAATGGAGCAATAAAGAAAAACCGGTAAAGAACAGTAAAATAACTGTTTTTGTTTTTTTAAATAAAAAAATTATTTAATAAAACAGTAAAATAACGGTTAAACTAACTTTCAGAAAACCCAACATTGAGATGCAACAGAAGATAGCTCTCAAAATCCATCCAAAATAACAAAGCAGTCATTGCTGCTTCTCTGCTAAAATCTTGTTCATCCATATCCCTCTCTCTGGTGCATTAAAGAGGACACATGGAGTGTTTGATGAAATGGGTGGAAGAGATTTGGTTGGCTCGCTGGGAGGATTTGGACCATATGGTGAATGCCTGCGATTTGATTGATGAGATGCCAGTAGGGAATGTGGAAAATGTTGGTTTATGTAGAGATAAAGGTATACAGCGCGTGATATTTTTTTAATAGGATGTTGGAGAAAAATGCTTTTTTTGGGACTACTGAGTTGGTAGTGTGAGCACTGTGTGGACAAAAGGATTTGGCAAGAAATTAAGAGGAAAAGTGTAATTAACCTTCATGGGTGCAGTTGGGTTGAGATTAATCGCAAAGATCATGGAAATGAAATCAAGAACTGAAACCTTAAGGGACTTATAGCAAAACTTTTAGGGCTATAGGAAGTGTGCCACAAGTCATCATTGATGTGTGAAAAGAAAACTCTTGCTGTTTAAAAATTCAGGGAGGGGTCAGTTCTTTCTGATTGTATTTAATATTCTGCTTTGCAACACATTGGATTCTGTTCTCATTTGTGTTTTTTATTTTATTTTTTTTATTTATCATTGGACGTCCTTGGCAGGTATTAATTTGGTTATCAATGATCAATTTTGTTAACTCAGGAACCAGGATTACATATTGCTCCTATGGAGGTAATATTTAATGACCCAGCGTCCTCATGTTGTACTATTTGTTGGATGTAGTTATGTGGCTCAAGCACTGGGATTTCCTTATGTAGGATGTAGCTATGCGTACTGGGGATGTTTGTTATTGATTGTTTGCTTTAAAATATTGGTCAACAACCATCTCAGTTTAAGAGAGTTTGTATAGAGTTGGTACCTTGATTTCAGACAACTTGAAAGCCCTGGTCGTGGTTATCTAGAAGATGAAATGTATAAAAGGGTTCCTTTGTCTCATGTTTATAGGCTCTAAAGTCTAAGAGTCTAAGTGAATATTCTGTTTTTGAAGCAGTATTATAAGGGGCATATAAGGTCTTTCACTAAAAACTTTTTCCTTAAGTGCTGGGACTCGGAAAGTTTGTCAAAGAAAACTGCATTTTGCAGTTTTTGTATCTGATAACTGAAAAGGTCCATTACCCACTGTTTATTCTGGCAAAACAGGTTCATTGTTTGATGGCAGAAGATATCATACAGCCCTAACTTTTAGCATTTTTTATGATGTTCATTTGTGTCACTAGTCACTACAATTGTTTAGATGCTTCTGACTTGCATTCTAAGATTTCTACTAAGATGATTTAGCTTGCCAACAACATTTTCTTATTGGCTTTTAGTCCATTTGTTTATGTACTGTTTTTTAAAGCTTCACCTTTTCTAGATACAACTATACTTTAACCAACTTTCAGCAAATAAGCCTCTAGCAAAAAGCTCATCTAAATGGCCACAAATGGATCCATTCTATAGGATTTTTAGTTATGAGATGTCTTTAACATTAGTTCAGCAAGTAAATGACATTGTTATTATCTATAATTTCTATCACTATGAGTTTGTCTCTAATGATTAGTCATTACCATAACAAATCTACTACTAAGTCTCGTAGTGATGTATACTTTATTTTAGTAGCAAATGAACTCATCAACATTGTTTTGGTTTTATTTCAAAGAGTTGTGTATAGAAGGCCATCATCTAATGGAACATTGCCTTACAATATTTTCAAATCATCTGCCATCTTAAATAGAGTTGTTACTCGAACTTTTTTTCTTTAAACAAGGGACCTCACATCAGTCAATTTTGTCATGGCGAAAATGCACTTTTGGTCCCTACATTTTGGGTCAATTTTTATTTTGGTCCCTATTTTGATTTCTTTGCAAATTTCATCCCCAAAATTTGAAAATCGTTTTTAAAATCGTCCTTCCCGTCAACCATCAGACGGAACCCTCCTACGTGGCAGACGGATATCCACGTGTCAAGCCCACTTATTAAAATAATAATATGTAAACCTAAGTGGCAAGCCCACTCACCCTAAAATGCACATGCCCCTCACGTGAGGGACTTTTCAGATTCCACATCAGCTTCCCGCACTCCCAGCCCTCCCACGTGACCCCACCTGACCCCAGCTCCCCAACTACCTCAGTTATCACACACTAAAATCCCCAAATTTCACTAAAAACCCTAAAATCCTCTCTTCGTCTTCCTCAGCTCGATACCTGAAACCTCTGAATCAAACCCAGTACGACACGAACAGACACCCCTAAAACAACGAAATCCCTAGAAAAATCAATTTCTCTACAGCAATTTCAAGATTGTAGCACTGAGAACTGAAGAAAACGAGGGAGACTGTGACAAGGTTGGAGCTTCAATCCAAAATCTGCAGCAATTTCAAGATTGTAGCACTGAGAACTGAAGAAAACGAGGGAGACTGTGACAAGGTTGGAGCTTCAATCCAAAATCTGCACCAATTTCAAGATTGTAGCAGTGGGTTGAAGCTTGAAAAGGTAGCTCTATCCACTTTATCTCTCTCTCTCTGTGCATGTATCTTTGTCACTCTGTCTCTCTCTGTATCTTTTGCACATTATATATGTCTCTCTCTAACTTTTTTCACACACTCAATATGCGTAGGGACCACTATTTAATTGGTTGTTTATTTATGACTTTATCACTATTTGCATTAAGGGAGCAAGGTGGTCCATGTGTTCCCTCTGTTTGCATTAAGATGTAGTTTAGTGGTTTAATTAAATAATGTTGACTGTTTGGTTTGGTTTTCTGAGTAGTTGATTATTTAAATAATGTTGACTATATATTTCATGCATGCAGAATGGACGAGCTCTTTACTTTGTATGTGCATCATGGTGGGTATTTTGATGTAAATCCTCAGAAGTATGTGGGGGGTGAGGTGGGGGTAGTAGATGGTTGTGATCCTGACAAGTTGTCTAAGGTAGAAATTGAGTCCATCTGTAGAGAGTTTGGGTATACACATGTGAGCAGGCTATGGTATAGAAGCCCTAAGGATAATGAGGAGGATGGGGTGTTCCAACTAATTAAGGATGATCATGATGCAATGGCAATGACTAAGTTGGTGAGGGGTCATGGACAAATTCATGTCTATGTAGAGCCCCCAGTTTATGAACCTATACTTATTAATGATGGTAATGGTGTGCCTGTAGATATTGTTGTAGGGCCTGATCATGATGACCCTTTTGTTGTTAGTGATTCTGAGAGTTGCAGCTCTAGTGAGCTTGAACGTTCTTGTGATGGTTATTATAATGGACAGGGATATTATGCCAGTAGTGGTGATAATTTTGAGGATGATGATGACTCAGATGATGGTAATGATCACTGGGGTGAATTTTTTGCTCACTGGGATGGTGGTGATGCTAGTGGTAGGGCTGGTGGCAGTGCTATTGGTAGGGATGATGATAGGGATGGTGATGAGTTTGGTAGTAGTGGTGCAGCTAATGCAGGTGATAGGAATGATGATAATGATGATGAAGTGGAAATACTTGAGTGCAGGAGGGCAGGGAAGGAACCAATTGTTGAGGAACCAATTGTAGAGGAACCACAACAGGATGGGGCTGTCACCACTGACAGTTCTGAGGATAGTGATGTAGAAGGGGAAAGATCAATGAACCCCAACCAGAGATATGTGGGTGAAGATAGTGCAAGCAGTGACAGTGAGGAGCCAATGCACATGCGTAAACAGATAGGGGATGGGGTAATGAACTCTGACTACACTACTGAGGAGCTGTTAAGCCTAAGTGAGTCATCATCTGATGGTGGGTTTGAGGGTGATGGAATTTATGACAGTGAAAGTGATGCTACTGTCAATGAAACAGTTGTGGACAATGTCAGAAGAAGGAGGTCCACATTTCCTGTGTTTAGACCTGTGTCCAATCCTGATGACTTGGTATTTGAGAACCACATGTTATTTACCTCAGCTAAGCAGTTCAAGGAGGCCATTACTGAGTATGCAGTGAAAGGTGGATGGGGGGTGAAGTTTGTGAAGAATGACAAAGTTAGGGTTAGAGCCAGATGCCAACCTCCTTGTAAATTTACAGCTTACCTTGCAAAGCTGCCAAGGGAGATGAGCTGGCAGCTGAAGACTCTGAACATGGAGCACACATGCACTAGGAGCTACAAAAACCCTAGGTGTTCTGCCAACTTCATTGCAAAGAAGTTGATGAAGAAGGTGAGGAGACAACCTGATATTAAACTAAGGGACATTCAAGAGGTTGTGCATGAGAAGTATGTTGTAAATATTAGTGCAGGGAAAGCCAGTAGGGCTAGGGAAAAGGCCCATGAGTTTGTTGATGGGTCCCATGTAAAGCAGTACAATCAATTGTGGGATTACTGTGCAGAACTGAGGAGGTCCAGCCCTGGCAGTACAGTTGTAATGAAGACACACACATTCAATGAAGGTGAGTTAGCAGCTGAGATGGACTTACAGGCTGGTCTACCTTATTTTGAGAGACTTTACATATGCTGGTTGGGTGTAAGCAGGGGTTCAGGGTAGGTTGTAGGCCAATAATTGGGTTGGATGCTTGTCACCTAAAGACCAAGATAGGGGGCCAACTGATGGTTGCAATTGCCAGAGACACTAATGAAGAATATTTCCCTCTAGCAGTTGCAGTGGTGGAAGCAGAAACCAAGGACTCATGGATTTGGTTTATAAATTTGCTACTAGCAGACATTGGTGATGAGAAGAGGTGGACATTCATGTCAGACCAGCAAAAGGTATCATTATAGAACATACACATTTTTTAACTTAACTACATTGAACAAGTAGTGAAATATGTATATATGCTAAACATTGTTGATTTTCTTGGCAGGGGTTGGTGCAGGCATTTGCAGACAAATGGCCACAGTATGAGCACAGAATTTGTTGTAGACACTTGTACAACAATCTGAGGAAGCAGCATCCTGGCATAATTATTAGGGAGTTGTTTTGGAAAGCAGCTAAAGCCACATATGCTTATGAATTTGAAAGGATAATGAATGAGATGAAGGACATTGATGAGGATGCATATAATTGGTTGAAAGGACATGCCACAACAGTATGGGCTAGACACATGTTCAGAACTGATGCATTGAGTGACACTGTTATCAACAACATGTGTGAGAGTTTCAATAGCAGGATATTGAAATTCAGGGGGAAACCCATCATTAGCATGGTATGTATATTTTTGGATTTTGGTAAGTGGAATTTGCATAGTTTGGTTAGCTGTATACCTTGTTGCATGCACTGACTTGTGGGTTTTTCTTGTTTGCAGCTTGAGGACATAAGGTTATACCTAATGAGCAGAGTCCAGCAAAACAGAAACAGTGTTAGGAGGGTGGAATCTGAGCTCTGCCCTAAAATCTGTAAAAGGCTACATAGGGAGAAGGTGGGCAGTGGTAGGTGGTTAGCCTGTTGGTCTTCTGACACTAAATTCGAGGTGAAGAATGGACTGCAGAGCTTCATTGTAGACCTGGCTAAGGGGGTGTGCAGCTGTAGGAAATGGGATATCACTGGTATCCCATGCTGCCATGCAGTTTCATGCATATTCTTCAATAGAGAGCAAGCTAAGAAATACACTAATGCCTGCTACCACACCAGCACATACAAAGCATGTTATGAGCACACCATTGATCCACTCAATGGTGCCAATATGTGGACCTCAACTGGTCTCCCCCCTGTGCAACCTCCCATAAAGAAAAGGCCACCAGGCAGGCCCAAGAAGAAGAGAATCTTAGAACCTAATGAACCAAGGAGGGGTCACAACAAGGGCTTGGGTATTGCCAAAAGGTGCAAGTCTTGTGGGAAGATAGGCCACAACAAAAGAAGCTGTAAGGGTGAGGTTGGAGGTAATTCTTCACTGCCTGGTGCCCAAAACCAAAGGAGACATAGACCAATGCATGTAAGACTAGTGTTTTTTAATTCTGCATGTTTTGAAATTAAAAAGACCTGTTTCTAACTTAGTTGTATTTGCTACTGCTTGAAGACAACTGTTAATGGCCAAAGAGCAACCCAAGAGCAACCAAATGCTACAAGTATGCCATCAAGCCAGCAACCCAGGACCAACCAACAAGGCAATAGGCCATCAAAGTTGCAAGCTAGAAGCAGCCGGCAAGGCACAATCAACCAGCAGCCATCAACCAACCACCCTGCAAGCAGCAACCCTGCAAGCAGCAATCCAAGCAATCTAACCAGCACCAATCCAAGGAAGAGAATGAGGGGGACTGTGACAAATGAAACTCTGACTGCCTCAAGAAATGCATCAAGGTACAAGGAGGCACTGAGGAGTGCTGGCAGCCAGGCATCTGTGCATTGTCCAAGGGGATAGACTGGTGGACATGTCATATTTTTTTGTAATTGGCAGACATTGCCTATTTTTTGTAATTGGCAGACATTGCCTATATGTGGGTTTACTTTGGTTTAAATTCACTGCTTGAAACATGGCAGACATGGCCTACTTTTTGGTTTACTCAGGTGTAAAGTCATTGCTTGAATTATGGCAGACATGTGTTATTGGCCTATGTTGGTACTGCATATTTATGAATGACTTATTAATGCAAATTTGTGAATTTGCAGAATTGTGTGATGCAGATTTGTGTATTGCATATTTGTGAATTGTGAATTGTAGTATTTGTGTATTGCAGAATTGTGAGTTGCAGTATATGTGAATTGGTACATGCAGAATTGAGTATTGTCAGAATTGTGCATTGTAGAATTTACAAGTTTGTGAAGTTTGTGAATTGCAGTATCTGTAGAATTGTGTATGTGCAGTATTTGCATGTTTGGTACCCCTGTTGTGTTGTGCATTGCAGATTGTTTAAACAGAACTGGTGTATTGCAAAATTGGTAAACTGGTGTAAACTAGGTAAACTTGGGAAACTAATTGCAGCACATAATTGCAATACACAGACATAATTGGTAAACTTGTGTATGTGCAGTATTTGCATGTTTGGTACCCCTGTTGTGTTGTGCATTGCAGATTGTTTAAACAGAACTGGTGTATTGCAAAATTGGTAAACTGGTGTAAACTAGGTAAACTTGGGAAACTAATTGCAGCACATAATTGCAATACACAGACATAATTGGTAAACTTGTGTATATCAATTTTGCAAGTTTGGTAAATTTACAATGGTTAGCTTACCAATATTATAGATTTGGTAAAATGTAATATAATTGCAATCAAGTAAGATAATTAATTATGTCATTCCATACTTCATTCATCCTGAAATCAATGGGATACATAGGATAACAACATCATCATGTACACCATATTACAGACCAAATTAACAAAATGAACTCTGACCTTCCATATTTCATTCATACTGAAATCAATGGATACAGAGGATAACAACATCATCATGAAATCAATGGATACAGAGGATAACAACATCATCATCTACAACACATTTTCCTAACCCTGTCCTAACCCTGCCTACACCCACATTGTCCAAAACATGCTACCCCACCCATCTAACCCACCAAAGATAGAATCACACAAAGACATATCCCACACAGCAGCAGTGCCAATATCAAACACACTGTCAGCCACTTCTCTCTCTTCTTGCATGTTGAAACCTCGGCTTGGAGTCTGAGAATTCTCTACCTCATCTCTGGGATAAGCACCTTCCCACGCTCACAAATCTCATCATCAACCCATTGGAAGAAGTTGCACTTCTTACCAATCTGAAATTAAACCCAAATTCAAAACAAAATGAACAAACAACAAACCCAAATGTACAAACCCAAGTGAACAAAATGAGCAAAAAACACTAACACTTCACTTACCCAGTAATTGGGACACCCATAGAACCTTCTCCCTGGATTGTTATCTGTCCAAGAAACCACTAGCACGGGCTTCTGAGGGGAGGGGCAGTAGCACATGCGTGGTGCTCTCCTCCTCAAGCTTCCTTCCGATGATGCAGAGGCACATGCAGAGCTAGCTTCCATTCTTCTTCCTCCTTAAGTTTCCCTCAGTCTGTTCGTGTCGTACTGGGTTTGATTCAGAGATTTCAGGTATTGGGCTGAGGAAGACGAAGAGAGGATTTTAGGGTTTTCAGTGAAATTTGGGGATTTTAATGTGTGATGACTGAGGTAGTTGCAGTGGTGGAAGGAGGTGGGGTCACGTGGGAGGGCTGGGAGCGCAGGAAGCTGATGTGGAATCTGAAAAGTCCCTCACGTGAGGGGCATGTGCATTTTAGGGTGAATGGGCTTGCCACTTAGGTTTACATATTATTATTTTAATAAGTGGGCTTGACACGTGGATATCCGTCTGCCACGTAGGAGGGTTCCGTCTGATGGTTGACGGGAAGGACGATTTTAAAAACGATTTTCAAATTTTGGGGATGAAATTTGCAAAGAAATCAAAATAGGGACCAAAATAAAAATTGACCCAAAATGTAGGGACCAAAAGTGCATTTTCGCCTTTTGTCATTTATCTAATTCTTTGTTGGCGAAAACATCATTTTGGTCTCTACATTTTTAGGTCATAGTTAATTTGATCCTTACATTTTGTTAGCAGTTAATTCGGTCTCTGTCATTTTCAACTTGCAATCAATTTGATCCTTACCGTTAAATTACTAACGAAAAATGACAACATGGTAAACAATGCTTCGTCGGCACACTTGAAGCTGACATGGCCACTAAAATAATAATAAAATTTGTTATTGTCATCAGAAAAATGCCAGCTCAACATCTGAAAAAAAAAATAGTTTATCAATATTAGAAAAAAAAAAAATCGGCTTTTTTACATCCATTGGTGTGCTCCTGCCCGACTTCATCTTCTCCACCACCACCACCATTTAACTCACTTGCTGGGGACAAGATGACAAGCTCAATGCAGACCCGAAAGGGTTGTGACGAACCTGAGCCATGGCCATGATAGAAACATGCACGAAGCGGAAGTGGGAGAGAAAAGGGAGATTGAGAGATGAGCAAATCTGGGTCTCGACAGCGGCTATGGGTCGTGACGGAGATCTAGGTGCGACGGCAGTTGGATAGAGACAGAGAGAGGGAGAAGAAGAGAGAAACGTAGAGATGGGTCTTAAACCTACCATCACTGCAACTGTTTCAACATCAAATTCCACCACCGCAACAGCAAGGGATACTTCCTTGGCCAATGAGAGCGACACAGCCACCGTTCCCAATGTCAACATAGAGATCTAGCGAGAAAGGTCGTCGTTCCAGTCCAATCCTTTAGATCCGTGACTTTCTTTTGTTTTGTGCTTGTTTTCTTTGATTTGAATTATTTGATATTATCCTTTTGTATCTGTGTATGATACTGGAGCTTCAGAGGTTGGCTGTGACTCATGAGTTTCAGAGTTACTTTGTTTTGTGAATCAGTGAATGTACTGAGTTTGATTTGACTTGTTTTTGTAACTTTTCTATTTCGTTCAATTATGTATGTACTGGGTTTGCGTTCTTCCCATTTGAAAATAAATTTAATTATATATTTTTCTGGGCTCATATTCGATCTGTGTTCCCACTTCTCAAATTTGAATTCATGTTATTTTTTGGTTTTTAATAGTTTTTTTTTTTTTAATCTTTTTTATTGATAAATCTGAGGTGGCATTTTTTAATGTCAATAAAAAAATTTTATTATTATTTTAGATGCCACGTCAGTTTCGAGTATGCCAACAAAACAAACCGTTTGCCACTTAAGAATTTTTCATTAGTTATTTATTGGTAATGACCAAATTAATTGCAAATCAAAAATAGTAAGGACTAAATTGAATTTTACTAAAATATAGAGGTCAAATTGATTGTGACCACAAAATTTAAAGACTAAAATGGTGTTTTCGCCTTCTTTGTTATTAAATATATATAGTACTTGTAACGAATTACATGTATTCATGTATTTGCAAAGAAACTATACTGCTGAACATCATTAACAATCAACCGAACTGCAGAAATTGTGGTTACTACAGCAAGTAGAGAAAAAAGAATAATGTTGGACCAATGCCACACCTTCTTTTCTAGTCTGGCTGTCTTTCCTTTGACCTGTCACAGGGATAGAGTAAATATATTTTAGTTTTACTTATTGCTTCTTTAATATCTTTCATAAGTAAAATCAAAGCAGTCCAGAAAAGGTTAGTTACCTTGAGAAAAATCATACTTGGGAACACAAAGGTTATAGGTATGAGCGTAAATGATCCAAACAAGTTCACAAAGTCCCCCATGAAAGGAAAAGCTGCTGTCACGAATGTGTTAAATGAGAAGAGGACTGCTCGCACATAGAATCTACGTTTGATGTTTTCCTTTGAATCCATGCTCTCATCAAGCTTGAGGAACTTAGTATCAAGGGTCTCATGAATTGGTGCAAGAAACATCTATTTTCATTATCAACACAATGAATCAGAATTCAGTTGAAAGTTCCCCGTTAAGTCATTAAAGCAACTTAATCATATGGACTGTTCATATAGTTTGCTATCTTTTAGCTTTTTGTGGGCTTTGAATTTTGTGTTCTGGAAAAAATTATAATTGTAATGTTTCAACACAGCATAAACTTCAAGTAGAAGCTTGGTAGTAATAATAATAGAAGTTTTGCAAAAGGCTTTATGGGAGATTGCGCTTACTTCTTAAGTCTAGCTTTCCCATTTCTTACCCTGCTAAGGTGTATGGTTAAATCTGAGCTTAACCTTAAAATGAAAATCAATATATATATATATATATATAGATATCTTACATGCTGGGAGACTATAGACTGTAGAAAGGTAGCAAAGTTGATGACAATCTTGACCCATTTGGGACCGCTTAGCTCTTCAGGAAGGTATGAGGATACCACCGAACCATAAGCCCAGTAACCTACGATGCTTACACCATAGTAAACTAAGAGCCCTGCAGTGTATTGAGTATATAAGGCTTTTCTCATGTTCTCGACTGCTGGCTTGCGCAAAGTTGACTGCAGAGTGAGTATAGAAAGATTAATGGTGAATTATAGATCTTGAGATGAACTTACTCCTCATAATCTGTCTATATTACTATAGTAACCTGTATTTCGAGTAGCAAGCCAGAGGTGTTACAAACAATAATGGCTGAAATTGCACCAAAGCCATTGAACACCTTGTCTGCTTTACTTCCATGAATCTTATAATCTTTGTTTTTGTTAGATTTCTCTGCCCAAAATTCAACAAATTAATGTTTAAGCAAAGCATGTAGATGGTAACAAAGCGTCCACAATGCAAGATCATTGTTGAAAACATTTCAAGGACAAAATAGGCCCAAGGCAAAGTATATCTACCGTCTTTAACTAGTACCACCAGAAGGATGATAATGTAAGTGAAGGTGAGGATGGTAGAGATTCCTAGCCATCTTCTCATTGCGGACATAGTTGGAATGAGAAATGCGAATAAGAAGTATGCTGCTCCAGTTACGATGATGTAATATTGGAGCCTCAAGGGTGAATCACTAAATTCTGAATTGATCTCCTGCTTCCAGTGAAACATTCAAGAATTGGTACTTTAGTACACAAAAACAAGCAACGTACTATGTTTGAAATTATTAATTACCTTAAGCGCTTTACCACCAAGGAGAATGAAACCCATGTTTCCAAGAAGAATGGTCAAGTATTGGAACAGCCAGGTGATATAATACAGTTCTCTGCCTTGAAAACAAAGAAACAAATAGTTTAATGCCTTGAATTTGACTCTTTTGACAACCAGGACATTAAAGACATATATCCTTGTAAATTTTTGTTGGTATGTGATAAAACTTACCAAAAAGAAAGCCCATAAGATCTCTGTATCTAATGAACCTCTGGCCATTTATGAAGTGAAAAGCAGCCAAGAGCCAGTTAGCATAGGCAGTGTAGAGACCCACAACAACCAGACATATGATACCCCAAGTCCAACCCAGAGGCACCAACATAAGATTTGAAAAACTCAATATGTATCCGCAGTTGAAACTTGTCACCAGCAGCAACCCAACTTGTTGCCAGGAATCTATAAATTCATATCAATTAATGGTAGTGAAGATATAAAACCTTGATGCATTTGGAACCTATTTAAATAGAGTTGGGCTTAATATAATCTTTTTTATATAACTAAACATGAAGAATAAAACAAATTCAGTGGACTTATAAAGCCTCGAGATAAACATTGGTGTATAAAACTGTAAATCTCTGAATATAGAGAACATACCATGTTTATGCTTTTCACTATTCGTTATTTGACTTAGTTCTATGCTATAAAATCCACTTAAGGGCTTTTATCATACAGAAGAAACAAAACTTAGAACAGATTCAAATAGAAGTTGCATAAAAACAGCTGGGAAGAAACCCAGATGTGGACTTAGTAATCTCATGTATAACTAAACATGAAGTGAAAATCCAGTTGAATTGAATATAAAGAGTAAACATACCATGGTCTATGGTATGAGCAGATGTAAGACCATTTTCATGTTTTACACTGCTCATTATTGGACCTTGTTCAGTACTGAAAGCTTCTATATTACTTGTTTCTTCCTTTGTTTCCATTGCTCCTATGGAGTTGCTAGCTACCTTGGATCCCAATTTATTTCTGAGATTTAGTTCAGGCTTTCTTCTACAATGATAATCATGGTGAGAGTAGACTTTTTAATTCAGGAACTCATAAATGTGACATCAAGCTGCCGTCATTAGATCATGTACTTCAAATTATTGGACTCGGGAAGTCCAATTTGATCGATCAGTGAAAAGGATAGACTTTTTAATGATACAAAATTTTTACAGTACTTAGAACCGTCGATAGACTTTTAGTTGTTATTGGTGCCTAATAAAACTATAAAAGTAGCCTCAATTTGAATCTACATGAAAGTGATGTTTTTCCGATCACATTATGACAATTTAACAAATTGTGGAAAATGTTTTGTCTTAATTGTAGGTATACATATGAGTGAACATGAAATATAAATAAGAGAAATATTATGTTTACAATATTTTCATTACAAATCTTAAGTAGTATGTTGTTATTGGTTTTTTTGGGTAGGCAAAAAAGTAATTTTAAGTTGTGGGTTCAAAATTAAAACCAATAATTACTTGCTACTTATGATTTGTTGTGAAAATATTGTGGATGTAGCACCTCTCTATAAATAAAAAAACTTGATTTTTTTTTTATTTTTTATGTAATAACAATTCCAGAATTAATATACATAGTAAGACTAAATCAAATCTATATACTTAAAATTTGGCACTAAGTGGTGTCTTAACACGGGAGTGTCCGAAACTTTAACAAACCCAATCGAAAATTATATATATAGTCATCCCGCATTCTTCATGACGATATCAATTGGGTCCTCCATAGTGGGACCCATAAAAATAAAGAATTTGTGATTTTTTTAGTTTAATAAGAATTTAAAAACTTATATACATAGTGGGACTAAATAAAATCTATATGCTAAAACTTTGGCATTAAGCGGTGTCTTGACACAGGAGTGTATGAAACTTCAGCAAGCCCAATCGAAAATCATATATCTAGTCATTCCACATTCTTCAAGATGATATCAATTGGGTCCTCCATAGTGAGACCCATAAAAATAAAGAATTTGAGAATTTTTTTTTTATTTAATAAGAATTTGAAATTATATATACATAGTGGGACTAAATCAAATCTATATACTTAATCTTTTGGCATTAAGTGGTATTTTGACACAGGAGTGTCCAAAACTTCAACAAGCTCAATCAAAAATCATATATCTATTCATTTTGCATTCTTCATGCTGATATCAATTGGGTCCTCCATAGTGGGACCCATATAAATAAATAAATAAAATTTAGATTTTTTTTATTCAATAAGAATTTGAGAATTAATATACATAGTGGGACTAAAATCAAATCTATATACTTTATTAGTAAAAAAAAAAATCTATATACTTAAACTTTGGCATTAAGTGGTGTTTTGACACAAGAGTGCCCGAAACTTCAACAAGCCCAATCGAAAATCATATATCTAGCCATCTTGCATTCTTCATGCCGATATCAGTTGGGTCCTCTATACTTTTCCGGTATCATGTCCTTATATTTGATATTAAAGTAAATCTTAGAAACAGCTTAAGTATTGTATTTTAGGTTTTTTAATTTAATAGACATAGATCAAATTTGAGAAATATTTTTTTAAAAATGAATTAGAGATTTTATATAACACAAGTAATGTGTTATATTAAAGTCTTATTTAAAAACTCCCAAGGTAATAACTCCCCAAGAATGCATTATGCATTGGGTGGGCTCCGGGGTTACATCAATTAAGCCTTTTAAATCCATTAATTTCTTTCTCCTTGTTTACCTTTTAATAACCTTTTTTTTAAAAAAAAAATTAGCATTATTCATAATTTACTTTATTGTGTTTGACAAAGATTCCACGTGCTGTCCTTATCATTACATAATCAGGCGTCAATGAGGGTAAGCGCTTTCTTCTGTGCGCAAAACTCGGCTTATATGCGTGCCCACTTGCCCCCGAGTTCCTGTATTTATTTTTTATTTTTTTTTTCAATTTCATTTTAAATCCTATAATTTAGATATAATCAAAATTAAATCCTAAATTTCAAAAATATTAAATTAAACCTTAAATTTTTGAAAAGCAATAAACTTTTAAAATTGGTACATCACCATTAAATAAAGATTTATCACAAAAAATATTTAAATGAATTTTAGTTAGCTCAATTAATATAAAAAAAAATTATCATTGAATAAAATATATGAAAAAAAATAAAAACAAATAAAATGAAGGAAAAAATCTACATGTTGGACTAAAGGATGGATGATGGTGAAAGCTATGGAAATCAGGGTGGCCGTGGTAGTTGAAAGTGATTCCAAGATGGTGGCTGACACTCTTCTAAGTTTATATACTCTATGGTTGTCTTCAAGTTCTAGTTGGTCTAGCTCAGAAGCTTAAAAATTTTAGATCAGTTCAAATCTCCCACATGAAGTAACAAGACAATAAACCTGCACATTTATAGGCAAAATTTGTCAAAGAAATAGATAATATTGATAATTATGTAACATAGATAGAAAAAAAAAATCTATTACTAATTGAGTCTGTTGTTGCTTATAATATATTGAATTTACCTTCTTTTTAATAAAGTTACACGTTTCACATAAAAAAAAATTTAAAATAATAAGGATGGCTGATGCAATTGGGAACAAATTTCCAACGTAACATTGGAAAGGAATGTATTGGTGGGCAGTAGAACAAGATGTGTACGCATTGTTCTTAGCCATCCATTTACAATTTTCAAAAGAATATTCGAATTTTTTTTTTAATCAAAGGAAAATACAACTTTTTTGTTGGGGTGGATTGAAAAGGTTGATTTTGGAAACAGAATGTTTGTATTGTCTCTTGTGCAGAAAGTATTACATCAATTTTGATTCTAAAATTTAATTTTTTTTTTCTTTTCAAAATTTTAGGATTTAATTTTGGTACCTTTAGAAATAATAGGATTTAAAATGAAATTTAATATATTTTTTTTGGGTCATAACATCATCATAACTATTTTTTTTTTAATACATGATCATGTTCCATCACTATTTCAACAGCTATTGAGTCAGCACTTCTGTTTTTGTTTTTTAAGAATAACTGAGTTAGACTTTACCATCTAAATTTGCTGACATAAATATTTATACCATGACTTATTCTTTAATGTAAGTTAGTGGAAAGCAACATAGTCCAAACTAAGACCAAGCGCTAAGAAGCTGGACTGTCTTCATTTTGTACACGTATTTTGATTTTCAAGCACCGACTATAGAGTCTCAAATGACCACCTAAAAATGAATATTTAAATTACGTATTTAGTGACACATCAATTTGTAATCTTTTTTTTTTTTTTTTTTTTGGTGATAAAACATCAATTTGTAATCTTAATATAATAAAAGTTGTAGTACTCGTAACACTACTAAAAAAAAGATAAGGAGTAAACGTGTTGATTTATTAAATGCATTCTATTGACTAATGGAGGGGGTCTTAATTATATATATATATTTTTTTGTGAAACAACCTTAATAAAAAAAAATTAAGAAATATATATATATATATATATATAAATATTATATTAATTAATAAAGGAGGAGTTAGACGATTACCTAAGTTGCCTATATAATTAAGCCAGCCCTCTATGGTATGTGACATTATCAAACACATTTTGTGTATTACAAAATTGTCTTTTTAAATCCTTAATGGTATTTAATATAAGGGTAAAACTAAGGCATAATTCTTTAGGGGAAATACCTTTGCTTCCTCAATTAAATTAAACAATGTGATTGTATTGAGTCTATTGACTAATGAGTCATATGATTCAATTTAATTATCATCGAAAAGAATAGCATTTTTTTTTTTTTGGTTATATTTGTCAGTACAACCATGATGTTGAATTTAATTAGGTAACCTAATTATTGCATTTAAGAAATTGTATTTGATTCTCAAAAAAAAAAAAAAATTATATCTAAATATTTCCTAAAATAATACAATTGACCACGTGGATATATGCATTAGACGATAATTAGTTATTGTGCTCGCGAAAGTGACAAAATTCTACATAATGGGTCAATTGTGTTATTTTACATACTACAAGGATTTAAAAAGTCAATTTTGTAGCACAAAAACTGTGTGTTTGATAATGACCCATATCACAGGAGACCTCTTTGCATTTAAACCTTATTTTAAATCAACACGGATAGAAATGTATTACATTAAAAAAAAAAAAAAAAAAAAAAAAAAAAAAAAAAAAAAAAAAAAAGAAAGAAAAGAAATGTATTACATTAATATCTTGAATAGTTTCTCCAAAAAAAAATATATATATATCTTGAATATCATGCCCCACCAATACTAACATTTTTTTAAAAAAGAATTAAATATAATAAATCTGAACTAGTATAATATAATTGATTGAACGTTAATATCTTTAATATCTTTAACATGCATGTATTATATGGATTTGGTTCAAGTTACACATTTTGTAACTCTAAATAATGTTACATAATTATATTTTGAAAATATCATTGTTAGATTATATATTCTATATATTCTTAACATAGATACCAATTTTCATGTTAACCATATGTTATTTACTATTCGATCTATAAATTTATATTTTATACATTATTTTACACTACAAAAACTTGATTTTAAACAATTAATTGATAATATAGCTATTAATTTTTTATCATATTAAAATTTTACAAGAATAAAAAATATAAAAAAATAATGTAATCTAATGATAGATTTATTAAAATTCGAATATATATATTTCCCCATCATTGTAAAGTCTTATCGTTTTGAATGTTAATTGGGATATGCACAATCTTTATCTATTTATGTTGTTTTTTGAGAAGGATATGCATGTAAACTCATGTAAGTAAACGACACCATTCTGTGGGAGATCTATATATATCGGTGATGACAGAACGAGTCGGCCATTCAATTGATTCGATAGATGACTCCAATTTCAACATCTAGTTGCCGCTAATTTTGATTTAGTAAAAAAAAAAAAAAAAAAAAATCCAAAACAATTAACAAGTTGGCAATAAAAAAATCTAGGAAGAATTTGAGTAAAAGCTTAGGCCTATCATGGGGTTTCGCAGTTTGTATAAATATCACTAACCTGTTATATCCATAAAATATTGAATTATTCTATGATTTATTTTGTAATGCTTGCATCTATTGTGAATCTGTGATGTGTTCTATATCATATTTTTATAAACTTAATTTGAACAAAGCATGATGATGCAGTAACTGTCAACAGTACCAATTAAAAAAGAATTGAACAAACCCAGCACATTTGTTAGTCAAACACACGCGAATTATAAATAATTTTGTTATTTGGATGGAGGAGATTCTATGTTTTATATGATAAGCTCTTTGCCATGATATAATTAACTTTTGCCTTTTCTAATGAATAAAAGTTTCAGCTTCTTATAAATAAATAAAAAAAGGGATTCCAAATTCAAATTTCTAGTTTTTTCTAAGACTTTTCTCTCCCAATCCTTATATAGGTTTATGTATGTTCATAAGACATAAGTTTTTAAGGTAAAATGGCATTCTTCTTTAATTCTTAAGTTTATTTTTATTGGTTTATTGTCCTTAAAAAATAAGATGGGCAACAAGTGCAAGTAAAACCTTTTTTTTTTTTTTTTTTTAAAAAGGTGAAGTTTTGAAGAATTGTTGTAACGCCCCAAAATCATAAGCAATAAAAGTTTATTTAATCTGAATAATCCATAAAAATATTAAATAAAAGAAACCAGCAATCTTAAATCTCATTACAAAATGTTAGAGATCTAATTCACCAAAAACAAAACATCCTCAAAATAATTCTCCAATACAATATTTAATGCCATAAAAATAATAATAAAATCCTCAATTCCACAAAATAGTTTGTAACTTCTGTCTCCCAAGGATCTCTACTCCAATAATTCCTCTAATGTATCTGTAATAGGAAATAAAAGGGGGTGAGATAAATTCAATAAGTGGAATTCACTAACATTGAGGTGTGGGAACAAACCTTTCAAATAAATAATTTTTACAACAATTTCATAACTTGTAATTGATCAATATTTATCATCAAATACTTCATATATATATATATAATATTTTTATATTGTGAGCCATCATAATATATATATATATATATATATATTAATATCATCACATAAACAATTTTTTAGGCTTTTCTCGTAGTCAACGTTTACGCCCCGTTGACAGGGTTGTACTGTCCCCTTTTTGGAACTAGAACCTCCTTTTCATCCTCTTTCTTAAGGATGGTTTCTTTGGAACCTAAAGGTGCACTCCCTTTCTAAGGAGATTCCTTTTTGGATCCTCAATAGTATACTCCCTTTCTAAGGAGCTATCAAATGTGCACTATCCCCTTTTCAGGGACCGTCCCTTGCTAAGGACTAGCTGCAATATGATTGTTCCTTGCTAAGGACTAATACAATACTGAGCTTTTAATCACGACTTGCCATAGGTTTTCAAAACATATTCAATATGCTCATAAAAATAATCCATTCAAGATGCTCACAAAATAGTCCATTCATAATTCTCAAAAATATAAAGATATATTCACGCATATAAGTTTAAATAAATTCAGGTTGTCCCACAAGTTTTTCATATGACGAAGAGCCAATGTGCACATCAAGCATTTATAAAATATCGATTTATATATAGAATATCAACATATTACTTTGATATAAATAGTTTAATAATCAATGCTATTTTGGAAAAACCCCCCCAAAATTAGTAAACACCACTTACCTCTTAGTTACAAAAATAAAAGAAATCAACCTCTCTTGAATCATAACAATTCAGTAAAATTAGAACCTAGCAACACCAAAAATAGGTTCATCAATACACAATTTTCTACTGAAAAATCTATTTTCACACTTAAACAGTTTTATCCTAAACAATATTGATATATCCAAAATCCTCCATTTATTCACTTAACTATCCAATTCACTCTAACATTACATCTATCCAATTTAATATTGGAAGTCACGTATAGCCTTAATTTATCAATCTAGTTGCTTAGCATTCCCATTTGATGCCGCTGGATAACTATTGACTCTAAGGCTGTGTTTGGCTTCCGTAAAATATTTTTCAGAAAATAGTCTATTTTCCAGAAATGCTATTTTCGGGAAAGGGAAATATTTTCAAGTGTTTGGTTGCATAATGAAAATTGATGTAAAAAATATTTTCATGTGTTTGGTTCTATTCTGAAAATGCTATTTTCTTACACATTTTTCACATTTTCTCAGCTATTTTCTCAGCATTCAAACAAATTTTATTACAAAAAATTTCAAAATCACAGCAAACTCCGGCAATCAAAAGCAGAAACAAAACCAAAGAAAAAAAATATCAAATTCGGTTAGATCGTTGCGGTGAGGCGACTGGGTTCGATCGGCACGGTGCGACTCGCGACTGGTTCTGGGTTCTGGGTTTGCCGGTGCGACTCGTCGGTGCAAAGGCGATGGGTTCTAGGTTCGTGGCGATCGACAATCGACAATGGGTTCTGGGTTAGTGGCGAGATCGCGCCGCATAGGCGAAATCGAGCAGAGGCGATCAAAGGCGAGATCGGCGCGGTGCTCGAGGTTCGCTGGCGACGTCTCCGGCGTGATCTGGGCTCCTCTTCTTCCTCTCGCTCTCTCTCTCTCTCTCTCTCTTTTCGAAAATCATTTGAAGTGAAAATAGGGACGGAAATGCATTTCAATGGTCAAAGCTCCTTTTTTTCAATCAAATGAAAATGATTTCTGGAAAATTCAATTTTCAAAACCAACCAAACAACCTATTTTACGGAGAAATCATTTTCACCCAAAATAAACTGACCTAATATTATATATCTATATTCAATCTAACATGGGAAGCCACGTGATATATATAGCCTATCTGAACAACCTAATATATATATATATATATATATATATATATTAAACAAAAGTAAAAGCCACATAATCAATCAAAGCTTGGACCATACTTCGTAGGGAATAGAATGACAATATGTGATGTAGCATGGCAATAGCATGACAATTGGTCAGAATATATTCATAGTTTTTCATCCTCAATGTTGGACTCAGAACTACTATTCCACTGCGGCTATATAAACAATTGCTATTATAATATTGTAATCATCAACCCAAAATCTAGTACACGATTGAACGAGTGTGAATGCATAATAACCGGTCAACAATTGAGGCCTAGGGTCCGTTTGGATTGAACTGAAAACTGAAAACACTGTAGCAAAATAATTTTTAAATGTGTGAATAGTACCGTGGGACCCATTTTTAATGAAAAAGTTGATAAAAAATAAAATTTATGGGTCCCATTTACTGTTCATGGGACCCACAGAACTGATAAAAGAGAGTTTAAAAGTCAAAAAACAACGGCTACTGTTTATGAACAGTAGCCGTTGTCTCCCAAAAAGCTAGTGCAGCAGTAGGAAAAAAAAAAAAAAAAAAAAAAAAAAAGGTCAAAACGTAATGCGTTTACTGCGTGCAACTAGAGCGTGGGTCCCATGTCCAAAACGCAAACGCAGAAACGCAGGAATCAGCTCAATCCAAACGCTCACTTAGTGTGAATGCAATAACCATAAGCACTCTTCTCACTTTAACATGTTGACCAAGTCCAAACCTATTACTCTATTTGGCTCAATTTCAAAATCTGTGTTCCTTCTTGACATATTGACGAAATCTTTATCTAATATGATACAATTGTAGGAGCCCTTTTTTATTAGTATAATGATAGTCTAGGTTCGTATCAATTGCTAGCTATTGACTATTCAAATTTCTTAAATCTTGAGCATGAGAAAAATCATACCTAAAGACTCCAACTCAATGCCACAATGAAGAAAGGCAAAGTTCAATGGTCGGCTGAAGCAAAAAGAAAGCCTCCATCAGTAAAATACACGTGTGACTAAAGAGGAAGAATGCTAGGGTTTTTAAGGCCCATATATTTACTTATGCCACCTCACTTGGGCATCATATTCCATAGTATTTATCTTATTTTTAATATCTTAGACCCAAATTTATTTAATCCATTTAATTATAGGCTTCCTTTAAAATTTACGTGTAATAATTTAATTGGTATCAAAATTATGGGGTGTTATAATTGTTCATAAGCCAAATAGTTGAATAAACAGAGGTGGGATTGGTAGGGAATATGGCAAATGAGCACATAGTATACTATAGCATATTTATTAATTAATACTAGTTTAGCTAAAATTGAATTTTTCAGAGCATTCAACTTTTTAGAGCACTTAGACCATTCCCATAAACATAGGTAATTGAATTTTTTAGCTAAAATCTAGTTGGCTCAGTCCAAAATGTACTCCATTACACCAGATAGCATATATATTAATTACTTGTTTAGCTAAAATTGAATTTTTTTAGCTAAAATCTAGTTAGCTCAGTCCAAAATGTACTTCATCACACCAGCTTGTGCTTGTCAAATTTTTTGAAAGATACAATATCTCATTGAATTTGATTTGGTACCATAGATCACCAAATATATATTAATGGTTATGGTTATGGAGGAAATTTCACCCCAATTTATTTTGCTCAACTTGTATGTCTCATGTGGGTTTTTCCTACCTCAAAAAGAGAATGGGATGGGGATTTAGGGAAATTTTTTGCTTCTACATGTGGGCGAAAATAGGGACAGGTTTTTCTTGCTCAACCA
This sequence comes from Quercus gilva, assembly GCA_023621385.1. Classification (NCBI taxonomy): domain Eukaryota; kingdom Viridiplantae; phylum Streptophyta; class Magnoliopsida; order Fagales; family Fagaceae; genus Quercus; species Quercus gilva. Next base: position 6,998,088 of record CM042482.1, on the reverse strand, counting down.
TCCTAAGCCAGTGCATCATCCAAAGCCTCTGCTCCCATCACCTAAAGCCCTCACAATCGTAATCACCCTAAAAAATAAAAACTACAACACGTAGTTCTTTTTTTTTTTAATGTTCATGTTCACCCAAATATTTGTACCCATAAGAAATTTATATATATATATATATATATATAATTAAAGTTGGGCTTAGAAGTTGTAGTTGTGCTAAATGGCTTTATCATAATGCTGAACTTTTTTTAGATTTAAAAAAGATATATATAATTCTTCATCTCCTATAATTTCTAGGTTGATAAAAATCTTAATTTAATTACAATCCAAATTCTTTATATAATTCCTCTAATCCTTATTTTTTTTACCGGTAGTGTATAAAAAAGTAGCAACTTTACTAATACCTATTGAAAACCTGATGCCATGCAACTACTGATAGTTATAGGAAATCTAAGAAGTTTGAACATCTAGCCATCATTTCTAACGTAGGAATGCAAAATTTTCTAATTAAAATGAATTACAAGAACCAACAAAACTAATTAGATAAAACCTAAGATGCTAAAACTCATGAAATATAAAATGAACTACAAATTTACAAGGACTAACAAAACTAATTAGATAAAGTGTAAGATGAATTTGATCACAATTGAAATACTATCCACATCAAATATCACTTCCAATTTTTTTTTTAGCACCTATAAATTTTTTTTTTTAATGTTTTAGCTACTATATATTGTAATATTGACTTCTTTTTCAAACGAAGTCTCTCTTTCAGTTTTTTTTTTTTTTTTTTTTTTTTTTAATCTCTCATTCTCCAAGAAGTGGTTTGACATGGAAGACGTCATTACCACCACAGGCAAGTATTTTTTTTTACACTTTACATGCACTTGATCTTTCAAATATGCATACTATTAGTTTGGTTGTATATTTTATAATCATTTACAAGATCAAAAAGAAAATTCATTATGAATTTACGACTATCAAGATCTTAGATTCAGCCAATAAAAGACAAAAAAAAAAACACTATTCTTGCAAACAAATCATATAAATAATGAACAATTGAAGGTCACCAATATAGTCATACATTTATTTTACATAATAAATTTGTATTGAGTTACAAACTTATCTACTTCAATTGTGTACATTTATTTTATAATAAATTTATTTCCAAAGATGTGATATATATAATAAGTACCAACAAAAGAAAAACTCCATTTAAGAAATTGATCACCCAGGCAAGTCTTTTTCTTCTTCTTTTAGTAACTTGTTAGGTTCTAAAAGTTTAGAACAATTGGCAACTAATGAACACAAACTTGTCTAAATATAGATCTTAGAGTCTATAGGTATTATTAGACAATGCTCAAGGTGATTCAAGTCAAGATTTAAGAACATACAAGCTGTAGAAAAAAGAATTCGGAATCTGCTTGGTTCGACCGATTGAGAAACAAGCTTGCTCGATCGATCGACAGTCATATCTGCAGAATTTTAATTAAGCCGGAACAGCAATTCAAGCCCAAAAATGATTAGGGTTTCAGATCCACTTCTTCCAGTATATAAAGGAAACCCTAAGCACGTTTTTAATAAGGCTTTTTAGATAGAGAAGAGTGTGCCTCCTTTGTATCTAGGGTTTTGTACCCAAAAAGCTCTCTCATGTTTTCTACCGGTGTTATTTCTTGAAGAATCTCAAGATCCGATATTGTAGAAGTTGTTGCCTTCTCTAGTCATCAAAGGTGCTGATGATTTAAACCTTCAAGGGTGGTCTTGGAGTCATAAACAGGAGAGTTTGTGTTGATAAACCTTTAAGTGAGATCTCAAAGTCATAAGTGTGGGTGCTTGTGTTGCAAAGGTCAAAGAAAGAAGTAGTCCGTGGATTCAGAGCTTGCACATGATAGTGTCAGTAAGTTCTACATGTGATAGCAATAGGATGTTAGTGGTCTAAGTCTTATTGTAAACTTCAATTCTTTCTAATAGATTTGCTTTTTACCTTGAAGATAGCTAGGTTAAATCCTTCCTGGGTTTTTTACCGGTTTGATTTTCCTGAGTCATCATATCGTTGTGTTATTTACTTTTCCGCTGCTTTGCATGATATGATTGTTTTGTTTTAACTTAGATTCTAAATAATAAACCTAAGTATTCACTTAGTTTAATATTAGGTTAAACATATTGTGACAAGGGGTCTAAAAACCTAACATAACTAACTGACAAAGGTCAATTAGTTACTAAAAAATCATCACACACAACTCAAATTTCCCTTTTTTTAAAAGAAAAAATCTTCCCCTTTTTCATTTTGTTAGCTAATTTTTATTCTACTATTTTGTGCAAAGCATTCAATAATCATTGTAAAAAATAAATTATTTTGTAAGGTTTTAGACCCCTTAACACAATATGTTTAATCTAATATTAAGCCAAGTTGATTAAAAAGTTTGTTAATTAAAACTAGTTTAAACCAATATGTGTAAAATAAATATAATGCGGAAAGTAAAGAACACATAGATCTGATGACCCAGAAAAACCAAACTGGTAAAAAACCTGAAGAGAATTTAACCTAGCTATTCTCAAAGTAAAAACGGATCCACTATGAAAGAATTGAAGTTTTTATAATAAGACTTGGACCACTAGCATCCTATTGCTACCTTGTGTAGAAAACTTACTATCACAACTACGTGACAGCTCAAAGTCCACGGACTACTTCTTTCCTTGATCTGCAGTAACCACAAGTTCTCCTACTTGTGACTTTGAGACTCCACTCAAAGGTTTTAGATCTTCTTGAGAGTTCTTTATGCAGCAACAGAAGCAATCATCAAGTTCTTGATGTGAATCTTGATCTTGATAACTCTATGAGTGTGTATGAAGGTAAACACCTCTTAGATCTCACAAAAGATTCTACAAACAACTCAACAAAGACTTCTAAAACGTAGATAGGGTTTTTTTTTTTTTTTTTTTTTTACTTGGAGTGAAACACTTAACCCTACACGTCATATGGGCTTGAGCTAGTTTGGAAATTCTGCAGAAAATTGCCGATCCATGATTTTTGATCGATTGAGTCTAATTTTCAATCGATCGAGCCTTGCAGAAATTGAATAGTAATATCCTACAATTACTCAATTCCAAACTTACATCAAACCAAACTTGGAGCAAGTCTAACCTAGACTCAATGTTTTGATCATGGTTTGCCAACAAATACAAAGTAAAGTTTTAATACATTAGTTCCTAAAGTCTTAGAACCTAACATCTTTCTTGGTAAAGTTCTAATACATTAGTTCCAAAGATTTTTTGCAATGAGACAACAATAGATGCTTATGGATATCCAATTTAATACATGTAACTTCAAATTTCATTATAGCACAATTGGGATCTTAGAAGATAATTTTTTGTTGTGGTGTTATCATTTTATACTTGATGGTTGCTACATCTATGCAATATTTATTTATTTTGTTATTTTTTTCAAATAAAATATATACTTTATAAGTTTATGATAAAACCGTGCAACGCACAGGCCTTTAACTAGTATATATATAAATATATATAAAAGAGGATTCTCTTCTTTGGATTGGACTTTTATATGGTTCAAAAATACCCCTAAACCTTACATTTAATAGGGAAAAAACTTGAGGACAATGATGTGCATGAAATATATACAATAAAGTACTCACATATCTACATATTTAGCTTTACTTTTATGTTATTTTGTGACTGATTATATAATATCTTTGTGTTGCAGGTAACAAGGGCTTTACATGCAAAGTGGGGCTAAGCCAATTGAATCAAGCCAACTTACATCCAGCCAGGCATGAATATTAAATTTTAAGTCCAATTGGAGCAAGGAATCAAAGAAAATTTGTATCAAATTCAAGTCCAATTCGGATTAGGATCCCAGCCTGCACATCAGTTAGTATTTTTGGCATAACTTTCGGCTCAGATGTTCAATCGAGATGATTCAAGTTGGGCTGGAAAGTTAACTTAAAGGGCTACAACTTTGTAGTTTACCAGGAGCCCGAATTCTGAAGTTAAATGGGCCAAAATAGTCGGTTAAGTGAAGCCTAAAAATCTGGGATTTTCTCCAAACGGGAATTCAACTTGTAATAGGATTCCTTGACCTATTTAAAGGCTTTTTAGGGAAAAATTAAGGGAGGCTAGTGCTAGGGCTGAGATGCAAAACAGAAAATTGGAGCAAGAGACAGTGCCGCATGTGGCTTCTCTGTAGTTTTTCTCCATGATAGCATTGTGACTATTTCTTTCTCTATTTTATTTGTCTAGTTTAATGTTTAGTATTTTATTCTTGTGTTTTCTTTCAATTATCATGAATAGCTAAATTTATAATTAGGGTTGAGGATGAAACCTTGTTAAGGATTATTAGTAATATTTATGTGATTTGATTTTTCCCACAATAATTGTTCTTTAATGATTTAAATTGTTCTTGCTTCATATCAATTGACTAAGATGGGATTCTAGATATGAGTTCAATCATGTTTTTCTCATGATTTAGGATTTGTCTTAATTAATTGAATGCTTGGTTTATTAATTCTTGATTATAAAATTGGAGATCGTTTGTGATTTGTCTGCCAATGGATACAATTTATGATTTGATTTTTAGAATTGGATATATCTTGTGATTTGTTTGGCTACGGATACAATTGATGATTTGGTTTTATACTAAAGAAGCGAAGAAGAACATGCTTTTGATTTTTAAAATAAGGATTTTAATGAGAATATTTTCCATGATAGCAAGATTGATTTCTAGATTATCATGTAGTGAGTTGGGAAAAATTAATGATCATAAATATATGCTGATATGACTTACAAGGCGGATTCCAAAACCTTAATTCCTTTCCCTTGATTGTTTACATCTTTTTATTGCTTTATATCTTTTGCTTAGTTTAACTATTTGTTTAATTTTATTATTTGCTTAGTTTATTTAATTTCAAAACAACCAATTTTTATTAAACTAGATTAGGATTAATTTGGTTAAGATTTGATTTAATTTTCCTATGTTCATTCAAGTCCCTGTGGGTTCGACCTCGTTCTTGTCAAACTATACTTCGGTACGGTTCGTACACTTGCGAGTATTTTAAAATTTCACAACAGACAACCTGGTAAAAACATATCTCTAACTCCACTTAAAATACCTACAAAATAGGACACTCTCTTACTAATCAATGTCTTCAAAACAAACTTATCCAAAATTTAAAAAAAAAAAAAAAAGAAAAAAGAAAAAAAAAAAAGCTTCATATTTTCTTTTTAGTTTTCAATATTTTGCGCACTAAAATACCTCTGTCTTTTAGTTCAATAATTTTGAATTTAAAAACATAATCTGATTAAAAAAGTAATTTACTATTTTTAAAAAGTTCCTAAGTTTTAGGCTTTTAAACTTTTATCAAATTCCCAAAAATTAGGAAACTATCTTTATCTCACTTTTGAACATTATTTCACTAAACCTAAAATAAATAAATAAATAAATAAAAAAGAGCGATATGGCATGCGCAAAGCACGTATGATAAGTCTAGTACTATTAATAAGAGGACTCTCTATTTTGTTTTCAACATTTTGTGTACTAAAATATTCTCACACAAATTCTTAAACTCTCTACAATACCCATACCTTTTAATTAGATAATTTTATTTTTAAAAAAGTTCCTAAACTTTACGCTTTCATAATTTTATCAACTCTCACATAGAGGAAAATCCTAAAAATTAGGACAATATTTTTATTTCACTTTTAAACATTATTTCACTAAAAAAGAAAAGTATCATCGCAAACGCAAAGCGCATGTGATGAGGCTAGTGAAGAAATAAAGTTATTCATGACAACATAGTTCAATCCATTTGTCCATTGTAGACAATAATTTTTTATTATTTCTATTTTATGGTAAAAAGGGAGGTGATGAAAAATGATCTCTAGATATGACAAATTGACCGAAAAATGATACACCTAGCCTCAATTAGTAGGAATGAAGGCTTAGGTTTATTTAGTTCGATGATAATATATGGGAGGAAAAGGGATTGTGTAGTAGCACTTGATGTTGGAAACAAATGAGTGATATTACTTGAATTTTCTTTGGAATTTACACAAAATGATAATATCAAAAGAGGTGGTAGAGATGAGGCATGGACCAAGTCACTATTTTGAGACAAATCGTGCCATCTACGGTTTATCTGATGTAGTTTAACAATCATGCCATTTACAATTTATCCGTTGTAGTTAGACAGATAATTTCTACAGTTTGTCGCAAGGATATAAGCTCTCTATAGCACTTTCTTTTCCTAGAAAATAGAGTAAAAAATAAAATATTTTTTTGAAGAGTAAGAAGTAGTAGATGATGAGTGTTTAGAACAATAATATAGTTTTTTTTTTTTAAAGTCTGTACTCTGTAACTACTTGTACACTCCAAACCGAGATACACGAAGAGAAAAATCTACCCTGCTCTCGTGGTACAAGCAGCGGAGTAAGGAAAGGCTCACCTAATGTGAGAGGAAAAACTCCCACCTAGAGGAGAGAACTCTCTCACCCTAACTATTATGATAAAAGGTTGTTAAATCATTTTTGCATATAAGAAATGAGAAACGATATCAGCAATAACATTAATTCAAGGAACAAACTCTAACACATTAGTTCAAGAAACAAACCTCGACACAATATTAATTCAAGAATAAAGAGTTCTGTATAATTTGGAATTTCCCTTTATCGTAAAGGAGAAGAAAAATCCAAAAAGAAGCAACTAGACTTCCGATTTCAATGCGTAACAAATCTCATAATTGCCATCCAGATCATGATTGAAGAGACAAGGGTCAGCCTCTTTTTACGAAAAAATATATCATGTTTCGGTAATACCAACTCAACATCTGTTTTAGTATTTCCTATCTAATAAATAAGTGACACTTGTTTCAAAAAACTACATCAAACTACTTTAATAAATGATTAATTCATCTTTCTAATAGTGTAGAAGATTGTAATTAATTTATTCTAAATAAAAAGAAAAATCCAAAAAGAAGCCATAGACTACCGATTTCGATGCCTAACAAATCTCATAATTGGCATCTAGATCTTGATTGAAGAGACAAGGGCCAATCTCATTTTACGAGAAAGTATATTATGTTATGATAATATTAATTTAGCATCTGTTTTGGTATTTTTTATTCAATAAATGATTGACATCTGTTTCAAAAAATTATATCAGACTAATCTAATAAATAATTAATTTATCTTTCAAATAATATAAAAAATTTTAATTAATTTATTAAAATATTTTTTTAAAACAAATGTTACTCATTTATTAAATAAAAAATACTAAAACAAATACTAAATTAATATTACCGAAATATAATATATTCTCTCCTTTTACGCTCCAAAAGTAATTTGGATTGCATCGATTTTGATATACGAGAAAGTCATTAATGTCAAAATGGTGGGATGCGCCTCACCAGTCCATACTGCAATGAAATAGTGTAGAGCCCGAATAACTAGGTCGGAAATTAAATTCAAACGCGTCACCTTTAGAGAGTGCATGGACTCCAAGATCGTCGTCCTTGGATTGACAATGGAGGTTCAACACCAAACCATTTTCCAAATCATCAGTGATTTTCAGATGTACCTAACTTGGAAGAAATCCTCCTTCACACGTAGGTTCCACCAAGAGAAGTAGCAATTGTTGGGTGCACACCACCACATGGGTCCAGCCTACACTTTGTCTTAGCTCATTAAATGAGCTTGTTGAAAAATGGCCAAGAAGTCAGCAAAGCGAATTGAACTTGCTGGAGAAGCTTTACAATGAGAAGAGTTGAAATCATCTTTGTTCAAAAGTCAAGACAAGTTGACTTGTATTTATTGTGACTTGATGTGTAGAGTGTGGAAGGAAGAAAAGAAAAAAAAGGTGAAGAAATAAATAGAGAAGTCATTCGACCAGTGAAGATGGGAAAAAAGAAGTGAAGTCCCAGCGTTTGAAGATTGGTGCAGTCTTGAAAAATTGCGAGAGTGAGAGCAAGCAAAGGAGGAGAAAAATAGAGAGAGTAAGAGAAAATTGTGAGAGGTATACAGTAAAAAAGAGAGCAATGAGTGAAAAAAAAAAATGTTGTAATCTCTATTTAATATAATAAAATTATTCGAAATTTGTTCCGTGATTTTTCTTTTCAAGGAAAAAAGGTTTTTATGTAAATCTTTTTGTTCTTGTGTGATTGTGTTTCTGCTGTGCTTACTAAAATTTATCCACAATTATATATAATTTTTTCCCAACAGCAATGATGCTATTGCTAATCAAATGAAACAACTCATGATGTTTTGCTGATTAATGGAATTTGTTTTAGAATAGTGGTCTCTATCTTTTTGAATTCTTATTTATAGGGTAACTTCTTCATTTTAGCTAGCTAGTGACATTTCTATGCTATGATTTAGGAACATAGCATTAATTTAGGAGTAATGTTTCAAATTCATTTAGGCAAATATGGGATGCCACTTTTATTGATATTCCTATTATGGAGGAGTCCAAATCTTCTGTCTCACCCTTCCTAGTTCATTCTCTACTATATACTCCATAAATAAAAATATGTCATATGTCCATCTATTTTATTAAGTGCTAAATTTATGTTTTTCATTATTTTAATTTCCGAATATGATGGGTTATTTATTTATTTATTTATTTTAGAAAATTAAAATAATAGAAGACATAAATTTAGCATTAGTGTCATGTATCTGTCATGAGTTTGGATGTGTGGATTTTTATTGTTGCCTACTTGTATCCTTGGTGTGATGTTCATTATGGTAATGTGACGTTAAGGTGTTTAGCTCATTTTATTTTTTCTAACATTACTATAATCTAATATTACAAAATATATCACTTCACCTTAATCTTATCACATCCTAAACAATGTAATATTGTATTCTTATATTGAGATTACATTAATGTAACATTACAATAATATAATTACGATGTAATGTAACATCAAGTGAACCAAACGCCCTCTAAAATGAAAATTGAAGTACATCATAACATTAAAAAAAAAAAATCATTTTTCAAGATGGAGTCTTAAATCAAGGTAGTGTGTAATTTTTTTTAATTAAGGTTAGTATGTAATTAAACCAAGATTTATTGGTGTTTAATTTTAAAAATTGTCAAGGGTCTTTTAATTCAATGATATTGGCTAGTCTTTCTTATTGGGAGGACAAGTTGCAAATTCCTTCTCCCACTTAACCATTTATCTAAAAAATTTAAAAATATTCCATAAAAAATTTAAAAAATAAGAAAGAGGAAGAAAATAAATTAAAATATGAATTTAGCAACAAACATGCCCTAAATTCCTTACATATATATAATTATATTCTGTTTGTTTCGTTGGAAAATACTTTCAAAAGTTGATTTCTTTCCTTACTTGATTATGACCCTAAAAATATACTAGATAACTTAAAAAGAAAAGAGAAAAAAGAAAAGAAAAGAAAAAAAAAAATATATATATATATATATATATTTGAGTGATTGAGAGCTTGTTTGAATTAAACATCACCCATAAGTCAAATTCAATTTCCATAACTCATTTTTCTAACTCTATTTTTTCAATCACTCTAAAAATAACTTGTTTGGTTTCATATCTCAATGCATATATCTTCTCTATAACTTAAATTATTGGGAGGACAAGTTGCAAATTCCTTCTCCCACTTAACCATTTATCTAAAAAATTTAAAAATATTCCATAAAAAATTTAAAAAATAAGAAAGAGGAAGAAAATAAATTAAAATATGAATTTAGCAACAAACATGCCCTAAATTCCTTACATATATATAATTATATTCTGTTTGTTTCGTTGGAAAATACTTTCAAAAGTTGATTTCTTTCCTTACTTGATTATGACCCTAAAAATATACTAGATAACTTAAAAAGAAAAGAGAAAAAAGAAAAGAAAAGAAAAAAAAAAAATATATATATATATATATATATATTTGAGTGATTGAGAGCTTGTTTGAATTAAACATCACCCATAAGTCAAATTCAATTTCCATAACTCATTTTTCTAACTCTATTTTTTCAATCACTCTAAAAATAACTTGTTTGGTTTCATATCTCAATGCATATATCTTCTCTATAACTTAAATTTTTGCATAAAGTGGTGGGGTCAATTGAAAACCCATAACTCATGACTCAAAAAACATCTAAATTTTGTTTTCAGTTTCCTTGACTTAAACTCAAAATTTTGAATTTTGAGTTATGGAAACTCAACTAAAAAATCAATCCAAACAAGTTGAGTTTGGTGGACCCCACATTTTTTGAGTTTTGGTTTATCTAAGCATCCCATGCAGATACATAAATACACTTAAAAATATACAATAAGATGCACAATATAATTCCTCTATATATATATAATTTAAATACCAATAATAGTCATTTTTATATTTTGTTAACTTTTTAAAATATTTTGTACGGATATCATTAGTTATAAAATTTAAATTGTCCATAATTTTTTTAATTATTGTGAAGCTTTTTTTTTTTTTTTAACGATTCATTTATTCTAGGTTTTTTGGTTTTTGTACTTAATAACTCACTTGGATGAATATTTATAATGTGGTATAATATTTGATTCTAAAATTAAGAAATAAAACTCTTTAAGAATAAATAATTTAGAACACATGACGCAAAATTAAAATTCTAATTTAGAATTCTAATTTAAGTTTCTATCAATTTCACATATTATTATATCTACAGATTTCATATATTTCAAGCAAAATAAATATAGCAATAAAGAAAAACTGGTAAAGAACAGTAAAATAACTGTTTCGGTTTTTTTAAATAAAAAAAATTATTTAATAAAACAGTAAAATAACGGTTAAACTAACTTTCAGAAGGATCCATATCCCGTGCAATACCTAGGGTATTGCACGGTGTGCAATAGCTCCATTTTCAGCCATAGATTTAATCTAATGGCTTAAATATTTGACAACTCACCAAATGGCAAAAAGTCTATTTTGCCCTTAAAAAATTTCACACCCGCGGCCCGCCCACTGCTTCAAGATTCAGTCCGCCCACTGTTTCATAAGACATAAACTCAAAATTTTTTCTCTCTCTCTCTCTCTCTCCCCTGCGCAGTTGCCTCTCCTTCAATCCATTGTCTCAGCAGCCCGGCACCAGTCCACACAAGGCCAAGCCTCTCTCTCTACCATCACTGTTGCTTCCAAAGCTCCGGCGAAGCATCAAGTTTGTTCGATTCCGACGCCGACGAAGAAGACCCATCTCGCTCTTCAACAAAAAAACTTCCTCTTTCTCGTGTGTGAAGCTGTCCCAAGTCCGAACTCTCATGGAGTGAAGGTCTCCCTCTTTCTGGTACCCCTTTTCCCTCTTTCACTTCCTATATAGTTGTGTGCGTGTTTGTTATGTATAAGATTTTTTTTTTTTTTTTTTTTTTTTTTTGAGAATCGTTATGTATAAGATAATTAATGGTAGTGAAGAAGAATTTCAAATAGGCAATGAAGTTTTTGGAGTCTAATTAAGTGGAATCGTTAATTTTTGAAGTGTCCCATATAATAAAAATTACTCTATTTTCATTTTCTTTGTCCTACCTAACAAAACAGAGTATCAGTAGCGGTTGGCCATTTGGGTTTTATGCTAAAAATTCAATTTTTGCTTCAAGAAAACTAAACATAGAAAATCTGGGCTTTTGTTGTAAATTTGATAACTTTTCGTAAAATGAAGTTTAATTGCTTTAAACTTGAAGGTTAATTTCTTTAATCTTAATTGCTTAATTGCTGTGATGTAGGAATGGAGGATGTTTTGGCGAGCTGTGTTTGGGAAGAAGAAGACAACAGAAGTTGCTCACTTGTAAGTACTTAAAGACTGGAATCCTTGAAATATTGATTTTATATAGTTGTATATTTGGTTTGCTATTTTGATTCTTTACAAAGATTTTAAACCTTGCTAATTCGGATTAAGATGTAGATGATTAGAAGGAAATAGAAGCATAAGTTAGAACATTAGGCAGGTTGGATCACTTTCTACAATTTTCTTATCTTTTTTATCAATCTAACAATTAATGGAAGCTACTTTTAAGGTGGATGGGTGGTCAAAATTGGGTAGAGTTAGTGAAACTGAGAGTGTATTGAAAGCAATGTTAGTGGATGGGTTTAGTCTTGATTGTTTGACTTTCAGTTACCTTATTGAGGGTTTAGGGAGGGCTGGTCGGATTGATGATGCCGTTGAGATTTTTGAGCACATGAAGGAGAAAGGTTGTGTGCCAGACACTGGAACTTACAATGCAATGATCTCAAATATATATTAATATATGAATAAAAGTCAGCATTGTTTCAGTAGAACCTTCAAAATGCTTGTTATTAATTCACATATAAAATGATACTTTAGTTCTCTCTCCCCCTCTTTTGCTTAGTTTGGAATTTGAATCCCAGCATGTGCATGTAATTACTAATTAAAGAAAATGTTTCTGCATCTTTGGGTAGTATAACATTCTTTCAGTTTATATTTTCTTTTGGTCTTTGTTCATTTTGTAGTTCAAAAGAATGTTTCTTGTTAGTTACTATCTGTTACTAGTGTATGGGACAATACAATCAGTTGGGAACCACAACTCATAAACACACACACACACACACTGCCAATTTTTATTGGTAAGCACAATATTGGTACACAAATTTTCAGCATTTATTTTTAATGAAAAACATTCATTCTTCTATAATTATATCAGTTGATATTTTGTACATTTATTTGTTAATTGCAGGAGTATTCTTTAATTATAAGCATCTCTTTTTAATTCCAGCAACCATGTGCCATTTTTTTTAATTACTAATAATCATGAATTTTTACTTGCAGAGATAATTAGCATTGAAGTCCAAATTAGAATATTTGTAGAGGGCTTACGGCTAAGCTGAAGCAATGGTGATAGAAAAAGTTAAGTTGCTGGAGTTGAAGCCCAAAGTAGAACACTAAGATTTAATTATACAAGACAATGATGAGGTCAATCTGAACCTTTGGGGGGGGGGGGGGGGGGGGGGGGGGGGGGGGTGGTGGTGGTAGTGGGGAAGCATGGGAAAATTTTTGTTTTCTTGAAGTTGAACTCTCTTTAGTTGTGCAAGTTCATTTTATGAATAACTATAATAGAAAGGATGCGCAGAAATGTTATTGAACCTATTTTTCTCTTTACTTTCGCACAATGTATTTATGCCTCACATAAATCTGTGGATTCCATTTGTGGAGTCCTTTTTATGTGAGATAACATACTACACCAAATGCACTAAATAAGGATAAGTTGGTTGAGTTTTAGGTGATTAGCCTAAGAATTTGAGAAAGAGAAGAATTTTTTCATTGATTAAATAGTAACTAAATACAATGTCTCCAATTACACAATCTGATATGCTGAACTAAAAAAAAGAAAATAAAGAATTACATTTGAAGAATAATCTACTAACAAGCAGACAACTCTTCCTAAATGATAGGAGCCTTAATTTGATAAGCCTATCAATAAACTAAAACTAATCCACCCAAATCTCTTTCTTCAATTTGATAACCCAGCCAGCAGATTGTTCTACACTCCAAGACTAAATGAGTAGAAGCAAGACTCCTTTGACAGCACCTCTAGGCAACATTGTCAAGTTTCTTTGCATCGTCTTGAAATGGAAGATCAAAGAATTAACTCTGTAGCCCATAACAAATGACAAAATGAGCCAAACCAATAAAGGTAAAACAAATGAGCTCATGTAAAAAAATCTACAGCTTCTAAATATAAGGCATTTCCAGTGAAAAAAAAGTTAAGTCTACAAACACTCGTGACAACTATGTCTCAATATAACATCATATCCAAAAGAAACAAGATTTGTCAATGGCATAAAATGCACCTTTATTCCAAAGTATGGAGAGACAAGTTCCAGTGAAAAAAAGATTGGTGCAACAAAGATCTTACTACAACTTGTATCCAAATAATTTCAATCGCGTATTGTACTTCCAAAGGCAAAAATAAATTCAAGAACTTTACAAAAGAAGATACAAAGCAATTAGACAATAAATATAAAAATTATGTAACCAAATTAAATATTCATTGCAAATATACTTGATTGTTGATATAGGTATTATCAAACTCCAACGAAATTTCTAAAAGTAGCCATTGCACCTTCTACAGAAACAACATAGCAATTAATCAAGTAAACATCAGAATTCATTACCACCAACTATTGAACTATGCACCATACCTTCAAACTACCTTCATCAGTAAACTCAACAAAGGAAAAACAAATTATGGGATTTGGGTCATCACATATACAACATACTTGATTGTTGATATAGGTATTATCAAACTCCAACGAAATTTCTAAAAGTAGCCATTGCACCTTCTACAGAAACAACATAGCAATTAATCAAGTAAACATCAGAATTCATTACCACCAACTATTGAACTATGCACCATACCTTCAAACTACCTTCATCAGTAAACTCAACAAAGGAAAAACAAATTATGGGATTTGGGTCATCACATATACAACAGTCAACAACCTTCACACCAAAAAATGAACTTCTTCAAGACCAAAATTTCAATTACCGTATCAGCAAAGCATTTATTTTAAAATTGACAAACATAGCAGCAAGTTGTTTGCCAATGGACATAGGGAGCACCAATGGACAAAAACAAGAAATCAAAACATTACAAAGTATTTATTTATTTTTTTTTTTTTTAGCCAGGGCCAAAAAAGAAAATTAATTAAAGAAGGGAAAATCTTTGACAATGAAATCGAAAAAGGAGGGAGAAAAAAAATTGATAATCAAAATGTCTAGATCTAATCACGTTTGGGGTTGGCTTTAGAATAAAGTTATAAAGGTGAAACTTACAGTATTTCATTTGTTAGATTGATCTGTTTCAGATGCATAATCAAAGCATATTCCAAAAATACAAAGAAAAAAAAAAGATAATACAGCACATAAAAACAAAGAACACGTCTTACCCAAGAGTGGGTCTCTCCTTCGAGCTACAGGAATGAAACCAAAACACTAGATCAATAAAAATGAAAGGCTATTTTTAAGCAAATTATGGATCATAACTGATAGTATCAAAGGTGAATTTTTTCGGCAAAATCAAACAAACCCAATTCAAAAAAATTAAGATAAGATCAAAACAAATACTCTCCAGATAATAAAAATCCAAACAACAAGATCCCCCAACCATTTAAAAAAAAAAATTTCCCGAAGTACCGATTAGAGAGACATAGGAAATTTACCGGAACCACCACCGGAATTGGTGGAGCGGAACGCAGTGGCTGCTAGCTGTAGCCATGGAGATTGAGCCATGGAGTCTTAGAGAAAGATCTGATGGAAGAGAGAGGGAGAGAGAGTTTTTTGAAATTTGAGGAAGCTGAAGGGCGTAGAGAAAGAGTAAAGAAATGGATGAAAGTGGTGTCACGTGAATTGATGACGTGGCTCTATTATGTGTCACATTTACATCCATTAGATTAAAGTAAGGGCTGAGATTGAAACTATTGCACACCATGCAATACCCTAGATATTGCACGGGATATGGATCCCTTTCAGAAAACCCAAGCATTGAGATGCAACAGAAGATAGCTCTCAAAAACCATCCAAAATAACAAAGCAGTCATTGCTGCTTCTCTGCCAAAATCTTGCTCATCCAAATCACTCTCTCTTCAACCGTGCCATCCGAGCCTTTTCTAAGACTTTCGTTGCTCAGTGTTCAATCAATAAAAGTTCACGTTCGAACGTTTTGCCAACCCGTGTTTGCTTAACTCGCGTCACGTGCCACTCTAAATGATCTTTGTCATGGAATTGAGGTCCACGGACCCTTTGTGAAAATGGGTGTGTTCCGGTTATGAATGCTTTGATTTATATGTATGGTAAATGTGGTGCATTAAAGAGGACACATGGAGTGTTTGATGAAATGGGTGAAAGAGATTTGGTTGGCTCGCGGGGAGGATCTTGGACCATATGGTGAATGCCTGCGATTTGATTGATGAGATTCCAGTAGGGAATGTGGAAAATGTTGGTTTATAGGATGCAGGAGAAAAATGCTGTTTTTTCAACTACTGAGTTGGTGGTGTGATCACTGTGAGGAAGACAAAAGGATTTGGCAAGAAATGAAGGAGAGAAGTGTAATTAAGCTTCATGGGTGCAGTTGGGTTGAGATTAATTGCAAAGATCAAGGAATTGAAATCAAGAACTGAACCTTGAGGGACTTGTAGCAAAACTTTGAGGGCTATAGTAAGTGTGCCACAAGTCATCATTGATGTGTGGAAAGAAAACTCTTGCTGTTTAAAATTCATGGAGGGGTTAGTTCTTTCTGATTGTATTTAATCTTCTGCTTTGCAACACATTGGATTCTGTTCTCATTTGTGTTTTTTTTTTTTTTCTTGTTTTTTTCTTAATCATTGGACGTCCTTGGAAGGTATTAATTTGGTTATCAATGATCAATTTTGTTAACTCAGGAACCAGGAAAGATACCAAGGCAAACTAGTGCTAATGTTGTTGTGAGCCTAAGGATTACAAATTGCTCATATGGAGGTAATAATAACCCAGCTTCCTTATGTTGTACTATTTGTTGGATGTAGTTATCTGGCTCAAGCACTGGGATTTCCTTATGTAGGATGTAGCTATGCTTACTGGGGATGTTTGTTATTGATTGTTTGCTTTAAAATATTGGTCAACAACCATCTCAGTTTAAGAGAGTTTGTATAGTGTTGGTAACTTGATTTCAGACAACTTGAAAGCCCTGGTCGTAGTTATAAAAGGGTTCCTTTGTCTCATGTTTATAGGCTCTAAAGTCTAAGAGTCTCAGTGAACATTCTGTTTTAAGCAATATTAAAAGACGCATATAAGGTCTTTCACTAAAAAATTTATCCTTAGTGTTGGGACTCAGAAATTTTGTCTGAGGGATTTATGTTATTTTACTAAAGAATAATGATGCCTATCTGGGATGTCCTAGAAAGATTTAACTACATGAATTTGGTAGGGGTAGATGTAATTGAGAAGTTGAAAAATGAATGTTAGGATGGTCTTCAACTAAAACTGCATTTTGCAGTTTTTGTATCTGATAACTGAAAAGGTCCATTACCCACTGTTTATTCTGGCAAAACAGGTTCATTGTTTGATGGCAGAAGATCTCAATATGGCCCTAATTTTCAGCATTTTTTATGATGATCATTTGTGTCACTAGTCACTACAATTGTTTAGATGCTTCTGACTTGCATTCTAAGATTTCTACTAAGATGATTTAGCTTGCCAACAACATTTTTTTATTGGCTTTTAGTTTATTTGTTTGTATACAGTTTTTTAAAGCTTCACCTTTTCTAGATACAACTACACTTTAACCAACTTTCAGCAAATAAGCCTCTAGCAAAAAGCTCATTCAAATGGCCACAAATGGATCCATTCTATAGGATTTTTAGATTATGAGATCTCTTTTACATTAGTTCAGCAAGTAAATGACGTTGTTATTATCTATAATTTCTATCACTATGAGTTTGTGCCTAATGATGGGTCATTACCATAACAAATCTACTACTAAGTCTCGTAGTATTGTATGCTTTATTTTTACTTGTAACAAATTACATATATTCATGTATTTGCAAAGAAACTATACTGCTGAACATTGTTAACAATCAACCGAACTGCAGAAATTGTGGTTACTACAGCAAGTAGAGAAAAAAGAATAATGTTGGACCAATGCCACACCACCTTTTCTAGTCTGGATGTCTTTCCTTTGACCTGTCACAGGGATAGAGTAAATATAATTTAGTTTTACTAATTGCTTCTTTAATATCTTTCATAAGTAAAATCAAAGCAGTCCAGGAAAGGCTAGTTACCTTGAGAAAAATCATACTTGGGAACACAAAGGTTATAGGTATGAGCGAAAATGATCCAAACAAGTTCACAAAGTCCCCAATGAAAGGAAAAGCTGCTGTCACAAATGTGTTAAATGAGAAGAGGACTGCTCGCACATAGAATCTACGTTTGATGTTTTCTTTCAAATCCATACTCTCATCAAGCTTGAGGAACTTAGTATCAAGGGTCTCATGAATTGGTGCAAGAAACATCTATGTTCATTATCAACACAATGAATCAGACTTCAGTTGAAAGGTCCCCGTTAAGTCATTACAGCAATTTAATCATAAGGACTTTTCGTATAGTTTGCTATCTTTTAGCTTCTTGTGGACTTTGAATTTTGTGTACTGGAAAAATTATAATTGTAACGTTTCAACAAAACATAAACTTCAAGTAGAAGCTTGGTAGTAATAATAATAGAAATTTTGCAAAAGGCTTTATGGGGGGTCCTTTGCCTTGAAGGTCAAGTTCTTTAGTAATTTTCCCATAACCTAAGGCTTACTAGAAAATAACTTAGAGGCGGCCTTTCCTGTCATGAGTATGGTTAAATCTGAGCTTAACCTTAAAAAGAAATTAAGCTATATATCTCACATGCTGGGAGACTATAGACTGTAGAAAGGTAGCAAAGTTGATGACAATCTTGACCCATTTGGGACCGCTTAGCTCTTCAGGAAGGTATGTGGATACCGCTGAACCATAAGCCCAGTAGCCTACGATGCTCACACCATAGTAAACTAAGAGCCCTGCGGTGTATTGAGTATATAAGGCTTTTCTCATGTTCTCGACTGCTGGATTGCGCAAAGTTGACTGCAGAGTGAATATAGGAAGATTAATGGTGAATTATAGATTTTGAGATGAACTTCCTCTTCATAATCTGTCTACATTACTATACTAACCTGTATTTCGAGTAGCAGGCCAGAAGTGTTACAGAAAATAATGGCTGAAATTGCACCAAAGCCATTGAACACCTTGTCTGCTTTACTTCCATGAATTTTGTAATCTTTGTTTTTGTTAGATTTCCCTGCCCAAAATTGCAACAAATTAATGTTTAAGCAAAGCATGTAGATGGTAACAAAGCTTCCACAATGCAAGAACATTGTTAAAAACATTTCAAGGACAAAATAGGCCAAAGGCAAAGTATATCTACCGTCCTTAACTAGTACCACCAGAAGGATGATAATGTAAGTGAAGGTGAGGATGGTAGAGATTCCTAGCCATCTTCTCATTGCGGACATAGTTGGAATGAGAAATGCGAATAAGAAGTAGGCTGCTCCAGTGATGATGATGTAATATTGGAGCCTCAAGGGTGAATAACTAAATTCTGAATTGATCTCCTGCTTCCAGTGAAACATTCAAGAATTGGTACTTTAGTACACAAAAACAAGCAACATACTATGCTTGAAATTATTAATTACCTTAAGCGCTTTACCACCGAGGAGAATGAAACCCATGTTTCCAAGAAGAATGGTCAAGTATTGGAACACCCAGGTGATATAATACATTTCTCTGCCTTGAAAACAAAGAAACAAATAGTTTAATGCCTTGTATTTGACTTTTTTGACAACCAGGACACTAAAGACATATATCCTTGTAAATTTTTGTTAACTTGTGATAAAACTCACCAAAAAGAAAGCCCATAAGATCTCTGTATCTAATGAACCTCTGGCCATTGATGAAGTGAAAAGCGGCCAAGAGCCAGTTAGCATAGGCAGTGTAGAGACCCACAACAACCAGACATATGATACCCCAAGTCCAACCCAGAGGCACCAACATAAGATTTGAAAAACTCAATATGTATCCGCCGTTGAAGCTTGTCACCAGCAGCAACCCAACTTGTTGCCAGGAATCTGTAAATTCATATCAATTGATGGTAGTGAAGAAACAAAACCTTGATGCATTTGGAGCCTATTAAAATAGAGTAGGGCTTAATATAATCCTTTTTTATATAAAACTGTAAATATCTGAATACAGAGAACATACCATGTTTATGCTTTCACTATTCGTTATTTGACTTAGTTCTATGCTATAAAATCCACTTAAGGGCTTTTATCATACAGAAGAAACAAAGCTTAGAACAGATTCAAATAGAAGTTGCGTAAAAACAGCTGAGTTAGAAACCCAGATGTGGAGGACTTAGTATAATCTCATGTATAACTAAACATGAAGTGAAAATCCGGTTGAGTTGAATATAAAGAGTAAACATACCATGGTCTATGGTATGAGCAGATGTAAGACCATTTTCATGTTTTACACTGCTCATTATTGGACCTTGTTCAGTAATGAAAGCTTCTATATAACTTGTTTCTTCCCTGGTTGCCATTGCTCCTATGGAGTTGCTAGCAACCTTGGATCCCAATTTATTTCTGAGACTTTAGTACAGGCTTTCTTCTACAATGATAACATGGTAAGAGTAGACTTTCAAATTCAGGAACTCATAAATGTGACATCAAGCTGCCGTCATTAGAGCAAGTACTTCAAATTATTGGACTCGGCGAGTCCAATCTGAGCGATCAGTGAAACGGATAGATGTGTGGGTGAACAATTTAACAAATTGTGAAAAAGGTTTTGTCTTAATTGTTAGGTATACATATGAGTGAACATGAAATATAAATAAGAGACATACTATATTCACAATATTTTCATTACAAATCCTAAGTGGTATGTTGTTATTAGTTTTTATAGGTAGACAGAAAAATAATTTTAAGTTGTGAATTCAAAATTAAAACCAATAACTACTTATCACATAAGATTTGTTGTGAAAATATTGTGGATATAACATCTCTTTATAAAAAAAGAACTTGAATTTTTTTTTTATTTAATAAGAATTCAAGAATTAATATATATACATAGTAAGACTAAATCAAATTTATATACTTAAACTTTGGCATTAAGTGGTGTCTTGACATGGGAGTGTCCGAAACTTTAGCAAATCCAATCGAAAATCATATATCTAGTCATCCCGCATTCTTCATGACAATGTTAATTGGGTCATCCAAAGTGGGGCCCATAAAAATAAAGAATTTGAGATTATTTTTTTAAAATTTAATAAGAATTTGAAAATTTATATACATAGTGGGACTAAATCAAATCTATATACTTAAAATTTTGGCATTAAGTAGTGTCTTGACATAGGAGTGTCTGAAACTTCAGCAAGCTCAATCAAAAATCATATACCTAGTCATCCTGCATTCTTCAGGCTGATATAAGTTGGGTCCTCTATTATGGGATCCATATAAATAAATAAAGAATTTTAGATTTTTTTTTATTCAATAAGAATTTGAGAATTAATATACATAGTGGAACTAAAATCAAATCTATATACTTTATTAGCCTATATATATATATATATATATTTATACTTAAACTTTGGCATTAAGTAGTGTCTTGACACAAGAGTGTCCTAAACTTCAACAAGCCCAATCGAAAATCATATATCTAGCTATCTTGCATTCTTCATGCCAATATCATTTGGGTCTTCCATACTTTTCCAGTATCATGTCCTTATATTTGATATTAAAGTAAAACTTAGAAACAACTTAAGTGTTGTACCTTAGGTTTTTTTAATTTAATAGACATAGATCAAATTTGAGAAATATTTTTTTTAAATGAATTAGAGAATTTATATAACACAAGTAACGTGTTATATTAAAGTCTTAATTAAAACCTCCCAAGTTAATAACTTCCCAAGAATGCATTATGCAATGGGTGGGCTCCGGGGTTACATCTATTAAGCTTTTTATATCCATTAATTTCTTTATCCTTGTTAACCTTTTAATAACCTTTTTTTAAAAAAATAGCATTGTTCATAATTTAATTTATTGGGTTTGACAAAGATTCCACGTGCTGTCCTTATCATTACATAATCAGGCGTCAATGAGTGTAAACTCTTTCTTCTGTGCGCAAAACTCGGCTTATATGAGTACCAGCCCCCAAGTTCCCGCATTTTTTTTTTTAATTTCATTTTAAATCTTATAATTTAGAAATAATCAAAATTAAATATAATAATTTCGAAAATATTAAATTAAACCTTAGATTTTTGAAAAGCAATAAAGTAAACTTTTAAAATTGGTACATCACCATTAAATAAAGATTTACCATAAAAAAATATTTAAGTGGATTTCAATTAACTTATTAATAAAAAAAATTTATCATCGAATAAAATATATGAAAAAGAAATTAAAAAAATAAAAGAAAGAAAAGAGGTAGATGTTGGACTAAAAGATGGTTGATGGCGAAAGCCATGGAAATCAGGGTGGCCTTTGCTTGGGATGTTGGTATAAGGGATGTGATAGTTGAAGGTGATTCCAAGATAGTGACTGACATTGTTCTAGATTTATATACTCCTTCTATGGTTGTTTTTAATGTTCTGGTTGGTCTAGCTCACAAACTTAAAGATTTTAAATCAATTCAAATTTCCCATGTGAAGTAACAAGACAATAAACCTGCACATTTATTGGCAAAATTTGTCAAAGAAATAGATAATATTGATAATTATATAATATAAATAGAAGAAAATCCATTATTGATTGTGTTAGTTGTTGCTCATAATCTGAATTTATTTTCTCATGAGAGATGCTACGTCTACAACAATTTTACAACATTTTTACAATAAATCACATGTGGTTAGTTGTTATTGGTTCAAATTTGAAACTAACACTAAGATTACTTTTTTGCCCCAACAATAATAACCAGTAACAACCTGCCACTTAGGATTTGTTGTAAAAATGTTGTAGACATATCATTCCTCTTTTCTTATTAATAAAGATAAAAGTTTCTCATCAAAAAAAAAAAATTAAAATAGTAAGGATGCCTAATGCAATTGGAGACAAATTTCCAACGTAACATTAGAAAGGAATGTATTAGTGGCCAGTAGAACAAGATGTGTACGCATTGTTCTTATCCATCCATTTACAATTTCCAAAGAATATTCGAAATTTGTTTCTAATCAAAGGATTAAAGGAAAGTACAACTTTTTTGTTGGGGGTGGATTGAAAAGGTTGATTTAATTTGGAAACAGAGTGTTTGTATTGCCTCTTGTGCATAAAGTATTACATCAATTTTGACTCTAAAATTTAATTTTTTTTTCTTTTCAAAAGTTTAGGATTTAATTTTGGCACCTTTAGAAATAATAGGATTTAAAATGAAATTAAAATTTTTTTTTTTGGGTCATAACATCATCATAACATGGCAGCTCTTTTTTAATACATGATCATGTTCCATCGCTATTTCAACGGCTATTGAGTCAGAACTTTTGTTTTTTTTTTTTGGAGAACGACACAAGACAACAAACACACACACACTGGGGAGTGGGAAGATTGAGTTTAATATCACACAACTCACAACATACAAAAGCCGGTAACTTTTGAATGTTATGTGAAGGCTTTAAACTCAAAGAAAGACACACACTTAGGCGATGTGAGACAAGCCCACTTATGCTTTTTTTGAAAAGACACAAGACAACAAACACACACACACCGGGGAGTGGGAAGACCGAGTTTATCATCTAAATTTGCTGACATAAATATAAAAATACTGTGACTTATTCCTTTTTTTTTTTTTTTTTTTTTTTTTTTTTTGGAGAATCATCATTAATGTAAGTTAGTGGAAAGCAACATAGTCCAAACTAAGACCAAGCGTTAAGAAGTAGGACTGTCTTCATTTTGTACACGTAATTTGATTTTCAAGCACTGACTGTAGAGTCTCAAATGACCACTTAAAAATGAATATTTAAATTATGTAATTGGTAGCAAATCAATTTGTAATCTCAGTATAGTAAAAGTTGTAATACTCGTACGTAGCACTACTTAAAAAAGATAAAGTGTAAACATGTTGATTTATTAAGTGCATTCTATTAGCTAATGGAGAGGGTCTTAATTATTTTTTTTTTGTGAAACAACCTTTGTAGGGACTGGCCTTCTTCCCACACGACGTAGGGGTTCAGGATTTTCACCCCACCAAGGGCTTGCTTTGTAGTGTAAGGCTTGACACCTTAATCCCACACTGGCGAGTGAAGCGTCCCGATACAATAGATTTGTAGAGAGTGGATAGAAGGACTAGGAGTTAACGAAAGACACAACGGTCGGCGAGGGTTTACAGGATCGATAGCTGAGATTTGGCTAAGTATTTCAAGGGAAAGTTCGTCCTCGGCCCAGTCCGAGGAGCCCTTCCCTTAGAACTAACGAATACAAGGGTGGTCTTTCAACAACCAGAAAACCACTTAACCTTCTAACTCCCCCCCCCCCCCCCCCCCAAAAAGCCCCTGAACCCTTGGGGATGCACTCTATTATATAGTCTTATTTAGTCGATCTCGGCTGTCCACTTATCGGTCATCCGAACCTGTGTCTGAGGGCTTGTCCCATTAGCCGCCTTTGCAGGCTTTCTGTTAGTTGAAATAACCAAGGCATCATTGTTTGCTGGTCAATTCACCATCAATGCGGCCAGAGTGTAGTTGTATACATTTAATGGGTGGATGACAGCTTTCTTTCTTTAATGTCGGCCTACCGAGGACGTGGTCATCCTCAGCGTAGTTTCTTGATGGCTTGGACTTCTCCCACTCATCCTCGGATTATGTACTTTTCTCGGCTTGGGCCTTAGGCCTGATATGGAGTGGGCCGGGGTAGCCAAATCCTTGGGCCCCACAACCTTAATAAAAAAATTTAAGACATATAAATTAATATTATATTAATTAATAAAGGAGGGGGTAGACAATTGCCTAAGTTGCCAATATGATTAAGCTAGCCCTCTATGGTATGTGACATTATCAAACACTTTTTTTTTTTTTTTTTTGAGAGAGTTTCAACCTATGTCGTCCGCTCCTGATGATAGCTCTTTATCATCAGACCAAGACACCAATCAGTTTTTGGTATAGGCGGGAATTGAACCCCAGATCTTTTTTACAACCATTAGAGATTTTACCAGTTGAGTTGACTGGAACCCACTATCAAAAGCATGTTATGTATTACAAATAACATCGGCTGAATTCCATCCGTTTCACTGTAATTTGCTTGCATACATTGTCTTTTTAAATCCTTAATGGTATTCCAAACTTAAATTTCTAGTTTTTTCTCAGACTCTCTCCCAATCCTTATTTAGGTTTATGTATGTTCATAAGTTTTTAAGGTAGAATGGCATTCTTCTTTAATTCTTAGGTTTATTTTTATTGGTTTATTGTCCTTAAAAAATAAGATGGGCAACAAGTGCAAGTAAAACTTTTTTTTTTTTTTTTTAAGGTGAAGTTTTGAAGAATTGTTCATAAGCCAAATAGCTGAATAAACAGAGGTGGGATTGGTAGGGAATATGGCAAATGAGCACATAGTATACTATAGCATATTTATTAATTAATACTAGTTTAACTAAAATTGATTTTTTTAGAGCATTCAACTTTTTAGAGCATATCCTTCTCAAAAAAGAAAATAAATAAATAAAGTTACATGCATTGGAAAATTTGTGTGAGTTAAAGAGATTTAAAGTCAGTGTTGTATATTCAATAGTTAGGTCTTTTTGGATATACACTATTGTAAATTTCTTTAAGACATTCTTCCATCTCCCTCTGTGTGTGTGTGTATTAAAAATATTTAGTATTTTCAAAAGAAAAAACAGTGCGTTAATTCCACATTGGAAAATAAGTGTGAGTTAAAAATGTTTAAAGCCGGTATTGTATATTCAAGAGTTAGACCATTTTGGATATACACCACTATAAGTTTCTTTATGACATTCTCCCCTCTCTCCATGTGTGTGTTAAAAATATTTAGTATTCTCAAAAGAAAAAACAATTGGTTAATCTCACATTGGAAAATGAGTGTGAGTTAAAGAGATTTAAAGCCGGTGCTGTATATTTAAGAATTAGGCTCTTTTAGATATATACTACTGTAAATTTTTTTTAAATATTTTCCTTCTCCCTGTGTGTGTGTTAAAAATATTTAGTTTTCTCAACCAAAAAAAAAAAAAACTTTTTAGAGCACTTAGACCTTTCCCTTAAACATAGGTAATTGAATTTTTTAGCTAAAATCTAGTTGGCTTAGTCCAAAATGTACCCCATTCACCAGCTAGCATATTTATTACTGTATTCCCTTATTTCATCCCCTTTCTCCTATATATGTGTGTGTGTTTCTCAAAAAAAAAAAAAAAAAATTCAATATAGGTAATTGAATTTTTTAGTTAAAATCTAGTTAGCTCAGGCCAAAATGTACTCCATTGCACCAGCTAACATATTTATTAATTACTTCTTTAGCTAAAATTGAATTTTTTAGAGCACTTATATAAAGCATTCCTCTCAACATGAATAATTGAATTTTTTAGCTAAAATCTAGTTAGCTCAGTCCAAAATGTACTTCATCACGCAGCTTGTGCTTGTCAAATTTCTTGAAAGATACAATATCTCATTAAATTTGATTTGGTACCATAGATCACCAAATATATATTAATGGTTATGGGTATGAAGGAAATTTCACCCCAGTTTATTTTGCTTGACTTGTGTGTCTCATGTGGGTTTTTCCAATCTCAAAAAGGGAATCAGATGGGGATTTAGGGAAAATTTTTGCTTCTACATGTGGGCGAAATGGGGACAGGTTTTTCTTGCTCAACCACCCTAAGCCACTGCATCATCCAAAGCCTCTATGCCCATCACCTAATACCCTAACAGTCTTAATCACCCTAAAAAATAAAAACTACAACATGTAGTTCTTTTTTTTTTTTTTTTAAATGTTCATGTTCACCCAAATATATGTACCCTTGAGAGAGAGAGAGAGAGAGAGAGAGAGAGAGAGAGAGAGAGAGAGAGAGAGAGAGAGAGAGAGAGAGAGAGAGAGAGAGAGAGAGAGAGAGAGAGGATTCTCCTCTTTGAACTGGACTTTTACATGGTTCAAAAATACTCCTAAACCTTATGTTTAATAGGGAAAAAACGTAAGAATAACCTGGTAAAAATATATCTCCAGCTCCACTTAAAATACCTACAAAATAAAACACTCCTACTAATCAATGTCTTTAAAAAAAAAAAATTTATTCAAAATTAAAAAAAGAAAAAGAAAATTATGACACTAAACCAACAAAAAAAAAAAAAAAAAAAAAGCTTCATCACACACGCAAAACACATGTGATGAGGCTAGTGCTATTAATAGCAAGATTTTCTGTTTGGTTTTTAACATTTTGCATACTAAAATACCTTCACACAAATTCTTAAACTCTCTAAAATATTCCTATCTTTTAGTTCAATAATTTTAAATTTAAAAACGCAATTTGATTAAAAGAGTAATTTACTATTTTTAAAAGAGTTCCTAAGTTTTAGGCTTTTAAAATTTTATCAAAATCCTAAAAATTAGGAAACTATCTTTATCTCATTTTTAAACATTATTTCACTAAACCTAAAATAAAAAATAAATGAATAAAAAAGAGTCATATGGCACATGCAAAGTGCATGTGATGAGTCTAGTACTATTAATAAGAAGATTCTCTGTCAACATTTTACATACTGATATATTCTCACACAAATTCTTAAACTCTTTACAATACCCATATCTATTAGTTAGATAATTTTATTTTAAAAAAAGTTTCTAAACTTTAGGCCTTCATAATTTTATCTACTCTCACATAGAGAAAAATCCTAAAAATTAGGAAAATATCTATATCTCACTTTTAAACATTATTTCGCTAAAAAAAAAAAGCCTTATCGCACACGCAAAGTGCATGTGATGAGGCTAGGGAATAAATAAAGTTATTCGTGACAACATAGTTCAATCCATTTGTCCATTGTAGACAATAATTTTTATTATTTCTATTTTATGGTAAGAATGGAGGTGATGAAAATTGATCTCTAGATATGACAAATTGACCAAAAAATGATACACCTAGCCTCAATTAGTAGGAATGAAGGCTTAGGTTTGTTTAGTTTGATGATAATATCTGAGAGGAAAAGGGATTGTGTAGTAGCACTTGACGTTGGAAATAGAGGAGAGATATTTCTTGACTTTTCTTTGGAATTTACACAAAATGATATTACCAAAAGAGGTGGCAAAGATGAGGCAAGGACCAAGTCACTATCTTGAGACAAATTGTGCTGTCTACGGTTTATCCAATGTAATTGGACAAATAATTTCTGCACGTTATTCCCGGGATACAATAGCCTAGCCACCTTGCTAATTATCTTTGCAAGCTTACACTGCTCGTAGGATATAAGCTCTCTATATCACTTTCTTTTCCTAGAAAATAGAGTAAAAAATAAAATATTTTTTTTGAAGAGTAAAAAGTAGTAGACGGTGAGTGTTCAGAACAACAATATAATTTTTTTTTTAAGTCTGTAGCTACTTGTACACTCCAAACAGAGATACACGAAGAGAAAAAAAACTACCCCGCTCTCGTGGTACAAGCAGCAGAGTAAGGAAAGGCTCACCTAATGTGAGACGAAAAACTCCCACCTAGAGGAATTGAAGGAACTCTCACCCTAACTATTATGATAAATTAAATCATTTTTGCATATAAGAAATGAAAAACGATAGCAGCAATAACATTAATTCAAGAAAAAAAAACACTAACACATTAATTCATGAAACAAACCTCGACACAATATTAATTCAAGAATAAAGAGTACTGCATAATGTGGAATTTCCCTTTACTCTAAAAGAGAAGGAAAAACCAAAAAGAAGCAACTAGACTAGCGATGGTGATTTTTATTTCCACGTGTAGCAAATATCATTTTTGCCACTCTGATCATGATTGAAGAGACAAGGGCCAGCCTCTTTTACACTCCATGAGCAATCGGGTTTGCATCAATTTTCATCTACGACATAGTTATAAATGTCAAAATGGTGGGATGCGCCTTGCCAATCCATACTGCAAGAAAATAGTGTAGAGCCCCAATAATTAGGGCGGAAAACAAATTCAAACGTGCCACCTTTGGAGAGTGCATGGACTCCTAGATCGTTGTCCTTAAATTGACAATGGAGGTTCAACACCAAACCATTTTCCAAATCATTAGTGATTTTCACATGTACCTTAGCTGGAAGAAGTCCTCCTTCATACGTAGTTACCACCAAGAGAAGTAGCAATGACGCTATTGCTAATCTATGTTGAAAAATAGCGGAAGCTCAAAAAATTATCAAGATTGATTGTGAAAATATTTTAGACTTGAGAAAGATATCCAAACAAACATTAGGAACGAAAAAAATTAATCCAAAAGAAAATAGACATAAAACACTAAGATTTACATAGGTCGGCAATAGCCTACATCTACAGGCAACGATGAACAAATTCCACTATATTAAATTTAGGATAACACAAATTGGTATAGAGGCATTCTCACAAACCTAAATCCCAAATACAACCAAATACCTCTCTCTCACAAATACAAAAATAAAGAACCAAAGGTTTAATAAATACCAAATACAAATACCAAATACCAAATGTGAATTGCACACAAACAAAAGAGAAAGCTACAAATCAAATCCAAAAGTTGCAACGCACCAAGAGAGAGCAAACATCCAGACTGCAGAACCAAAACCAAGCAGTAACAAACCTGTATCACTATTCCAAATTGCAACCCACAAATTTCAAGGTACTAAACAAGAGAAAGCCTCTTTTTCTCACACCACTCTCTCTCTCTTTTTTTTTTTTTTTTTTTTTTTGCCACAATAGCACTATGCTTATATAGGTGACTTGAGTTAGCTAATGTATCCAAAACCAAGAAGGACTAGACTTCTTTTCCACACACAAAAGGAGAATCACTCATATTCCAAGAGGAATTCCATATCAAGTAGTACACAAGACTTCTAGTAGAACTTAATAACTTCAAACAACAATAACTCAAAGGAATAAAATTCATTTCTTATCCAAATCCAACAAAAGGGAAATTATTGTGTACTCCCGGAGTATCATAAATGCGTACTCACTCCTCTCACATGAATGGTAAGTCCTACTAATTAAATTCATAGTGAGCCCCACCATTTATGTGAGAGGAAGGAGTATGCATTTATGGTACTCCGAGAGTACCTAATAATTTTTCCCAACAAGGAGTCAAAGTCCTATGATATAGGAACATAGCATTAATTTAGGAGTAACGTTTCAAATTCATTTAGGCAAATATGGGATGCCATTTTTATTGATTTCCCTATTATGGAGTATTACTTTACTTTCATCATTTAGGGGCATGTTTGATAGACTATAATAGACAGTATAATAAAATAGTTATTCATATGGTTTAACTATTCAGTAATTTGGTTATATTTGTATTATAGGGAATAGTCATTCCTTATGAGTAGCTATTCTTTAAAATGATATTTAATTATTCATCTCTAAAAGGGTTTTAATAGTTATTTCTTAATAGCTGTAATAATTTCTAGCATTAATATATTTCCAAATAAACAATGAGTAATTATACAAACTCATTTATTATAGCAGATGTCTCCTAAATTAAATTTATGATAGCATCCACTATTCATTTGAAACAAAGAAGTATACCATTATGAGTAGTGCTACGGTCACAAACTATTGTATAATATTTTTACAAACCATTGGGAAGTTGTAACTTGTGAGACGTGGGGTGGCAGGTTTTCTTGCTTTTAAAAGGGAAGTTTGTATCTGTCTAGGACATAGAGAGATTTATCTGATAGATTTATTTGTTAGTTTTTAATTTTTGTCAATTTAAAAAATAATATATTTTGCCAATTTATGGTTTTATCCTCATTTCTTATGTTTTAGGAATATTGATAAGTTAATTATATTAGAGGTACATTTAAAAGTAAATTAAAAAAAAAAAAAAAGGCAATAACTTTCTGAATCCTCTTAGTATACAAAGATATATATACAGAGAGAGATAATCGAAGCATATAGGGCTTGCCACCTAAGCTTTAAAAGCCTCACAATTTTCTAAACAATTGTTATTTTCTTTATTTTTTTTATTGCCAAATGTGAAACAACCAAAACGACCCAGTTTTGGAAACAACAAAAGTGATCAAAAAATGTTTATTTATTTATTCCGGTAATCCATGCGATGAGATTTTCAATACTATTGTGTCTGTAATTGCAATTTGCACAAATCATTTATGATAACTCTCACCCTAGCTATTATGATAAAAGGTTGTTAAATCTTTTTTGCATATAAGAAATGAAAAACGATAGCAGCAATAACACTAATTCAGGAAACAAACTCTTGGACCCTCAAAAAAAAAAAAAAAAAAGGAAACAAACTCTTAACACATTAATTCAAGTAACAAACCTCGACACAATATTAATTCAAGAATAAAGAGTTCTGTATAATTTGGAATTTCCCTTTATTCTAAAGGAGAAGGAAAATCCAAAAAGAAGCAACTAGACTACCGATTTCCATGCATAACAAATCTCATAATTGCCATCCAGATCATGATTGAAGAGACAAGGGCCAGCCTCTTGTACACTCCATAAGCAATCTGGATCGCATCGTTTTTCATCTACAGGAAAGTTATAAATGTCAAAAGAGTGGGATGCGCCTTGCCAGTCCATACTGCAATAAAATAGTGTATTGCCCCAATAATTAGGGCGGAAATCAATTTCAAACGAGTCACCTTCAGAGAGTGCATGGACTCCAAGATCGTCGTCCTTGGATTGACAATGGAGGTTCAACACCAAACCATTTTCCAAATCATTAGTGATTTTCAGATGTACCTTACCTGGAAGAAATCCTCCTTCACACGTAGTTTCCACCAAGAGAAGTAGCAATGATGCTATTGCTAATCTAATGAAACAACTCATGATGTTTTGCTGATTAATGAGATTTGTTTTAGAATATTGGTCTTTGTCTTTTTGAGGTCTTATTTATAGGGCAACTTTTTCATTTTAGCTAGCTAGTGACATTTCTATGCTATGATTTAGGAACATAGCATTAATTTAGGAGTAAAGTTTTGAATTCATTTAGGCAAATATGGGATGACATTTTCATTGATTTCTCTATTATGGAGTATTACTTTACTTTCAACATTGAGGGTATATTTGGTAGACTGTAATAAATATTGTAATGTAATAGTTATTCCTATAGTTTAACTATTCAGTAGCATTAATTTAGGAGTAAAGTTTTGAATTCATTTAGGCAAATATGGGATGACATTTTTATTGATTTCTCTATTATGGAGTATTACTTTACTTTCAACATTGAGAGTATATTTGGTAGACTGTAATAAGTATTATAATGTAATAGTTATTCCTATAATTTAACTATTCAGTAGTTTACCACCACACACCCTTAGTGCAATGATCATTTTACAAGTATAAATGTTTGTGGGGTGTGGAGGGCAAGGGTTGGTGTTTAAGTTTCCAAGAGAGAGCTTCACACACATATACACTTAGATTAGGATAGAGTAGGATTCTATCTTGTAAAAAAAAAAAAAAAATTATTCAGTAGTTTCTAAAATATATATATATATATATATATATATAGTTTAACTATTTAGTATTTTGGTTATATTTTTATTATAGGGAATAATCATTCTTTATTAATAGCTATTCTATAAAATGAAGCCTAACTTTTCATCTCTAAAAGAGTTTTAATAGTTAATCCTTAGAAGATGTAATAATTTCTAACATTAATATATTTCTAAATAAATAATGAGAAATTAAAAAACTCATTTATTATAGCATATGTCTTCAAAATTAAATTCATGATAGCATCCACTATTCATTTGAAATAGAGATGTATATATATATATATATATATATAGTGTAATATTTGTGTTTCAACTTTCAAAATAATTCAACAAAATTTTTATAAAAACAATTAAACAACTTGATTTTGGGTTGTGTTTTGCTACAATTATTCAAATGGACATATTAACAGATGCTCTTATGATAATTGTTAATCTATAAATCAATAAATACTATACTAGCCTAAATGGAAAGAGTCTCACAGTTATCATTTTTTTTTTTTAAATGAGAGTTATGAGTTATCAAGTTTTTTCTTAAATCCTAAAAGGTAGCCATTTCATCCTAAAAGGTGGTCAATTACTACACATCCATAAAAAAAATTTCAAATACTAAAAATGCTCTCTCATTGTCAATTGTTTTTAAATTTTTTTTTTAAATGGTACTTATGATTTCTATGAAGTTATATTTAATGGTAGCCACTTACTACACAACCAAAATTAAAGTTTAAAATGCTAAAAACTCACATTGTCAAAAATATTTTAATTTTTTTTTTTTAATGGTAGATATGTAGTTATAACTAAGAGATAGGCACTTAATTAGTACACATCCATAATTAAAGTTTAGGATGCTTAAAAGGCCACCAAAAAAAAAAAAAACACTAAGAAAGTTTCTCAACGTTAGAATCTACTATTAAATCACCAATAAATCCTTTAATTTAAAAAATGTATTTTCTTTATAAAAAAAATTGCAGTGAAAGCCTGAAAGTTGGATCACATGACAATTTTAAATTTCATTTGAAAGAGATGAGATTGACTATTAAATCACCAATAGATTGACTACTACTTTAACAGTTTCAATTAATTGAAATTTTTTTTTAGAGAGGAATTATTTGAAAACTTAGTGTTACACAAATTGAAAAATATAGGCAAAGGTAGGATATTCACAAAAAATTGTCTTCAACAACCACTTGATAGATTGACTACTACTCTATGTGAGCCTTGAATCATACAATAATTAATGTAAAGTCTCTCACGGAATTCATCCAATGTTTCTATTATGAAATCTAACAAAATTGTTGATATGTCATCCTAAAAAAAAGACAAAAAATAAAGAGTAAGGCTTAAATATAAGAAAAACAACAAAAATCAAGAAGAAAAGGAATAGGAGGAAGAGAGAACACATTCAAAGACTGTAAAATTCATAAACACAATTCTAATCACAAACATTAACTAACCACACAATTTAGAGGCTAGAGGCTAGAAAAAAATAGAAGGCTAGTGACACATAATTTGCAGTTTGTTGAAATTTATTAGTAAAAAATTTTGAACTTGATAACCACAAAAGAGAGACAAAAACATACCTCCATCGGTACAAACCATATGAAACATCTAGAGAGAGAATGTGGGTGGCACATACCTCCATCGGTTCAAACCACATGTGAGTGATAGGGAAAATAATGGAATCAATCAAACGGACCAAATAAAAAAAAAAGAAAAGAAAAGAAAAAATAATAATATGGAAAGGACAATGATAACAAAATAAGGAAACAAAATACACGATATAGGAAAGCAAATACTGAAGGGAAACTCATAAAAATAAAAGAAAATTGTAATTTGTTTTAGTTTCCCTCCTTGTAGCAAAGAAAAGCAAACATACTGTTAGATTATAATATTTAGAAATAAGTGTTTAGGTAACAAAAACATGTCAAGTTTAAGTGTTAGACATTGCTTGTGATGGTTCAAGTCAAGATTCAAGAACAGTTAAGTTACAGAAAGAAGAGTTCAAAATCTGCCAAGCACGACTAATTGAAAGTCATACTCTGCAGAATGTGAATCAAGCCTAAAGCCCGTAAAAATGATTAGGGTTTGTGTCCAACAATATTAAGTATAAAAGGTGTTGATACCATATTTTGTCCGCCCTTGATTTGCATGTCGGACCTCCGAAAATCCAAAAATATCATTTTCTCTCCATGGGGCCATGAGAACATCTAGAATGACGTGGCGTAACCCGCTCAGGCACCAGAGCAACCGAAGTGCCTTTTTTCGATAAAATGACCAAAATTCCCCTAGTCAACCCTAGGTTTGACCAAAGGTCAAACGTGGTCCGAACTCTCATGAAACAACTTTTTTCATAGTTTTACATCAAACCCAAGCTTCTCGAAGATTTTTAACAAGTTTGACCAAGTTTGACTCGAAGTCGATCCCGGTGGGCCTAAAAACCCTAATTTTGATTTGGCTGCCAGAATGGGTTGAAACTAACGTCGTTGCAAAGATTATCGAATTCTCATTCCAACGACTGTTCATGGGTCAAAATCAGAGTTAGAACGGCTGAGATATCACGAAAACCAAGATGACGCACCGATTGATGCACCGCAAACTTTCAAGAGCCATAACTTTTAATCCGACCGTTGGATTTTCAAGTTCCACACCTTTTCAAAATCAAGAAGTCAAGACCTTTCCAAAAATTTCAAGTTCAACCCGATCAAAGGAAATGGAGGCTAGTGGCCCTTGAAGGGCCGCTGCCTTATAATTCACGCCCAGGGCTATAAATAGCCCTAAGCACCCATCAGACTAGCAGGAGACACGTTTTTATGAAATTGGCCCTTCTGACCCCAACTTCTCTCTACATTTTTTCTCTCTTTCAAACACCAAAAAACACCCAAAAACACATCAAAGTCTCTTGATTTTTTTTCTTTTCACCAAGAACACAAGGTATTGCTTTTGTACCCAATCTTCCTTTCCTTGATTCTACACTTTGGATTTGGGGTTTAGGGGTGTGGATGTAGCTTTTTCGCTATCATCCACACCTGTAACCTTCTAAATCTTTTTCTAGCATTTGACTTGCTATTTTTGCTTGAATAGCATGATTTATTGCTTTCTTTAGCATGTTTCTTGCTTTATGTGTGTTTCTAGCTTAGATTTCTTGGTTGTTATGTTTTATGCCATGTTTTGTGCTTATATCTACGTTTCTACATGCTTATATGTTTAGATCTACATGCTTAGGATTTTTATGCCATGTTTTCTTTGTTTTGTTCCTCTATTTGCTTTGTGTTGATGTTAGGGTTATGTGCTCACATGCTTGATATCATGTCTATGGTTATACTTTGCTCGGATCTATGTGTTCGTGTGCTTTTCGCCATGTTTTATGCTTAGATCTGCATCCGTACATACTTGTATGCTTGGATTCATGTTCGTCCATGCCTACATGCTAGGCTTTCACGTGTTCACACATGCGTTGCCATGCTTATGCCTAGATCTATATTTGTGTGCTTTGATCTAAGTTTTCACATATTTGTGTGTTTAGATATAGGTTTTCACATGCTTGGGTGCTTGTATTTATATTCTTTACGTGCTTTATGCTATCCTCCATGTGCTTGTGCGTTCCATGCCATATTTGTGTGCCTAGACCTAGGCTATGTTTGTCTTGCCATGTGCTATTGTAGCCCTTTTGTTGCTTTATCTTTCTTTCTTGTGTTTTGGCCTATTGGTTTGGACCTAATCTAGACCCTATGGTCTTTGTCATTGTCCATACACCTTGGCCCATGTCAAAAGGTTTGGATTGCCTTATTTGCATATCTATGCTTGCTTGCTTCTGTGCTTTATGCTTGTGTTAGCCTCCCTTGTTTTAGGCTTTGCCACATTTGACGCCCTTAGAGGGCTTGTGGTTGTGTGGTTACATTCGACATCCATGAGACCTTGTTTGGATGAAACCATTTGGAATGCATCACCATGATGCCAGTTGCTACGTGCACACCCTTCTCTTTTTCTGCTTCGTGTGATGATATGCTTACCATGCCTATTTGTGCCACACGTTTGCTTTATATGCATCTTTACATGCTTGCTTACATGTCCATGTATGAGTCTGGCATGCTAGTGTGTCATCCATACTTCAACACAATGAAGCTATGGACATCGAATCCAAACCTATATTTGTCCCTCATGAACACCACCTTTTTTTGTTTCCTTGCTTGTTTCCCTTCTTGCTTGCTGGTTAGCTTTCTTGCCTTTGTCACGCTATGCTTGCCATATTTATCTTGCTTCTTTGCTTTGCGACCATGTGCTTTTAGCTACGCTTTTCCCTTCCATTGCGTGTCTGCTAGTTTTCTTGTCTTTGTCTTTGCATGTACACATATGAAGCGAGGACACATGGAGCTAGGGCACAATCTCTTAGGCATAAGCAAAAAAGGCATAGACGCAAGCATGTGATTGGGCCAAGCAACTGCACTCAGTAGGTTTAGGGTTTAGCTTTTTTCCCTTTGGTTATGTACTCTTTATACCCCTTCCTTCCTCCTCCCGTTCTCCCTTAAATGGTTTGTATTAGGTATATCATGCTTTGTACTATTCATTCTCATCTCTAGAGGATGGCGACCCTTGTTTATTTTCCTGCACCTATATTTTGGGCCATGCTCTAGGGATGCAGCCATTTACTTTCCTACTCTGTGTGCTAGCATTGTACATGATGTATATATATATATATATATATACCTACTTACCCCCTCCTAGTGTGATTGTCATGGTCCGTGTCACCTAAGACAAGCGATGCCTAATTTCTGCCGTGAAAATAAGATGACTTGTCACCGGATTTTCGCCGTAGAAATCTGGTACTTTGCTCGAATGCCTTAGGAAAGCATAGATTGGGACCACACCCATTCAAAACCAAACCTCAAAACCCCTATGCATGCAATTCCCTGAAAGCTACTACCGAAATCATGTTTTTACAGCCAATCTTCAAAAATTAAAGTTTTATTAAAACAAAGTACTGTCCTTGGACAGGTGTTGTGGGGTGCCTAACACTTTTCTCACACGTAACCAAACTTTCAGACCTAAGAATCAAGATTTTTTGCCATCTATATCAGATTAGGAAAAATGACATTTTTCTTAGCCTAGGATTGGTAATAAAATCAACTAGAAATAGGTGACCAATCACACCTTAGAAAAACCCAATGATTGGTGACGACTCCACTCACCTTTGGTAATCACCTAAGATTTGGCCCAGATTCCTGCCATAGTGCCAAAGGTAGACCTACCTTCCTCCACAAAGAGAGAGAGAGAGAGAGAGAGAGAGAGAGAGAGAGAGAGAGAGAGAGAGCACCCGAAGCTCTGCGTGAAACATAAATGCCACGCGGCATTCGAGAGGGGCCCTCCAACAAGGCCTTACGCGCACGAGAGCTATTGCCACGGTTGGTGGTCGAATGAAGGCCCATGGTGGCGGTAGACTTTTCTGCTTAGTCGATCGAGGCCGAGTGTCGATAAGAGGAAAACCCTAAATACATTTTAGAAGTTCTTGGAAGTCTTGTGAATTACTCCTATGAGATTTTTGAGGTTTCTGTAGCATTCTAACTTAACAGGCATCTACCAGAAAGAAGATCTACATTCAGGAATTGGTAGAGATATGTTGTTACATACAAGATCAATTGTTGTTAGTAATTTAAACCTTTGAGTTGGATCTCACAGTCACAAACGTGGGTGTTTGTGTTCAGCAAATTCAAATAGAAGAGTCTGTAGATTTGGAGCTACACATGGTCATGTGAATAAGTACTACAAGAGATAACTTTAGATTTAGGTAAATTTATTAGGGATGACAATTTTTGCCCGACCCGCCGGTACCCGGCCCGACCCGACTCTAATGGGCCGGGTTTTACCCGATCCGATTAGGAATAGGGTCGGGTATGGGTTTAAAAAATAAAACCCAAAACGGGTCCGGTCGGGTCCGGGTTTTATCAAAAAAACCCGAGACCCGACCCGAGACCAGGCCCGAAACCCGCCCCGTTTAAAAACCCGGTACCTAAAATTACTAAAATACCCTATATATATATATATATACCTAAGTATCTAACCCTAATTCCTCTCCTCATTTCTTCACTCAGCCTCCCTCCCTCAATCCAAAGTCCCTCTCCCTCATTTCAGCTCAGTCCAACACTCCTTCTCTCTCAGCAACTCACTCCGACACTGTCTCACTCTAACAGCTAGATCGCACCGTTTCATTGCTCGCCAACCAAAGGTAACCGTAGATTCTTCGATCTTGTTTGTTTCCCTGGAAAATATATAGAAATTCTGATTCTCTCTTTTTCTTCCTTAAATCTATTGTTATTGTTAACAATGATAGATCTAGATTGTTCATTTCATTCCATATACTAGGATTTTTTCAAAATTTTCTATTGCTTCGAATTTGAAATCTAAGTATTATTGTGAATTTGGTTTGGTTTTTTTCTTCACAGATGTATAACGGAATAGGGTTACAGACTCCGAGAGGGTCAAGCACCAATGGGTACATACAGAGCAACAAGTTTTTCTTTGTGTGACTCTGAGATGGGCTTGTTGGAACAGTGATTAAAAAGTGAGTCGATGCTGCGAGAATCATATCTTGTTGTTGTTGTTTTTTGTTTCTATGATTTGTGATAAGCAGAGTCCATTAATCTGTAATCCTAAAAGAAGCTACGAAACGAAATGGCGGAGAAACCAAAGTATGTAGCGAGGAGTGATGGAATCCTCACCTGGAATGGAATGGAGAAGCCGAGGGACGGTGGCTTCTGTGTTTTCTCTTTTCTTAATGGATAGGGTTGTGTTTGTTTCCCAGAGGTCTAAGACTGGGAAGAGCAGTGAGAACGGCAAGGGATTCGAGGCGAATTGGGCTTAAATTTGGGCTTAAATTCTATTTTTTTTGGTTATGCCACAAATTAGGCCCAATCCCTAAACAGGGCCCGACTGGGGCAGGTCTGGGACCCAGGAAAAAACCCGGTACCCTAAACGGGCCGGGTCTGGGCCACGGGTCTTGCCCTGCGGGTTGGGTCTGGGTATGGAAAAACCCAGCTCGAACCTGACCCGTTGTCATTCCTAAAATTTATTGTAAAACCTCCATTCTATCATAGTAAATTTGTTGCCTTGAGAATAATTAAGTTAAATCCTCTCTAAGTTTTTTACTTGAAACTATCAGTTTCATTAGTTTTCTTGGGTCATTATATCACTGTCTTCTTTATTTTTCTGCACTGTGTGATATGATTTTTTATGTTTAACCTAGATCTGAAAATCAACCAAAGTAACTACTTGGTTAATTAAGTAGGTTAAACTATCTGGTTTACGGGGGTTTAAACAAACAAACGCATACCAAATTCAACAAAGTAACATGAGCTTTTTGAAATAATGAAGAAAAGGCAAAGTAAATTACATAATTCAACAAAAACCAATTGAAAACATCTCATCAATAGACAGGCTACAGTGGCTGTGATTAAAAATTATTAGAAGGCTATTGATTTTCTTTTTCTATTGCACAAAGAAGCGGCATGACGTTTTTGCTGTCAAAAATCCTATTTAAATTAGGATTTTTGTTTGTGATACATTCACCTATTTGGGAAGGGAAGTTTGTGAGATGTGGGGAAGAAGTTTTGTTTGTAGTGGGAAGTTTGAGAGATGTGGTAGTTTGACTTGTGATACGTGGGATGGGAGATGTGGGAAGTTGTAACTTGTGAGACGTGGGATGGTAGGTTTTCTTGCTTTTTAGAGGGAATTTTGTATCTGCCTAGGACATAGAGAGATTTATCTGATAGATTTATTTGTTAGTTTTTAATTTTTCTTAATTTAAAAAATAATATATTTTGCCAATTTACGGTTTTATCCTCATTTCACATGTTTTAGGAATAAAAATAGGTTAATTAAATTAGAGGTAAATTTAAAAGTAAGAAAGACAATAACTAACTTTCTCAATCCTCTTAATATATACTAGCCTCTGAGCACGCGCTCACGCATGTGCTCAAAGGCCCTTCTATTTTTTTGGTAAAAATTAATAATTTGAATCTACTATAATTTGGAGTTATTACATTTTTCAATTACAAAAATACTTAGGAGTATGATGAGTGTTATGTGTTTGTACCAAATATTAAAATTGTTAACCTTTCTTCACGCATAACACTCATCACACCCCTAGGTATTTTATAATTGAAAAATGTAGTAATCCTAAATTATAGTGGATTTAAATTATTAACTTTTATAAAAAAAAAAAAAAATAGAATGGCCTTTGAGCACACGCGTCAGAGGCTACTATTCCGTAATTATCATCAATTTTTGGCAATTTTTTTTATGTAGTAATCAATGCTTTATTGATTGGAAGTTGATGCTATAATTCAGTATTAATCTTTAGGAGGAGGAAAAAAAAGATCCTCTTAATAAATCTTATAAATTTACTTTATATTGAAAATGCATAATGAATTTGTAACTATAAAACTACTTCCAAAATACATATGAAAATATTTACAAAAGCTATTATGAAGAACTTGATAGATCAATATAGAAAATTTAAATATTTACATTCGGTAAAACTTTAAAATAACTCACTACATTTGAAACATGGAATAGATCAAAAGTTTAATGAATGAAAATTATTCATTTTGGATTGTGAACTTTGTAATGACATAAAAAGATATACTGGTCGTAGAGTGTCACAATTATCATATTTGTTTTAAATGAGAGTTATCAATTAAAAAAAAAAAAATTCCTAAAAGGCAGCCACTTAGTCCTAAAAGGTAGCTAAAGACTTAGTTATTTCACATCCATAACAAAATTTTTAAATGCAAAAGACTCTCATGTTGTAAACACAGAGTTTTTTTTTTTTTTTTTTTAATTAAATTTTTAAAAATGGTAGTTATTTAATCTTAAATCAATCCTAAAAGATAGGCACTTAGTACTAGACATGGCAAAACGGGCAGGTCGAGTCAGGTTCGGGTCGGGTCAATCGGGTTGCGGGTCAAACGGGTCACGGGTCAAAAACAGGTCATTTTAAGCGGGTTAAAATCGGGTTCGGGTCAATCGGGTTGTGGGTCGGGTTGACCGGTATTTTTCACATGAATTTTTTTTTTTTTTTTTTGGATAAAGAAAACAACATGTATTTGCCATTTGAAAAGTTATGCAACAAATTACTTGATGTAAAATGCATTATTTTGAATTCACCACTTATATCAAGAATAAACTCAGTTAAACTTATTAATACTTATTCAATAATTTTAAAATTATACAAAGCCTAACATTGCTATCTAAAACAAATTAACACAAAGAAAAGTAAAACAAATACACAAGTTTTATTTCTACACAGTATCAACATTCCAAAATATAAAACAAAATTACAAATGACTCATTGGATAACTCATTTGATAAAGAATAAAAACATATAAGAAATTTACAATCTTGAAAATTAATTTTATAATCTATTATCAATTGTGGTTGACACTCTATTTCAATTTGAGATATACTTTAAAATTTGATTGCTTACTTATTTATACATGATAACTTTTATGAATATCATATTATTATTAAGTAACACACACTCTAGAAAATATCATAATTTATTTTGAAAAACCGTTTATTTTGGACATAAATTATTAAAAAATAGGTCTAAGTATTCATAATTTATGCTAAGTTGATACTTTAGCTTCACTACTTTCACACTTGTAAATGTTTCTCACACATGTTTACAATTTTAAATCTATGTTTTTAACTCTACTGTAACTAGATTATCTTGGCATGTACTTTGTTATTTGATATCTAAAAATCTTTACTCATTACAGATTGTTCAATCATTTGTCTTTCAATTAATTTGCATGCAGTTATGTAAATGTATCAATTATTTCCTTAAAGTTCACAATAAACAATTAAACCAATATTGTCTTAGTTTTACTATTTTTTTTTACCCAAAAAAAAAGTTTTAAAAAAATGGTTCGGATTCGGGTTCGGGTTCGGGTCAGGTCGCGGGTAAGGTCGGGTCGGGTTGACCCCGCAAAAAACACGAGTCGGATCACGGGTCAACCCGTTTTTGCTTCGGGTCAAAAAAATCGGGTTTGGGTCGGGTCGGGTCGGGTCAGGTCAGAAAATTCTGACCCGTTTTGCCATGTCTACTTAGTACACATCCATAACCACATTCTGAATTTGGATGAAAGCAAATTCACAGATTTCTTCCACGATTCTTATGTTTCTCATCACATGCACACTGAGCATTACTTGGAAACTATTTATTTATTTATTTATTTATTTTTGGATAGGGGAAACCATTTCTTTAATATTGCACACTTGACATCGAAGGTAAATAATTTTTAAGACCAATTTTTAATAATAAAAAAAGGAAAAAAATATATGATAAGTAATTTTTATTATTCTTGTTCTATTATAATTATTCTTTATCATCATGCTAAGACACAAATCTTTCACATTAAAAAAAAAAAAAAAGGAAAATATTAAATTTCATATAGTTGGATATTTACAAAAAAAAGGTCATTAACAACTACATGATAGATTGACCACCACTTCGCTCCCCCGAATTCATCCAATGTGCCTACCATGCAATCTAACAAAATTATTGATATGTCACCCTAAAAAAATTACAAAAAAATAGATAATAAGGCTTAAATGTAAGAAAAATAACAAACAAAAATAATAGGGAGGAAGACAAAGCACCTCTTAAAACACATACACTAAAATAATTAATCAAACCCAATAACCACAAAAAAAATATATATATATATATATATATCATTCCCCCTCTTTTAAAAAGAGTCATTAATTAGAGAAAATATTAAACAATTATCAAACTGACCAAATAAAAGAAAATTTTTTAAAAGAAAAGTGTGATCCTATTTTGTACGCAGTATTTTTGAGGGAGTTAAAAGATTTTTTTTTTTTTTTTTTCCTTTCAGACTCTAAATCACATAAAAGAATAAGGCTTTTTGTTTTTTTTTTTTCCCTAAACTCTAAGTCAGCTTTCAACTAAATTTTTTGTTGAAAAAAAATATATCAAAAAATAATTTGAGTTCAAATAGAACTCATATTTTTTCTTTGAAATATTCACGTTTAGAAATATGGGTTCAAATAGAAAATTCACATTTAGAAATATAAGAAAATTCACATTTAGAAATATGAACTCATATTTAAAAATTTTAGTTCAAATAGAACTCATATTTTATATTCACATTTTCAATATGAGTTCTAATATAAGTTCAAAACGCTTTCATGCTAATATGAGTTATATGACTTCAAAAATGAATATAAGAAGTTATATTTGAACAAAATAATAGGAATATAAGAAAATGTGAGTGCGACAGGAATATAAGAAAACGTGAGTGTTTTTTTTTTTTAAAGATAAAATAATGATATGGAAAGGATAATAATAACAAAGTAAGGAAACCAAATATAGAAAAACAAATACTAAATGACAACTCATAAAAGCAAACGTAGTACAGAGAACTCAATACGCATGAGGCATTCTAAATAGAGATCATAAAAAATACTTACATTTTTGTTATTAACTACACTTCAAGTCCAAAGTCCAAACAGTTCATTGGAGATGGAGGAGAGCACACGAAAATCTTGAAGATCAACACCCCAATGCAAGTTCCTTGAAGTTTAGATACCTAAATCTTGAAGATAGGCACCCCCGTGCACGTTCCTTGAAGAAATATATGAAAGAAATTAAAGGTGAGGTTGAAATATAAGGGCTATTTTACACAAATATTTTATTTGTTTCTAGAAAATAAGAAGTTGTTTGTGAATTAGAAAATCAAAATAGAAAAGACCAAAGTACATTGACATACATATACCGTTGAGCAGGAGCAAATTTAAGTAGAGCAAATAGAAAAATGATGATAATGGTGAAAAGAAGATTAACAAAATTGAGAGAATTGGAGAACTACAGAAGAAGCAATTTGAGCTTGAAAATCAATGTGAATGTATCGGGAGTGTGGTCCTATTTTGTAGATAATGCTTTACGTGGGAGTTTTCATTAGAAAAATGATCCAACCAAATTGTGGCGATACGGTTAGCAATTTAAAAACCAACAAGAGAGTAGTAGTTTCTAAATTTAAGGGATATGGATGAAAAGTTATAAGGATAGTTTTATTGTATGAGTCTTTTTTTTTTTTTTTTTTTTTTTTTGTCCTCTCTTCAATTTCAAAATAAAGAAAGGTTATTAAAAAAAAAAAAGGAAGAATTGTTATAAAAAATAATAAATAAAGAAGAATTGATGAAAAAAAAAAAAAAAAAACGTGAAGGGAGTATGAGCAAGGGAAACATGAATTCAAAAAAGAAAAAAGAAAAAGAGAACCT
The DNA here is from genome assembly GCA_023621385.1 of Quercus gilva. NCBI lineage: Eukaryota > Viridiplantae > Streptophyta > Magnoliopsida > Fagales > Fagaceae > Quercus > Quercus gilva. The sequence continues at coordinate 6,953,619 of CM042482.1, read as the reverse complement.
AATATCAAAAAGGAATAATAATAAAAATGAAGAGGTAAGTATTGAAAAAAAAGGAGTGAAAAAAAGAAGAAGAAAATAACCAACTTAGGGGAAGTTAGACATGGGTTTAAAAAAACGAGAAAGATAACCCAAAAAATAAAATAAAATAAAATAAAATTTGCGGCCAATTATAAGAGAAAAAGATCACATCAAAAAAAAAAAAAAAAAAAGAAGAGAGAGAAAAGTGCAAATGTGGAGTTATGGAAAAAATTCAAATCTCTTAATACTTTCTTCTAAAAAAAAACTTTTAAATTTATCCTATTTTATAGTCAATGTTTTAGGAAAAAAAAATGGATGGCAAGGGAATAAAATGTAGGGTTTTAATTTTTTAATGTGGGTTTCTAAAATAAAATAAAATAAAAAATTAACGTGGGTTAAAAAAAAAAATTCGGCCAATTAAAAAGAAATAAAGAAAAAGAAAAGTTTAAACGTGCAGTTTGCTTCTGAATAAGTGGGTTAGTGGGAGAGTGATCCTATTTTGTAGGAAATGTTTTAGATAAGAATTAGAAATGTATTTTTACAGTGTTATTCTTAAGTTTTGCTCCTACTCAAACGTAAGCTGTAGGGGTATTTTGGAACAAAAAAAAAATCTGGTCTAAACAGGGAAAGCCCTTTAAATAGTAGTATAGACTAGCCTCTAAAATAAAATAAAATAAAATAAAAACTTTTTAACGTGAGTTTAAAAAAAAAAAAAAATCGGCCAATTAAAAAGAAATAAAGAAAAAGAAAAGTTTAAACGTGAAGTTTGCTTTTGAATAAGTGGGTTAGTGGGAGAGTGATCCTATTTTGTAAGAAATGTTTTAGGTAAGAATTAGAAATGTATTTTTACAGTGTTATTCTTAAGTTTTGCTCTTACTCAAACGTAGGCTGTAAGGGTATTTTAGAACCAAAAAAAAAAAAAAAAAATTGGTCTAAACAAGGAAAGCCCCTTAAATAATAGTATAGACTAGCCTCAAAGCACTCGCTCACGCGCGTACTTAGAGGCTCTTTTATTTTTTTGGGTAAAAGTTAATAATTTGTATACATTATAATTTAGAATTAATATATTTTCCAATCATAAAAAAAATAAAAATCTAAGGGTGTGATGAGTGTTAAGTATTTGTAGTGAAATAATTTTATGTGATGTGAGTAGTTGCTTAGATGCTAGTGTTTTTTTTAATTTTATGTGATGTGAGTAGTTTTTTTTTTTTTTTTTTTAATTTTTTATAGGAGTTTTTTTTTTAGGAGCCATGGGTGGGAAGCCTTTCTTTCTTATTTTTGGTTAGAAACGTGGGATAGTGGGGCTGGGAAGTGGGAAGTGTAAGGGTAGTGGGAAAATTTTAGTTGATTTACCATCTTAACCTTATTTCTCTTTTTAAGAAATAAGAATAGATTAATTAAATTAGGAATATTTTTTACAGTAAAAAAAATAATAACTAACTTTTTAAATTCTCTTAATATATATATATATATATATATATAATTGGAACCTAGAGCATGCCACCTATGCTCTAAAAGCTTCACAATTTTCCACATAATTGTATTTTTTTTTTTTTTGGCCAAATGTGAAACAACAAAAGCGACCCAATTTTGGAAATAACAAAAGTGATCAAAAAATGTTTATTTATTTATTTCGGTAATCCACGCTATTACGATAAATGATTCAGATCCTCTAAATTTCCTAGGATACTCTACCAAATAGATTTTCTTAAATCTTAACCACTCTTTAATAATTTAATTGTCAAGATTCTGCCATGTCAACATTCCACTAACAATAATCTTAAAATAAAAGGTTGTTAAATCATTTTTGCGTATAAGAAACGAGAAACAATAGCAGCAATAACATTAATTCAAAAACAAACTCTAACACATTAATTCAAGAAACAAACCTCGACACAATTATTTACTTAAACATTTCAATAATCTTTCTCAAAAAAAAAAAAAAAAATGGAGGCATAAGTGTCATCATCCCATACACCATGGACTACGTGCATCACACTTGGCTTATAAAAGCTATAGCTTTACATGCAAACTTCTATATTTTGCCATCCAATGCAAACATTATTTACTTAAACATTTCCTTTTTATGTAACTAATAAACATATTTAATCTTTATATGTTGAAATTGAGGCTTTAAAACACTCTACACTAATTAGAAATCAAAATAAGCTAGAATATTAAGTTAAAATAAATAGAACTATAGTATACCTTTACCAAAATAATATATGAATGTTCAAAATGGGTATGAAACACCCTTAAACATTTATACCTAAATTACAAATTATCAATTCAAGTTTATTATCAAACAATTAATGTGCGGAACATGAACATAAGCCAAACACAGAATTGATAAACAATCTAAACCAAATATAAACACATCCACAGCAGTAAATAAATTGCAAAGATAAAGGAAAGGAAGATGCAAACACACGGACAACATACAATGTGTTATCGAAGAGGAAACCGAAGCCCTCGGCGTAAAACCTTTCCGCCGCCCTCTAAGCGAATAATCTACTAAAGAATGTGGTTGGGATACATGAACAGCAGAAGACCCTCCAAGCCTAATCTACCCAATGTACCTAAGCCCTTTAAGCTTCTTGCTCCAACGAGGTTGGGCCGAACCTATTTCTTCTTTAGCTTACCAGATTCCGCTATCAACCATAGCATCAACCAACGGACATTGATTTCTTCCTAACTGCTTTCCAAAAGCACCAAATAAACTTTCTCATGGATATAGGTATGGTGAGAAAAGGATTTGGCTAAAGACCTCTCAAGAATGTAACAATGGAGAGGAAGATAGTAGAGGAATTTGAGGAGTCTCTAAGGTAAAGATTGTGGATGAATCAATCTTGTTTTTCTTTAGAGTTTCTCTCACAAAATTCTCTATGAAAGCTCTCTACATTTGGTGGGTATAAGGGTTTATATATTGTAGTGAGTGTTTGGAATACGAAGAGACAGTTTTTCCCAAACAGAGTTGGTTGGCAGCTTGGCCTCGCGATTGGTCTGAGTCGCGAGTTCCAGCCGCGAGTTAACTGTCTAGCCAGCCTGGGACTTTTGTCTATAGTGCACTAGCTGGCATAACGCTTCAGCTTTCCGCATGCTTGGCACATGACTCTCATCTGGCGGCTTGCACCCGTAAGCCACCTGCAAGTTCCAGTCGCAAGTCCTTGCTTCTTTGCACATTAAGGAACATTTCTTTACACTTTCTCACACACTACCTTTACAATAATCCCACCAAAATACAGGGTTACTAAATGCTAAAATACAAGCAAATTTGGCACGGAATAAAGCCAACAAGATGGTTGATTAAATTCAACCTTACAATATATAATTTTAAAGTTATATTTGATGTCTATCTAACTAATAGAATTTTACAAAATTCGTACCTTTTCCCCCTTAATTACATAACATAAAATTGCATTGTTGTACTTTATATTTATCTAACAACTTAAAATATTTCCATTTGTAAGTAGAATTAAGACTTTGAAAAAAATGGATTATATACGTGAAAAACATTCCTAGTAAATAAATAATAATAATGAATATGCTATTTTTTTGTGGGTTATTTATTCATTTATTTATTTATTATGCAATTAACTTTGACAATATCAAAGTTGTCTTCACATCTCTCTCTCTCTCTCTCTCTCTCTCTCTCTCTATATATATATATATATATATCTATAGTCCGGCAAAATTATAAAATCAATAAATTAAGCATTACATAAGCTAGGGATTTGACAGTAATATTAATCCAATTATAATGGTTTATGGGGAATACAATGCGGTTGTAGGATAATGTATAAAATTGTAAGTAAAAGGATCCTGTGTGTAATTCTCTAATCTCCAAGAGTTAATTTCAATGTGTTGATGGACATTATTGTAATTTGCAGAATCTAAAACATTTTCTTGATATGATTGAGAAAATTAAGGAATAATATGTAAAAGAGTTTCAAGTCAAGTCAATAGCCTTCAAAAGGTATTAAACGATTCTATGACTAAAGATTAATATCCCTAAGGATCCCACATCCATTTGCTCTCTAGGGTTTACTAAGCTTTTATAAATAAGGGATATCTTGGAATTTAACTAATGAACCAAACATGTTAAGGTTACATTGATGTAATTAATGTGATCACGTGAACCAAGTATGTAACATTACAGTGCAATCTAACATTACGTGAACCAAACGTCGTCTTAGCGTTTGGCCATCAGAACTACAATGTAGTTTTACAACAGTTGGCAAAACTAGAAAAGAGAGAGAGAGAGAGAGAGATGAATATCTCGGGATGCAGCACACTTGACATTTATTTTAAAATTCAAAATCCATGATTTTGTGATATAACCATTATTGAAACAATTTTTTTGGGGGGCTTCAGCAAACTAACAATGAGAGATTATTTTAAGAATTGAGATTGCCATAAGAAACCTCCCTATTGTAACATGTGAAAATCATGAGACATTTTTCTCAAAGCACGTGTGAATCTCATACCTTTAAGTTCCACACGTTATGAGTAAGAGGTCTCATAAAACTGTTTCATGGAATATATTCTCTTGTCGTATTAAGTCCAACAACGTTAATGAGATCAATCTTGTCATGCATATATGCATCATATCCTGGACAACTAGAAGCCTTGTCAAGAATTTGTTTTTTTTTTTGGTAAATTATGATGACAAGATTGGGCAACGCAGTCGCAACTATCACCAATTTGCTGCATTAATTCTCGACAAAATAAGGATTACTGAAATTTTTGACCCACTCCTTGTTGAACGAGAAAATAAAATTTACCATTTTTGTTTACATTAGCACTAGATCTTAGTTTGAAAATATACTTTTCAATTATAAAAACTATTTTTAATAATAATTTGACTTTTACTATGGAAAATATTATTGTTAGAGTTATTCCTTTTTTGTAAAGTCCAATTAGTTAATGATTATTTTAACCTTCATATGGATGGAAAGTTTTTTCATTAGGAAATTATGCTAAAAATTATATTTGGAAATATTGCAAGAAAAGACCATTATTATTTAAATAAAAGCAATATATAAAAACAACATTTGGCATTGAAAGTTACAAAAAAGATCTATTAAAAATATTAAATTCCAAATATTAAATAGTAGAGTTAATATATGGAAACTCACTAAAGACTATTAAAAACACCCTTTAAACAATAAATTAAGAATATTAAATTCCATTACCCAATTAGGTGTTAAGTCTAACAAACGAGTATGGAATAGTGGAATCTGTATTATTTTCTTTCTCATTTTCTCATTTTGTTGCCAAATGTTTATTTATTTATTCTCACCCTAGCTATTGTGATAAAAGGTCGTTAAATCATTTTTACATATAATTAAGAAATGTTTGTGGTCACTCCACTAGTATAAATGCTTGTGGGGTGTGAGGGGCAAGGACCGAGGTTCAAGTCTCCAGGAGGGAGGTTCACACATATATATACTTAGATTATATTAGGTTAGAGTAGAAATTCTATCTTGTGTAAAAAAAGAAAAAAAAATGAAAAACAATAGCAATAACATTAATTCAAGAAGCAAACTCTAACACATTAATTCAATAAGAAACAAACTCTAACACAATAGGAATTCAAGAATAAAGAGTACATAATGTGGATATTTCCCTTTATTCTAAAGGAGAAGGAAAATCCAATAAAAAGAAGCAACTAGACTAGCGATGGTGATTTTTTTTTTGGCATTATTTCCACGGCTAACAGATATCATATTTGCCACTCTCATAATTGAAGAGACAAGGGCCAGCCTCCTTAACACTCCATGGGCAATCGTGTTTGCATCGATTTCCATCTACTTTGTAGTTATAAATGTCAAAATGGTGTGATGCACCTTGCCAATCCATACTGCAATAAAACAGTGTAGAGCCCCCATAATTAGGGCGGAAAACAAACTGAAACGCCCCACCTTTAGAGAGTCCATGGACTCCGAGATCGTTGTCCTTGGATTGACAATGGAGGTTCAACACTGATAGGCCAAAAACATATTGACTACTTGTGATGGATTAATTGATTAACTAGCCAAGTTTATTAATCAATCAAATTAACATGCAAAGCGCGTGGTAGCACAAACAAATCACCAATTTTTAAAGTATGCAGCGGAAAATAAATTAACACGGTGATTTGTTTACAAATGAGGAAAACCTACACGGCAAAAACTCCACCGGATAATTTTAAGGCCACCACTCTCGAGAATCCAATATTATCACAACAAGCAGTTACAAGTAAAGTAATCTCAGTACCTTATACCAACCTATAGTTGAATACTTATCTCAATACCCAATTGGACTTGTTCTGTAGTGACAATCTCTCCTTTCAATACACGGCTCCCAATACATGACTAACCAATTGCGCGAATCTCAGTACGTGACTTCAAACACCAACTAGAGAAAGATGTTGGCTACAAAGTTCTTCAGTCCATCACACGATAAAGATTGAAAAGCTCCTTGGTTACAAAACCCTACGGTACACAAACATAGCAGCTTCTTCACAAGAAAGATGAACTAGGACAAATTCTGTCTCCGGTCACAATTTGCTTGAACAAAACTTTGCTCAACACTTGTGCAACTTGTGTTTCTGTTTACGGCCTTTAAAATAATCCTTATATATGTTTAGGGTTGTGAGAAAAGAAACCCCAAACATATAATTACAGATTGGATGAAAAACAATCCTGGAAAATTGAGTTTCATAAACCTCAACAGATACCCTATATGTTGAGCTACTGTCGAGCCACGGGTTGGAAGAGCTCTTTAAGACTCGATAGATGCTAGCTGTCGAGCTACCTATCGAGCTTTAATGAACAACACTTTTAACACTTGAATTTGAAACAAAGCTTCTTGAAGTATTAAACACATTCTAGATCTACCCAAATACAAGTAAAGTGCGTTTTGTCAAAAGATTAGCCAACTACATAAAATAGTGATATATGTTCCTAACATGTGAAACACATATGTTAGAGCATTTTAATATTAAATAATTAAAATAAATAAATGTTATAACATATATGTAAAGATATGAGAGTGAATATGGAAGATGAGGAGTTATTGAAAATGTTTAATCCCACATTGAAAAGGAGAGAGACTTTTTTATTCTTTTTAATTGTGGTAATTAATGGGCTAAAATGAATTATCTCAGATATTGGGCTAAATACGTGCGCAAGGGGGAGATGAAGAGTGAAGGTATCAAAATTGGAAATGAATCAGCCTCTTGGATCCTCCTACCTGACAGCCTATTTAGATTAATTACCATATCCGTTGGTGAGTAAATGGCCCGAATTAATACTCCATTTTGATTATGGAAAATAAAGAGCCATTAACCCACTTAATGGACTATCTGTTTGGGCCTTTTCATTCTTCAAAAACTCCCTATCTCACCATTAATTGTGTAACTCCAGCCCATCAGATTAATGTCTAACAATTAATCTTGTAACACCCACTAAATCAGAATAATGGACCTAATTAATCAGAATAAATTGGGTAGTAATTTCGTGAAGTCCATTGAGCCTATAAATAAACTCATTCAGACCCAATCCAAGTTACTGCAAAAAAAAAAAAAAAAAAAATACACTAAAAAAATAGAAAGGTTCTTGGCAAGGAAAGGTGTTCTTTCTGGTGGAGTTTTGGGCTTGAACACTTTGTACAGAGGTTGTTCCAGCCAAACAACACTTGTTGGGCTGTTGTATCCTAGGGAAGACAAGTCAGAGATGGTCTGCACCGGTTACGAAGTTTAGCAAACCAAGGGCTTGAATCTCCTTAAAGAAAGCGAGTGCCGCGCCTCAGTCCAAATAGTGTTGTGTAATTTCTCTCTTTAAAGTAATAAAATTCAGTAGTATTATTCAGTTTCTCTTTGTATTATTTTCATTATCATTGTGATTGCACCAACAATTTTAAGGAGATTCAACATATGGAGCCTACACAAGAGAAACCAAACAAGCCTGTTAGAGATCTCAACAAGCCATTTCGCTTTAAGAGAGCCCACTTCAAGAGGTGAAAAGGAAAGGTCCTCTTCTACTTGAGTCTTCTTAAAGTCTCCTACATCCTCACTGATAAGAATCCATGAAAAGTTCCTACCGATGAGATGAATGACGAAGAATATATTCTCCATCAAGAAAAAATAGATAAGTATACAAAAGATGAATATAATTGTCTCTCTTATCTATTGAATTGTCTTGCCGATCATTTCTATGATTATTATGATACAACTTACAATTCTGCTAAGAAAATTTGGAAAGCTTTACAAAGCAAGTATGATACCGAGGATGCAAGTGCAAAGAAGTATACTGCTAGCAGATTTTTTTGTTACCAAATGGTGGATGGAAAATTGGTGGTGGATCAAACACAAAACTTCCAAATAATTGTGGCAGAATTGAGATCTGAAGGCGTAATGATTGGAGACAATTTGGTGGTAGCTAGCATAATTGATAAACTACCACAATCTTAGAGGGAGTTCCAAAAGACTTTGTGGCACAAACAAAAGGAGACATCCTTGGAGACTTTGATCACACGCATTTGTGTGGAGGAGGAGGCTAGAGGACAAGATGCACTCATGACACAAGAGAGCAATGGTAATTCCACCACAAAGGTAAACCTTATTTCAGCTAATAATAATATGCTCAAAAATCATTTTCATAGAAATAGTCATTGGAAGCCTAAAAATAGAGCCTTTAAAAATAATAATAGACCTCAAGAAAGGGGAAACCCAAATAAAAATTACAATAAGAACCAAGAACCCCCTTCACAAGATCAATTTAATAGATCCTGTTTTGTCTGTGGCAAGAGTGGGCATATTGCTCGATTTTGCAAATTTCAAAAATGTGAATCTGTCCCGCAGGTTAATGTAACCGAAGAGCCTTTAGTGGCTATGATTACAAACATCAATATGGTGCAATATGTTGAAGGGTGGTAGGCAGATTCTGGTGCTAATAGGCACGTCTGCTATGACAAAAATTGGTTCAAATTGTACACTCCTTTTGAAGAAGAAAAAACTGTTATGCTTGGTGACTCTAACAAAACCAAGGTTCTTGGGAGTGGTGAAGTTGAATTGAAATTCACTTTTGGACGCATGCTAACATTGAAAGATGTTCTTTACACTCTGTCCATGAGGAAGAATTTGATGTCAAGTTTTTTGCTTAACAAGGTTGGCTTCAAGCAAACTATGAAATCTGATAATTATGTAATCACTAAAAAGGAATTATTTGTGGGGAAGGGTTATGCTTGTGATGGAATGTTTAAATTGAATGTTAAGAATAATAAAGCATCTACCAGTTCAGTTTATATGCTTTCTTCTATTAATTTTTGGCATGCTCGTTTGTGTCATATAAATAATAGACATATGGGAATCATGAGTAGTTTAGGATTGATTCCAAGACTATCAAAAGATTTTGAAAAATGTGAAATTTGTAGTCAAGCTAAGATTACAAAAAGCCCTCATAAAAGTGTTGTAAGATATACCGAATTGCTTGAGTTAATTCACTCCGATTTATGTGAATTTGAGGGAATTTTAACTCGTAGAGGAAATAGATATATTATCACTTTTATTGATGATTTCTCAAAATATACAATTATTTATTTGTTGAAAAATAAAAGTGATTCTTTTGAAAAATTTGAAGATTTTTTAAAAGAAGTTGAAAATCAATTCAGTAGGAAAATAAAAAGAATAAGAAGTGATAGAGGCCGTGAGTATGAATCAAGTGCATTCAACTCATTTGTTCAGTCTTTAGGAATTATCCATGAAACTACTGCACCATATTCACCTGCTTCTAATGGTGTGGCTGAAAGAAAAAATAGAACTTTAATTGAGTTAACAAATGCTATGTTAATTAAATCTGGTACACCTTTACATTTTTGGGGTGAAGCTATTTTAACTGCATGTCATGTTTTGAATAGGGTGCCACATAAAAAGTCACACACCACACCTTTTGAGTTGTGGAAAGGACATAAGCCAAATTTGGGATATTTGAGAGTATGGGGTTGTCTTCCTTATGTAAGGCTTACTGACCCTAAAATGCCTAAATTGGGTATTAGAGTTACTACCTGTACTTTTCTTGGTTATGCAATTAATAGTGCAGCCTATAGATTTTTTGATCTTGAAAATAAAATAATTTTTGAATCTAGTGACGTAATTTTTCATGAAGAAAAATTTCATTTTAAATTGAAAAATAGTAGGGGTGAAGAAAATATTTTGTCACAACCTAGTTCTTCTACTTCACATTTACAAAATCAAGAAAATTTTGAAATGGAACCTAGAAGGAGTAAACGAGCTAAAGTTGAAAAGGATTTTGATCCTGATTATTATGTTTTTAACATTGAGGAAAATCCCCAAAATTTAAAGAGGCTTTAACATCACCTGATGCTATATTTTGGAAAGAGGCTGTAAATGATGAGATGGAATCTCTAATTTCTAATAGAACTTAGAAATTAGTAGATCTTCCACCGGGTTGTAAGACCATAGGTTGTAAATGGGTTCTTAGAAAAAAGTTGAAACCGGATGGATCAATAGATAAATTTAAAGCTAAACTTGTTGCAAAAAGTTTTAAACAAAAAGCTAATCTTGATTTCTTTGATACATTTTCTCTGGTAACCAGAATTACATCTATTAGATTGTTAATTGCTATTGCTGCAATTTTTGATTTGAAAATTCATCAAATTGATGTAAAAACTGCTTTTCTAAATAGGGACTTAGAGGAAGAGATTTATATGGATTAATCCGAAGGCTTTGTAGAGCCTAGACAAGAAAGCAATGTATGTAAGCTAACTAAATCCCTATATGGCTTAAAACAAGCACCTAAGCAGTGGCATGAAAAGTTTGATTCCTGTATAATTGAGAATGACTATAAATCAAATGAATGTGATAAATGTATTTATTCTAAATCATGGAATAATTTACATGTTATTATTAGCCTCTATGTGGATGATATGTTAATTTTTGGCTCAAATATGCATGTTATAAATGAGACAAAAAATATGCTTAAAAGCCATTTTGATATGAAAGATCTTGGTGAGGTTAATTTTATTTTGGGTATGAAAATTACAAAAGTATGTGATGAAATATATCTTGATCAATCACATTATGTTGAGAAAATATTGAAAAAATATAATTTTCATGATCACAAAAGTGTAGCTACTCCTTTTGATTCTAGTGTTCGTTTATTTCATATGAATAATGATGATGAGGCTTTTAATCAAAGGGATTATGCTAATATCATTGGTAGTTTGCGTTATACTACTGATTGTACTAAACCTGACATTGCATATGTAGTAGGAGTGCTTAGCAGATTTACTAGCAAGTCTAGTAAAGATCATTGGCTAGCTATTGAGCGAGTCATGAGATATTTAATTGGTACCAAAAGCTATGACTTATTTTATAAAAAATACCCTACTGTGATTGAAGGTTTTAGTGATGCCGATTGGAATACTTTGTCAGGTGATTCTCTCTCTACCACTGGTTATATTTTTACCTTAGGTAGTGGTGCTATTTGTTGGAAATCTAAAAAGCAAACAATAATTGCTAATTCTACAATGGAAGGTGAATTAATAGCATTAGCTTCAGCTAGTGAAGAGGCAAATTGGCTTAGAGATTTATTATATGAAATTCCACTTTGGAAAAAGCCAATTCCACCGATATTAATTCATTGTGATAGCACTGCTACAATTGGTAGAGTTAAAAACCGTTACTACAATGGTAAATCCATACCTATAAGAAGAAAGCATAGTACCGTACGATCTTATTTGAGTAGTGGCATCATAACTGTTGATTATATTAAATCTAATGATAATCTTGCAGATCCATTTACCAAGGCCTTGGCAAAAGATAAAGTCTGGAATACATCGAGGGGGATGGGACTAAAGTCCATAGAATCATGAGCTATGTATGAGGATACCCAACCCAAGGACCAGAAATCCTGAGAATTGGGCTCAATGGGAAAAACGAACATATGATGGTCGTAAAAAATGCACAATTTATTTATTTTTAATTATTTATTTTGTAAATAATTTTTTAATTGTTCATCCCTATGATGTAAGTGCATTTATCCTGTAATATGGAAAGGTTAAGTTAAAAACTCTTAATGAAATTTGTAACTCGTATGAGTGGGGTGTTAGAATTACAGGAGCACCCTTGACAAATTTCACCTATGTAAGTGTGGGGGTGGGGTCGCTCCCTATGAGATTTGGACTTAATCTCAAATACACTCATGAAACTAGGATCAGCACACGGTCGTAAAGTGCTAGCTATAAAAGCTCATGTCAACACCTGAGTTGTTATGTGTAAGCAGTGACACTTAATTTCCCTAAAGTAGTCCTAGTTCAAGTCGGAGACCACTACGACTATAGAGTTGAGATCGCTATTTTACTAAGTGAAGGTTCAATGTAGAGCACACCTTCATGATGCATAATGACCCATCTTTGCCTGGTAATCTCTCTTTAACTAAAATTTAATATTAAAATGAGTGGGGGATTGTTAGAGCATTTTTATATTAAATAATTAAAATAAATAAATGTTATAACATAAATGTAAAGATATGAGAGTGAATATAGAAGATGAGGAGTTAGTGAAAATGTTTAATCCCACATTGAAAAGGAGAGAGACTTTTTTATTCTTTTTAATTGTGGTGATTAATGGGCTAAAATGAATTGTCTCAGATATTGGGTTAGATACGTGCGCAAGGAGGAGGTGAAGAGTGGAGGTATCAAAATTGGAAATGAATTAGCCTCTTGGATCATCCTACTTAACAACCCATTCAGAATAATTACCATATCCGTTAGTGAGTAAATGGCCTGAATTAATACTCCATTTTTACTATGGAAAATAAAGTTAATACTTCATTTTTACTATGGAAAATAAAGAGCCATTAACTCACTTAATGGACTATCCGTGGGTGTTCTTTTTGGTGGAACTTTGGGCTTGTGTTCTTTTTGGTGGAACTTTGGGCTTGAACACTTTGTGCAGAGGTTGTTCTAGCCAAACAACACTTGTTGGGCTGTTGTATCCTGGGGGAGACAAGTCAGAGAAGGTCTACACCGGTTATGAAGTTTAGCCAACCAAGGGTTTGAATCTCCTTAAAGAGAGCGAGTGCCACGCCTCCGTCTAAATAGTGTTGTGTAATTTCTCTCTTTAAAGTAATAAAATTCAGTAGTATTATTCAGTTTCTCTTTGTATTATTTCCATTATCATTGTGATTGCACCAATAACATATGTCCTAACAAACACCAAACCATTTTCCAAATCATTGGTGATTTTCATATGTACCTTAGATGGAATAAGTCCTCCTTCACATGTAGTTACCAGCAGTAAGAGAAGTAGCAATGATGCTAATCTAATGAAAGAACTCGTGATCGATGTTGGTGGGAGATAACTAAATGTTTTAGAATATTGGTCTATGTCTTTTTGAGGTCTTATTTATAGGGCAACTTCTTCATGGTACGTTGCTAGTGACATGCATTTCTATGCTATGATTCAGGAACATAGCATCAATTTAGGAGTAACGTTTCAAATTCATTTAGGAAAATATGGGACGCCATTTTGGTTGATTTCCCTATTTTATATATTACTAGTATTATGCCCATGTGATGCACGGCTTAATAAAAAATTATATTTAAATTAAAAAATATATATTTTTATAATAAAATATAATTTAATAACAAATAAAATAGTAATTTTTAAAAATTATGGCAAGTTTTAAATTTTTAGAAGCTCTTTGTAATAAAATTTTAATTGTTTTATATATATATATATATATACGGCACTTAAAAATCTTTTCATTATACCTGCTAACACATGGAGTAGTAGAAGTGCTAACCATATATAAATTTCTTGCATATATAACCAAAAACAAATTCCATAAATTACAAAAATAAAGTATCTAGATTGCAATGTAAATGTAAATTTTACCTATAAATTACCAGTCATAACCTTTTTAATGTTGTCATAAGTGAGAAAATAATTAGCATAATCAATCAAAAACAACAAATCAAAAAATAATATCAATAATTAAGATGAATTGCATTATCTAATTTTTTTTTAATAAAAAATCATAGAATTTAAGTAATAATTGAACTACGTTAATAGAAAAATAGAAACACAATAAATAAAATAAAAAAGATAGCTCTTCTCACATAAATCTCCTAATTTCATGTTGTTGATGAGTTTCATTCCAAATAGATTTGGTGACAAAATTTATTGTATATATGACTAAACTAAATATTCCATAAATTACAAAAAAATAAATAAATAAATAAAAATAAGTATCTAGACCTTCTAGGGTACCACAGTCAAAATAATTTCAAAAATAGATAAATAAATGTACATAAAGAGAAAAAATATATATATTGTATTGCAATGTAAATGTAAAAGTTTACATATGAATTAGCTGTGTCTAGCCATTTTGATATTGACATTTGTGTCTAGCCATTTTGATATTGCCCTTAGTGAGGAAATAATCTGCGCAATCAATTAAAAACACCAAATTAAAAAATATATATCAATAATTGAAATGAATTGCATTATCTAAAATACTTTATAAAAATAATAGAATTTAAACAATAATTAAACTATGTCAATAGAAAAATAGAAACACAATGAATAAAAAATAAAAAGAAGATAGTTGATATGAATAGAGATGAATAAATTAGAGTAAACAAATACATATAGAAGAAGAGATGAATAGAGAAAAAAAAATTGTATGGTTCTATGAATTATTTGATATATATATATATGTGTGTGTGTGTGTGTGTGTGTCCACTCCACATAAAAGAAGTTGATATAAACAAAAAATCTAATGTTAGTTTAATTTGTGGAGGTGTGAAGTTAAAATCTAAATCTTAGAAATCTCAAAAAAAGAAACCATCAAATATGTACCATAACAAAAGTTAAGAAAATCCCAAGAACCATAGCACAACGGATTAAATTATAAACAAACATTATTGTAGTTTTTAGATTGAGGAAGATAGAAATTTACCTTGTAAATAAGGAAAAATTTGAAGAGAGGGATAGACTGCAATATGCGCGCCGTGAATATAGAATGAAAGTGTGAAATTGATATCATTCCCTTATAGCAACGGAATTGATTTACGTATCATGATATCAAAATCCAATAACTGATCTACTTTAAATAGTGCTATATTCACATGTATTTGTAAAAGAAGTAGAGTTTCAGTTAAACTTTAATATATAAAATCTCATTAGGAAGATGATATTTGATTAGAAGAAAGAGATAATGTAACTTTAGAATATTTATTATAGGTAATTAAGTTGCATCAATTATTTAATCATATTTTTCTTTAATTGTGTTTATCTAAATATTTTAAAAAGAAAAAAGAAGAATAACAAATTGAGAAATTGTAGAAATCAAAAAATGGGAAAAAAAAAAAAAAAGAAGAATAATTTTTATTTAAAAAAAAAAAAAGAAGAAGACAAACCGTAGAAATCAAAAATTAGGGAAAAAAAGAAGAATAATTTTTTTTTAATGGATGAGAAGAAGTTAAATAATTTTTTTTTTTTAATGGATGAGAAGAAGTTAAGTTGATATTAAATGATTAAGTTTGTGTGCCTATCAAACTTTATCCAAAGAAGTGATTTCAAATTAAAATTTTTTATCAACTTAGAAATTATAGGAAAAAAATATATATATAAGAACAAAAAAAATATATTTATTTTTGAAAAATCTATATTAATTTAATAATAATAATAATTAATAAAATTTAAGTTGCAATTTGAGGAAAATAGAAACATGCGTGGGATGAGATTTAAATTTAGAAAATTTTTAAAATAGACTTTTAGTTAGAGTAGAATTAAATTTTTGAAAATTTAGATGATAAATATTATCTAAATTAAATTTTTGTATGTTAAATATTATCCCTTAATTTAAGAAATATATCCTAGCAATAAAAAAATAATGTTAATTAGATGATATATATTATCTAAATTAAATTTTTGTATGTTAAATATTCCCTTAATTTAAGAAATATATCCTAACAATAAAAAAAATAATGTTAATTAGATGATATATATTATCTAAATTAAATTTTTGTATGTTAAATATTATCCCTTAATTTAAGAAATATATCCTAACAAATAAAAAAATAATGTTAATCTAATTTTATTTAATGATAAGAATGAATTAGAGTTCTAATAGTATACTATTCAGTTTTAATTCTTTAAAAAATTTAAAAATTTAATAAAATTTCTGCAATTTGGTGAAGCCATATGGCGCAACCACGGCGTCTAAACCCAACTTTTATTATATATAATAATATAATAATATGATTACTAGAAATCATTTAGGAATAACGTTTCAAATTCATTTAAGCAAATATGGGATGCCATTTTTATTGATTGGGGGGAAAATCAGATTTGAACAAAAAGGTAAAAAATGCAGATTTCTTGGGATGTGTTTTGTTTCCTTCCATTGATGTGTTATGTTTCATATATATATATATATATATATATCTTAAGGGTACATATGCTATTTTAAAAAAGAAGTCCATAATTACTATATTATTTATGTTGTATCTACTAAACGGTTCAACTTCAAAGTATACATTCAACTTCAACTTCAAAGATTATTTGAAATACAGTATACATTCAACTTCAAAGTATATTTCAACCATAATAGTACCAACTCTCAAGCATTAAATATTTAAAATTCTTAAGAGTTTAAACTTTTAAAAATTAATAAATATTTTGAAATTCAATAGGTCAACTAACCATTTTTTTTCTTACTTATAAAATGAACAGTGAGAAATGAGTATTTGTATAATCTACTAATTGGTATTCTTACAAGTTTTTTTTTTTTGAGAAACGGTATTCTTACAAGTTAATTTTCAAGTTTATCAACAATTCTATAAAAAAATTAATAAATAAGTAGTATAAAAGTTAGGTAAAATATTTTTTTATATGAATCTATTTGTGATTATTCTTTGACACACCCATATATAGTTAGAAGCTAGTCGTCTATGTTCTATAATATTTCTAGCATTATGGGGGTGTTGTCTAATGATAAGCCATCTCCATAATGAACAACTTTGAAGTCTTATGTGCTGTATTTTAGTGGCAAACATTATCTAATCGACATCCTTTCAGTTTTTAACTTTTATGTGAAAGATTTTCACAAGATTTTCACTTTATCTGCCACATTAACGAAGTTATATTTGCAAAATTTTCATCAAATGAGGGACCTCACTGCAGTCTAATTTTTTTTTTTCATTTTATCTTATTCATGGTTTATTAAACATGTGTAGTACATGTAAGAACTTACATATATTATGCACCTGCAAAAAAGCTATGGGTCTGAACTTTGTCAATGATCAACCTAACTGCAGAAATCGTGGTTGCCACAACTAGGAACGAAAAAAAAAAGAAAATTTTGAACCAATGCCACAGCTTCTTTTCTAGTCTAACTGACTTTCCCTTTACCTCTACACATTGATAAAGTAAATACAATTTAGTTTTACTTCTAGCTTCTTTAATTTCTTTCATAAAGCAGTCCAGAAAAGATATGTTATTACCTTGATATAAATCATACTTGGGAACACTAAGGTTTTAGGTACGAGCATAAACGATCCCAACAAGTTTACAAAGTCCCCCATGAAAGGTAAAGCTGCTGTCACAAATGTATTTAATATGAAGAAGATTGCTCGCAAAAAGAATCTACGTTTGATGTTTTCTATTGAATTCATGCTCTTATCGAGCTTGAGGAACTTCTGAGTTCATTATATCAACAAAAGGTGCGAGAATTAAGTTGAAAAGTTCTTTTAAGTCATAACAGTAATCAGCATCCACGACCTCGATATCAGCAATATCAAATTCCAAAAACAGGAGTATGTCGTAAAATATGGCTGTTTTGCTACATGCTTTAAAAATGAGAAATGCTATGTCTACAACATTTCTACAACATTTTTACAACATTTCCTAAGTGGCAGGTTATTATTAGTTGTTATTGTTGGGACAAAAAAGTAATCTTAGTGTTTGTTTCAAATTTGAACCAATAACAACTAACCACCTGTGATTTGTTGTAAAATTGTTGTAGACGTAGCATCTCTCTTAAAAATAAATGTTAATTAGTCATTTTGCCATTTTGAGAACGAGGTCTCATAAAACCCTTTCATGGAATATTCTCTCATAAATGCTAATTAATTAGTCATTTTCCTAATGCAAGTCTCTTGAAAGTCAAAATTTCCTTTTGAGTTATGTTTTTCTCCATTAAACTTTGATTTTAAATTTGAATCTCATAACAAATTAAGATTTTGCTACATACAAGTCAAACATGAATTCATTAATTAATGAGAAAATAAAGCAATCTAAATATATTCTAAGAATTTATACTTATCAATAGGGATGTAATTGTATGTGCTAATTCAGTTTTTAACGCTTTCACAGGAATTTTTTTTTTTTTTTTTTAATTTTAAATCCTAATGCAAAATTTTCACTTGAAAAGTCGAGTTTCCTTTTGAGTCATGTCTTCATGTGTGACATATCTAATTTAGTCAATTTCTCATCTAATTAAGTTTCATTTTGAATTATGAACATAATTTATGGAGCTCAAAATAAAAAGTTCTCAATTGCAAATCAATCCCAATTGCTTGTATGATATACATGCATATCTATTGGAGACAACAATGGAATTTGGCTATTAAAAAAAATCCTATTCTATTTAATTCAAATTTAACTGTTACCATAAATGTCTAATTTATTTTGACTATTCCTAAAAATCAATTATAGAAAGTATCCTAAGATTAATCTTTGTTTGCTCTCTGTTAATTTTTTTTTTCAATAACAGTGACGAAAAAAATACAAAAAACAAATTTTGAATTGAGACCAACCCGAAACCCCCTGACCATGGGCCAAAAATTTCAAGTAAGGTCGGGTTCCTCCCTGAAAATACCAATTTGGGTTTTGGGTGGCTAAGAAACCTACCTGACCCGAAAAAAGCTCAATCTTGTCAATTGTCATCATAATTTACCGACACGACATGTTGTTTTTGGCTTATTACAGGACATTGCAAGTTCATATATTCCAAGAGTTATGTTAGTGCCACAAAAAGTGGCATAACTTGTGCCATAATTCGCCCATGTGGCAAGTTGTAAGTGGTAGAAGGGTGTTCCCACATGGACCCATTGCCACGTGGGCAAGTTATGGCACTAACACAACTCAAATTCCAAGGATATGCTGCCACATGGTGCTTCAAGAATTACTGCATTTTTTATTCAGCCAAAAATAAAATAAAATAAAAATAAGGCATCTTGAATTTTACTTTTAATTAAATCATCCTAACAAAACAGCTCATTTTTATTCAAATTTTACTGGGTTTTTATCCTTTCACAACACTTTTACGCGTTAAAATGTGAACAATTTTAAACTCTGAACATTCTCGTATCAATTGTGAATATGTATGCGAAATAGTGAATGTAAACCAATGTGAAATGATATTTTCTCAATTCTTTTCCTTCTCAATTGCTATAAAACCAGACTTTTATGACCGAACTCCATGGCATAATGTATATGACCTAGAAACTCTTATCATTTTCTAAAGGAAAAGTTTCTCGATACTGATGATTCACAAATTTTTATGACCTAACTCCATGGTTTTGTGTTGTGGTAAGTCCAATCGAGTGCTTTCTCAAATGCTAGTGAGTGAGATGTGAAAATTTTGGGTGAATTTGTCTGTAGCATCACTGTTTTCTAAATGAATCAAGGAAAGCAGCGTGAACATGAGTCTTCATTTTTGTACATGTATTATCGGCCTGTCAATCTCCAATCCAATCAAGTTTGAACCCAAGCCCAATCTTTTTTTTTTTTTTTTAACTCCTGCTGAAAAAGGTAGGCCCATTCCATTTAGTATGTTCAGGCCGAAATGTATACGTATTCCTGGGCCTGAGTCGAATGTGGTTGAGGCTAAACCCATCCCGCCCAAAGCCTTTTAATGTAGATTGTTAACCATTGAGTTGTCAAGTTGCATTGATTCACCTTTGGATTAACTACCGACACAATTTTTATTATGGAGGAAATTTTGGGTCTAATGCTTCTAGTGCACTGGATCCATTAAGATAGTAATATGTGTTTAAAAATAGACACATGTCACAATCCCAACGGATCTAGTGTCACTGAACTTAATCTAGACCTGTACCATTTACAACTCGCCATCACAATTTGTCAAAAAAATTACAGAAAAAAAAAAAAAATTTTTTGTGACTCTAGGCTTTATTGAAAAGTATATTCACATGACAAAATATTAGGAATTTTACACCTTATATGGGTAAACATTCTCACCTTATTTAGGGCCACCACAAAAAAGAAAAAGAAAAGCATGTCGCAATTCTTAAGGACTCTTTTTAAAAAAGAAACAAACACACATACACAAATGAGGGGGAGAAAATAGAATTTTAACACAAAAACATACTATAAACTCCAATAAGTCTTGGTTTTGCAACCATTCCTTATTTTTGACAAACAAGTCTACGGCCACCAGCCTAACCCTTTGTTTTTTCAACAATCCTATGAATATATCCAATTTCACATCCTATTAAGTTGTTAACTTATGATGAGTCTTGACGCTGGAGAGTAATATCATATTTACATAGGTCTATCACTTATCAATTATCATGCAATAATCACAACTTAACATATTAATTGTGTGTGTAAAATTAGGTATTTCCCTAAATTTATTGTTGCTTTTAATGATCGAAGATAGTCAAAGCATGTGAATAGTCCACAATCCTACTCACAGCCACGTCAGTCAAAGTCAGGTCGCATGTCTTAATACATTTCCGGACTCTCCAGATTACTACTTGTATTGTTCCATTAAGTTCTTTTTTTTTTTTTTTTTTTTTTTTTTTTTTTTTTTTTGAGAATCTGTTCCATTAAGTTATAATGGTGTGATATCATAATCATTTTTTTGAGAAGAAATATCATAATCATTTTGACTTTGAACATTGAATTGAAGAGCCAGAAAAGTTTGATAGGAATATGGGATAAAAGTAGAAATTAGAATAATTAATTACCATAGTAATTTGGTCCTGGGACTAATGTCAGGTTTTTTTTTAAAAAATTTTATTTATTTATTAATTTCAGGTATTGTTATTCCATATGATCAAAATTTTGACTACATAATCTGAGCATTTGATTATATAATCTGTGCACACGTTATTTATCAACCCATTCCTATAATGTACACCCTCGGTTTAACTTGTATATACAATGTTTTAATTTCTTGGTGTCAACCATAAGGTTTATAAAGTTACAAATTAATGTGTCTCTAATCACAAAAAATTAATTTACATATTTATTTGTTTATGTTTTTTGTGTAACAATATTCATATTTATTACCATTTCTATTTTTTATTTTATTTTTTGGGTAATAAAATTGGGGAAAATACTAAACTTATTGACAATTTTACCATAAAAGGCTAACAAATTGTGGTTGATATTTCTTGATGTAGAAGTTTTGTTAGAATAATAAATTTTACACTTAAATATTTTGTAATTAGTGTCACCACACTTGAGCAAAATACAAAAAGTAGTTCTCAAAGAAAATAATTTTTATTAATACTTAAAACATTACACATGCATTCTCTATAAAAAATAAAATAAAATAAAATAAAATAAAATAATAATAATAATAATAATATAAAAAAAAAAAAAAAATCGTTAAACAAAGTTTGCTATACACAATCCAAAGCAAAATCAAGGAGACACGACATTGAAAACATATCACCTAAAAGGCTAAAAGTAAAAGAAAGATTTGATACATTCGCGAAGCTTACTTCACCTTTTGATAGTCAAAAACAACAACTCACCTACTAAAGTCAGAAAATCATCTCTTTCTTATCTGCAGTTTATCGCTCCACCTAAGCTAGTAATTAAAGTTATGCAAACTTACTAAATAACTCATATGTAAAATGCTTTAAAACAAATTATCCACGTTTTACTAGAGTTGGTACTTTGATAAGCATTTCAACAACAAAAGGAAAATGTTAAAACTATTTTTAATTTTACTACAAAAGCCTTATATTTGATATGGTAATAAATGTGAGCAGGGACGGAACTAGGATTTATACCTGAGGGGGGCCAAAGCTTAAAACCAAAAAAAAAAAAAAAATTTATGAAAATAAAAACTAATATTTATTTTATATTCAACAAAATACTATATACAAAATAAGTATTTCTTAAACATTTCATATTATAAAGCATATCAACAAAGTATAACATACAAAATAATTGTTTCTTATTTTGTGCGCGATTTTTGTTTAGTCCATATTTATTTTTTTATTTTGTTTTTGTAGTTAAAGGAGCATGGATTTTATTTATTTTCTTTTAGGTTAATATCTAAATATTTTAGAAGGGAGACAAATATATTTATATATATATTAAAGGGCAAGTCTTAATTTTTTTTATACTAGTTTTTTTTTTTTTTTTTTAATTGGGGGGTGGGGGGGGGGGGGGGGCAATGGCCCCCCTCTGCCCCAACGTGAGTCCGTCCCTGAATGTGAGGAATGCTATTAAATTTTACTGCATAGCTTATAAATTAATGTGTCACTAATTATAAATAAAGAGAAAAAAAATCAAACACTCATTGATTATCTTATTAAAGTTGCACCAATCAAATTTATTATCACATTAATTTTTAAAAATTTTTATAGTAAAATTTGTAATAATTTTAACATTTACCATAAATAAAATTTTGAATTAGATTTTTATGAATGACAATACATAATTTTTTTTTTTTTTTTTTTTGATAATCGATAGTAATATATAGTAAAATCTATAATATCTGTAGCTTTAATTATAAGAAGGTAATACTCTTCTATAAAAAATAAAATAAAACTTTATACAGTTATACATAATTTATTAAAAATTTTGTAATTAATGACACGTGGATTTGAAAAAGTTTATACAGTAAAGTCGAACAGGATTAATGTTTAGCTGACTGGGCTCTTTTTTTTTTTTTTTTTTTGGCTGAGATTAGCTGACTCGTTTCCACCTCAGCACTAGCTTTGGGATTGCATGGGAGCCAACAGGATCAGAAAATTCTCGAACAATCCAACCACGTATCTATCTATCTTCATATATGCTTGCTTAATTCCTCGGATAAACTATTAAATCAACTAGTTAGCCGACAAGAGCTACGTGTCTTACACTAAAATAATAGAAAGCAGACCAATCTTACTTTAAATATAATAATCAATCTGGTCAAAAATGTCATAGATTTTTCTACTCTTGCTAAAAAAACACGCATATATATAGTAATATATAGCATTCCCCATCTGGGTTTAAAGTTGTTCTCGTTTGTTCACCGTATTCTCTATATCTTAATTAGTCTCTGATTTTGATTTATCTCAATCTCTTTCACAAGTTTTTGTTGACCCTTTTCATCAAAGCAAAAAATCTAAGTAGTGCTGGTGGTGTTGGAGGTGTTGGAGGTGAAAATGACGATCACAGCCACACCGACTGTTAAGGATGGTTGTCTCATGGTGAGGGGCAAGGTGGTGTTGACCGGAGTGCCTGAAAACGTTGCTGTTTCTCAGGTTGGCTCCGGGGGCTCAGCTTTCTTGGGTGCAACTTCAACTACTCCAAGTTCGCGTCATGTTTTCAGTCTTGGTGTTCTTGAGTGAGTTTCTGTTCTTTCTTTGCCTTTACTAGTTTTGATAAGAAATTATGAATTTAATCACCTAACCATTTAAACTACTGATTGTCCAAAATCTTAAGCTGATAGGAAAAAAAATTTCCATCTTGAAATTTCTTTGCATGCTTTTCTATACTTTCCTTTCATGATATGTTTGGATGGTAAGAATATGCATCTTGGAAAGGGTATAGCAGAATGTTGATACAACAGCATTCAAACCCAATTCTCAAAATTTTGGTAATTTTTTTAAATGATTTTTTAGCTATTGCTTGTGGCCTTGTTCTCATATTCTAATTGATGAATTAAATTAACTAGTAAGACTGTGTTTCAAGGAATTTGGATAGATGTGTCAGGTTGAGTACTCATAGAACAGAATAATTTCCTTCTGACTTTCCCAAATTCCAAATTTGTAAATCTTATATGTCACTAGTGATGAGTACTTGGTGAAAGGCTTAAAAGTTATATGAAAGAAATCAAGGACTTGTAATGTAAAACATTAAATGTTACTATTACTGGCATCATCCTCAAAGGGAAAAATCTATGTTACTGAGAGTGGCGCAAGTGATTATTAAATTCTGTTTGGTGAAGTTCAATGTGAAGGTATTTAGACATTACTTTGTCCTGTTTATTATTGTTTGACATGAAAAACATATGGCCTTCGCAGGGGAGGATACAAGTTCTTGTCTCTCTTCAGAGTAAAAATCTGGTGGATGATACCACGTGTTGGGAAATCGGGTAGTGAAATTCCACTGGAAACGCAAATGCTTCTCTTGGAAGCAAGAGAACAGTCTGCCCTGCATGATGAGATTTCTTCTGATCCAAATTATACTGAAAACACCTTCTACATTCTTTTCTTGCCTGTGTTGGAAGGACAATTTAGGACAAGTTTGCAAGGGACTCCTGCAAATGAGCTTCAGTTTTGTGTTGAAAGTGGTTCGTCGGCTCTTCTATTAGCTTCTTTTTTTCTTTAGTTTTCATATGATCAACTAAATTTTATTTTGATCCCGGTTTGCTATTTTGCTGTTCTAATTTCTTCAGGAGATGTCAATGTTCAAACCTCCCAATCATTGGAAGCAGTATTCATTAATTCTGGGGACAACCCATTTGAGCTCCTTAAAAATTCTATCAAGTATGTTCACTTAATTGGCCTTGCTTTTATTGTGTGTCTATGTAAAGTAGTCAGTTACATAATCTAACACTTCCACATGTATAATGATGTAGAATACTAGAGAAGCAAAAAGGTACTTTTAGCCACATTGAAAACAAGAAGGTAATAAAAATCCAAATACTTAACCATTTTGAGAGCATGTGTATATTGCATTCCAATTAATTAACCTATTGTGATTGAATCAGTAGATGCCGGCCCACTTGGACTGGTTTGGATGGTGCACTTGGGATGCTTTCTACACTGAAGTCAGTCCACAAGGGATCAAAGAGGGTCTTCAAAGGTACTATAAGAAAGTCATATGTACTTGAGTCAGTTATTTGACTAAAAGGTGCACCAATTAATCTGAAACTTAATCCATAATTTAATTATTGTTCTATCTTGTATTCTGAATTCTTCAGTTTCTTGGAAGGAGGCTGTTTACCTAAATTTCTGATCATTGATGACGGATGGCAAGAGACAGTAAATGAGTTCAGCAAAGAAGGTGAACCGTTTATTGAAGGGACACAGTAAGTCTTCCTTCTTTTACAAGTTCATTTACCTTCTATAAACTTGAAGCAATCTGTACCAGTTTGTTTATCATCCACCTTGTTTCTTTGGTTGATCCATAGGTTTGCAAGCAGATTGGTGGACATCAAAGAAAACAATAAGTTCAAGAGTTCGGGTTCAGATAATACATGCATTGATCTCCATGATTTTATTGATTCAATCAAAGACAAATATGGAATAAAGTAAGTTTTCCAATCTCGATGTGGAATTCTATTTCTGTTTGAGATCTAGTTAAAACTTTCAGTAATTTTGACCATGGAGACTAATTATCTATTCAGATTTGTTTACTTGTGGCATGCTTTAGCTGGTTATTGGGGTGGTGTGCTTCCATCATCGGAAACAATGAAAAAGTACAATCCAAAGATTGCCTATCCAATTCAGTCACCTGGTAACACAGGGAATCTTAGAGACATTGCCATGGACAGCTTGGAAAAATACGGAGTAGGGATTATAGAACCCCAAAAAATCTTTGAGTTTTATAACAATCTCCACAGCTATCTTGCAAGCTGCAGTGTGGATGGAGTCAAGGTTGATGTTCAGAATTTGATAGAAACCTTAGGTTCTGGGGTCGGTGGACGGGTGTCATTGACTAGATGCTATCAAGAAGCACTTGAGCAATCTATTGCAAGGAACTTTAAGGACAATAACCTGATTTGCAGCATGAGTCACAATTCAGACTCAATCTATAGGTTTGCCTGCTCTCTTGATTTCATACACATAATCTTATGTTACAAAGTTGGAATGTAGTTTCTTATTGATTTTTTTTTTTGCTTTCAGTTCAAAGAAGAGTGCAGTTGCAAGAGCATCAGAGGATTTCATGCCAAGAGAACCAACATTTCAGACTTTACATATTGCTTCTGTGGCTTTTAATAGTCTTCTTCTAGGGGAGATCGTGGTGCCAGATTGGGACATGTTCCATGTAAGATTTCCTACACGTAAAATTCCCTGCAGACCAAAGAGCTGCAGTAACTTGTTTTGATTGATAAAATTGCTGACTCATTTATTCTATAGTACTCATAACAAGATATTCTAAATTGACTTGACATACTGATAGATACTTGACCCACATAATTATCCAACATCTAGTGCATTTCTACAATGTAGTGGAAGCTTAAAACCATGTGAGTTGCAAAATCTAAAGTGTTTGTCTTTCTTTATTCAGAGCAAACATGATACAGCTGAATTTCATGCTGCAGCAAGAGCAATAGGTGGGTGTGCAGTATATGTAAGGTGAGACACAAAAGCATAGATTTTGATTAAATTTACATGTCTTTGAAAGAGAATGATATTTTATGCTTAGCTTTAATTCTCCAATGGCGAGGAAGAAAATTCTTATGAGTTATTCAATTTCAATACAGTGACAAGCCTGGCAAACAGGATTTCAAAATTCTCCAAAAGCTAGTATTGCCTGATGGATCAGTCTTAAGAGCTAGATATGCAGGCCGGCCTAGTCGAGACTGTTTGTTTATAGACCCAGTTATGGACAAGAAGAGGTAAAGTAATTTCCTAAGTTCTTATTTTCTCAATCTGAGACTAAATTATTTTTTCAATTTAAAATCGGTGTCTCCTAATTACCATGCGCATTGACTATTTGCAGCATGTTGAAAATATGGAACTTGAATAAGTTATCTGGGGTCATAGGTGTTTTTAATTGTCAAGGATCAGGAAGTTGGCCACTTAAAGAAGTAGCTCAAGATATTTGTAATGCCACATCTACTTCTTCATCCATTTCATGTCATGTGAGTCCCCATGATGTTGAATTTCTTGAAGAGGTAGCTGGTGAAAGTTGGAATGGAGATTGTGCAATATATGCCTTTAATTCAGGTTAACTTTTTAGTCCTTGTTAATTTGACCAAACAAATTGCGTCCAAATCAACTTCTCTAGAATAACATCAAGTCTATTTTTTTTCAGGATCTCTTACTAAATTGCCAAGGAAAGGTTCACTTGAAGTGTCCTTGAAAACTCTTACATGTGAACTATATACCATCTCTCCAATCAGGGTAAGTAGTTAAACCAACATTTATTTCCTATGAATTTTCGTACTATTTAGGTCAATGCAAATCATGTCCTGTATGTTGTGAACAGGTTTTTGGTAATGATCTTCTCTTCGCTCCATTGGGACTGCTTGACATGTATAACTCAGGAGGGGCAGTAGAAGCTCTGAACTGCACCAAGGATCTTTCAAGTTGCACAATAAAAATCAAAGGGCGAGGCTGTGGCCGGTTTGGAGCCTATTCAAGCACCAATCCAAAATGTTGTATGGTAAATATGAAAAAAGAGGAATTCACATACAATGTTGAAGATGGATTATTGACAGTTAAAATTCAAAGTGAATGCAAATTAATAGACATTGAGTTTGTCTATTGAGGTGTCTATGTCCGAGGAATTATGCAATGGATGAAGGACTTTGAAGGGTTGCAATTGAAGAATATAATGTGTTTATCTGTTCTAAACAGATTTAGATAGAATGTATAATAATGTACACAACTTGTTTACTTGAATATAAATATGCAATATTGATGTTAGCCAATTTGTTTTTCCCCAAAACAGGAATTGATCTTGGTCTGTTTTTATCATTTGTGGGAGTTATGCTACAATTTCTGACATATCAAGCATCATAGGAAAAAATTTCTTCTTTATTGCTGGGCAAATGAGAAATATCATTAGTGCATAAGTAAGCCAAATGGTAAATATTCTTTTGTGTGTGATTGAACAAATTTTTGAATAATAATAATAATAATAATAATAATAATACATGCCACAGTTGTTCAATTTGGTGAACTAAAAGAAAAGATATAAAAATAATGCTACATTAAACGTTGGCTAGTGACATTGAGATGATACCATTAGGATGTCCATCCAAATCAATTTGTCCCTTAGCTACAAGGGAATTTTATTCCATGATACTAGGTTACCACTATAGATAAAAAAAATTTCCATAGTTTTTACAAAATTTCATCTGAGTGTGATTGCACTAAAGCTCGGGATTTTCCATCTATCGATAGTCCAGCATGAGGAATTATTTTACTCTTCCATCTTGACAGGAAGCCTTTCTTTTTTACCTTATCTTTTTCGACAATAATAGCATTTCTATTTATTAATATTTAATTTCTAATTTTGTGATGGTAACTGGTTTTCTAAGTCACTTGAGATCACGACCTTTTCACAACTTGGCCGGTTGCAAGATGGTCGCGGCTTCGCTGGTCACAAGATGGTTGCAACTTACCTAGTCAGCACTCTGATCCTGCGTTTTGCCACATGTTACTCGCAAGCAGAGCAAGTCGCCTGAGGTCGCGAGATGACTCTGAATGCACCTTTCACAAAATGCAGAAAGGGTCAAGTACATTCTACCCCAAATACAATTAAGTCTCAAAAGATACATTAAAAGATTAAACAAAATACATACAAATTTTTCATTGAATAAATACATAAACATAAACTTTTCACTCTCTAATCAAAGTTAACTCATGGAAAATCATTTACTGGTAACTTTGATTATTTTCTAGCTACGTGTGCTACGATTAAGCAAAACTTGAAGACTAGGATTAAACATGTGGCTTCACAATTGCCACAAATATTAATTTCGTCAAATTCTAAAAAAATGTAGGTCCCCTGTATCTCATTAGGTGTTTAAAACAATAAGAAGCTCAAAACAAAAACTTGATTATAAAACAAATAACTAAAGAAAAAATCGAGATTGTTCCGGAAGCTTAAAAAATTACAAAGCATATGAAAAAGGCTTACATCACAAGACTGAAAATACAAGACAGACTGAAAACAAATAGTAAAGAAAAAATTCTACATATCAAAATTGTTGCTTTCAGTGAGAGAAGTAACTTTTTCCTAGAGAGTTGAAATTTTAGCTTAAGATTTGGACCTGGTCTTAAGAGCTTCATCAACATTGTCTCTTTGGAGCAAGATTTGTTGAACATAATCATGAGCCTTAATTGTGTTCTATCTCACAACCTCAAGTTGTTTTTGAAGATCTCTCAATTCTTGTTCTTTATGTTTTTCATTTTTAGATGCTTCATCCAGCTTAAAGTTAGCAATTTAACTCGAGACTTGTACTTATCGTAAGTTGCAAAGTAGCTTCTCTACTTGCTCCAAGGTTGCCTTGGCCTAAAAGAGCTGGGAAACTATGGTATTAATGCTTTTCAAAAATCTATTGAGCATCATCCATTTGCTTTGAATGTGAGGAAAAAGCAAGAAACTTAAAACTTAAAACTTAAAAGTTCTGTTTGGTGTTTGTATTGGGAATGACTTGAGTAATTGGAATATACATGTATTTCTTTAGGCTCCCAAAAGCCCTCTTCAATTGGTCAAAAAAGATACTTGAAGAAGCATTGGTTGAAGGAGATTTGACAGCAGTGTCTCACTTTTTGATATTTGTAGACACGTCCTCATCAAGTTGGTCATGATCAACTTGTTGGAGAAAAGGAATCTCTTAAGTTTAAAAACAAGGGTAGTGAACCATGAAACAAAACATAGATGTAAAAAGAAAGAAAGGAAAAGAGAATGGATGCTTACAGATACAAGGCCAGTGGCTGGTGTAGAGGTTGGAACAATTTCTTCTGCATTTGAAACCCTGATAGCACCTAAAGACACAGAGGATTGCACTGCATTATGAGACCCTTTAGCTGGGACAATAACAACGAGATTGGCATCAATACCAACTTTATTTTTATTGTCATCTTCTCCCTTCTTGGCCTCATCTTCTTTTTCTTCATTTCCTTTTCCTTGTGCTTCTTCATCACTTTCATTTCTTTTGGCGGTATTTTTCGTAGATTGATATTTAAATGCATCTCTCTATTCCACAACTTCTGATTATGGAACTTATTCTTTTATACTCACTTAAGTTGCTATATTTTTACCATCTTCCTCAAATATCTCGCCTTCTCTATCAAAGATCTCTTATGCTCTCTTTCTTTTCTCTATTAGACTTCATTGATTCAAAGGAAGTCTCAGAACCATCAATTTTTTTCTTCTAACTAGTTGAATAGCCTGAGTTAGTGTTTCTTGGGCATCTAATTCTTCTAAATTAACACTATTCTCAAACTTAGATGGAATACGAGGTGTTGAGGATTTCTTGGCTGCTGCCTTCCTCAGGTTGTTGTGTCGAGCCTTCAATTCTGGATAACATAGGTTCTTGATCAGCAGGTTCTTCAGTTACATTAGCTTCTTCTTCTAGATCAATTTATATGCTTTTGTCAAACACACCTTCATTTGCTTCTATAGACTTTTTCGGCTCATGACTAGTTATCCTCTCAAATACTACAATTTGCATGCTTTGTTCTCTTTTCCATTCTTTGCATACTGTCAATTTTTCTACCCATGGCAGCTTAATGAATCTATTCAACAAGTAGCTTCGCAGCTTCTTCCCCTATGTTCTTTTCTTCTTCAATTTCTTTCTTTTTCTGAACAATTTCTTTTATTTATATCTTTAGTTCCTTCACATTTTCCTTCTTGTTTTATTAAAAGTCTTTCCTCTGCCTTTTTCTTCATTTTCTCAACTTGGTCCTTCAAACCCGTATTCTTATTAATTGGAAGAGTAGAGGTAACTGAGATGATTTCAACTTCATCAACATCACTTAATTTAGCAACCATTTCGATTGGTTCAGCCATACCAAGGGCCATCTCGATTGGTTCTAAGTTTCAGACATTTTGCCTTTTGGAATTTTTTTTTTTTTTTTTTTAGCCAAGTATTTGGCTTTGGTTTTCTTTGATGGATGATTCTAAAATAATGGCAGGCTTCTTTCTTTTTCTAAAGAAAGTTTATTACTGCAGCCTTTTTCCTTGGACTTGCTCTAACAAGAGTTGAAGAGACCTTAATAGCTTCTTCTTCTTATGATTCATCATAGTTAGACACTTGTAATAAAGATTTCTGCAATAATTTTCAAAGTTAAGAAATCTTAACATTGTTAAGAAAGTAAAAGGGATTAAAGATGCTGTAGTTGACTTTATGAGAACAATAAGTTCAGACTATTCCATGAAGAGTTTCTCTGGATCAGCATCAAGATATGGAATAGCAACACCACCTAAAACAAAATTAATCTAGAAGTCTAGTTTGATTGAAAGAAAGAGGATTAATAAAGAAAGTAAGCTTACCAGAAAATTGATAAAAGGAAGATTTTTGGACAATAGGAATTACGAGCTTCATTCAATCCCTTAGCATCATTGAATTCAGTGATTTAATTTGTATAACAAGTGGCAAAGTTGTCTGAATCATCATAAATTATTTTGTATGGAACAGATTTGAAATTTCACAGCTTCGAATTACTAGACTACATCATATTGGGCAATTATTTGGCAGTAGAGGAGGCACGAGCTTGCCATGAAATCATTAGTAGTCCAAAAAGGAGTGCAAGGACTTGCTTGAACAAATCCAAGTTGTTTTAAAGAAAAAGCAAAGTAAAATCTTCAAAATAACATATTTGGTAACGGATCACAAGAAGAACACATGGAACGAGGTAACTAGTTAGGATTGAGGTAGAAGGATCTAATTAATCGAGCTAATGGAATTCTTAGAATGGCCTAAAAGATCGAGATTCCATTCCTTTAGGAATACAAGAGAAAGTATTAAGGGTAGGAATGTTACCTTGAAGTCAACGCCCCTCCATCCACATCTGTTCGTATGTGGCGAGCTCAGGCAAGATTAAGCAGAGAGCCAGATTTGTATGGACCAAAGGGGGCCTCCTCATCCAAGGCTAGGCTGTTCAAAAAATCTAAACATGGCATGGTACAACTCGCCAAGGAAAAAATGTGCTAAAGCAACTTTATATCAGAAGCCAAACATTGAGCTATTGGGATAAAAGGTATCAAATTCCTTTTAGAAATACTCCAAGTCAAGAACTTATATATCCAAACAAGGTAAAATGCAAGTTCTTCTTGAAAGTTAACTGGTCCACTCTCTTCGCTATCTCAGCGAAATAAGTCACCATACTCTATGCTTGTTTTTGGTGAAAATTTGGTGTCTACATCTTGTTTGAACATTTTTGGATGACAATTTCTTCCATCAGGAGGGAGCTCGAGAAGAAAAAACACGTCCTCAATTGTTGGTGTCAAGAATCCTTCTAGGAAAATACAACCATTAATGGAAGGAGACCTACTCTGCCCGTGAGTGATACGTGGCAAAAATACCAAATTAGAGTGTTGACAAGGCAAGTCGTGACCAGCCAAGTTGCAACAACGTCAAGAGTTGCACGATCAATGTACTCTATTTTCTTACCATTTTTTGGCCATTATAATGATGCCAACGCACACCCATACACCCTCAACCTTATATATAGTTCCTTACAATCGAAAGCTTCTTGCATTTGTTATTGACAAAGGAAAGCTAACACTACATATAAACTCCTTATCATTTAATTCTCTCTGCCCATCTTGTGTCTTTTCTGTTTCCTTTGGGATTCTTCCTATGTTAAATATTAGGTGTAAATACCAACACTCCCCCTTGATGTGGTGATCATTCTACAAGTATAAATGCTTGTGGAGTGTGAGGGGCAAGGGATAGGGTTCAAGTTTCTAGGAGAAAGTTTCACACGCATATACACTTAAATTATGCTAGAGTAAAAATTCTATCTTGTATAAAATAAATAAATATATATATATATATATTAGGTGTAATTGGTAAGTTTTGTAAGGTTGAATTTAATCAATCATCTTGTTGGTTTTATTCCGTGCCAAATTTGCTTGTATTTTAACATTTAGTAACCCTGTATTTAGGTGTGATTATTGTAAGGGTAGTGTGTAAGAGAGTGTGAAAAAATGTTCCTCAATGTGCAAAGAAGTAGGGACTCGCGACTGGAACTCACGGGTGGCTCGCGGGTGCAAGCTGCCAGATGAGAGTCACGTGCCAAGCATGTGGGAAGCTAAAGCGTTATGCCAGCTGGTGCATTACAGGATAAAAGTCCCAAGCTGGCCAGACAATTAACTCGCGGCTGAAACTCGCAACTCTGACCAGTCGCGAGGCCAAGCCGCCAACTAGCCCTGTTTGGGAAAAACTGTCTCTTCATATTCTAAACACTCACCATTATATATAGACTCTTATACCCACTAAATGTAGAGAGCTTCCAGAGAGAATTTTGAGAGAGAAACCTTAGAGAAAAACAAAATTGATTCATCCACAATCTTTACCTAAGAGACTCTTCAAATTTCTCTACTCTCACCCTCTCTATTGATACATCCTTAAGAGGTTCTTGACCAAATCATTTTCTCACCATACCTATATCTATGAGAAGGTTTATTTGGTACTTTGGGAAGCAGTTAGGAAGGAACCAATTCATATTGGTTAATGCTATGGGCTATAGTGGAATTTGGTAAGTTAAAGAAGAAAAAGGTTCGGCGCAACCTCGTTGGAGCAAGAAGCTTGGAGGGCTTAGGTACATCGGGTAGATTAGGCTTGGAGGGTCTATTACTGTTCATGTATTCCAACTACATTTTCTAGTGAATTATTGACCGCTTGGAGGGCGGCGGAGAGGTTTTACGCCGAGAGCTTCGGTTTCCTCTTCGATAACATATCGTGTGTTATCCGTGTGTTTGCATATTCCTTCCCTTTATCTTTGCCATTTATTTACTGCTGTGGATGTGTTTATATTTGGTTTAGATTATTTATCAATTCTGTGTTTGGTTTATATTCATGTTCCGCACATTAATTGTTTGATAATAAGCTTGAATTGATAATTTGTAATTTGGGGTCCAAACGTTCAAGAGTGTTTCATACCCATTTTGAACATTCAATTAGTATCAGAGCGGGTACACTTGTTGTGGTTTAAATACCTAAGTGTGATCCTTGACCTCTTGTGTTTATTTGCCATGGATTGTGTTTTATATGACTTTTTATATGATTTAGTTGATGATAAATGTAACATGCCACATGTTTGTGAAAATGTCTCTATGAGTGATAATCCTCATGATTGTGATACTATGTTATATGAATCTTTGGATGTTATTGATATTCCTAACATCAAATCCTTGAAGAAAATTGCTAAGAAGTTTCAAAAGAATTTGAGCAAGTTACTTTGTAAAAAGGATGATTTGATTGCTAAGTTCAATGAATCTAATAAATTGATTGAAAAATATAAGAAACTTGCTTAAATTTCTCTTCAAAAGCTGAAAAAGTTTGAATGTTTTAATGTGGACTTGGATGTCAAACTTGTTTTGTCTAACACACTTATTGATGAGCTAAAATTTGAAAATGAATCTCTCAAGATGCATGCCAAGTGTTTGATTGCTGAACCTATTGATAAAAAGGATAAAAATATTTGCTGCAATCATGTTGTGATATCCGATATTGTGTCTATTGTGTGTTCTAACCCAAAAGACAAATCGGTGTACATTCCTCCACACAAAAGAAATCAAAAGGTGGAGAGAAAGACTTCTAAGTCAAAGTCTCCGTTTAGGTCTCAACCTAAGGTTTTGGATGGATCTAAGTTTGTTCCAACTTACCACCATTGTGGTGTGATTAGTCATATAAGACCTCAATGTTATAAGTTGAAGAGAGAACAAAACTATGTTGCTAGATCCCTTTCCAAAAAGCCTAGTAGACCTAAACACATTGTGTGTCACCATTGTAGTGCTTTTGGTCATCTAAGACCTCATTGCTCTAAGTTTCATGCTCTTAAAAAAATCAAAAGAAAAGAGAAACTTGAGTTTCTTGGAAGTTATGCTAAAAAAGGTAAACCGGTTTTGAGTGAAAATAGCATGTTGTTAAAGAAATTGTTTAATGCTCTTAACTCCTTGACCATGTGCATCTCCGGTTCTCATTCTTCTAACCCTCGTCTCACTTCTAATGAGGCACTCATTCCAAAAAATTGTTCCGTTTGAATGAGGAAAGGTTCCTATGGTTGAGCTTTTGCTTTTTTGGTCCTTAATCTAATTCTTTCGATCTTTGTAGGACTCTTTTTGCATTAGATGCGTCATTGTCATACATTTGTGCATCATGCATCTCTTTATTTGCATTGTTTTGGTTTTATTTTTTATCTTACTTTTATGTCTTTGTTTTGTGTGAGTAAAAATCCAAAACCACATAAAAAGTGAAAAATTCAAAAAGTTTGATCGTATATGTTTGAGCACATATCACATATGAGTTTTGCCTTATACCTTTGTACTAATAGCTTTGTGCATTTACGAGCTTAGCTTGAATTTAATCAACCATCTTGTTGGCTTTATTCCGTGCTAAATTTGCTTGTATTTTAGTATTTAGTAACCCTGTATTTAGGTGGGATTATTGTAAGGGTAGTGTGTGAGAGAGTGTGAAGAAATGTTACTCAATGTGCAAAGAAGTAGGGACTTGCGACTGGAACTCGCGGGTGGCTCACGGGTGCAAGCTGCCAAATGAGAGTCACGTGCCAAGCATGCGAGAAGCTGAAGCGTTATGCCAGCTAGTGCACTACAAGACAAAAGTCCTAGGTTGGCCAGGCAGTTAACTCGTGGCTGAAACTCGCGACTCACACGAGTCGCGAGGCCAAGCCGCGAACCAGCCCTGGTTGGGAAAAATTGTCTCTTCGTATTCCAAACACTCATTACTATATATAGACCCTTAGACCCACCAAATGTAGAGAGCTTCTAGAGAGAATTTTGAGAGAGAAATCCTAGAGAAAAACAAGATTGATTCATCCACAAGCTTTACTTAAGAGACTCTTCAAATTCCTCTACTCTCACCCTCTCTATTGATACATTTTTGAGAGGCTCTTGACCAAATCCTTTTCTCACCATACCCATATCTATGAGAATGTTTATTTGGTGCTTTGGGAAGCAGTTAGGAAGGAACCAATTCATATTGGTTGATGCTATAGGCTATAGCGGAATCCGGTAAACTAGAGAAGAAAAAAGTTCGACGCAACTTTATTGGAGCAAGAAGCTTGGAGAACTTAGGTATATCGGGTAGATTAGGCTTGGAGGGTCTATTGCTGTTCATGTATCTCAACTACATTTTCTAGTGGATTATTGACCGCTTGGAGGGCGACGGAGAGGCTTTACGCTAAGGGTTTCAATTTCCTCTTCGATAACACATCGTCTGTTATCCGTGTGTTTGCATATTCCTTCCCTTTATCTTTGTCATTTATTTACTGCTATGGATGTGTTTATATTTGGCTTAGACTATTTATCAATTCTGTGTTAGGCTTATGTTTATGTTTCGCGCATTAATTGTTTGATAATAAGCTTGAATTGATAATTTATAATTTGGGGTCTAAACGTTCAAGAGTGTTTCATACCCATTTTGAACATTCAAGTTTGTAATTGAAAGAAAGAATGAGTAATGGAATCACCGGAATAATTTGAGGATATTTTTTAATTATAAAAATCAAGTAATTTAAAAACGGAGTAGTGCACATAATGTAGGAAGGTGGTGCACGCTTGATTGTATTGCATTTAATTAATTTTAGGAGACCATTTTGCATTTAATTAATTCATTTTAATACTCCTATAGGGTGAAGGTACTATCTTTATTTTACTTTTTTGCTTTTTTGCTTTTTACTATTCAATATTCACACGAACGTTTGTGTGGAAAGAGAAGATGCTTCGTTGACAATTATGTCACATTCTTAACCTAATGTTGTTAGGTTCTTGATAAAATTACATTTTTTTTAATTTTTTTTTTCTAGTATAAGTGATGGATTTACTTATATATACTTTCTCTTTAGGTCATTCAAGACATATAGAGAATAATCATTTGTAAAGAGCACTAGAAACAAAGGAAAACCACACATTACATTATTTACAAAATATCTCACCTTATATAATAATTAAATGTAAAATGTATTATGTTTCCTTTATTTAAAAAAAAAAAAATAAACTTACAAAATTTAAAACACTTTCAAATGGCAAATATAAATAGCTTAATTTAGAAAATCTAATATATTGTATTAACTATATTTTATTAAAAAATAATCACATAATTTTAAGAAGGGTTTGGGACTAACAACACTTAGAAGTCTCATCTACAATTTTCATTTTTCACTTTAAAAAAAATTAATGGTCAATTTTTTCCCACATCTTGGGTTTTAGCTATTAAGTAACACAAAACAACAAAGAAGTCTATTGCTTCTCAAGTATACACCTACTTACATTGGTCCAAAGGACATTGGCATGAGAATCACTTGACTGCCAAATGAGAACTTCTTACAATTTTGTACATTCTAGTCTCGTATCTTACACCAGATAACAACTAGTGCACTAGATACCGCTCCAAAATGTCCTCCAAAACTTTATCTTTGAAGTCTGAACATCCTGGCATATGGAGTTGCTATAATCAGAAAGTGCACTAATCCAATGGAGAATTCCTGACAATCCCATGAAAGTTACATAGAAGCACTGCTGATTGACACATGTAACTTATGGGCCTTTAGTTGAAATTTTGAGAGGGACACGTATGTTACATGTTATCTTGTACTTTGTCACACTTTGCCACCCACAAATAATCGGTGTATTTGATTTTATTATGGAAGTGTCAGTTTTGATTCTATTTCCAAACTGATGACAACCTCTGCAATCAAATAGGAATGAGATTCATTCGGTGCGGTGTTCAATCTTGTTGTGCTCAATATTTTTGTCTTGAGTTTAGTTCCTAAAAACTATATATATGGCACTAAAATCTTTATATGGGTTACATTTGTATCATCCAAAAGTGGTGTATTGTAACAAAGGAAACAGTGAAAAGTAGAATAAGATGACCATCACTGAAAGGCCTGGCATCAAAGATAGCTGCCTCATGGTACGTGACAAGGTTGTACTGACTGAGGTTTCACCTAATATCATCATTAAACCAGTGCACAGTGAAACAGCTGCCCTTATTGGAGCAAGTTCAGCAGAGTCAATCTCTCTTCATGTTTTCTCTTTTGGAGTTCTTGAGTATGCATCTGCTAGTTTGGTATTCTATGTTATATGGTTTTTGTTCCAAGTGATATCATGGAAAAATAGTAGTGAAGATCAGTATATATGTGTAGTAGCCTAGTAGGTGTTGTGATTAGCCCTTAATTTATGTCTAGAAAGAAAAGATGGCTTAACAAGTTTTCAAACTGAGTTTAGCACCCCTCTTAGTTCCTTAACAGTTAAGATTATTTAAATGAACTTTAGTTGATGGAGTAGGAAATTGATAGAAAAAACATTGAAAATTATATTTGTCAATGACATTTTTCTTTTTAACAACATGTTATTGTTTCATGTCATTTTAGTGGAATACATTCTTTTCTTAAATGATATCCCCTTCTGGTTAGAGCAATGCTATGTAAATTTTTTTTTATTAATACAATTTTCACAACTTAGTGGAGTGTGATTGGAGCAACATCACTTTTTTATGGACTCACTGGAGTCCATATTTAGTATGCAATATGTACTAACCGTGACACTCAGAAGTACTGAAAAATTTTGCTGCACTAGATTTTTTTTTCCTATTCTATAAGAGCATATGTTTCTTTTGTGCCAATTTGTCATCTGATGCAGTGTGAAAACTGTTGGGCTTTATGGAGCCTAGTTTATTTTTGGCCCGTTTTGTAGCCTATTGTAATCTTGTGCGCAGGATATAAAAGCCGCTTTTATGATTAGGGTTTATTATTATTGTTGTTGTGTTTCAGAGAAAGTGAGAGAAACATTGTAGCCGCACTTTGTATTTTTTCCTGATAATAGTGAAATCCCTGCAACTCCGTGGACGTAGGCAAATTGCCGAATCACGTAAATACTGTCTTGTGCATGTGATTATTTTCTTTGGCGTGTGTTTTCTCTATTTTTTTTTTTTTGGTTTCTCACAGGTTGGGAATCGGGTTAAATTCCCTACAACTGGTATCAGAGCCTAGGGTTAGGTTTAAGTGGGAGCAATGGCAGAGGAAGCAGGAAAGGCGTCTGGAATAGAAAAGTTCGATGGCACAGACTTTGCGTATTGGAGGATGCAGATTAAAGATTATCTCTATGGGAGGAAATTGCATCTGCCTCTTTTGGGGACAAAACCTGAGGCAATGAAGGCTGAGGAATGGGCTCTTCTTGACAGACAGGTATTGGGAGTTATCAGGTTAACTCTGTCTAGGTCTGTTGCACACAATGTTGTGAAGGAGAAGACCACAGCAGATCTGATAAAGGCTTTGTTTGGAATGTATGAAAAGCCGTCAGCAAACAACAAGGTGCATCTGATGAAGAAACTGTTTAATTTGAAGATGACAGAGAATGCATCAGTAGCACAACATCTAAACGAATTTAACACTATCACAAATCAATTGTCGTCTGTAGAAATTAATTTTGATGATGAGATTCGTGCTCTGATCATTTTGGCTTCTTTGCCAAACAGTTGGGAGGCAATGAGGATGGCAGTAAGCAATTCTACAGGAAAGGAAAAGCTCAAGTACAATGATATACGAGATTTAATTCTGGCTGAGGAGATTTGCAGAAGAGATGCAGGTGAAACCTCAGGATCTAGTTCTGCCTTAAACCTTAAGACAAGAGGCAGAATTAATAACAGAAATTCAAATCGGGGCAGATCAAAATCCAGAAATTCTAATCGGAATAGAAGTAAATCTAGATCAGGCCAACAAGTACAATGCTGGAATTGTGGGAAAATAGGTCACTTTAGGAACCAGTGCAAAAGTCCTAAGAAGAATAATGAAGATGATTCTGCTAATGCTGTAACAGAAGAGATACATGATGCATTGCTTCTTGCAATAGACAGTCCACTTGATGATTGGGTTTTGGATTTAGGAGTTTCGTTTCATACCACTCCACACCGAGAAATCATACAGAATTATGTTGCAGGTGATTTTGGTAAGGTGTATTTAGCTGATGGTTCAGCCTTGGATGTTGTGGGTATGGGAGACGTCCGGATATTATTTCCCAATGTGTTTGTTTGGTTATTGGAGAATGTTCGACATATTTCTGACCTGAGGAGGAATCTGATTTCTGTTGGACAACTTGATGATGAAGGACATGCAATATTATTTGTTGGTGGTACTTGGAAGGTTACAAAGGGAGATAGGGTATTGGCTCGTGGAAAAAAGACTGGTACTCTATATATAACCTCAAATCCAAGAGACACAATTGCAGTTGCTGATGCAAGTACTGATACAAGCTTATGGCATCGCAGGCTTGGTCACATGAGTGAGAAAGGGATGAAGATGCTGTTGTCAAGAGGAAAGCTACCAGAATTAAAGTCCATTGATTTTGACATGTGTGAAAGCTGCATCTTAGGAAAGCAG
Source organism: Quercus gilva (assembly GCA_023621385.1). Classification (NCBI taxonomy): domain Eukaryota; kingdom Viridiplantae; phylum Streptophyta; class Magnoliopsida; order Fagales; family Fagaceae; genus Quercus; species Quercus gilva. The sequence goes on along the minus strand of CM042482.1, from coordinate 6,913,080 downwards.
AAAAAGGTGAGCTTCTTGAAAACCGGCAGGACACCGAAGGCTGAAAGATTGGAGTTAGTACACACTGATTTGTGGGGGCCTTCTCCAGTTGCATCCCTTGGAGGTTCAAGGTACTACATTACCTTTATTGATGACTCAAGCAGAAAGGTATGAGTTTATTTTCTGAAAAATAAATCTGATGTATTTGAAACTTTTAAGAAGTGGAAGGCCATGGTTGAGACAGAAACAGGTTTGAAAGTAAAATATTTGAGGTCAGATAATGGAGGAGAGTACATAGATGGAGGGTTCAATGAGTATTGTGCTGCACAGGGAATTAGGATGGAGAAGACCATTCCCAGAACACCACAGTAGAATGGTGTGGCTGAGCGCATGAACAGAACTCTCAATGAGCGTGCTAGGAGTATGAGGTTGCATGCTGGATTACCAAAAACTTTTTGGGCTGATGCTGTTAGCACTGTAGCTTACCTGATAAACCGAGGGCCATCAGTTCCTATGGAGTTCAGACTTCCTAAGGAGGTTTGGAGCGGTAAAGAGGTAAAGTTTTCACACTTAAAAGTTTTTTGTTGTGTTTCTTATGTTCATATTGATTCTGATGCTCGTAGTAAACTTGATGCAAAGTCTAAAATATGTTTTTTCATTGGCTATAGTGATGAGAAATTTGGCTATAGGTTTTGGGATGAACAAAACAGGAAAATCATCAGAAGTAGAAATGTTATATTTAATGAACAGGTTATGTACAAGGACATGTCAATTGTAGTGTCAGATGTTACAGAGATAGATCAAAAGAAATCTAAGTTTGTCAACTTAGATGAATTGACTGAAAGTACTGTCCAGATAGAGGGTGAAGAAGATAAGGAGAATGTAAATTCACAGGTAGATTAGAGTACACCTGTAGCTGAAGTTCACAGATCTTCCAGAAATATTAGACCTCCACAGCATTATTCACCTGCTCTAAATTATCTCCTGTTGACTGATGGTGGTGAGCCAGAGTGTTACAAAGAAGCCTTGTAAGATGAGAATTCAAGCAAGTGGGAGTTAGCCATGAAGGATGAGATGGATTCCTTGTTGGGGAATCAGACATGGGAACTGACTGAATTGCCAGTAGAAAAGAAGGCTTTGCACAACAAGTGGGTATACAGAATAAAGAATGAGCATGATGGTAGCAAACGTTACAAGGCCAGATTAGTTGTTAAAGGGTTCCAGTAGAAGGAGGGCATTGACTACACAGAGATATTTTCTCCAATTGTGAAGATGTCAACAATTAGACTGGTACTGGGAATGGTGACTACAGAAAATTTACATCTTGAGCAGTTAGATGTGAAGACGGCATTTCTTCATGGTGATTTGGAGGAAGACCTTTACATGATTTAGCCAGAAGGGTTCATTGTTCAGGGACAAGAGAATCTAGTTTGCAAATAGAGAAAGAGCTTGTATGGCCTAAAACAAGCTTCAAGACAGTGGTACAAGAAATTTGACAGTTTTATGCATAAAATTGGGTTCAAAAGATGTGAAGCTGATCATTGTTGCTATGTCAAATTCTTTGACAATTCTTATATCATTTTATTGTTGTATGTGGATGATATGCTCATTGCAGGGTCTAGCATTGAGGAGATTAATAATCTGAAGAAGCAATTGCCAAAACAGTTTGCAATGAAGGATTTGGGAGCTGCAAAGCAAATCCTTGGTATGAGAATCATTAGAGACAAGCCTAATGGTACATTGAAACTTTCACAGTCAGAGTATGTGAAGAAAGTTCTTAGCAGGTTCAACATGAATGAAGCTAAACTAGTAAGCACACCCTTAAGTAGCCATTTCAAACTGAGCAAAGAACAGTCACCAAAGGCAAAAGAAGAAAGGGACCATATGAGCAAGGTGCCCTATGCCTCAACTATTGGCAGCTTGATGTATGCTATGGTGTGTACAAGGCCAGATATTGCACATGCAGTGGGAGTTGTGAGCAGATTCATAAGTAGGCCTGGAAAGCAGCATTGGGAGGCAGTCAAGTGGATTTTGAGATATCTGAAGGGTTCATCAGATACATATCTTTGCTTCACAGGTGCAAGTTTGAAACTGCAAGGTTATGTAGATGCTGATTTTGCTGGTGATATTGATAGTAGAAAGAGTACTACTGGGTTTGTATTTACTCTGGGTGGTACAGCTATATCATGGGTTTCAAATCTGCAAAAGATTGTTACTTTGTCTACTACAGAAGCTGAGTATGTTGCAGCAACTGAAGCTGGAAAAGAGATGATTTGGCTATATGGTTTCTTAGATGAATTGGATAAAAAGCAGGAGATGGGCATTCTACACAGTGACAGTCAGAGTGCAATCTTTCTTGCCAAAAATTTGGCTTTTCATTCAAAGTCGAAGCACATACAGACAAAATACCACTTTATCCGGTACCTTGTTGAAGATAAATTGGTAATACTTGAAAAGATCTGTGGATCTAAGAACCCAGCAGACATGTTGACTAAGGGTGTCACTATTGAGAAGTTGAAGCTGTGTGCAGCTTCAATTGGTCTTCTAGCTTGAGGACAGAAGGATGAGTTGCAGGGATGAGGGATTGCTTTTGGAGGATAGCGGCTAATGTTGGTGATTGAACTAGTCTCCAAGTGGGAGATTTGTTGGGCTTTGTAGAGCCTAGTTTATTTTTGGCCCGTTTTGTAGCCTATTGTAATCTTGTGCGCAGGATATAAAAGCCGCTTTTATGATTAGGGTTTATTATTATTATTGTTGTGTTTCAGAGAGAGTGAGAGAAACACTGTAGCCGCACTTTGTATTTTTCCCTGATAATAGTGAAATCCCTGCAACTCCGTGGACGTAGGCAAATTGCCGAACCACGTAAATACTGTCTTGTGCGTGATTATTTTCTTTGGCGTGTGTTTTCTCTAATTTTTTTTTTTTTTTTTGTTTCTCACAGGTTGGGAATCGGGTTGAATTCCCTACAAATTGCAGGGGATTCAGGTTAAATTGTCTCTTCAGATTCAAAATCTGGTGGATGATCCCAAGTTTTGGAACGGCAGGCTGCGATGTTCCAATAGAAACTCAATTTCTTCTCCTGGAAGCAAGAGATGAGTCAAGCATCCATGATGAAAATTCTAAGACAACATCTGAGAACACCTTTTACATTTTGTTTTTACCTGTGTTGGATGGACTATTTCGGAAAACTTTGCAAGGAACAAGTGTGAATGAGCTCGAGTTTTGTGTTGAAAGCGGTTGGTTTAGATCTTTAGTAACCTTTTCCCCCCGCTTTAGATAGCACATCATTTTACTGCTTATGATTCTTTTCATTTTTTTCACTTGCTTAACTGTTCATTGCCTTATATAGGTGATCCTGATGTCCAAACTTCCCTAGTGACAGAAGCAATTTTTATAAATTCAGGAGACAACCCATTTAAGCTAATCAGGGATTCTATAAAGTATGCTTATATTAATATCCAACTTCTGTTAGTTTCAAGTGGCATGTGGTGATTCCTTATGCTTTTAAGTACTACTTATGGGTACACAGGATATTAGAGAAGCACAAAGGTACGGTCAGTCACATAGAGAACAAGAAGGTAAGGAAACCTAAAATCACCATCTCCATGGCCAGTATTAACTAAACACTAATAGATTAATTGTTCTTTCAATTGTCAGTTCCCAGCACATTTGGACTGGTTTGGATGGAACACCTGGGATGCATTTTATACTAATGTCAGTGCGGAAGCAATTGAAGATGGGCTTAGAAGGTACTATGGAAACAAATGTGCTTTGTATAAAAAAGTATCATCCATGCAGATTCACATACCAAATATTTTCCTTTTTTTATGTAGCTTCTCCGAAGGAGGATGCCCGCCAAAGTGTCTGTTCATCGATGATGGATGGCAGAACACAGCATATGAAGATGATGAACAATTCACTGAAGACACAAAGTGAGAATTATATTTCATACCACTATTCATCTTTGATATTCTAGTGAGCTTTTGCATCAAGTTGCTAATCATGTTATTTTATCCGTGTTTCTAGGTTTGTTGTCAGATTAGTAAATTTAGAGGAAAATGCAAAGTTCAAGAGAGAAAAACCATGTGTTAATCTCCATCATTTTGTCAAATCCGTCAAAGAGAAATATGAGTTAAAGTAAGGATCCTACTTTTAATCATTTGGATAGAGTATATCTGCAGCATGAACTAAAGAGAGTCAGTAAATATGCAGATTAGTGTATATATGGCATGCTTTAACTGGTTATTGGGAGGGGGGGGGGGGGGGGGGTAGATTACTTCCAGACTCTGAAGCATTGGAAAGATACAGCCCCAAGTTTGCTTATACAGCCCCAAGTTTGTTCTTCCTTCAAAGATTTTCGATTTTTACAATGATCTACATGGCTACCTTGCGAGCTGTGGTATAGATGGAGTCAAGGTGGATGTTCAGAATATAGTGGAAACCGTTGGTGCTGGTTATGGGGGATGCGTCGCATTGATAAGTCATTATCAAGAGGCTCTTGAAAAATCTGTTATGAGGAACTTCAAAAGCAATAACCTGATTTGCTCCATGAGCATGAGCAATGACTATCTATACAGGTTTGATTAATCTTTATTTCAAAAATAATATAGAAATCAGAACTAATTTTTGAATGAGAAAGTTGGCTATTTTCAGCTCAAAGAAGAGTGCAGCTGCTAGAGTATCTGAAGACTTTATGCCAAATGAGCCCACATTTCAGACCCTACACATTGCTGCAGTAGCTTTTAACAGTCTGCTTTTGGGAGAGATCGTTGTACCAGATTGGGACATGTTTTACGTAAGATGAATCTTTTAATTTATTTTGGTATTTCTATGTGCTTACAACCAGTAATGAAGCCATTAGAGATCTTGGTTGCATTATTATGTTGAGGACCATCACTATCTTGGGTAGACAATGGCTAAGCTAAAACAGATTTTTTTCACAATCTTCTAAGGCAGCAAGTTATGATCAACTCACTTCACATGGATCAACCATTGACATCACATTTAGTATGCATTAACCACAACAGGCCATGTGAATAGTGAAATATTTGTATCCCTACAGTTTTTGTTAGTATTTAGCTTGAAACTCTGATCTCATCTGGAACCTATAAATTGACTGATAAGAAGGAATAAAATTAGCATTATATTGTTGTAATGTTTATTATCGTTTTAATGCTTCAACAGATAGCTCTAGTCCACAATACTACAAGGATATGTGTCTTTCTTTCTTTCATTTCAGAGTGACCATTACACAGCTGACTTCCACGGCTCGGCAAGAGCACTGGGTGGGTGTGCAGTATATGTAAGGTTAGCCAAGGAATTTACTGATTGAACTCTCTATCTTTAGATGATATATAATAGTCATTTATTGAAGAAATACCGGTTGGTTTTTGGAGGTTATTTGTTTTTAACATATGCAGTGACAAGCCAGGCAGTCACAATTTCAATATCATCAGAAAGCTTGTATTGCCTGATGGCTCTACCTTAGAGCTAGATGTGCAGGCCGACCTAACCGTGACTGTTTGTTCAATGATCCGGTCACAGATGGGAAGAGGTGAGATAGTCACTCTTAAATAAAAGAATTTAGATATGAAATACTCCGTAATAGATAATTAAAATTCTCTTTTTTTTACTGTTCAAATATTGACTCATTGCACTCTAAGATTTGGAACTTGAACAAGGTATCAGGGATCATTGGTGTTTTCAATTGCCAAAGAGCAGGGAAGTGGCCACCTGTACCAGGTTCTCAATATCTACCTCCCCCAGGATCTGCACCTTCACTTGAGTGCCATGTCAGCCCTGTGGATGTTGAATTTCTAGAAGAGGTTGCAGATAGAAGTTGGAATGGAACCTGTGCAGTATATGCATTCCATTCAAGTCAAGTCCTACATCATGCAAGATGCCACCTTTGTTTCTGTATATATTACTTTTTAGCTCAAGCCTGACCCATCAAGTTCATCATCATGCAGGATCTCTCTCTACAATGCCAAAGAAAGGAAGTTTTGAAGTTTGCTTGGGACTTCTGAAGAGTGAAATATTCAATATTTATCCTATTAGGCTCAGTAACAATTGGTCAGCCATAATTCTAGCACTCTCTTTCACGTGTGGTCTAGAATCTGTACTAAATAGGGTCTGATATATAGAATTTTTCAACTTTTTAAAAAGGAAGGTAAAGTAGAGAGTCTAGAGACAAGATTCAAACTCATGATCACATGCTCTAATACCATCATTGATTGACCCCAAAAACTCAAGCTGATAGAAAATTGTGAACTTAATAATTTAATCAAAATTCTAACTATATATGTTTCGGGTGTTTTACATTACTTCAGTAGTGTGTTGCTGCAACAGGTGTTGGGTCATGATATACAATTTGCTCCAGTGGGATTGCTTGATATGTACAACTCTGGAGGAGCAATTCAAGCTTTGGAATGCAATGATGGTGAATCCGCATGCATGCTGAAGGTCCAAAGTACGAGTGTGTGGACGTCTTGGAGCCTATTCCAATACAAAACCAAGGTTTTGTACTGTAGACTCAAAAGAGAAACATTTCATGTACAATGCCCTTGCCAGCGATGGACTATTGATAATCAACCTGCAAGGTAAATGCAGTTTCAGAGATTGAAATCGTTTATTGAGATTGTTGTGTTGCAATCTCTACTATCAACAAGTCTCAAGGGCGCTTAAGCTTCATGTCAAAAGCATGCTGCTGAAGCCAGCATGAAATGGCAGCTATGAGTTGTATCATAATATAAATGGTGTGGCGTGAATCATGGATGTAAAATATGAGTTGCTCTGTTTCTGTACTGCTACTATGTTAAGCCAATGCATTACCTTCTTTTTCCTCATTTTTGGTTGTGAAATGTTGTCATGACTCTTAATCCAAAAACAAAAAGTGCAAAGTAATGTTGAGGAGAGCCAATTAGCTATGGAAAGTTCACTGGTTGCAAACTTGCAATCCCTTCATTATCTTCACATGATCAACTCCAAAAAAAAAAAATCATGCAAAATGAACATCCGTAGAGATTTTGTTCGGAGAAATTGTTTATATAAGCAATCTTCAATAAGGAAGCTTTGAAGATCCAAATCGTCACCTCTTTTATCATCATTTGGACTATCCGAGAGTGATTCTTGCTTCTCATCCCTTGACTGAAGATAATTATATCATATGGAGTCATGACTTATGTCCATGGCAGTAAGCACCAAAACAATCTTGACTCACTAGTTACACCGTTTTCAATCAAGAAAATTCTTCTCAAATTGAACTCTTAACAATGGATCCACTGTAACAACATGGTCAAATTGAGATATCCACCAATGTTATCTACTGCGTCTTGCTTTTGAGCTTTGGACAGATCTCAAATAAGTGTTTTCACAAATATTTCAATTAGGCCAAACCGTTCATAATCTAGTTCAAGATACAATGTTCGTTGCTACATACATCACCAAATTGAAGTGATTATGTGACAAGGTCTCCACTCTACAATCCATCCCTACATGTTCTTGTGGAGTATTGGAGGATATCATTAACACTACTAGGACACCATTAAGTTTCTCATTGGGGCTCAACAAATCATATACACATACATGGCCAAATTTTATTTATGGATCCCCTTCCTTCAATCAATCTAGAGTAAGCATATTGATTCTCCAAGAACAACATCAACGCACTATCCCTTTTTTTCACCCATTTCTTGTTCCAGTAATGTTGGCAGCCTCGTCCCTTGGGGCACAATTCTTAACAAAGCATGCATGAAGCCCCCCATTCACAAGAAGTAACGACCTAAGTGCAATCACTTTGATTATGAATGACACATTATGGAATGATGTTACAAGCTTCTATGGGTACCCAACTGTCGCTAGAATGGCAAATCAAACTCCAAACCTAATGCTCACCGAGTCACCTCTCACAAATGTATAGAAGCTTCCAACATCTTACCCTTTACATCTTGTCCAATATCAGCAACTCCTCTCCACCTTGAGCAATATGGCTAATACACCATCCTTGACGATTCATTATGGATCCTAGATAGTGAAGCATCAATATCATGGTTAGATCTCCATTTTAATACTCTGCCATCCTTCCCCTATACACAATTTATCTAAAATATACTGCGATAACAAGGCTTCCATTCGCATAGCTTTGAACCCAATCTTCTTTGAACATACCAAAGATAAATTGTCATATAATACATGAAAAACAAAACGAGCTCATCCAAACTGCACTTTGCACTCAATCAAATCCATTGAGGTTAACTGGCCCTTCATCAAGTCTTGTGGTTTGGGAGTATGTGTGCTCAGTTCAACAATGAAACACTTCATTCTTTAAACGTTAATGTTTTGTTGTTTAAACGACACAACATCTTCTTATGGAAGCATGTCGTTGCATTAATCTCTTTGCCAATGTTGTTGGTTATTCAACTCAACGACAACTTTTGTTGCCTTTTCTAGTTTCTTCAACAACCTTCCAACCTTTTTGTAGGTTCTAATTAGCTTAATTGGTAAAGTCTCTGATAGTTGTATAAGAGATCTAGGGTTCAATCCCCACCTACACCAAAAGCTGATTAGTGTCTTGATCTGATAATAAAGAGATATCATTAAAATCGGACGCCATAGGTTAAAACCCTCTTTTAAAAAAAAAATAAAAATAAAATAAAAAAAAAACTTCTAAGGGGCTGTTTGGTTCACTTGTTTCCGTAACTCAATTCTCTGTTTCTATAACTCAATTCTCAAAAATGGTGGGACCCATTCAAAAAGTTTGTTTGGCTGCACCAATTCTCTATTTCCATAACTCTGTTTTCATCTCTCAATTCTCTACTTTTTGAATTATGAGTTGTGGAAACTGAAAACAACTTTTGGCTGTTTTCAGTTTCCAATTCTTTATTTTCAATGGTAAACTCCTAAATAACATTACACACCCGGTCCCACTTGTCATAACTCAGCCGCAACTTTTTGACCAATCTACCTCTTTTTTTTTCTTTTTCTTTTTTCCTTTCTTCAGATCAGCTTGTCTTCTCCTTCAGTTCTTCATTTTTTTTTCTTTTTCTTTTTTTCCTTTCTTCTTTCTTTAGTGGGTTCGGTCCTGGGTTCCTCTTTTTTTTTTTTTTCTTTTTTTTTTTTTTTTTTCTGATCAGCTCGTCTTCTTCTTCCGTTCTTCCTTTTTTTTTTTTTTTTTCTTTTTTTCCTTTCTTCTTTCTTCAATGGGTTCGGTCTTCACCTGGATTTTTTTTTTTTTCCTTTCTTCTGATCAGCTTGTCTTCTCCTTCAATTCTTCATTTTTTTTTTCTTTTTCTTTTTTTCCTTTCTTCTTTCTTCAGTGGGTTCGGTCCTAGATTTCTTTTTCTTTTTTTTTTTTTTTTTCCTTTCTTCTGATCAGCTCGTCTTCTTCTTTAGTTCTTCCTTTTTTTCTTTTTCTTTTTTTCCTTTCTTCTTTCTTCAGTGGTTCGGTCTTCTCCTAGGTTTGTTCCTTTTTTTTTTTTTTTTTTTCACTGGGTTCGGGTTTCTGGGTACTGAAAAAAAAATAAAAATAAATAAAAAAGCTGCACCAAGTGACAGAGTTGGGACCCACAAATAGTGTGAAAAATTGTTAAGTTATGGCATTTCAGTGATAGGGCCAAACGGGTATTAATTTTAGAGTGATGGGTGATGAGTGATGAGTGACGAGAATTGAGTGATGAAAATGGTGAAGCCAAACAGTCTCTAAGATTCTTTGTTTGGTCTTGGGATAGTATAAGATACCCAACTACCCATCAAGTGAACTTAGCCGAACAAGGTTTTGTCAACGACACATCTAAGCCCATAATCGTCAAAGCCCTTTTGGTTGGACTTGGACCCAAGTACAAAAATGAAAAATCTACAAGTTTTGTAGCACACTGAAACCTCTCTCTCGCTCTCCACTCCTTATCCTCAACCCTCCTCTAAAACCCTTCTCCCTCTCTCTCTCTCTCTCTCTCTCTCTCTCTCTAGAAATGGCTTCTTCAGCTACAACAGTCTTCAGACCCATGTCAATGTCAGAGTCATCATCATGCTTAATCACTCTTCCCTCACTCTTCACCACCACCACAAAAAACCCATCTCGAATTCTCTCTGTCCCATCCAAACCCGTCAAACTCCACCTCTCATACTCCCACACTTCACTCTTTTCCCCCACGAACAAAACCCAGTTTTCCTCCATAGCCACCTTTGTAGCCCAGACCTCAGACTGGGCTCAACAAGAAGAAGACAACAACACCATCACCATTAACCAACAAGGACAAGAAGAGCCCATCTGGGAAAACCAAGAGACCAATGTTTCAGGTTATGAAGCTGAGGGAGAGGACTCAGTTATTGAGGGTGGTGATAAAGATGGGGTTTTTGAGGAGAGAGATGAAGATGAAGAGTCTTCTGTGGAACCCCCAGAAGATGCTAAGCTATTTGTTGGAAATTTGCCTTATGATGTTGATAGTCAGAAATTGGCTGAGCTTTTCGAGCAGGTTGGCACTGTGGAGGTAGCTGAGGTAAAGTTTATGGCTTTATGGTTTTTGTGTTTTTTGGGTATTTTAATGGTTTTGAGAATTATGGAAGGGTACGATATTTGGGCGTGTTTTTGGTTTTGTTTATGTGTTTGTAGGTTATTTACAACAGAGATACTGATCAGAGTCGTGGGTTCGGGTTTGTGACGATGAGTACTGTTGAAGAAGCTGAAGAGGCTGTTGAGAAGTTCAGCAGCTATGTAAGTTGCTTGTACTTCTTTTCTTTCTTTTCTGTGTTGAGTAATCCATTAGTAGTTCATTTCATTAGTGTCTAAGTTTTTATGAAGCTATGGAATTGAAAAGAGACTAGAGAAATAAAGTAGGGAAATAAACAAATACACAATGATAAAGGGTTCCAAAATTAAGATGGGAAAATATTGGAAGAGAAAAAATACAAGGTTTGCAACCATAGGAGCAAGTAGTCATAATAGAGCAATGATGAGAACTAGGGTGAGAGTCTGATCTTTTGAGGGTGAAAGTGCTGAGTATCCTAAACTAGCTGAAAGTTATTTCTCATTGATGGAAACGGCCAGGTTGACAAGTTCAAAGAATTGAAGAGAGAGAGAGAGAGAGAGAGAGAGAGAGAGAGGCAGTATACCTGATGGTTATGTATTTTTCTGATTGGAATGTTACATAGGCAACCAATGGGTCTACCTATCCACAAAAAAAATAAAAAAAATAAAAAATAAAAAGTCTCCCAATAGGTCTTCAATCCACGACCTCACCCTCCATCCCATTATTATGAGAGGGGGAAGAGCCAATTGAGCTGTAGCTCATTTGGTATTTGATTTTATGTACCAGGAGAAAACAAAAGTTTTGGTGGCTATGAAAATATGTGCCAATTTCAGCAGCCAACATAATAATTCTATAAGTGGCATTGTCCAGATGTTCACACGAGGTATAAGTATTTTGATTTTAATTGGTGATTTGCAGATAGCAATAAAGTAGAAGCAAAGAGTGGTGTTTGTTGGTGATTAGTAGTATGTTGAAACCAATGCCTATAGCAGAACTACTCTTTTGTGATGCTCCTTCTAGTTTTAGGCTTTAGGTGGACATTCGTAACATCCTGTCGAATAGTGTGGAGTGTGGATGACCAAACAGAGGTTGGATCATTGTATAGATGTATGGAATACTAAGGTTGATTGATATGCCATTCCCAGCGTGGAAAACTCTTGATTGGGGCCTCTCCAAAAAAAATAATAATAATAAATTTTTTTTTTTTTACTCAAATAAAAGCAAAATAACAGTTTAACTCTTATATAATCACTTTCTCATAAATTCATTTTAAACAAAAGAATTCAATAATCACGCAATTGTGTCAAAATTAGAACTTAAATTGTTAGCTCAAAATGATTTTCATCTATGACTTCTCTCCTCGTGGACTGAACCTTGTTATTGGTCAAGTGCCCATTAAGAAATGGGCCTCAAGAGTCAAGACTAATATAGGTAGCTTTTGTACCTGTGATAGCATTTGTAACATCATTGTAATCTTGTCTGTAAGGCTGCAGCTTGAGACAAGAAGAGATCTGATCTTTCCATTTATACATGCATCAACATTTGAACTAAATTTGAGTTCCCGGCAGAGGAAATTCTTTTTATCTATCAAAAAAAAATTTTCAGTCTTTCAGCCAATAAGTCCATTGAGCCCGTCAATAGTTTTCTCCCTTTACATCCTTCCCCCTTGCTCGTCTGACCTATTTTTGATTATGTACCTGTATGGAAGTACTATCTATTCGCTCTTATTAAGATGTTGAAATTGACATTTATCTAAAGATTGGCATAATGTTACTGAGTGTTCAAGTTGAAGGAGCACCTTTTGTCCTTAACAATGTGAATGAAATGTACACAGACACTCTATTATAGTATTTATATCATAAAGCTCAATCTTTGTAATTCAGTATGTGGTTATGAGAAATAATATGCTAGTGTTAGTGGAATGGATTTGTATTATCTGTGCATTGTGCTAAAATAAGTTTTCTCTTTTTATTGGAGTGGTGTGTTTATTTGTTCGCTTGCAATTGCTCAAATTTTACTAGCATGCATACAGATCAAGTATTTGTTAACATCCCAAAACCCTTCTTTGGTGCTCCTAATGTTTGCCTCATTTATTCTTGATTGCGAAAATGGCTAGTATTTCACCTTTCGGTTCTCGATGGCAACATTTTCTGTGTGAGAAAGTATGGTCATTTAAGTTGTGGAAGCTATTTCCCTAGCAAAAATATTATCAATCATATGGTGCACAAGGATTTACTTAGCTGGAATTTTTCCCTTTTGAATTGGTCTAATAAATTTATGACATAAAATACCAGGTCATGCCTGCTTTTTAATATATTCATCTTTCTTTTGCTTTTGTTTTTTAAATTTGATCTTTGAGTAGCCAAATGCTCTCATGGAATAAGAACTTTCAGTACTCAAATCAACTATGGTGTTCAAGAAGGAATCTGCATATTATTTACCAGAATTTCATTCCTTTGGTTATATGATATTATGGAACCCTCAAAATGCATCTCTGTATATTTGAAGCCTACATCCATATGAAGAGGGGGAATTCCTTCAGCACCGCTTTAGAAGAGGAAAGACAATTTTTCATTTTGTAGGAAAATGATACAGATATTGAAGCATACAAAACCTTAAGCCAGCACCCACCACTTGACAGCTGTTGGATTGTGGGCTGTGCTTTTTTATATTGTAGTTACATTTTTCTACCAAAATTTTCTTATACTTTTTATAAAGGACTTACCCTGAAAAATGCGCACTATCTAATTACATTGCACTTCCCCAATTTTTTAATGTGCTTCCTTCACATATGTACGCGAAAGCACATACTTCCTCCAATTAACATGTCTTAAGGAATGTGTTGAGTCATCTGAGGGTTTGTCTATTTCTCTTTTGCTTTGAATAGGATTTAGGTGGAAGGCCTTTGACTGTTAACAAGGCTGCTCCAAGAGGAGCTCGGCCTGAACGCCCTCCTCGTGCATTTGAACCTGGCTTCAGAATTTATGTTGGTAACTTGCCATGGGATGTGGATAATGGTCGCCTGGAGCAGATTTTCAGCGAACATGGCAAGGTGGAACAAGCTCGGGTAGTTTTCGACAGAGAGACTGGCCGTTCACGTGGTTTTGGCTTTGTAACAATGTCAAGTGAGACTGAAATGAATGATGCCATTGCTGCTCTTGATGGACAGGTATATGCCTTTTTCCTTAGAACAATTAATTCTGTTTTGTCCAATATGGACTCCAAAACCTGAATTTTTATTTCATCAAATTAGCAAACACCATATGGTTCATCAAGTGATTATGGTTAATAAAAGGCCATGGATATAGCTCATGAGGACTTGTTGTAAAGACTTGTGTCTCTGCCATCTAATGTATTATCTCATTTGGGTGTGTGGCTGATGCAGAGTCTGGATGGGAGGGCGATAAGAGTGAATGTTGCTGAAGAAAGACCAAGGCGTACCTTCTAAGTTGAGCTAATATGAAGCCAAAGATCTGCCGGTTCTGGTGTCTTTTTCGATAGTGCAATTTTAATATGAAATTTTTGTCAGCTAGTTTTAATTAAGAATTTGGTGTTAATTTTGTTTTATATATTTTTTTGTTCAATTCGAAATGATATTAAAATCACTATTGACACCATAATATTTTTGGGTAATTATCGTTTTTATCACTGTTTATTGTATTTTCCTAGAATGATATCATATTTTTCTTTTCTTTTCTTTTCTTTTTTGGGCTCTTCACCTAGATGCAAAATGGTACCAAACTGCCTAAGCTGTTGGGAAACCCACAAATGATAAAAGCTTGGAGATTGGCTACTAGATCTAGTGTTTAAGCTGCCTGCCTCTGGACTCGCTGAATTTTCTTTCAGGAAAGAATGGGTTCCCTTGACATTGACAAACTTTCTCATTCTAGACCATTAATTTGACAAACTCTTCACAACGAAATCATTTTGCCCTTTTCAGTTACACCCATGTAGTGATCACTCTGAAATTTGACAGTAAACCCTCTCCAAGCAAATGTTCAGTTGATAAAGACTCAAGGTACATTCACATCATGGCATAAAAGAGAAACTACAGGTTTCAGAGACAAATTGCAATTCATATTAACCTCCTTTTCACTGAAAATTACGAACAATTTGAAGAGATTCACCTCGTCATTGGTTTTAGAGACCAATTGCTTACTATTCTGCTCAAGAGTGAATATTGCAAAATATTGTTAATTGTTAAGTATGGAGATAACAATGGCAGCTGTGCTAAATGACTTCATCGCATAGATGAGAGAGATTTTGACGTGTACAAAAGAGTAAAGATCAAAGATATTATGATTGAACGAATTAACAAACAGGCTTAAAACTATTATATAATCCCATATGAGTCATCATAAAAGATCTAAAAGCATCATATATATACAAAAACTCTAGAGAACTTGTAGCACAACCCAACTTCAACTATAACTACAGACCCCCAAAATCTAGATAATTCCAGGTATGAAATTTACACTGCCCTCAGGCATTGCGCAACTGAGCATCTCGACTAGTAAGAGGTACATAACGAACAGAGGTCTCAGTTCGGACACTCACAGAACCATCCAGGCTCTTTTCAACCACCTTCAAATCTTGGAATATGCTTCCAACAGGAATAACCATTCTTCCTCCAGGCTTCAACTGGTCAATAAGTGCCTGTGGGATTTCTGGTGCTGCTGCCCCAACATGAATAGCATCATAAGGTGCATGCTCTGGCCAACCTTGCCTTCCATCTGTCATTTGGATATCAAATCAACATTCAACAAGAATACGTACCAAGCTGATTAATATTTCATGTTTTCACCACTAACACATTTTAAGCAAATCAGGAACCATGCAAAATAGAAGCATTTGGGCAAGCAGCTTTCATTCAATGTCTCAATATAACCAAATGCACCATAGGCCAACAAAAAAATAATCAGAGGGAGCCTACAATAAATTAAGTTGAATATAATTATGCTTTGTTGTGGGGGTGGGGGGGGGGGGGGGGGGGGGGGGGGGGGGTTGTGGGGAGAAGAAAAGAGAAGGGCAAGATCCACCTAGGTCATTATCATCATCAAATTTCCCCAAAAATGATATTCGCAAATAGACCTAAATCAATTGAAACATGGTCCATGTAAGGGCATATTCTTATTGTATTATCACTTTATGACATTCTTATGCCAACTAGATTATTAGTATATTCTCTTCCTACATACATTATCTAAATCTCAAACTGTGGGTTCTCAAATACATACCGCCAACATGCACTGCAAGGGAACCTTCTTTCAATAATGGAGCAGCTGCACTTTTCTGAATATTCTGGATTGACGAAGAAACCAACTCAGGTATATGTTCCACGCCAACTACCCGACCCTGTGGTCCAACCATCAATGCAAAACAAGCTGTCAAATACCCAGTTCCTGCACACGCAAAATGATGGTAAAGGTTAAGAAAAAGAGCTATATGAAATCTCCAAACTGCAGTTAATTTAAGAAGGCAACTGCATAAGATTACACAGTTGCCTCAGATAATGGCATAAAAAAAATCATTTAAAGAGTTTTTTTTAGATTATTAATAGATTATCTAGATAATATATGATTATGGGAGAAGTGCAATCAGCTGCAGCTTCTACTTCTTATTCTTGAAGAAGAAGATGGGGTTAAAAGTAAAGACACAGTAAAACTAACTTAACCACAAGCTGTCTACATGTCACATCATGCTGGTAAACCAAGCATATTTTCACCTGTACATTTTATTTCAGAGAATCCCAAAGTTCTCAAATGGTTGTGTGATATTACAAAGAGAAAATTCCTCATGAGATGTAAGGAAAGGATAGCAAATCAATATTAGTATGAAAACACAATAGATAGTGTAAGAAGAGCACCTGAACCAACATCCAAAGCATGCATGCCAGGCTGCAAATTCTCCTCCAACAATTGAAGGCAAGTAGCGTGCATATGAGGGGCAGAAATAGTAGCATTATATCCTATAGGCATGGGACTGTCATAATAAGGAGCATTCCCATCAGGTACAAACAAAGCCCTATCAACTTTCTCCATTACTTCAGCTACCTTCTTCGATCTGACCACACCATATGTCTGCAAGTTCTCCACCATTGCTTTGTTCTTATTAATGCCACTTCCACTCCAGAATCGCTGAACATTAGCCCCAACCGCAAAAAAATAAAATAAAAAATAAAAAGCTTCAGTTGAATAATTCCTTTTGAATCAAACTAACAGAGAAAATTGAAGCCCATTCCTTAGAATGCGCACAGAAACCAGACGGCAAAATAAATTATACCAAATGAAGCAAACTTTTTTTTTTTTTTTTGAGAAACGAAGCAAACTTTAAAAGCCTACTACATACAATAGCTGTAAATACCACTTCTATTAACACACAAATATTCATAAGCAACTTTACCAATGTGGCACACACACAAATATTTGCATCAACCCCGGATGGCAAACTTGAACTCAATCTCATTGACACATATACCTTGTCAAGTTGCATAGCCTCCACAGCAGTGGCAGCTATGGGAAGAGTTTGTGTGTCCAAGGCTTTGGGACATGTATACAGTTGGATATCATCATTAGAGAGGGTGCAATGAACCCCAATAAAAATGTTTAGTACAACATAATATGTCCACACTACTCGGTAGAAATTTCCCTGTAAATACACAAATCACACAGTCCCAACAGAACCATATACACCAATCATCTCAAGGAACACTTCTTTTGCACCAATAAATGGAAAATATGAACCCCATATAAATAATAACCACAGATACAATTGAGAACCCAATGTATTCAGAAGGCACTAATTTTGCAGAATACCCAAATGAATCAAATGCTAGCATGAATGAATTCATTACCTACATTTACCTTGACTAATGAAAAATAAATAAAAAATCAAAGATGCATAACATTTAGTTTAGTCTCTTCGACTCGACTAACATATAAGTTTTGCAGAGATAAGCACCCAAAAAACAAGGCTTGAATACGTTTTTTCCCCCAAAATTTGGTCCCAAACTCTATTTAAAACATCGTAGTTTCCTTCGCTAAAGAATTCTTAAATATATCTTACTTTTTTTGTGTTTTAAAAAAATTGACACATTAGTTTCCAAGGTCTATGTACTAAAATTTGTATATCTCTAGCATCACTCAATCCAAAATGAAAATGCTAAAACTATAACCAATTTTACAACAAAAATCTTTAAAACTTCTAGGAAGCACAGACACTTAATTTAAAATGCCATACCCATGTCGTACTCAAGTCATACTGGCAATTTCATATTATAATTTTTCAAAAATTGTTCGCGTGAATAGAAAAACTTATATATCAATGAATGTGATTCATGTCATATCGATGGCATAATAAATAATTTTTTTGTTATGCTTTGAACAATTGACAATGGACACTGTGTAGTAAAATTTGTAGAATCCCTAGCATCACTAAAATCCCAAAAGAAAACTGCCAAAAACTAAAACTATTACCAATTTCACCAAAAAAATCTTATACAAACTCAAGTGTCAATGAATGCAATCAACACCATCTATAACACAATAAATTTAACTTTCATGTAAGATTTGCTGTACTTCTAGCATTATTCAATCCCAAAGGCTTAAAAAAACTACGACCAATGAAAATGAATGTAATTGTTAAATTTTCTCAGGGCTTTCTCAGAAACCAAACAATACAATCAAACAAGAAAACTGTTTATAGAGAGGGAGAGAGAGAGGGTACCTCCATGGGGAAGAAGAAAGAGTTACCCGTGAGGAAATTAGGGTTTGGGAAGTGAGGAGACAGAGAGCGATGAAGAGTTATGGTAGCGCGTGATAAGAACAGAGAAGGAGAGAGAGAGCGATAACTGTAACAGCGATTTTGGGATTGGGGAAGAAGGAGAAGAAGAGTGGCGAAGGTTAAGCGTTTTAGAGGAGAAGGTGGGTGCGCACGATAGCGGCAACCATACGCTAACGATGCTTTTGCCTTTGGAGATTGAACAAATACATTCATATTTTCTCTCTCCTCTCTCTCTCTCTCTCTCTCTCTCTCTCTCTCTTTCTAGCAATTTCTAAATTCTAAATTCTCCCACATGGTTGCCACATATGCCCACTCAAATACTCTCCACTCGACACGTGTCATGAGCTTTCTTTTTCGCAATTATTTCACGGGAAATGTTATATCCATAAATTATTTTATAATATTTTTTTTACAAACTATTGATGTGACAAATTCATACTAGTTCTAATCTAGACTAATTACTAACATTATTTTTTTATTTACTAATAAATAACCACTCACCATATTAGAAGCTTTTTTATTTTTTTTGAGTAAAAGTTAGTAATAATTTGGGCATCTATTATAGAAAAGAAAAGATTTTTTTTTTTTTTTATAAAAAAAAGAAGCTAAATTTTAGGAAATAAAAAGATGAACATGAAGGAAAAAAAATTTTAAATTTTAGGAGTTCTCTTTTTTATTTTAAAATGAAATTTGTTATTTGACATTTATGACCTTATTTCTAAAAAAACTTACCCTTCATTAACAAGAGTATTTTTGAATCATATAAAAGTTCAATTCAAAGAGGAGAATCCTCTCATCTGTGTATATTAAAAGGATTCAGAAAGTTAGTTATTACTTTTTTTACTGTAAAAAATACCCCTAAATTAATTAATCAACAACTTAAAAATTGAGTTAAAATAGTAAATTAACAAAAAAAAGTTAGTTATTGCTTTTTTAATAGTCAAAAATACCCCTACCTAAAACTTAAAAATAGAGTTAAAATAGTAAATTGACAAAAATAATAAATTCCTACTTATACGTTGAAATGCATTCCTACTTCTAATAAATTCCTACCTCTACTCAATATCTTAAAAAACTCTCCACGTATTTATCTTCTCCGCATTTTCTGAATAGAATTTCTCATAAAAAAGAAACATGTACAATAAAACTTCCCCACTTTTCTTCTCAAAAAAAGAACTTCCCATTACTCACGTTTGAAAGAAAATAACTACGCATCCAATACAATAAGGAAAAACTATCCCACGTTATAAAAAAAAAAAAAAAAAAAGTGTCAGACTAAACTATCCCATGTTTCTTTTTTAAAACTTTTATATTATCATTTTTTTTGGATTTATTACATTATCAATTTTTCTTTTTTATAACTATTACATCATCAATTGGATTTGGATAAACACGCAAAAGCTTCTAATTGAAAAATGAATCCTATTCTCCTTGAAAAAAAAAATCCTATCTATTTTTTAAAATTGTGATGAAAGAAAAATTATAAGACTAAATCCAAAAAAAAAAAAAAAAGAGCCGCATCGCACGGGCGAAGCGCATGTGATGAGGCTAGTATATAGTATAGATATATCATCACGTGCTTTGCACGTACAATAAAGCTCTTTTTTATTTTGAGTTTAATGTAAATTTGATGTTATATTTTCTATTGTTAGTGAGGATACACGTGAAGGAGTTTTTAAGAAGCTAAAATTTAGGATTTTGAAAATGTGTAAACTGCTGGGTTTAGTGCGTGCTAGTTTTTAGGGAAAAAAAGTTTATATGCTAGTTTTTTTTTTTTTAATTTTATTGAATTACAATTTTAACCATATTTTTTATTTTTTAGGAATAAGGATTTTCTTATTAGATTAGGGGCATTGTTGACATTTTTCAAAACTATAACTAACTTTTTGAATCCTCTTAATGTATAGAGATTAGCATTTTCCTGACGGATTTTAGTTTTTTGAATCCTCTTATGTATAATTTTAGTCACATAACTTTTTTAATGCTAATCTATATTATTTATAAGAGGATTCCTTTATTTGAACCAGACTTTTATATAACTAAAAAATAACCTCATTAATGAAAAGTATCTTCTCTTAAAAATAGACTCATAAATGACAAATAAATAACCAATCTAACTATACTTTCTACAACACCTACAGCTATTATGTTTTGAATTCAAAATGAGAACTTCTAAATTTTAAGCTTTTGTTTCCTTCAAGTTCACCTTTTTATTCCCTAAAATTTAGCCATTTTTTATCCAAATAAAACACCTCCGGATTTTTTTTTTTTTTTTAACTAAGACAACTCCTAAAATTTAGTTTTCTTTCCCCTCAGGTTCATCTTATTTTTCCTACACAATATTTTCTCTATATCACTACACCACTTTCAAACACACATTCAAAAAAGAAATTACAGTTATTGCTTAAAAAATTTTAGAAAAAAAAAATAGAAGAGTTGGCTAAGCTGCTGAACACACACAATACGCGCATAATGTAGTCTTATAAATTTATTTGTAACCAAACTTTGTGTCCATGATATTATAGATACCACAAAATTTAATACATAGATTTTACAAAATAATGTGTCATAGTCACGGATTACCAAAAAACAAAAGGTAGTTAAAGTCTACTTACTAATCACATTAATTATTACATCAATTTATAAGTTTTATGTAGCAAAATTTGTAATACTTCTCTCATTCTCTTCACAACAATGTTAGAAATACTATTTTTTTTTATAATTTAATAATTACAATGGAGATTTTAACCCTAGACTATGAGGTGTTGATTGAGTTACTATCTCCTAGCCTTTTTATAACTTTTCTACTACTTGAATAGATGATAAGTTGTAATTAAAACAACACCACTTTTATGTTGGCCCATCTATTTTTATTATACACCAATTACTTCATTGCAACCACCCATCTTAAATATTATCAAAAATATTTGTTTATCTATAGAATTTTTTTTAAGAATTGTTTATCTTTTGACTGATTGTGTGCTTCATGTTTCTATTTTTTTTTGGGGGGGGGGGGGGGGGGGGGGGGCGCCTCATGGGCTTTTGTTATTGTTGTGTTTGAGTGGACTTTCTCTGCCTAATAATTTTTTAATACATTGGAGGCCCATTAGGATTTGGGCTACATGTTGAGGTAGCATTTGGGACATTGGGTCTGGGGCTGCTCTTATGGATGATAAGGTGAGCATTTGGATTGACCTGAAAGTGGCGTTTTGCGTTTTCAGATTTTTTTTTTTTTTTCCCTGCGCTGTGAACAGTAACATCACATGGGTTCATTGTGCAGGGGACAAAAATTACTGTTCACGCATTGTTCATCACTGTTCACGCACTGTTCATCACTATTCACGCACTAAAAAATATTAAAAATGGGTCCCACGGTACTATTTACACATTTAAAAATTATTTTGCTACAGTGTTTTCAGTTTTCAGTTTTAGCAACAATAAGCTCAATCCAAACGGACCCCTTATTCCAGTTCTTTCAACTTCATCAATTGAGCTAGTTTTAGTAGTCACACTTATAAAATAGATAAATAAATTTAATAAAAATGCCAATTAATTCTAGTATTCTATGGAGAAACAAGTGTACTAACACCATTCTAAAAGCAAAATGTGCAAGTCGAAATTAGACAGAGCACTTAATTAGGGTCACAATTAATTTGTATTATGGGTTGATAATAATCCACAGTTGGAGATTTGAATAAGAACCAACGAATTCTATGTAAAAATCACGTAAAAATGTGTATTCTATAAATTTAGGAATAGTGTTACAAGCTTTCTCTCAAGAACAAGCCTTCTAAGGTGTTCTAATAGTTCTCCCTCTCTTTCTCAGTGATTGTTTTTTGCATCCCTGTCCTTTTGCCCTTATCCTCTCTTATATTGCCCTATCTTCTTCTCTAGGATGTGTTGTACCTACACAGCTGAATAACCTTATGTCCCATCAGGCTCTTCCTTCCTCACATTCATGATGAATGGAGACTTTTAGGGCTTATTTCACTGTTTATGTCAGTCATTTAGCATTAAATGCAACTGTGCTAGGCAAGTGACTCTTATTAATGCTAAGGTTACTGTAGAATCATTAGGACAGACACTCTCATACCTTCTAGAATTCTTCATTGGGAGCTCAGTAAGTGCTTTGCCTCTGTCAATTCGGCATGGATCTTGATCTTGGATGGAGTCCTCAATTAAAAATAATCCTCGGATCTAAGGTGACTCTCACCATCTGGTCCATGGTCCGAGGTTTGATTCTTTTAGGAAGGCTTACTCTTAAAGTGGGCCAATCAATATTGGGCTTATTTTTGCCCATGACCTGATGTTATTTGGACCCTATAAACCATGTTCCTGCACTAATCATGACCTTAAACTTAAAGAGATAATTCTACCTTAACGTGAAAGCCGCTAAGAGATGCAATATTGACAATATAATGAAAATAACAAATCAATTGGCTCAACAAATAGTGAAGAAGAAAACCAAGTATTTTCATAATAAATTCCATCCAAACAAGGCCTTAAAATGTTTGCCAGATCTAGGTGATATATTTGTAAATAATGTTGCAACAAGGGATTGACTTCCTTCAATGGAAACCAAATTCAAAGAAAGACATAATAACCTTAACCTATTTGATCTCTTCTGTTGTGACATCTGCGAAATGGTTCTCTTTTTGCTTACATGAGATTTGAGAATTCAACAAAATAGAAATTCAAGAAATAAGGATTGAGGACCTAGGAGTTGTTTATAGAAATTCACATCAAGTTTTTTCAGTTGGATTGGGCCGATATCAATGCTATTTCCTTGTTCATTCTGTAGGTACTTGACTAAAATTTTCAAAGTTCTAGTAATTACAGTTTTGTGGGAAAAAAGGAGTTTTGGTCCTTAAGATTTAGCAACTAATTTTAGGCTTTTGGCTTCAAGAATACTTACTTAGCAGGGGCGGCTCTACATGAGGCTTGAAAAAAATAATTATTAGAATATATAAAGTTTATAAAAATTATAATTTTTTTATCCTTAAAAAATTTGTGATCACCCTAAAATTTGCACAAATTTTTTTAGGCCCAAGGCCCAACATACTTAAACTTTGGACAAAATTTGACAATAAACTATATTGTAGATTAAGGCTACAACTCTACTTAATATTTTTTATTGGATGTGAATTTTGACAAATATACTATTGGATTACGTTTTCTTCTTATATCATCTATACTTGCAAAATTTCAAAAAGATCAAAAATCAATGACTATGTCATCAATCAAATGTTTAAATTTCGAGTTTATGTAGTCTAAAACTATACATGAAACATATGTTTATAGATCAAATAGTAAATAACATCAGATTGACATGAAATTTGACATGTATTTTAAGAATATAAAGAACATGAAATTTAATTGTTAAATTTTCAAAATATGTGATCATGTTAATTTATTTAGTGAGAGTTATAGCCTTAGGCTACAACTAAGTTTGTAGCCAAAATTTGTCCTTAAACTTTGTTCCCCTTAACAATATATTAGGTCATTACAAAAACAAAAACAAAAACAAAAACAAAAACAAAAAAAAAGCCCAAGACAAATTTTATTTGACTAAAATTTTAAAAGAGATATAGTTTACAACATTAATAATGACACTATCATGCAACAATTTCAAAATAAGAAAATTCGCAAAAGGAAATTGTAAGACTTTATGAATTTGCATTTCTTTTCAATCCAGTTTTCTTTTTATTATTTTTTTTTATAATTTAAATTTCCTAATGATCACCCTGAAAAAAATTATTGGAGATGCCACTATTCCTTAGCATTACTAATGGGCACATAGTTTGTACAATAACTCTTTTTCCTTTGCAATAAGATTGAAATTCCTTAGAAAGGATAGCAATTGGCTATTTACTGGTTCTAGCTGCAACCACTACAACAAAAGTGGGCTATAGTGACAAAACATTTTGTCACCATATGTCCTTATTTTGTCACCAAAGACATATGGTGACGAAATCGCATTTGTCATCTAAGCCCCGTCACAAAATGTCCTAGTGATGAAAATTATTTGTCACCAATAAAAATATGATCGGTGACAAAATATTTTCCTCACCAATAAAAAATAATAGGTGACGAACCTATTTCATCACCTAATATTTTGCATCACTAAACCTTACTTTTAGTGACGAAATAAATTCGTCACTAATGATTTTTCATTTGTAATTTTTTTTTATTATATAGATCATATAAGGTGACAAAATATTTCATCACCAATTGTATTGTATTTGTTTATTTTTTTCAATTTCAATAGATTAGGTGACAAAAATTTTCGTCAACAATTTATTTTTATTTATTAATGTTCTTTTTTGTTACTTGCCATTACATTAACCTGTTCATTTCCAACCACGTTCATAAAAAAATCATCCATACAATCTACGAAGGAAATAAAGAACCATTATACTTTTAAAACCATTGAACCGAGTTGTTCACAAAGTAATTACAACCATTTATATATAAATGATGTCTTCTCATACTTTACAAAAAGTGATTTGAGTTCAAGTAGTGCCACAATAACTGTCTCTTTGCCACCAATCTCATATTTACACAAGTATAAAGAAAAATACATCAATTATGTATCTACTAAAAGAAGCAACTACTTGTACAACTAATCACAAGATTACCCAAAGTTCAGCTAAATTTGATACATTGATATTACTATCATGGATCCTATTTAAAAATAAAGTATGATACAAGGAATATGTTTCCCAACATGTTAAAAGCTTCATTATCACCAGTGTGTCAAACACTAAGCTTATACTGAAACTCTACTAAATAAGTAATCTATTTATAGAGAAGAATTCAAATATGCCTTTAATGGCTTCAAAATTCATTCTTCCTTTAAGTTGCTCCAAAACAACAAAAGATTAGAGGAATTACCAATAACAACAAAAAATTTATAGTCTAGTCCATTTAGATTACAAACCTATATCCCTGATAAGATGTACAACAACAAAAAAAAGAGCCATACTATTAGTAAGATAATGTCGAAAATGTCCACAGAAAACCCAATTACATAATGTAACTAGTTATGCTATCTAAATCACATAACCAAATGAAACAAGAACTAACTGTACTCCATAAACATGACCCAAACAACTAGAATCAAATAGAGATAGAAACAAAGAAATACAGTACCTCAACAGTCCAAATAAAGAAAATCTAGAGAATATCCAAGAGTACCTAAACCATTTGCAACCAAAAAATGTTTGTAAGACCTCAAAATTCCACAAATATCCCAGACAATGAGAGGTTAATAAACATTGCTAATTAGGCAGGAAAATAAAACTCTAACCAAGGTGTATTCTAGTTAGTAGATGAGCTCCCTCCACTGCCACAAATGTCATTGAAACCCTTGCTCCTCAAAAATTGTATGATGCTAGCTATCTGGGTATTTTGCAAGTTTATCTTCTCCTCCTGCCTTATGTTTGCATTCATGAGCTCATCTATCTTCTCCCCTTGACTTAAGTTTACATCCTCAAGCTCATCTATCTTCTTCTCCTGCCTTGAGTTTACATCCTTGAGCTCATCTATTTGACTCTCAAGTTGTTGAATATACTGATTTAAGGAAGATGAAGCAGAAGTCCTAAGAGATGAGGAAGGCCTCACTCCAAGTCCCTTTATGCAGCCAGATCTCGGCTTAAGAACTATCATAAATATCTCCTCTTCGGTCAAAGGCTCTGCATTAGGAGTGCCTAACATTCCCAAACTTCTCTTTATTAACTCTTTTCAACACTGCTTTGATAGCATTTAACTTTAAGTAAAGTTGAAACATATGGGAGAACTTGCATATCACAATAACAAATTAAACTATGCACTCTAATTTTTGAAAATCTAAATTTGGAAACAAAAAACAATAACTGTTAATAATAGTAACAAAAACCATAACAATATCAATAACAATAACAATATTAGAGCTTCATGTTCAAGACGAATTAAGAATTAACAATGATTACTTCTAAATAATAAATACATCAATAATTCTTTCTCAATTGAAGGAAATATATAACAATGGACTAACTAATTATAACCCATCATATAGTGGTTTCAATACTTTGTTTACTAGTATAACAACTTGTGCTAACATAGAGTAGGTGTACTAAACAATTACTTAGTCTTTTCTTTATAGAAATTAAATTAGCTTACCCAAGGGTGTTTTCCCATAATAACCCAAACCTTCAATTTTACTGTCACTTCCATAGTATTGTCTCTCACATTTATTCACTTTTTTGCAAGATTTGTAAGTTTATTTTGTTGCTCTATATAATCTCATTGACAATAATAAAAAATGTTTTCTAAAACACATTTATATTTTCAGCTCTATAAAATCTTATGGTTCTCAAACCTTTCAGAGATTCTAGGTTCTAACTAAAAGCCTTTTCATCTTAAACATATTAATATTGCAGTTTACGAACCTTTTAGTCATTCTAGCTTCTAGACAACCTTGTTATTGTAGCGGAAGATGAACAGAAGATGAGGAAGAAGAATCAGAATGACCAGTAGGAATAGTAGGGAAGTCAGACTCATTAAAGATAACATGGGGAGTAATATAGACCTTATGACTATGGGGATCAAAACATATATACCCTTTGGATAAAGGAGGGTATCCTAAGAAGATGCATTATGTAGACTTAGGTTGAAGTTTGTGATCAGTATAAGGCTTGAGAAGAGGAAAACAAGCACAACCAAAAGCTTTCAAAGAAGATAAAGGAGGAATAGAATGAAATAATAGTTCCCAAGGACTCTTAAAAGCCAACACTGAAGAGGGAAGTCTATTAATCAGATAAATGGCAGTACTAAAAGCATAACACCAATAAGAAGAAGGAAGATTTGACTGATAAAGCATGGAAAGACCACTTTCAACAATGTGCTTATGCTTTCTCTCAGCAACACCATTTTGCTGAAGAGTATAGGGACATGACAACTGATGTTGGATGCCATGATCCAAACAAAATGACTTAAATTGATTACTCATATATTCACCCCCACCATCAGTCCTAAGGATTTTGATTTTAGACTCAAACTGATTTTCAACAAAAGCTTTAAAGTGCAAGAAAATAGTAAACACTTCATATTTATGTTTAAGAAGAAACAACCAAGTGAATCTAGTGAAGTCATCAACAAAAATGACATAGTATTTATAACCAAGAGTAGAAGTAACAGGAGCAGGGCCCCAAACATCACTGTGAACAAGTTGTAAAGGAGAAGTACTAGACATGACATGCTATGGAAAGGAAAGTTTGTGCATTTTAGCACTTATACAAGATTTACATTGAGAACAAATGTCATCATGTACAGAAATTTTAACACTATTATTGAATGAAGACAAGGCAGAATGAAGAAGCTTGGAGCAAGGATGACCAAGTCTTTGATGCCACAACATTGCTTCATTGGAAACAGGAGTAGTAACAGAAGACTTGAAAGCAAGAGATGAAGCAATAGAAGAATCAACAGATAGTTGTGAAGGAAATGGAATAGGATACACACCATCTTTACTCAGGCCTTGATAAAGAACCTTCCCCGTAGCCAAATCCACAATTAAGAACTGATTGGCATCAAAATAACAAAAGGCATTGTTTTGTAAACAAAGTTTATGGACAGATAAAAGATTGGAAGCTAAATCTGGGACCTTAAGGATATTATCTAAATGAAAACAATGAGAAAGTGTTTGAAGCTTACCATTACCAACATAAGTCACAGGTAACTCTTGCCCATTGCCAATAGTAATAGTTTCATGACCAACAATAGCTTGAGAAGTCAATGAAAGCTGAGAAAGATCAGGTGTAACATGATCAGAACACCCTGTATCAGTAAGCCAACTCGAAGCATTTGCTGAAGCAGAATTTGCAATTGCTACCATAGAACTAACTGCCATAAAGGCTAGCTTGGCTGGAGCATGTCTGCCTTGATAGGCAAAATTCATGCGGTGATAATAATCCAATGCAATATGACCATTCTTGCCACAAATCTGATAAGTAGGTCCTGAAGACTGAGATTGACCTTGAGATTGAAATGAAGGAAAACTAGAACCATTCCTATGCTAAGATTGTGGTTGAAATCCAGGAAACTGAAGATTACCATTTGCATTGCTAGAGGACTGACCAGAGGATTGACCACAATTAAACCCAAAATTAGGACCAAAATTATTAAATCCTCTGCCACGACCCCTCTGATTGCCATTTCTACCTTTGCCTCTATTATTATTCTGATTAAAACCACTCTGAAGAATCATAGCCATAGCTGTATCTCTAGCTGTATCCCTAATCTTAGATTTCTTCTTAAGAGCCCTCTCTTCAGCATTCAACAAAGTATTCAATTCTTCAATAGTAACCACATCATTACGAGTCCTAATTGCAGACTAGAATGCACTATATTCATATGGTAATGCTTCTAAAACTAAGTGTATGAGTTCTTCTTCATCAACAAACATAGCAACAGAACTCAACCTATCCCTAGCTTATTTAATTCTTTGAAAGAAATTATCCATGCTTTCAGGACCTTTCTTAATACTCAACAATTCGTTCCTTAAACTCAAAACATGAGAACGAGATACAGAAGCAAACCTCTTTTCAAGTACACTCTAGACTCCCTTCGCAGATTTCTGACCCACGGTGATGGCTAGGACTGATGGTGATAAAGTAGAATTGATGAAAGTAAAGAGGGCTTGCTCTCTGCTTTTCCAATTAACAAATTCTGGATTTGACTCTCTAATGAAATTTCCAGAACTATCTTTCAAGAAAGGATCTGGAGCTATACATGATTCTTCAAGAAAACCAATCATCAAATAAGCTTCAAGAATCACAACGATTTGGTGCTTCCACACAATATAATTGGTGAAATCTAGCTTCACTGTCATCATGCTGGACATATTTGATAACAGTAGCAACGATGGATTCACCAGAGGAATTGTGGAGGTAGAGGTAGGAGGAGTTGTTGAAGAACTAGAGCTTGGAGTAGAAGCCATTAATGGTGGCTCTGATACCATGAAAAGTATTACAATACAAGAAGAAAGAAATAAAGGAAAACATGAGAGAGAGAGATTTGATGAAAGAAAATTCTATTCTCATTGATTACTGAATCAAATACAAGCCCCAATATATATAAAGGTAACCAAATCCGTAAAGAGCGGAATTATCCTAACTAACTCTCAATCAATTGCTCCCAAACTCTGACACATGTATATAAACAGTAATAGACTACTCCCTTCCTCAACTACACTATGCTACCTGTAGTTTACCTCCTATTTTACCTATCCTACAGGTCTTTTACCACCAGCCTTATCACCAACTGTGTCAGCAACTTTACCATCAGTAGCATGTGCCTTCACACTCATGGACGGGGTGGGAGCAGCGGTGGTGCCGGCAATGGACGCGGTGGAGAAGCTGTTCGGTGAGCACACGGAACTGGAACTGAGAAATTCAGCCCTTGTAGGAGGATGGAACAACCGCCAATACGATCAAGAATGGCATTCAGCACTTGTTGGACTTGAAGATGCTGAAAAGGAGCTGGTAGCCCGATTGTTGGACGACAATGAAAAAAGCCTCCGTGTGATTTCACTGGTGAGCGAAGAACCACTTGGCAAGACAGCTCTGGCAAGGAAAGTTTATAACAGACCAGACATTCGTCAGCATTTCAAACGCCGTGTGTGGGTTCGTGTTCCCAAGGATTTCGCATATAAGGATGTCACATATCGGGGTCTATTGATTATCATACTCAAACAGGTTAAATCACCTGTATTTGTGGATTTTGAGTTAAAGAGAAATGAGGAACTGTCTGCTATGCTATACGAGACTCTAATGAAAGTCAGGTTTCTTATAGTCTTAGATGATGTCTGCACGTTGATGTGTGGTTCATGCTTGCATATCCCTTTGCGAACGTCCTGAATGGAAGTAGGATCATCCTCACTACCCGTGACTGTAATGTAGCGCCGTAAAATGATTTATGGAATTCTGGTTTGAATCTTGTGCGTTTATCTGATGAGGGGAGTTGGGCATTGTTCTTGAAGAAAGTAGGTAGACCACAAAATAGCTCAGACATAAACAACTTCAGAGAAGACATTTTGAGAATATGTCACGGTTTGTCTCCAGCAATCATGCTACTGGGAGGAGTGTTGTCAACCATGGAATCAAGTGAGTGGTCAAGAGTGATTGATCTGGTAGTGGCAGCACACTTTGGTAAAGTTCAATTACCTCTCTCAAATTTTGTAGTTTTGAGCTATCAAATGCTACCATATGTGTTAAGGCCATGTTTCCTTTATTTGGCTATCTTTCCCAAAGCATATGAGATCTCCATACGGAGGTTGTTGCAGTTGTGGCTTGCACACGGATTTGTTCGAACATCACCTGAGGCAAGCGTCCCCGAAGATGTGGCCAAGAAATATTTGGAAGAACTAGTGTGCAGAAACATGATTGAAATAGTAAGATGGAAGCCAGATGGAACCCCAAAAACATGTCATATGCCATGTTATCTCTATGATGTGTTCTTGCCAAAAGCTAAAGATATAGGATTTCTTGATCTCCACCATGGCAAGTCAGAATGTACATCTGCAGACTTGCCTGAATTTCTACAACCCTTTGTTTCTTTCAACGCCAGAAAACGTGATACAATCAACGGGGAAATTACGTGTACGAAAATAAATAATAGGGGAGGGTTTTGATGCTGAAGGTGCTCGATTTGGAGGGTGTCTACAAGCCTGTGTTACCTGAGAAACTTGGTATCATGGTTACTTTAAGGTATTTGAGCTTGCGCCGGACTGGTCTAGACTCATTCCCCCCATTTATTGGGGATCTGCCACACCTGCAGACTTTAGATTTGAAGCACACTTATATAACCATTTTGCCACGTTCCATTTGGAAGGCAAATAACCTTCGACATCTTTATGGACAGAGTATCCATTCAGAAGCCATCAAATCAGCCTCCAACCGACCTTCAGGTGTTAACGGGGCTCATTATTGGATCTAAGGACCCCAGGATATATGGCTTGGATAGGTGCACTAGCCTTAGAAAATTGGGTCTGACATGCCATTCATAATCAGCGCTGAAAACAGCCAAGTGCATTTCAAGACTTGTAAACCTTCATACCTTAAATTTGACATCAATGCATGTACTCAGTCAGCCTTCAAACTTTGTGTTGAGTCCTATAGAAGATCATCAGTCTCTTCCTCGCAACCTCAACAATGTAAGGATCCTTACATTGTTGAGCTCTGGACTCACAGAAGATCCAATGCCGGTGCTAGGGAAGTTGCCTCAGCTGAGAGTGCTCAATCTTTTAGCTCGCTCCTATCTAGGGCAGGAAATGGTTTGTCATGCTGATCAGAACTTTCCTGAACTCCGTGTCCTGAAATTGTGGATCCTGGAGAAACTAGAGCTGTTGACAGTTGAGAATGGTGCCATGCCACAGCTTCAAGAATTAAAAATCAGAGGTTGTAAAAAACTTAGAAGTTCAGAGGGATTAGATCAGCTCCCAGCCTTGAAGGAATTGATTTTAACAAACATGCCGCAGGATTTTGTGGAAGATGCAAAAAGAAGGTTGGGTAATGAGAAATTACTCATCAACAACTAGTCTAACACTACGCATGTGATCCATGTAAGTTTTATTCTTTATCTGCCGTAGTTCAATTTTTTCTTTATTCTTTTCGATTTAAAATATGCGTGTGATTCATGTTTCCTAAAGAGCCACTGGTCTTACACTACATATAACAAAAATGCTAGCTAAGAGTTGGTTCAACTGTTTTACCAATGCACATCAGGTATGCTGAATATAGTATGCATCATTTGAGTGGACCATGAGTTGGATTAGGCAATATTTCTTTTCTTCCCTTTTTGAAAATTACTCAGAAATGAGAAAACTAGTATGATAGCAAAATTTTGCAGTTCTTCACAGTTCTTTTTTTTTTTTTGCTAGGTAAGCACGGGGGATTGAACCCCGAGCAACAGGTCACTTAAGATCTGGGTACCAACTCGCCTAGAAGGGCGGTGGTAAGTTCTTCACAGTTCTTTTATGTAAAATAAGTTGCAACTTTATTTTTAACTTGTGTTTGCTTAGTTAAATAAAGCTGAGTTGTATCTTTATGAAGCGGTCCATATATTATGCAGAAATGGTGGACTTTCATGCATAAATATACCTTATGCACATGCAGGGACAGTTCAATGTACAAATCACATTTGCATTGGCCTTTATCTTCTCTGTTTTTTTTTTTTCCAGTTAAATCATTCACATCAATCTCCACACTTTTTTAGCTAAACTAATATAAAATAAAATAAAATAAACTCTAGTTTTTCTTCTGTAATTTATCATTTTTCCAATACACCTATCTCAGCCTCAATGCTCTATCCCCAATTTCATTTAAATATTTATTTTTCCTCTATTCTTTCAACCCGAACAGCAAACCACTTTCTATCTCCAATCTCTTTCATCATTTTCTGCCACGCACACCGTCACACAGCCACCATTCGCTGGGCATGAGATCCGCAATCAAAAACCCGCACACCGTCACATAGCCAAAACACCTTCGCACAGCCACTGACTCACATATTTCCTTACTTATTTGATCATTTGTAACATATTTGAAGAGTTTAAATTAGTTAATTAATTTAATTTAGTTTTTTTATGTGCACCAAAAAATAAATAAATAACTAAAGAGAATTTTTTTTTATTGACATTTTGAGCTTCACTATACCTAATTCTCTTCATTTTTCATTGATTTCGTTCTTTTATATATATATATATATATATGTATATATATAAGGACAAATTACCTCCCCTCCCTTGAGGTTTGAGGAAGTAACACTCCCCCCAAATATGAAGAGGAAAAACATTTTCCCCATTGACATTAATTTGACTAGACTTTTTTAAAATAAAATTAAAAATATTGTACCTTAATTTGCCCTTTGGTTAAGGGTAGATTTCCAAAATTATCCTCCACTTATCCTTAAAAGTTTTACTAAACCCAAAATTACTATAAATGTTTATTTCATAAATTTGGATGCAAAGCATTGGTGAGAGGGGACAATGTTTTTCTCCAAACTAGTTTAGAGAAAAACCTTTCAAACTCCTACATCTTTTTATTGGATATAAATTTTGAAAATCTTACCATTGGATTTCATATTCTTTGTATTCTTAAAATACATGTCAAATTTTGTTCAAATTGAATGTTATTTACTATTCGATTAATAAACTTACTTTTTATACATAATTTTAGACCCCAAAAACTTGAATTTAAATATTTGATTAATGATATAGTTATTGATTTTTTATCTTTTTGAAATTTTACAAGCATGAATGATATAATAAAAATATGCAATTTAACAGTTAGATTTTCAAAGTTTACATCCAATAAAAAGATATAAGAGGAGTTTTAAGGATTTATCTCCGAATTAGTTTGAAAAAAAAAAAAAAACATTTTTCATTCAACATATGATGTGTTGAACTTACTAACAAACACTCCAAACACATGTGCTTCTTTTTTACAACCAAATTGCTCCAAATTCCACCAACTTTCAACAATACTCAAATTTTTTAAATGCTCTTTTGTTATGCTTTGAACAATTAACACTTCAGTTTGTAAAGTCTATATAGTAAAATTTGTAAAATCCCTAATATCATTATATCCAAAAGAAAACTGCTACAAACTGAAGTGTCAATGAATGCAATTAACACCATCCACAACACAATAAAATCACTTTTATGTTAAATCTAAGTAGTAATTTTTTTTCTTTTTTTGGTATTTATAGCATTATTCAATCGCAAAGGCTAAAACTACCTCCAATTTTAATAATTTTTAATCAAAATGTTCATGCGAGTTTAACTTTCTCAAGTTTTCTTAGAAACCAAATAGTACAATCAAAGAAGAAATTGTTTAGAGAGAGAGAGAGAGAGAGAGAGAGAGAGAGAGGGTACCTCCATGGGGAAGAAGAAAGAGTTGCTCGTGAGGAAATTAGGGTTTTGGAAGTGAGGAGAGAGAGAGTGATGAAGAGTTGTGGTTGTGCGTGATAACAGGGGGGGAGAGAGAGAGAATGATAACGATAATGATGGGATTGGGGAAGAAGAAGAAGAAGAGTAGTGAAGGTTAAGCATTTTAGAGGAGAAAATGGGTGTGCACAATAACGACAACCATACGCTAACGATGCTTTTTCCTTTGGAGATTAAACAAATACATTCCTCTCTCTCTCTCTCTCTCTAAATTCTAAATTCTCCCACCTGGCCACTTTCTACTACTATATTTTGGCCGATTTACCACCCATGCCCACTCAAAGACACTCGACATGTGTCATGTACTCCCTTTTAAGTGAAATATGATCAAGCAATGTTATAGTCACTAATTTTTTACAAAATTTTTATAAATTATTGATGTGGCAAATGTTTACTGGTTCTCATCTGAGTCTACCACTAATATCACTATTTTACTTATCAATAATCACTCATTGATGTGCATGAAATATATATAATAAAATACTCTCATATTTACATATTTAGCCTTACTTTTGTAATTGATTATAAGTTATCTTTGTCTTATAAATAATAGAGGCTATTCACGTGGACATACTACAAAGTGGGCCGATTTTCAACTAGAAGTGCCAAACCTGGAAAGGATCCAGTCCAGGTGTGAAGCGAAGCAAAGAGAAAACAAAAGCCAAGTCCAAGTGAATAGCTTACACAAGCAGAGGCTGGGCAAGTCCAACAAGGCGTGAAAGGAAAGAAATAAGAAGTGAGGCCCAAAACCATATTGACGTGGATGAAGTTCACAAGAACACAAGTTTTCCAAGTCAAGCAATTAGGTCTATCACTAAAAAAACAAAGTCAACGTGTTATGTGAATATGGGAAGCAAAAGAGAGCTCTATGATAGCACTGTGACTATTTTTTTTTTTTTTTAGTTTAA
Source organism: Quercus gilva (assembly GCA_023621385.1). Taxonomy (NCBI): domain Eukaryota; kingdom Viridiplantae; phylum Streptophyta; class Magnoliopsida; order Fagales; family Fagaceae; genus Quercus; species Quercus gilva. Next base: position 6,877,903 of record CM042482.1, on the reverse strand, counting down.
TGTTTAGTATTTTATTTTTGTGTTTTCTTTCAATTACTATGAGCAGCTAAATGTTCAATTAAAGATTATCAATAATATGCGATCCGATTTTTCTCAGAGCAGTTGTTCTTTAATGATTAAAATTGTTCTTGCTTCATCTCTGTGGGGCCCTAAATGTCAACGTTCATGGCCCACTCTACAGCCGGCCCAAGGCCCGCATCGAGGAGAGCACAGAGGCTGAAAATAGAAAGGATGGGCCTAGAGCCTCAAAAGGGCCTGTCCGAAGACGCCCATATCCTCAGCAAACTGACGTTGATAAAGGGAACATATCCCTCATCCACTAAAACATATCCCACCAACATTCTGGCCTCTTTAAATGATGATATGACTAGCAAACCCAGATGCTTCAATCACTTCAACTTTTAGAGTGTGCCAAGACGTCTGGGAAACTAACATAAAATCTGAAAAAGTAGACGATGGGACAGGCCCTAATGCACAGCGTTCAGATAACCGACAAATGGACGGTTAAGATCAATAAAAAGGAGGCTATATAACAAAAAGGATCCCCATTAATGGAGGGGGGGAGCCAGTTTAAGGGGATAGATTCCTCGGATTAAGCCGAAGAGGAGAAAACACTCAAAAACACTTAGCTAAGATCTTCACTGATACTCAATGAAGATCATGACCGTGATTCTCAAAGAACTCTTGACCTTTACCAAAATACATAAGAGCTTTGACATTAGCTATTCATTGTTTTGTTAGCGCCTAACCCTTTTTTATCCATGCTCTACAAATTCTATTGTCTAGGGTCCATTACAAATTTGGGCCTTACAATCTCAATTGTCTAAAATAGAATTCTAGATATGAGTCCAATAATATTTTTCTCATGATTTAGGATTTATTTTAATTAACTGAATGCTTGGTTTTATAATCATATGATTTTAAAATTAGATATTTTTTGTGATTTTGTTTGGTTATAGATACAATTGATGATTTGATTTTGTAGGGTCAATTTTTGTTGGGCCAAGTATGGACTTTGTAGATTCAGCACAATGAGACCCTTGACAATGAATTTGTAGAGAGTGGGTTGAACAACTGAGTTAAAAATGGATTCAACAAGGGTCCAAACAAAAAAAAAAAACAAGAACAATAAAGTCTTGACTAATATTCAGTAAGGATCTACTTTAGTCCGAAGAGGATTCCCCTTTCTTTCTTTTTTTTCCCTCTCCCTGTAAGACCTATTTCCCTTATATATACACTTTTCTCCTCATCTTCACCGTACACTTGTTCTTCATCTAAGCGTCCACTTGAGTACTGATCACATCAGAAGTGTGCTTTAGCCTGCAGTGAGTGATAGTGGTTGAGGTTGCACTGTTCAGGTGTCTTCTCCACATAAATGCGGCCAGGAAAGCTGCTGCAGTGCATTGAATGCGGTGGTAGCAGCTTTATTTCTTAGATACTTTATGATCTTCTCGCACGTAGGCGCGTCCAGAACTCGCTTCTTACTGTGGAATCTTCAGTATATCTACTTGATCAAGTTCTCATGAGACTCGGTGAGTGGAACCTCTTCGGATCTGACCTATTGTCTTCGGAGGGAGCATTCGTCCCCTTATAGTTACATTTCTGCCTAGGTAGCAAAGAGCTGGCCACCTTAACGTCTTCGGGAAGAAAGTGATACCGAAATTGGGCCTCAGGCCCAACATACGATGCTGGGCTTGCCCACCCACAATAGCCCCTCAAAATTCCAATTTTTCCCTTGTATCCGAGGAGAAAAAGTGGGGTTTTGACCTTTTGCTAAGTGAATGCGTTGAATATTTGACTCCACATGTGTGTGCTCGCATGCATCTAGGCGCCTTCTTTATTATTATTGCTGTTACGTCGTTTCCGAGGCGTCATTAATTGCTTCAGGCGGCGTCTTGTCCATCAAATCTGGTGACACGTCGCAAATCCGACGGACAAGATCCCCTTAAAAATTTTTGGGCGGGATAAATCTCACTACTTTGCCCACCCCTATATAAAGTCTCAGAAGGGGTAGTTTCCTCACTCTACAAGTTTCAGACCCTCCAGCGAACTCAAGCGTTCAGACTCCCAGAGCCTTTCCAGTCGTCTATTTCAATTCGTCTCAGAATCCACTACAACTTTCCCGCGAGGCCAAAGAACATCTCCCGATTCGACTCTGCGTAAGTTCTTTGCCCGAGATTTTCGAAACCTATTCAGATTGCCTCTTCGGCGTTTGGTAGATTTTCTTCAGTTGCCATTTCGCATTTCCCTCCCTCTAACCTGATTCAGAAATGGGTAGATTCAAATACTTAGTGGACAGCCCCTCTAAGATAGAGAAGTTTAGGGCGAAACATCGCATTCCCCAGGAAGTGGGCTTGAGGTATTGCCCCACGGAGGGCTTACTTTTGGACCGAGAAGTGGGTGAGGTTATAATCCCCATTATCGCTTTCTTGGAAGGGGGAATGACCATCCCCATGGGTCTAGTTACTAGAAGTTACCTTACCGCCCATAGGCTTAGCCCTGACTAGTGCGCACCTAACACATTTAGGGTTTTAGGGGCAGTTGACGACTTAAACCGTCACTTAGGGCTGGGACTAACCTGGCATGATGTGGTACACATGTATAAGTGTCGTACCAAAGAGGGAGCGGGATACTATCTAAGGTCCCGATCTGATGTCGTCAGACTTCTCTCCTGTCTCCCCAAGTCTAACAAAAGGATGAAGGACGATTTTCTGATCGTCTCGGGCGCATGGCATGATGGAATTCATTGCCCAACCCAGCCAGGAGAGCCAGGTGGGACATCCCCCATTGAGATTCTCTAACATTTTTTGTTTTCAGCTATTCGGAATTCCGTTCGTCCTATTTCCATCTTTTTTTGACAGTTCTATTGTAATGTTTTACAGATAGACGTCACGTAGGTCCTCGGCTAAGTCATACAAATACCGCGGCTCTAAACTACCTTCTTCGGTCGGAGATTTTTGTAAGTGAAGACGGACAACTCAGGTCTGTTCCCCTCATCCTCGGCTATACTCCAACAACCGAACTTTAGCCGATCGGTAACGCAATAACACTTGGGGATCGCCGCATCAACCGAATTGACGTGGCTCGGAAGACCTTCTTGGCTCCCTTCGACCTCGCCCCGGTGCCCCATCCTAATCCGCAGGGTATACCACAGCTCGCTCAGCCCATTCAAGAAGCTCCCCTTGGACCAGTAGCAGAGGAGGAGAGAGTTGCTTCTTCTACGCCTTCTCTTGACGAGCAGATCAACCAGTTCAGATTTGAGAGTGAGGCTTCGGAAGAGATTCAAATTATAGACGTCGAGGAAACAGATAGGCAATCGGCTGTTCACCCAGAGAGACTAATAGTGTCTGCCTACTCTTCAGACGAAGACATGCAGAGTTTATCAGAGTTGATGAAGAACAGAAAATCGAAGGCCGCCTCCAAAAGCGCTGGTCCATCTCAGCCAGCCGTGAATCTCCCTCCTCTCCCTCCTCAAGCCCCTTCAGATCCCACCCTGAAGTCGCTGCCTGATCCAAAGAAGAAAAGGGTTGCGACTGACGCTGAAGTTACTGAGATAGTGCCTACAAAGGGGCACAAGTAGCAAAAGGTGGCCCATAATACTATGGGAAAGAGGGCTTCATCCACGGAAAGCAAGGACGATCCTTCAGCCGCCGACGTGCGCCAGGGCCCTCGGACATGGCCTCCAAAGGTGACATTGGATGGTGCGAACATCCCCTATGATGCCTCCATCAGAAATTATGGTGGAGGCAAGGCCGATTACATTGCGGACGCTTTGGAGCAGCCCTTGCTTCTTCCAAGGGATATGGAGTCCTATAGGCGCTTCAACCAACAGGAGCTTTTCTTATCCCTTAAGAGGGACTTAGGCATGGTAAAGGAATTGACCTTCTTATCCTCTTTCTACTGTCTAATAATAAACAATAAGAAATATTCTTCCGTCGTGCAGATCACCCAGCAGATATTTGTCGCTGAGGAGTGGAATGCAAAGAAAGAGGTTGAAGTGCAAGCTGAGATGCAATTAAGGCAGGAGGCCGAGAAAGCACTGGGCGTTGCAAAAGACGAGTGCGCCCGCATCTTCGAGCAGCTGAAGGAGGAGACGAAGTCGAAGAAAAGTGCGGAGGCAGGTCTGAAGAACGTTGAAAAGCAAGCCGAAGACCAACGCCAGAAGTTATATACCACCGAAATCAATCTGGAAATAGAGAGGGCGTTGGTGAAAGAACTTCGGGCTGAGTTAGGCAAAGACAGGGACGCTGCACAAATGGCCAAGGAGGATGCTCAGTTGGCCAAGGAAGCGGTCGAGGCTGAGAAACAGGCTGCCTACCTGCTGGGGGTGCAAGAGACCCAGATGAGGCTGACCGAGGAATTCGCTAAGGTCTGTAGGCGGTACTGCGAAATAACCTGGGGCAAGTGCCTTGATGCGGCCGGAGTTCCCCCAGAGTCTGCCCTGAGGCAGCCTGGGAGCGTTTACTATGATCCTGATATCAATGACTTGCCAGATACCGTGGAGGCCTCCTCGGCCGGTCAGAATCTCGCAGTCCCAGCCGAGACGAGCCAAACACCTCTTCAGACCGGAGATGCGGGTGATCTACCAAAAGATGATCCAGTGCCTCAGGATAAGGCTGAGGATGTTTAAAGCTATGTAACAGTTAGGGCCTATTTTGTAATGATACTGCCTTTTTAATGAAAAAAGTAGCTTATTTTTTGTTCGTAATTGCTTTTTAATGATACTGTCGCTATGGTTAACCATGATCGTTTAATAACCAAGAACCAATCAAAACCACGGCAATGTTTTAGATATGGCTAAACAAGGCATTGTGACAATGACAGTCGACGTAATTTAAACTTAAGTTTGCGTATTTCGCCAAGTACCAGATAAGACTAATAACGTGAAAGCGTCAACTAATCCGAATCCTCCAGTCCGAAGACAACTGGTACAATTTGATTTAATTTTAGACACTTGAGAATCGTAAAGGAGTGCTAACTAACCCAAATCATCTGGTCCGAGGACTACAGGCATGATTGAATTTAAGTTTAAACACTTGAGAATTTATCGTAAAGGAGTGCTAACTAACCCAAATCATCTGGTCCGAGGACTACAGGCATGATTGAATTTAAGTTTAAACACTTGAGAATTTACCGTAAAGGAGTGCTAACTAACCCAAATCATCTGGTCCGAGGACTACAGGCATGATTGAATTTAAGTTTAAACACTTGAGAATTTATCGTAAAGGAGTGCTAACTAACCCAAATCATCTGATCCGAGGACTATAGGCATGATTGAATTTAAGCTTAAACACTTGAGAATTTATCGTAAAGGAGTGCTAACTAACCCAAATCATCTGGTCCGAGGACTACAGGCATGATTGAATTTAAGTTTAAACACTTGAGAATTTACCGTAAAGGAGTGCTAACTAACCCAAATCATCTGGTCCGAGGACTACAGGCATGATTGAATTTAAGTTTAAACACTTGAGAATTTATCGTAAAGGAGTGCTAACTAACCCAAATCATCTGGTCCGAGGACTACAGGCATGACTGAATTTAAGTTTAAACACTTGAGAATCGTAAAGGAGTGCTAACTAACCCAAATCATCTGGTCCGAGGACTACAGGCATGATTGAATTTAAGTTTAAACACTTGAGAATCGTAAAGGAGTGCTAACTAACCCAAATCATCTGGTCCGAGGACTACAGGCATGATTGAATTTAAGTTTAAACACTTGAGAATTTATCGTAAAGGAGTGCTAACTAACCCAAATCATCTGGTCCGAGGACTACAGGCATGATTGAATTTAAGTTTAAACACTTGAGAATTTATCGTAAATGAGTGCTAACTAACCCAAATCATCTGGTCCGAGGACTACAGGCATGATTGAACTTAAGTTTAAACACTTGAGAATCGTAAAGGAGTGCTAACTAACCCAAATCATCTGGTCCGAGGACTACAGGCATGATTGAATTTAAGTTTAAACACTTGAGAATCGTAAAGGAGTGCTAACTAACCCAAATCATCTGGTCCGAGGACTACAGGCATGATTGAATTTAAGTTTAAACACTTGAGAATTTATCATAACAGAATGGTATCATGACTAAAGGGAGAACTCTTTTAATAGTAGTACCTTTTGAGGTTATTTACATTCCATGGCCGGGGAATTACATGATTATCCAAGTCTTCAAGGAAGTATGCTCCAACGCCAGCCGTCGAAGTGATGTGATACGGCCCCTCCCAGTTCGGTCCCAGCTTTCCCCAGGCTGGATTCTTTGCAGTGCCTACTACCTTTCTTAGGATCAGATCACCAGGCTCCAGGGATCTCAGCCTCACATTGGCATCATAGCCCTGCTTTAGTTTTTGCTGATAATGTGCCAGTCGGACCATCGCATTTTCCCTTCGCTCCTCAATTAGATCCAAACTTTTTTCCAACTGCCCATCATTACTAATCGGATCAAAGGAGCTTGTCCTGTATGTTGGGAACCCAGTCTCTAGGGGTATCACGGCCTCAGCCCCATAGGTCATTAAAAAGGGGGTTTCTTCAGTAAACCTGCGAGGCGTAGTTCTATATGCTCACAACACGTGAGGCAACTCTTCTACCCATCTACCCTTGGCTTCGTCTAACCTTTTCTTCAAACCGTTAACGATAACTTTGTTGACAGCTTCTGCTTGCCCATTGCCCTGGGGGTATGCAGGGGTGGAATATCTGTTCGTGATTCCCAGCTCGCTACAGTAATTCCTGAACGCTTTGCTGTCGAACTGAAGCCCATTGTCCGATATGAGGGTACGGGGGACCCCAAATCGCGTGACAATATTTTTCCAGATAAATTTTTTCACATCTACATCCCTGATGTTTGCTAGGGGTTCGGCTTCGACCCACTTGGTGAAATAGTCCGTGCCGACTAGGAGGTACTTTTTGTTTCCCGCTGCCTTAGGGAATGGGCCTACAATATCGAGTCCCCATTGAGCGAAAGGCCATGGGCTGGTCAGCGGATTAAGGACGCCTCTGGGCTGATGTATGTTCGGCGCGAACCGCTGGCATTGATCACACTTTTTGACGTACTCTTGGGCCTCTCTCTGCATATTCGGCCACCAATAACCTTGAGTAATGGCTCGGTGAGCCAAAGACCTTCCACCGGTATGGCCTCCGCAGATCCCTTCATGCAACTCCTCTAGTATGGGTTCAGTTGCCTCTGGGTCCACGCATAATAAGTATGGGCCTGAATAGGAGCGTTTATAAAGTTTGTGATCTTCGGATAGCCAGAAACGAGTGGCTTTCCTCCGTACTTTATCTGCCTCCCATTTTTCTTCGGGCAATACATCATCCTTCAGGAACTTGATAATAGGATCCATCCAGCTCAGGGCTGCCCCGATGTGATGAACCTGGACTGCCTCTCTTCTTAATTCCGTCGGTCTTTGCATGTCCTCAACGAGGATAATCCTAGGCAACCCGTTCGCCGAAGAGGTAGCAAGTGTGGCCAAAGAATCCGCATGCGTGTTGCCATTTCTGGGGATGTGCCGCAGGTTAAAAGTTTCAAACTCTGTCTGTAGTGATCTCACTCGACTCAGGTACCCTTGCATTCTTTCGTCCTTCGCTTCGAACTCCCCTTGTACTTGTCCGACAATCAATCTTGAGTCCGAGAACATCTGTATCGACTCTCCTCCCATCCTTCGTACCATCGTCATCCCCATTAAGAGAGCTTCATACTCTGCCTCGTTATTTGTCGCGGAGAAATTCAGCCTTAACGATTTTTCAATAACAATCTTTTCTAGGGATATCAGCACTAGCCCCATTCCTGAACCCCTCTGATTCGATGCGCCGTCTACGTACACTTCCCAAAACAAGGGGCCCTGTAGAGACACCATGCCAACGGCCTTCTCATCCGAACCTGGTATTAGTGTTACCTCCTCAAGAAGGGGCTCTGTGAACTCGGCGACTAGGTCGGCGAGAACCTGGCCTTTCATTGATGTGCGAGGCATGTATTTGATATTGAAAGTCCCTAGGATCGTGCCCCATTTGGCAATCCTTCCAGTGTAGTCGACGCTTCGGAGTATAGTCCTTAGCGGCAATTGTGTGAGGACTATAACGGTGTGGGCTTGGAAATAATGGGGTAGTTTCTTCGTCCCTAGCACTACTGCCAGGATGGCTTTTTCCAATGGCAAGTAACGTATTTCGGCTTCATGCAGCGACTTGCTTACGTAGTAGACAGGCTTTTGAATACCTGAGTCTGTTCGGATCAGCACTAGGCTCACCGCACTAGGGGCTACAGCGATGTATGCGAACAGTACCTCATCAGGCTCCGGACTGGACATAATTGGTGGTCGAGCTAAGTAGTCCTTAAGTTGCTGGAAGGCAATATCACATTCCTTAGTCCATTCGAACCCCTTCCATTTGTTGATCAGAGAGAAAAAGGGTCTGCATCTGTCGGCTGATCTGGAAATGAACCTATTGAGAGCAGCGGTCATTCCGGTCAGTTTCTGGATCTCCTTTGGGTTCCGAGGAGCTCGTAGGTTGTTGATGGCTTTTATCTGGTCGGGGTTAACTTCAATCCCCCTATGAGTCACCATATATCCCAAGAACTTGCCTGACCCCACACCAAATGAACACTTGGACGCGTTCAAACGTAATCTGTGTTCTCTCAGAATTCCAAAAACGTTTTTGAGGTCCCCAATGTGCTCTGCGATAATCTTGCTTTTTACCACCATATCATCAATATAAACTTCCATGCTCTTACCCAACTGGGGTTCAAACATTCTGGTCATCATCCTCTGGTAGGTAGCCCCTGCGTTTTTTAGGCCGAACGGCATTACCTTGTAGTGATAATTCCCTACAGGGGTAACAAAAGCTGTTTTCTCCTGATCGCCGGGGGCTAATGGTATTTGATGGTAACCTTGAAAGGCGTCTAGGAAACTCATCCGAGGGTGCCCGACGGTTGCATCAACCAGTTGGTCTATCTTCGGCATTGGAAACGGATCCTTCGGACAAGCCCTGTTGAGGTCCGTGAAATCTACGCATACCCGCCATTTTCCGCTTTTCTTCTTTACCACCACTGTGTTGGCCAACCACTCAGGATAAAAAATTTCCTTAATAGCCCCCGCCTGCTTGAGTTTCATCACTTCTTCCCTAACCGCGTCCGCGTGTTCTCTCGACGGGCGCCGGAGCGGTTGTTTCTTAGGGGTGATAGCTGGATTAACGTTCAAATGGTGGCAGATGAACTCTGGACTTACCCCTGGGGATTCTGCTGAGTCCCATGCGAACACATCAACGTTGGTTCTGAGGAACTCTATCAACTCTTCCTTCTCTTGAGGGGGTAGCATGGATCCGACTTGAAAGAATTTTTCGGGATTGTTATCTACAACTGTCTTCACAAGGCTTTCACACTCTGCACCTTCGGCTGAAGTTTCAGTGCCCAACACCGAAGGTTTTAACTGCTATAAGCCTTCATCGTTATGATATGAGGATTCGGCCTGACGTTCGTGTTGAATGGCCGCCACTAGACATTGCCTGGACGTCGATTGATCTCCTCGGATTTCCTCTACTCGCCCTTCGGACGGATATTTGACCTTCTGATGAAGTGTGGAGGAGACCGCCCCGAGGATATGAAGCCAAGGTCTTGCTACAATCGCAGTGTAGGGTGAGTAGGCGTCCACTACTATAAAGTCAACCTCTACCGTCTCAGAGTCGGTCTGCACAGGGAGCCTGATCTGGCCCTTCGGGATGACTACTTTACCATCAAAACTTACCAGAGGGGAACTGTATGGTGTTAAATCCTCGGGAGTCAAATTCAACCCCTTGAAGAGGTCGGGATACATTATTTCTGCAGCGCTGCCCTGATCCACCATTACCCTCTTCATGTCGTATCCCCCTATTCTGAAAGTTACCACTAGAGCATCTTCATGAGGCTGAATAGTTCCGATCTTATCATCGTCCGAAAATCCCAAGATTGGTTGAGCCCACTTCCTTAGTCTCTTCGGCTCCCTACTATTACTCTCCGAGGGCAGCCGAGCGACTGATAAAACTCTGGATGGGCAAGACCCTGTCCTCCCTGGCGCAGCGAAGATGACATTTATTGTGCCCAAAGGGGGTTTCATAGGGTCCTCCCTTCGCGGCCCCGTATTCCCCTGGCCATATGAATGGTGCAAAAGTTGTTTCAGCTTGCCCTCGCTGACAAGTTGATCCAAATGGTTCCACAAATTCCTACAATCTTCAATAGTGTGCCCGTAGTCAAGATGATATTGGCAGTAAAGATTGTGGTTGCGCCTTTCAGGGTTTCCAGCCATCTTGTTTGGCCTCTTAAAGAAAGGTTCATTTTTTATTTTTTCCAAAACTTGGTGCACGGGCTCGCGAAATACAGCATTGACTGCTTGAAAACTTGCTGAACCGTGTTCGACCCAATCCTTTCTCTGCCGGTTATGGCCCTGTCGGTCCGACCTGAAATTCCTTCTCTCCTGAGGGATAACCTTATCCTTGCCTTTACTCTGCTGTCGGTCTTCTTCAACTCTTTTGAATTTGTCAATTCTATCCATCAACTGGCGCACACTGGTAGCAGGTTTTGCCGTTAGGGACGTCCTTAAGAGATGTTCCGTGGGCAGGCCTAGCTTAAAAGAGCTGATGGCCACCACATCACAGTCTTCTTCCATCTCGTTGTACGTTTCCCAGAATCTATCTGAATATGACTTCAAAGTCTCACCTTCCCTCATGCTTACGGATAACAAGGAGGCCATGGACTGAGGAACTCTGCGACATGTGACAAAACGGGACCCAAATGCCTTAGTTAGCTCCTGGAAAGAGCTGATAGAGTTGGCCTTCAGATTATCAAACCATCTCATGGCTATCGGTCCGAGACTAGAGGGGAAAACCTTGCACATTAGGGCTTCGTCCCTGGAGTGAACAGCCATCCGTTGGTTGAAGTGACTCACATGTTCCACTGGGTTGGTCCGGCCATTATAGATGGTGAATGTAGGCTGGTGGAAACGTCGAGGAAGTCTGGCGTTCTCGATGTTACGCGTAAAAGGAGACCTGGAGATTTGATCCAAAGCTTTACTCATAGCATCGTTTCCTGCGCCCCTTGGGAGGGGGCTCCGAGGGTTCCTCTCATGATGGTGCATTTCCTCATAGGGGATGGGTTCACTGACTGGCGTTCGAGATCTCCGCCTATAGTTATCGTCTCGTCCGTCCTCAGAATCTTCGTCAGAGTAAGAGGAAGTGCGCTTTCTCTTTGCATGGCGCAACTCTCTTCTTAGCCTTCGAATCTCCAACTGCATGCTTTGGTTTTTCTTTGCATGGGACATGTGGCTCTCTCCATGTGACTGATTCTGATCGCGATGTGTGGTGTGGACGCTGTCTTGGCGATCCCGTCTCCGTTCCAGGTGAACGAAAGGATCAGTGTGCTGAGACAGTCTGGACTCCATTGGTTGTTTCCTTGGTTCAGCCGCTTCTGAAGTGTTGCTCCCACCTTTTCTCGAGCTGTTCCCACAGACGGCGCCAATTGTAGGGTCAGTTTTTGTTGGGCCAAGTATGGACTTTGTAGATTCAGCCCAATGAGACCCTTGACAATGAATTTGTAGAGAGTGGGTTGAACAACTGAGTTAAAAATGGATTCAACAAGGGTCCAAACAAAAAAAAAAACAAGAACAATAAAGTCTTGACTAATATTCAGTAAGGATCTGCTTTAGTCCGAAGAGGATTCCCCTTTCTTTTTTTTTTTTTTTTTCCCTCTCCCTGTAAGACCTATTTCCCTTATATATACACTTTTCTCCTCATCTTCACCGTACACTTGTTCTTCATCTAAGCGTCCACTTGAGTACTAATCACATCAGAAGTGTGCTTTAGCCTGCAGTGAGTGATAGTGGTTAAGGTTGCACTGTTCAGGTGTCTTCTCCACATAAATGCGGCCAGGAAAGCTGCTGCAGTGCATTGAATGCGGTGGTAGCAGCTTTATTTCTTAGATACTTTATGATCTTCTCGCACGTAGGCGCGTCCAGAACTCGCTTCTTACTGTGGAATCTTCAGTATATCTACTTGATCAAGTTCTCATGAGACTCTGCGAGTGGAACCTCTTCGGATCTGACCTATTGTCTTCGGAGGGAGCATTCGTCCCCTTATAGTTACATTTCCGCCTAGGTAGCAAAGAGCTGGCCACCTTAACGTCTTCGGGAAGAAAGTGATACCGAAATTGGGCCTCAGGCCCAACATACGATGCTGGGCTTGCCCACCCACAGATTTTATACATAAAAAGCAAAGGCGAGCATGCTTTAGATTTTTTAAACATAAGTTTTAATGATAATGATAAGAATAATAATGACAATAATAATTATAATAGTAATTGTTGTTGTTAACAATATAAATAAATAAATAAAACAATATAAAAATAGTAAATAATAATAAAAAATCACAACAATAATTAAAATAACAATAGCAATAACAAAAATAGATCTTTATGCTCAAGAACAATTGAAACATTTCTAAAATGATTTGAATTAATCCAAAAATAAATATGCCATATGTTATTTAGTGGCTTCTCAGATAGTCTCACAATTAGAAAAAAAGAACCACAATCAATCCCTCCCCCCCCCCCCCCCCCCCCTCCCCACACACAAATTCACAATCGCAAGATCCACCCCTAGATTTGAAATTTAATTTAATGCTAATTTAAAATTTTGAAATTGACAAAGAATCTTCAAAAAAAGGTTTATATTTATAAGAAAATCAAGATAAAAGAGAAAATTTTCTTGAAAATTTTCTCAAAAAATAAAAAGATATATATATATATATAATTTAATGAAAATAAAATATGATTTTCGTAAATTCTCAATTGAATGTGTAATTTTTTTTTAATGCTTTAAAAATTACAATCACTAATTGGTAGATTTTCTCTCCTTCGGTTATAATAATTGTACTCTGTGTGAAAACCTGTATGAAAATGATCAGATGAAATTCTTAATACCTTTTTGTCTAGTGAAGAGATAGTTAATACCATAACTGTGTAAACAAAAGTTATGACTTGCCCATGGGATCATTAGCAACTTTGTGACATGCCTTTCACATTTTAGCACCTAGCAATGGCACATGTACTAACCATGTCAGTTGGTATATATAGAAGTAAAATTTCTCTTGGTAAGTAATACTATATAAATTAATCATTCCCTTTTTTGCCTTTTGGATATGTTGGTAGAATTTGCCATTCTAAAGGAGTAAGATAATTCTTGAGCTGATGTGCTAACACCCTTTCCTCTCTAAAACCTTCAAAGTTGAAATCTAAAGAGTGATCCCTCTTGTCTCTACAGAAACTATAAGTTCAAATTTTGTCTTCTAAGCAATTTTTTGACCACTGCCATGCTGTATTGCGGTATTTGTTATGCTAAAAGCCATGTTTGATAAGCATTTAAAAAAGGAAAAGAAAAAAAAGTAGGAAAAAAAAAATGAGAGAGAGCTTTGCAATCGTTCTACATGAAACATATGGGAACAAAGAATATTACAGTAGCTTATAGACGTTATGTGATTATGGGAAACCATGATTATATAACAATTGAAGTTATTAAAATAAACATTGGCACTTAGCTTTTATTTCCCCCTTTGTTCCGTAATTATGGAAAAAAGGAGGGGTGAGGGAGAAATGCAATCAACCGCTAATTGACTCAAATACTCTACTGTGTCATGTACTCTATTTTAGAGTTATCTTTTTCCAACCTACTATGTGATGATTAAAGAGACCATTCATATGTAGTTTTAGCCACATAACTTTTTTAATACTATTACATATATATCGTCTTATAAATCAACACGTAATGGGTTAAAGAAATAGCTCCAAACTAATTTGTAACCAAACTTTGTTCGTAATGTTATGGATACCACAAAATTTAATATGTAGATCTTACAAAATGATGTGTCACGATCATGTTTGTCTAAAAAACAAGTCAAACATTCATTTATTAGGTAGTTTAAAAATACATGCCAATCACATTAACTGTCACATCAATTTATAAATTTTATGTTTCTTCTCCTCAAAGTAATGTTAGGGATACAACTTTTTTTTTTTTTTCTATAATTCAATAATTATTATGCGTGGATTTGAACCCTAGACTACAAGGTGTTGATTGAGATACTAGCTCCTAACATTTTCAAAACCTTTCTACTACTTTGTATAGGTGATATGTTGTTATTAGAAAGACATCACTTTTATGTTGGGCCATCGATTTTTATTATACACCAGCCATATCATTGCAATCTTAAAGATTATCAAAAACATTTGTTCATCAATACTCTTTTTTTCCCTAATGAGATTGCTGGGCTTGTGTAAATCGGTCATTGCCTCATGGGCTTTGTAATTGTTGTGTTTGAATGGACTTTCTCTGCCTAATACTTTTTTAATACATTGGAGGCCCATTAAGATTTTGGCTACATGTAGATGACCTAGAGGTAACATTTTGGCCATAGGGTCTTGGGATACTCTTGTTATCGTATAGATAATAAGATCGATTCTAGTTCTTTCAACTTCATCAATTGAGCTAGTTAGTAATTACACTAATAAATTTTTTTTTAATAAAAGTGCCAATTAATTCTAGTATTCCATGGAGAAACAGGTGTACAATTACCCACATTCTAAAAGCTAATCATTACCTTAAAGAAACAATTCTACCTTATTGTGTGAGCCATATGAGACATGGAAACTAATAAAGTGACTTTTAAGAGATGCAATATTGACAAGATACTGAAAATAACAAACCGATTGGCTCAACAAATCTTGAAGAAGAAAACCAAGCATTTTCATAATAATTCCATCCAAACAAGGCCTCAAATTTTTAGCCAGGATTTAGGTGATATATATTAGTTAGGAAAATGTTAACAAATGGCTTAAGGGCATTGGTTTTTTTTTTTTTTTAAATAGAATCTTTTTTATGAAAAAAAAAGTAATTGATTTTTTTGACAACTTTTTTATATATCTAATAATAGTGGTATCAAAACTTTCTAAAATAGTTCATTAATAAATGCTCTAGGAACACCCGTTAACCAAAACAAGGGATTGACTTCCTTCAGCAGGAACCAAATTCAAAGAAAGACACAATAGCCTTGACCACATCTCTTTGAACAATGGACCAAGAGATTTAAAGAATTTAGTTGTAAACCTAATACCCATTAGGATTTAGAGATGTATGCCCTTTACAAAAAATAGAACACATTTGACCTCTTCTGGTGTGACATTTGAGATAAGGTGCTCTCTTTGCTTACATGAGATTTGCGAATTCAACAAAATAGAAACTCTTAGTAGAACAGGGATCAAGAAATAAGGATTGAGGACCTAGGAGTTGCTTATAGAAATTCACATCAAGTTTTTTCAATTGTATTGAGCCGATATCAATGCCCTTCCCTATTCATTCTTTAAGTTCTTGACTAAAATTTTCAAAGTTCTAGTATTTACAAAGTTCTTACCTAAAATTTTCAAAGTTCTAGTATTTACAACTTACAACTTTGTGGGGGGAAAAAAATAGAATACAGTTCTGGTCCTTCAGATTTAGCCAACTAATTTTGGACTTTGGCTTCAAGAATGCTTCCTTGGCATTACTAATGGACACATAGTTGTACAAGGACTCTTTTTTCCTTTGCAATAAGATTGAAGTTCCCTTGAAAGGATAGGAATTGGTTTTTTAGTTTTTACCGTTATAAATCCAACCTAGTCCTCTTAACCCTTTGCCTAACATTGCCAAAGTTCTCTTTATTAACTATTTTTTGCACCGCTTTGATTGCCTTTAACTTTGAGTAGAGTTGAAACGTATGTGAGAACCTGCACATCACAATGACAACTTAAATTATCAATTAACAATACTAAAAATAACAATATCAATATCAATAACAATAACAAGGCTTCATGCTCAAGAAGATTTAAACATTAATAATGATTATATCTAAATAATAAATGCATCAACAATTCGATCTCAATCGATGCAAGTATATTACAATGGACTAACTAATTATCACCCATCATCCGGTGGTTTCAGTACTTGGTTTCTCATGCTAT
This sequence comes from Quercus gilva, assembly GCA_023621385.1. Classification (NCBI taxonomy): domain Eukaryota; kingdom Viridiplantae; phylum Streptophyta; class Magnoliopsida; order Fagales; family Fagaceae; genus Quercus; species Quercus gilva. The sequence goes on along the minus strand of CM042482.1, from coordinate 6,861,902 downwards.
GTATCCAACACTTGTACTGGCATAACAACTAGTGCTAACATAATATGGTAGGTGCACTAAACAATCGCTTAGTCTCTTCTTTATAGAAATTAGTTTAGCCAATGATGTTTTTCCATAATCATCCATCCATCCAATTTTACTGTCACTTATGTCCTATTGCCTTTCACATTTAAGCCTTTTCTTCTTCTTTTTTTGTGCATTATTAGTAAGTTTTTGGACGTAAGTGTGATATATCATCTCATTGACAGTACCCTAAAAGGCGTAAGCTTCGCATTGACATTAGAGAAGACATGTTAGATTATCATATTTCCAGGTCTTCTAAAAGAAAATGTTACATATCCTATTAGTCAATATTGTATTTTTTACTAGTGTTATTTCCTTTATTTTTATCTTTATCTTACAACTAAATTTTAAAGTTCAATCTTTCTTTTAAGAAATTACCTGGCCGGGATCAATGCCCCAAATCAACAATCTGTTGAATGCCCCTTTGTCACTGGGGCAGGTCCATAAATTATCATCTTCACATATATTTTTAATTCGTGAGAGAGCCAACCATGCAGTCAATGTTCTTGTTGAAGCCTTATCAAAAAAAAAAAAAAAAAAAAATGTTCTTGTTGAAGCTCCGATTAATGTTCCAACTACCTGTAACAATAACAAGCAGTACAATATGTAAAAGATGAAACGAGTGGATTATCAGTCATGTTTTATGTAGATAAGTTATCCTTACCTGGATAATGAATTGTAATAATTGCGTGCAACTCTTATTTTCAAAAAACCAAGCCTCATCAAGATCATTATTGCATTTTCTACAAATTTTATGTTGTTCTTCTTCTTCTTTTTCCCCTCTTATGACTCAACTTCAAATTTTTTTTTTAAGAAGATTGTGACATATGAAATTATGTGCAGCTCTAATTTTTGAAAACCTACATTTGGAAATAATAATAATCATAGTAATAAATATTATATTTAAAATTCAAAAAAATATTATTATTAACAACAAAATAATAAAAATAACAATAACAATAACAATAATAAAATAGATCTTACTTGAGTCTCTCAATTAGAAAAAGAATCACAATCAATCTCTCACTCCCCCCCCCCAAAAAAAAAAAAATCACAATTGCAGGATCCACCCCCTAGATTTGAAATTGAGTGCAATACTAATTTAACATTTTGAAATTGACAAAGAATTTTTTTTAAGGTTTATATTCATAAGAAAATCAAGGTAAAAGAGAAAAAATTCTAGAAAATTTTCTCAAAAAATAAAATTTGATTTAATTTAATGAAAATAGTATATTTTTGCAAATTATCACGTGAATGCCTAATTTTTTTAAATGCTTTAAAAATTACAATCACTAATTGGTCGATTTTATTTCTCTTTGTGGTTATTACTTGTTATAACAGCAGATTGTGTGTGAAAACCTGCATGAATATGAGCAGATGAGATTGTTAATACCTTTTTGTTTAGTGAAGATATGGTTAATACCATAACTGTGTAAACCAAAGTTGTGACTTGTCCATAGGATCATTAGCAACTTTGTGACATGCCTTTCACATTTTAGCACCTGGCAAAGACACACGTGCCAACCATGTCAGTTGGTATAGGTGGAAATAAGAATTCTCTTGGTAAATAACAAAATAAATCATTTCCTCTTTTGCCTTTTGGATTTGTTGGTAGAATTTACCTTTCTAAAGGAGTAAGATGATTCTTTAGCTACTGTGCAAACACCCTTTCCTCTCTTAAAGCTTCAAAGTTGAAATCTAAAGAGTGATCCTTCCTGTCTCTGCAAAAACTATATGTTCAAATTTTGTCTGCTAAACAATATTTTAGTCACTGCCATGCTGTATTGTGGTATTTGTTATACTAAAATCCATGTTTGATAAGCATTTAAAAAAGTATTTAAAAAAAAAAAAAGGAAAAAAAAAGTAGGAAAGAAAATATGAGAGAGCTTTGCAATCATTCTGCGTGTAACATATGGGAAACAAAGAATATTGCAGTAGCTTATAGACGTTATACTGAAAAATTAATTAACAAATGTAACAATCCTACTAGCATACTTTATTGGTTCCCTTCTATATTTTTCCTTTTCACTTTTTCTTTTTCCTTTCCAAATAAGAAAATAGAAAGATACTCTAAGCAACATCCTTTCTGCATATATAATTGCTGGTACAATGAGTTGGCGACATTGCATTTGATCCATTAACAAACAAACAATAAACTTTAACCCAACATAAACTGTAACAATCATTGTCAGTGAAAGATAAAGTAATTTTTTTAGCTAAACTACTTCTAAATTCTAATTAACTTTTAACTTGTGAGGTATGTTATATTGATTTAATAAGTGGTAGGATATGGCTAGTGAATGCAATAGTAAATATTTATTCAAAGTTGTATTTAGCACAAATGACTGAGTTATGCACCATATATAGCTTAATCATCTAAGTGACAGGTGCCTTTTGACTGGAAATCCTGGAAACCGAGCCAGCTTTATGCTGATAACAAAGTAAGGGGCCACTGTAGTAATATAATCCTATCTTATTCATGGCTTTAGCTTTGTTTACACCCCCTTGCAAGCAAGGTACAACAAGGCTTTATTCCATCTTCTTCTTATTATATAAGGCCAAGATTGCGTAATTAAAAAACCATGCACACAAACCAAGTATATCCTTCTCTTGCTTATTGATATCCCAAATAAGCTTAGCCAGTACACAGCCTGCTCCCAGAGATGCTGCAAATGATTAAGAGTGATCACAGGATGTTCTCAGCATCTGATGATAGTACAATGATGAAGCAAATTCAGGCAACACATGCTCCTGATGGTCGTGAACTTGACGTCAAGCCTTTTCTCCATATCATTGAGGATATCTTGCGTCGTGCCAATCCTATCATTGATGGTGGTTTCCATGTATTACTCTTTCCATTTTCTCTTTTTGCTATGTTAGTTCACTTGCACTTGGCCTTATTGTCTAGTTAAAAAAATGCAAACAAAATAACATTCAATGGTTTTTATTGTTGTTATTCTTAGTAATTGATATGATGTTATACTATGTAGGGTACTCAAGAACATGTCGATCATGTGGAGGACAGTGCTAGTCTGGCTAGTTTTGATGGCATTCTTGAAGCATTGGCTTACATCATACATAAAATTTCCTGCGAGGTTTATTTTGCGACCTGAGTCAAGATATTCTCAACTTTTATCATATTCCACTCCTGTGCCATTCTGTTGCTAATAAAAAATGCTTTTCATACTAATAGTCTAATAAACTCTTCTACAGAAGCAAAACCAATACTTTCTCTTCCTCTCTTTTTATGGGAAAAGGTACTTCTCTCCAAAAAGAGAGTAGTCCTCTGAGGTGCTTACATAGCACACGTCTTTGCCATTGATAAAGACAGAAACATGTATACACTAAGCACTTGCCTTTTATGCTAGTGCGATTTAACTTTTGAATGAACATAATACCCTCTTAAACAATTAATGTATTTATGTGTGTGTGTGTGGACTGTGGATGCTCATGTTGCAAATTGAGAATTTTTCTTTTTCAAAAAAATTATTTTTATAGTTACTCTTTCTTTCTTTCCTTTTTTTTTTTTTTTTTTTTTTTGAACATCCCTCTATTGACCAAATGATCATTTTGAGTTGCCTATTAAAGTAATCAGCTTATTGCCTAATTCCATGCTGAACTTGAGAAGATTAAGCCTTTCCAGCATAATGTGATAGGCTAATCACTAGTTCAAAGTACAAAACCACAGTTTCATCAGTTAAGGCTAATCTCTTGTGCGCTAGGGTGTGTAATTTATGGTTCTAATGATGCTATCTGTTGCTGTTTAACTTGGCTTATTCAAGTGAAGTTTTTATTCCCCTCTTACTAAATTATTGGAAGAAATGAAACCAGGTGAATGATTTTTACATATTTGTTACCAGATATCATGTAAATGCTCTGGTGGTGGAGATGCACATGCAACAACTATGGTGTTATTCAACACCCTTACGAGCTATAGTTGGGATGCAAAAGTGGTTCTCTCACTAGCAGCTTTTGCTGTGAATTATGGGGAATTCTGGCTCGTAGCTGAACTTTCCACAACAAATCCACTTGCCAAGTCCGTGGCATTCCTTAAGCAACTGCCCGACATCATAGAGCATTCAAACTCTTTGAAACCCCAGTATGATGCACTTAAGAAACTCATCAAGGCCATGATGGATTTAACTAGGTGCATTGTTGAGTTCAAGGAGTTACCACCTCAGTACATTTCACATGACACACCAGCAATGTCAACTGCCATAGCTCATATCCCTGCTGCTTCCTATTGGATCATTAGATGCATAGTCGCTTGTTCCTCACAGATTGCAAGCCTTATAGGTTTGAGACATGAGTAAGTCTTCCATGATCAAGAAAGCTCAATCAATTTTATATGAATGCCATATGTAGATATATCATATATGACACCCTTTCTATGCTGCTTTTAGGTATACTGCATCAACCACTGAAGCATGGGAACTATCAAGCTTGGCTCATAAGGTCAACAATATACACGAGCACCTCAAGAAGCAACTCGCTCTCTGCTATCAACAGATAGGTGGGTCGTTAACATTCATGTACTCAAAATCATATTACATAGACAAGCTAATCGGTTCAAATTCTTGAAGAATACTCTTTATCTTTTTGAGAAACCAGTGGTGTATCTAGGACTAACACGAGGAAACAATGAACTTTGTTGTGTTTACCTCCCATACTATATTTAGCAATTTTTGAAAACCAATTAATCATTTAGGAATTAATTGTATTTCAACTTAATTACCAGTATTTTTTATTTTTTATTTTTTTAACATCTACCATGGAATGCAGATGAGAAGAGACATCTAGAATACTATCAAAATCTCGTCCACCTATTTGAAACACCACATCTTGATAATATGAAGATTCTCAAGCCATTGTTAAACCCCAAGGATGAGCTGCAACCACTGGTGATTGGTTCAACCAAGACAAGGGTTTGTTCTCAAATCACCTTTTCATTAACTTAGCTCAATTTTTAGCTTGTAAATATAAAACAGTTGAGTTCTCTGTTGGCACAAACAGGCAAACCTTGAAGTGCTAAGGAAGAAGCATGTTTTACTGCTCATATCGGATCTTGATATCTCCCATGAAGAAGTTCTCTTTCTTGATTCTATGTACAAGGAGCCGAAAAGGCCAGAGATCCAATATGAATTGGTGTGGCTCCCAATTGTGGACAGGTTGACCCCTTTGAATGAAGAGCATCAACATATATTCGAGCATTTGCAGTCAATGATGCCATGGTATACTGTGTACGATCCTTGGATCATTGAAACAGCAGTCATTAAGTATATCAAGGAAGAGTGGCATTTTGCAAAGAAGTCAATTCTAGTGGTATTGGATCCACAAGGAAAGGTGGCTTCCCGGAATGCACTTCACATGGTTCGGATATGGGGAAATCATGCCTTCCCTTTTACTAGTGAGAAAGAAGATGCTTTATGGAAGTTGGAAAATTGGAAGCTTGATCTACTTGTTTATGGCATTGATGTAGAAATACCAGATTGGGTATGTCCACGTTCACAACCTTCTACTCTTGCTTTTGCATACTTGTATGTGTGTATCTACTTATCTACTTATTTACACTAACAATACATGTGGTGATGGAATTTTTTTATTAAAGGTTTGTACTCGTGCGTGCATATATATATGCACTTTTTTTTCTTATTAACTCACTAATTATAGTACTAATATGTAGCTTCTTTCTTTACCAGATAGCAAAAGGGAGAGTTGTATGCTTGTATGGAGGTGAGGACATTAACTGGATCCGGAAATTCACAACTACTGCAAAAGCTGTAGCTGAGACTGCTGGGATCAGCTTAGAATTGGTTTATGTAGGAAAGAACAATGCCAAGGAGAGGTTGCGGAAAAATATTGCTACTATCAATGCAGAGCAGCTTAGTCACTACTGGCCTGACATCTCATCAGTTTCATTATTTTGGGCACGACTGGAAAGTATGTTGTACTCAAAATTGCAAAAGACTATCGAAAATGATTACATAATGCAGGAGGTCATGACTATGCTTAGCTTTGATGGTAGTGATCAAGGATGGGCAATATTATTTAGAGGATCAGATGAAATGGCTAGGGCCAAAGGAGACTTGGTTCTAAGAAGCCTGATAGAGTTCGATGAGTGGAGAGAGGAAGCTGAGCTTAATGGTTTTGTACCAGCGCTCAAAGATTACCTACAAAAACTTCACACCCCACATCATTGCAACCGCCTTATCCTTCCTGGGATTGATGGGGGCATTCCAGAGAGGGTGGTATGTGCAGAATGTGGCCGTCCTATGGAGAAGTACTACATGTACCGTTGCTGTACTGACTAGATGACATGGTTGAGCATGTTACTAATATCCATGTTTATTGTGAAAGCCCATTTTGTTATCTTGGTTAATTGGAATGATTGGTAGTGTGATCCCTCTACATGAAATGTAGTATTTCTGTTCTAGTAATGATGTTTGTGTGAAATGTCAAGACTCTAGGAACCATTTTGGGTAGTTGAGTCTGTGACTAATTAATAAAGTGTGCTGTGGGAATTTGGTATAAATATACTGATGCTTTGAAGGCCATATTTAGTAATAAAATATTTCTCTCTCTCTCTCTCTCTCTCTCTCTCTCTCTCTCTCTCTCTCTCTCTCTCTCTCTCTCTCTCTCTCTCTCTCTCTCTCTGAAAAAGATCAATTTTTTGTGCCCTGCTAAAAGCTTTAAACTTATAATGAGTTTTTAGTAACAAATATGTAAATCTCACTACAAATTGTATTTGGGGATTGACCATGCCTTTGTCAAGGCAACAAAATTGCCCTAAAAAAAATCTAGTAACTAAAATTTTAAGTTCATAATTTGAAATAGAGACAAAGAACTCATTTCATGTAGAGATCTTACATTGGAAACACCAAGAAATACCATTTGACCTAAAGGTCATTGGCAACACGTATATACATAGTTATAATATGTTTGTTAGCATATTAAATGAAACATAGAAGATATGATCTTAAATGCTAGCTCCAAACACCCTGTTAAAAGCAAAAGGTTTAAATCAATATATATCTATATAAATCTAAATGCTGAAGAGTAACATTTAATATTTTTATGCTAAGGTCGAGCCAAATTAGCAATCATGTCATTACTATTCTTTTTCCTGAAATTCTCCTACAATTTAAAAATAGTTTTCCTAAATATTAAAATACTAATAAAAAAATAATTATTCACAACCTTTCTCCACCATAGAGCCAAATCTTTATAGCTTTAATTCCATCATAAAGCCCAAATCCAAGCTTGTGTTTCATGGTTTCAATTTTGTGTTTCATTGTTTCAATTTTAAACACGGCAACCCTTTGTGTTTCATGGTTACAATTTTAGCTAGTAACCCTTTGTGTTCCACGGTTACAATTTTGAATGGCAACCCTTTGTGTTCTACAGTTACAATCTCAAACGGCAACCCTTCAACTTCCTAACGCTAGGCTTTAGCTTTTTAGCTCCCTCATCTCATCCTCTCCTCACACTATATTAATATTGAGACCACAGCGCACTTTTGGCACAATGTTCACTCCACAAGTATAAGTGCTTGTGGGGTGTGAGGAGGCAAAGGTCGAGGTTCAAGTCTCCAAAAGGGAGCTTTACACACATATACACTTTGATTATGTTAGAGTACGTAAAATTTCTATCTTGTATCAAAAGAAAAAAAATATTGAGAAGCTAGATGATTCAGTTCAAGTAACTCTAAATCCCAGTTGATCTCTATTCTTGTGACTGCGTTTCATAATAGTTCAATGTAAGGAATAGATTAATAGTATTATTTCTTTTGATTGCTGTTTTTTTTTTTTTTACTACCTCTTTTGTGTTGTGGGTGTGCGATACATTATTTATTTGTTTTTGTACTTATATATATGATTGTTTGTTTCTGTGTTTAGAATTGATTTGGGGTTTTTTTTTTTTTTTTTTTTTTTTTTTTTTTTTTTTTTTTTCATGTTTGAATTGAATATTTGAGATTGTAACGTTATTGTTTTATATGGTGTAATCAGTGTGAAGCTGTAAATAGGTGCCCTGTGTGATGAGTTTCTTAATTTGATAAGAGGAGTATATGAATAAAAAAGGTCATATGATTGACACATCCTACTAAATTACCAATGCAAAATATTCAATAGAATATTTCGTCTAAAACCATTTCAGTATTAGTTTTGAATTATTGAATAGAATAAAATATATTCCAAATTATTTTGAAATTCTTTTTATGAACTCCGTTACCATTATATCAAAAAAAAAAATCGAAAATCACAACTATTTATACAACTTTAACAACTAATTGCCACTAGACGAGTTGTAAGTGGGGGAGATGTGGACCCCACATGGACTAACTACTTTTTTCCACCAATCGTAATTCATTACATGGCAAGTTGTGGCAAAAATATGAAGGAAAATGACAATAGTAGACTAATTTTAAGTCTTTCTATGTTTGCTTAAACTCTTGTAATATTTATCCTTCCTTTAGGCCATTTTTAGTTAGTTGAATGTTATATGTGTATTTAATAAAACGCGTATTGCACCTTTTGGCTGAAACATATGCGTCCCATTTCGTTCAATTGGAAAGGAAACAGCAAACAAACTTTTTATTGAATTTTACAAACGTACACTTATTGTACACGTAAGTTATGCATACACACTATGTAAAATTACAAATTCCATTTGTACTATTATATCAGGGCCACCAAACTACCAAACATCTCCAATTCCACTGCTTTAAAACTAGTATATATAAAAAGAGAGACCTCATGTGAGAGTGTATGAGAGTGTGTGAGCTCTTGCCATATGACGCTTTAATTTTGCATTTAGCTTTTTAAACCTTTTTCATTAAGTTTTTTTAACTGTTACCTAATAGATCACAATAATTTATTTTTACTGTTAAATAAAATATGGGTTATTATTGACAATTACTCTAAAAAATGGACTACCTTTTAAAAATAAACTAAACCTTATGAAAAGCCCAATTCTATTTATTACTTTACATATTATGATCTACGCTTGACCCTCTCCACGTGTAGGTGAAAGGCTTTGCATGTTATAAAATCTATTCTTTTATATATCCCCGTCTCCTTAAGAATCAAAAAGTTATGCTTCTATAATTTCTCTCCCTATATTTACATTTCATTTCAAAAAAGTATGATCATTTTCAAAATTTCATGTTCCTCTTAAATAGTTTATTTATTTATTTATTGTTGAATCCCAAATATTATGTTCATTTGAAGTATATAGTTTAGCTCTCTAAAAACTATCTATACTTTCAATAATAAAAAAACCAATTGTTAACCCACAGAAAAAATATTGTTTTGTTGTTCAATCCCATAATATTATGTTCATTTAAAGTATTTAGTTTAGCTGTCGCTATAAATTGTTTGTAATTCAATAAGAAAGGAAATTAAATAATAATAATTGTTAACACAGAAAAAAAAAATATTGATTTGTTTGTTGAATCCCAAAATATTATATTCATTTGAAGTATTTAGTTTATAATTCAATAAGAAAAAATTTATTAAAAAAAAAAAAGTTGTTAATCCACAGAAGAAAAAAAAAAAAAAAACAAAACAAAACAAAACAAAACAAAAAACAAAAAAACAAAACAAAACAAAGGAAGTATTTTTCAAATACCTTTTCCAAAGAAGGCGTATGATCATGTACAAGAAAAAGATTGCATAGATGTATTACACAAACATAGAGTTGTCAAAGAAATTTGGAGGTGTAAGTCATAGGAGTAAAAAGCCTAATGACATAGCAATGATCCATGATTATGATAGTTGTAATAGAACAAGACTTAATAAGCAAATGGTACTAAACCTTAACTATACTCGGGAAAGTAGTTCAAATGATAAATGTTCACGGTGATCAACCCCTTCACTTATAAATGTTTTTTTCTCACTTGGTTGTTGGGCTTAATAGTGATGTTTTTTCTTTTTGCTAAACTAATGGTGATGTTGCTACTACAACTACTATGCAAGAATTTGGGAGACATCTTCCCAACAAATGTTAGTGCCTTGGATGAGCATACAACTAAGCTTACAAGTACTAATTTAATAATTGTTCATGATTGTACTAATTCAACAATTAGCTTGGTTAGAGTATCTATATGTATGGCTGTGACATGCCTAAAAGTATATTGAATCTTCGCTTAGGCTAAAGTATAGTCAAGCTTGATGTATTCATAAAACATGATAGTGATTAAAAATAAATATTTTCTTTGACAGAGGTTTGATCAAAATAAATTCTTAAAATTACCCATATGTGTTTTTTTTTTTTTTTTTGTGTTTTGTCAAAGTTACATTAACACTTACGATTTTTGCAAACTCAACAAAATTACTAGGATTCGCAATTTTGAAGCTCCGTCAACTATATGACTTTTTTTTTTCAACTTGCATATCAATATTTGATAGAAGTAAGAGCACTGAATGGATTTATTTAAATTTTGAAAATATGTTGCAACGTTTCAGTTTAGCTTTTTATTTATCTTAACCATGTAAGGAAATAATCAATAAATGAGGAGCTTATGTTGCATGGTCATAAAGATAATTTCTTATATAATATTTTAAAATAAATTTATATTGTGCCCGTGCATTGCACAGGACATCAGCTAGTTAAATTTTAAAAACCAATATATCAACAAACATGGCTTTTTCACTCGGGAAACTGTTAAACAAGTAAAATCATCCTAACCTCCTTCCCTCTGTTTATCACATAAATCAAGTCCAACAAAATATCAAAATGGTAGCTCAGGTATAAGTTATCAGGTTAAGACTATAAAGGAAACTGAGCATATCAAAGTGAGATAAGAAGCTACTTAGAAGAATCATTTTCTATAATTGAGATGGGAAGAGTGTGAGTCTGTGGTTGTTTTCCCTGTCATCTCTTAGAGGCCATATATGTTTATTGTAATAAGGGCATTAAGATTCAGCAATTCAATATTTAGTTTGACCCTTTAAATTCTAAAAAATGGTCAAAATTTAAATACAGCTCCTTAGGTATTGTACTTTAAGTTCCCTAGTTAAGTTCAACCACATGGTTACATTGATCAATAAAACACATGGTTGAATCTAATTTCCTCGAAAAAGATAATATTTTTTTTTTACTGCATTAGTTAATACAATCATGTAATTAAGTTCATTCAGAAAGCCTAAGATACAATATCTAAAAACAATTGTATCTAAGTTTAAACCTAAAAACAATACCCCACTTTTGCAAAGGTTTTGAAAGTAGTTAGCCAGTCCATTATTTGGACCAGGCAAGTGATGAGTGAGGACAGTACATCACTGGAAATCATTCCAATGTTCAACATCACACACTTCCAGATGGGAGGAGAGCTACCACAGATAGATTCTGCAGGCCAATGATTTAAAAAACCAGGTTAAAAAACATAGAATAGAGTTCTTCCTAGGAAGACATTGAATTCAAAGGAATGTATAAAGAACACTATTACAAAGTTGACATGGGAAGGATGACAATTACTTATTCACAAGCCATTTTGATGGCACCACTTGTCAACATGAACTCTCGTTCCACCTCCCTTCCCTTCATTTTTTTTCCTATTTCCCCTTTCCTTACTCATCAATTTTTCAGAGACTAGACTTTCGAAGTCAATGTCAATATAATAATAGCAGTATTTGACATTTCAACCCTGTGCCTGAGAAATTTCCATATCTGCTATTCAAACCTACCTATCATAATCTTCTAAAAAAAAAAAACCTACCTATCATAAGAAAAAAGCAACCTATGGACTGTCGGTTTGTCTTAATAGGCAAAAGAAGAAAAACAAAATCAGTTATTATTACATAATGTTTAATACCAATAATTACTGTCATTTTTAGCAGTACTTCTAATAATTCAATTCTGAAATCAAGCAGGTAAAAAAAATCCTACAGTTTAAATGTAATTGTAAGGCTTACAAAATTCCTATTAAAGTATGCCAATGACAGTAAACAAAAGCTCTCATTAAAACAAGGAACAAAATCTATGATTGTTTTATGTTTCTTAGTTCTTTTCCCTTCTTCTTGGTACCTTGTCTTGTCCATTCCATGCACACCAAATTTAGCATTACATAATGGCTATAATTATAAGCAAAGCTCTTTGTGGGGCCCCGAATGTTTAAACCACCCCGGCCCACTCCATAGCCGGCCCAAGGCCCGCGCTGAGGAGAGTTGGTAGGCCGAGGGTAAAAGGGAAAATCCCAAGCCCCCCAGGGGTCTCGCCGAGGATACCCACCTCCTCGGCGAACCGACGTTGATAAAGGGAAAATATCTCCCCTTCATTAAATGAGTTTCACCAACATTCTGGCCGCTTTAATGGTGAAGTGACCAGCGAGCCCAGATACCTTGGTCATTCCAACTAATAGAAAGCCTGCAAAGACGGCTGAGAACTAACATAAAACCTGCAAAAGCAGATGATGGGACAAACCCTTATCTACAGTAACCGGATGACCAACAGATGGACGGCTGAGATTAACTAAAACAATACTATATAACCAAGAGGATTCCCAACGCAAAAGGGAAGGAATGAGTAAAAAGAAAAGGGAGAGACTATCTACCAACTCTAAGAAAAATAGATCCTCGGCCTGAGCCGAGGACAAGTATGCATCGTAAAACACATAGTCAAAGTGATGATCATTCCTTACAAAAACATTTGGCCAAATTTCTTTGAGAATATTCCTATGAACTTCATAACATCTATTGTCTATTACAAACTTCATATTCCTATGAATTTCATGACATCTATTATCTGTTACAAACTTCATGTTAACTGTCGTTTACTTCGATATTGCCAAGCCCTTTTTACCCACCCTCTACAAGTTTTTATTGTTAAGGGTCCATTACAAATTGAGTCCCTACACTCTTATTGAAGCTTTTTTTTAAACTCATTTCTCATAAGTTCCATCATGCACATCATAAACAAAATCACCTAAAAAATTGGAAGAAAGTCCCTTTCTTTTTTTCTTTGCATGGAATTCATAACTCTTCTTCTTCCTGTTTTTTACTTTTTTGATTTGTGGTAAAGAATAAATTACTTCTTCATTCCCTTGCCATCATTACTTATCTAATAGCTTCGGAATACTCAGAGATTCTCCACTAGATATTATTATATCTTGCTTTATCTTGTGGTTATATTGGGGCAATCACTTAAATTGTTAGATCTCTAAGACTATGATGGCTCTGGTGACTTATTAATAAATAATGAAACTAAAGCCATCCTGCAAAAGACTATATCATCTTTAAATATGTTAAATATGTTGTCCAATGAAATGTTTTGACACTGGTGATGGATTATAATGGTAGAGCATTCTTAATACATGTCATGGAATTTGTCTTAATACAAATAGAATAATGTGTTTGAACAACTACACAAGGCAGTGAGATCTTTAAAGAGGACACAGTTTTTGAAAACATCACTTCCTTTTGTTATATTTTCTTTCTTTTTTGCACTTTATCAAAGAGAGGCTAAAAGCCTTTTTTTTTTTTTTTTTTTTTAAAAAACCCTTATTGCTATTGGTCCAGACTAACATCAACCAAAAAGATTCTTTTGTTATTTCATTTTTTGTTGGCCATGAACCAAGCAAGCTTTATCACCAGAATAGACAGCATTAAAAGATTTTCCAGGAAAGAACGCAAATTATTATCAGCAAAAATTGTTTAGAATTACTCATATTTCTCCAAAAATAAACAAAATCAAGATTGTTTCACTTCTTCTATGCTTAAGGACTTCACAAAGAATCACAAACTAGTACTTCAATAAATTTCAAATGGAAAATTGCAAAGGGTACTATCAAAAATATTAAAACAATTAGGTTTTTTTTAAATTAAAAAAAAAAAAACAAACAAGAGTATTCAGACATTCTCAAATATCTTATTAATTCCTTAAATGTATGCAGTCCCCCCATCTCACACATTGAATGGTCCCAAGACAAGAAGTAAGAAGTTTCGAACTTAAGATTTCATAGTTTTCATGAGGTTTTAAGAAACACGTAGCCAACCTTTTTGATTAAAACTATCAAATGTCTACAATGAAAAGCTTTTGTCCCAAGTGTGAACAAACGACACCACCGGGTGAGTCTGTTGGCCCAAGTAGTACCCGGTCTTCTTAGTGACCTTCACCTAAGAGGTTCGAGCCCCTGCATAAACAATTACCCAAGCAAAAAAAAGCGTGAACAAACGACAAAAAAGTCACTTTGACGTTACAAAGGGGGTAAGGCAACCGTGAAATCAATTAACATGTTGATCTAGACACACCTTTGGTTACGGCTGAATGAATCAACGCTAATGCAGTAAAAACGTGTGGACTCACTTTTCTACAAACTGCAGAGCTTTTTTTCTCTCTTTCTTTTTCTTTTTGGGTCCAAATTACTCAGCTGGAGAGCCTTTTTCTTATATATAAAAAATAAAAATAAAAATAAAATCAAGTACTTGGCTGGAGTTTGTGAGGATGATTCTTATCCATTTCCCACTTGACTCGAGAGTTGGGAACATCAATCAATGTTTGGTTGTTTATTATTTGATTCAAAGAATCAACATAGCAATTGCAAGTTGGCCCCACAAAGAGAAAAACACTTTCCAACAATCCAAATCATGCTAAAGACTGTATGAAATACAAACGCAACGCGGTTATCGTAAGGTTTGGGTCGGAAAATCAAAATCTAGTAAAAAGATTCCCAAAAAGTCTGAATATCCTCTTATTAGTAAAACAAAATCCTAAATAATTTTCCGCCAAGAAATTTCGCTATAAATAAAATCTTTATCTTTTTTTTTTTCCCTTTGAACTTTTAATATTGGACAACAAAATTTATTTTTGGTGAAATATCAATTTATGCAAATTGATATTTCATCTTACATAAATTCTTTATCTTTATCTATTTTGGAAAAGTAAATTTAGAATCACAACAAAAATATCAGTTACATAATTCAAATATAAGATGGCATCAATGTAATTGTTAATTGTTCCAAACATACATATCGCATCTATATTAATTATTTTGGTGGAAAAATCAAACCTAATTTTTTATTTATTTATTAAACCTGATAGAGACTATAGAAACATTCTCTACTTACTAAAAAGAGTCTTATTCCAAATCCGATTTCTCCCCCTAATAATTGTAGATATCATTTTCATTTTCAAGATCAGCAACGCGGAGCAAGTAAACATAAATGAATTTCCACTTTCATTAATAGGCCAAACTATTATTTTAATTCTGAACATTCAATTTCATATCTAAAGTTTTGAAAATGGCTTAATACTTTAATAATGTCACCCGTCTTTAGTTATCATCAAACTCCTTCAAACTCTTTGATCTAACTACTAAATTGAATCATTTCATTTTTCAGAAACCAATTAACTTCTTAAAAAAGTAAGGTATCTATTTTTTGCTAAGAAAAAAATGGTTAAGAGGAGGCAACCAGAATAGTTTCTTATCTATGCGTTATCATAGTAATATCATACCTATTAAGTTCGGGTTTGGAAGCAAGGAAACTAGTGAACCATAACTATTATCGCAGCCCCACAAGGCACTAGTGGCCATTGAGCTGGGATGTGGGATTTTATCCAAGCACTTCTTATTGTGGAATTCAAATTTGAAACCTCCACCCTTCAGACCACTTGGAAATAATCCCAATAACCACTAGACCACCACTTTTGATAATTAAAAGAAAAAGGTATCAGTAATATTGAATCATTATTATTTAATTTGGAGTAATTGATACACTCAAGACGAAATTAAACCAATAATTTATAAGAATTGACATTCATCCTAATTGATATGTTATAGTTTCAAATAAATATTTATACCGCTATTCTCTTACTTATTAGTATGATAAAAAGGATTCAAATTCATATTCTCCTTATTTAGAGAATCAAACAATATTATTTAACAAAAAAACTCTTGATTCATGCCACATATTGTGGATTCGGAACTAACATGCATTAGTGTATAAAAATGAAACTAATATATTTATTAGTGTTAAAAAACATACCCCGTATATAAGTCGTCCGAAATTGTAGAAAATTAGCAACCTGGTGATTGGCTGGTGGAAGTCTCTCACTTTATGTCGCTATCAAGACGTAAATTATTATCTGATCCAACGGCCCACAATGGCCTAAAGACTTGTCTTAGTTTCTGTTGACTTGACTTGCGGTAAACCCCCGAGTGTTGACTAGAGACTTCTCAGAAGCTTCATTTCATTTTCTTAATTCACCCAAATAACAAAAAGAAAATTTTCATTCTTTATTCTTCGATGAGAGTCATTAATTTAAAATATTGGGAGTGCTGGATGGTCTTAGACCCCTCAGAAAAATAGTAAACAAAGAAAGCTTAAATGAAATACTATGATTTATATATATATATATAAGCTTTTTTGAGAAATCTTACTCGTACAAAGCCAAGTATATGTAAATTGAAAATTAAACACATGGCTTCAATTTACGTATTTTTCTCTTCTCTTCGAATTTAACTAGAGAAGTATATGTATTTTCATTTTACATATTCTTCTCTTCAGACGAGTAAATTGAAAAGTTTACTTGAGACTTTTTTGAAAAGCTTTTCTAAGAAGTGTTTTCAATTTACGTATTCTTCCCTTAGAACGAGTTAAAAAAATAAAAAAATACTATGATTGATTAAAACAATGAGACAATGAGTACAAGGCACTTTTTTATTATTATTATTAATAGAAATGGACCATTTCCTAATTAAAATTCATTTTTTGTAAATATAAAAAAGTGTGTTGATATCACTTTATTAAAATTTATGTCAAAATTGAGAAAATTCTAATACTACATAATTTAAAAATCAGTCATTTGCTTTGAAACCGATAATATTGGTTATTTTAATTGAAAGAAAATAAAAAATGAATAAACTTAATCTTATATGGTATAACTATGAAGTTTAATGAATGAGGCAGCATACTTGAGTTCCTTGGACAGCATGATCATCTTCTAATCTCCTATCACTTGCTAGATAGTAAAATGGATCAAGATCCTATCAGTTTCATTCTATATGAAGAAAGCTTATTGAAATTTAACTTTCATGAATTCAAAAAGGTAAATAATGTCACGTTGTTCAAAATTTTATTACATAAAAAAAAAAGAGGATAATAATTATTTTTGAATGACATTTTATTATATTTACTCTAAAATTTGTAAACTACTAAATCTTTACTATAAATTAGACTCTCTCCATTTCAAAACAAATGAAGAATATCATTTTTTTTTTCATAAAATCTAATTTTGCATTTATAAAGAAACATTATTGCAATATTGAAAAAATCAATTAAATTGTCTAATTTATATTTTATTGTTTAATTGTTTTGGCCCTCTTATATATATAAGAGGAGCCCAAGCAGAGGCCACTCACTCCGTAATTTATTTCCAAATAACTTAAAGGAACAATTTTTAACACCATATGATGTTAACAAAAATATCAAAATTTTGACTCTATCAATATATTTCACCAATTAAAAGAATTATTATACTTTCTATCGGAGTACATTAAATTTTAAACCAACCAAAAAGTACAAAAAATTATGACCCCAACGAACCCAATAATCAAATCCTAGTTTTATCAACAAAAAAAAAAAAGAATCAAATCCTAGTCAGCACGTGAAAAATGGAAACCAAAGTCCATCTGCATGGGCTCCACATCCAAATTTTTCTACACGGCGGGCGCTTATAAAAGTTAAAAACTACGAACGAGTAACAGCCAGAAACTCTTCCTAAGCTGACCAATTCAAATCTCCCTGTAACACAAAACACACAGCTCTGCCGGAAATGGCAGCCTCTCCAAGCAAAACCCACCTCTCCCTTTTCACTTTCTTTTCCTTCTTCCTCATCATTCAAGCAAGATTGATTCTGAACCGTTCTGATCTCAAAGCCCTCTCCATAATCCAAAAAGACTTGGGTCTTAACTGTCAACATTACCACTCTACCAAACCATGCAACACCCCTGGTGTCATTTGTGAGAGGAGACTCTCAGACAACCACACCTATGAGCTCAGAGTGACTAGACTCGTCTTTAAGTCCCAACAGCTCGCCGGGTTTCTGTCCCCATCAATCGGACGGCTTTCTGAGCTCAAAGAGCTCTCTCTGTCTGAAAACCATCTAGTTGACCAAGTACCATCCCAGATAGTTGACTGCCGGAAACTTGAAATTCTCAGCCTCCAAAACAATAAGTTTTCTGGGGATATTCCATCTGAATTATCCTCACTTATTCGCCTTCGAGTTCTTGACCTTGCTTCCAACAAATTCTCTGGGGACTTGAGTTTCTTGAAATATTTTCCCAACTTGGAAAATCTATCTCTCGCAGACAATCTCTTTACTGGGAAAATTCCTGCTTCTATTCGTTCTTTTCGGAATCTCCGGTTTTTTAACATCTCAGGAAATGAATTCCTTGAAGGTTCAATGCCAACGATAAACCGGGGTGAATACTCAGAATCTGATGTTCCCAAACGATACATTTTGGCTGAGAGTCCAACTAAAAGCAGCAATCATTCTACAAATACATCAGCTTCAAGTCATAAAGCCCCCATTTCAACTGCTCCGGCTCCTTCTCCGCAAGCATCACCTCGCCATCACAGAAACAACAAAAGGAAGCTAGCTGGTTGGATACTTGGATTCCTGGCTGGAGCGTTAGCCGGAAGTATATCAGGGTTCATCTTTTCTTTGATATTTAAGTTGCTGTTGGCTGTTGTAAGGGGTAGAGTGAAAGACGCAGGTCCAGCAATCTTTAGTCCTTTGATCAAAAAGGCAGAGGACCTAGCTTTCTTGGAGAAAGAAGATGGCCTATCTTCATTGGAACTCATAGGAAGAGGTGGGTGTGGAGAAGTTTACAAGGCTGAACTTCCAAATAGCAATGGGAAAATGATTGCCATAAAGAAGATAGTTCAGCCTCCAAAGGATGCAGCAGAATTGACTGAGGAAGATAGTAAGCTTCTGAACAAGAAAATGCGACAAATTCGATCTGAGATTAATACTGTGGGTCAAATTAGGCACCGCAATCTTCTTCCTCTATTAGCCCATGTGAGTCGGCCTGATTGCCATTACCTCGTGTATGAGTTCATGAAGAATGGTAGTTTACAAGACATTTTGAATGATGTTTCAAACGGGAATAAAGAGTTGGACTGGTTTGCTCGTCACAAGATTGCACTAGGAGTGGCAGCAGGGCTTGAATATCTTCACTTCCACCACAGCCCACGTATAATTCATCGGGATCTCAAGCCTGCAAATGTACTTTTGGATGATGACATGGAAGCTAGAATTGCCGATTTTGGGCTAGCCAAAGCAATGCCTGATGCTAATACGCATATCACAACTTCCAATGTGGCAGGAACTGTGGGTTATATATCACCAGAATACCACCAAACTCTGAAGTTCACAGACAAGTGTGATATCTACAGTTTTGGGGTGTTACTAGGGGTTTTGGTAATGGGAAAGCTCCCATCTGATCAGTTTTTCCAAGAGACACAGGAGATGAGCTTGGTGAAATGGTTGAGGAATGTGATGACATCAGATAATCCTAGACAAGCAATTGATTCAAGGCTCATGGGAAATGGATTTGAGGAGCAGATGCTCTTAGTTTTGAAGATTGCTTGCTTTTGTACACTGGATGACCCGAAGCAAAGGCCTAATAGTAAGGACGTTAGGTGCATGCTTTCTCAGATCAAGCAATAAGTATGCAAGGGTAGGTCTGAGGATGACCGAGAATAATGGTGCCATGTGACAACTGTTATGTTTAATTAGATCAATTATATTTCCAATGCATCTTTCTGTGTTAAATGATTGTACCTTTTTTCTTCATGTTGATTTACACAATGTAAACCAAAATGATAGTATGTCAAAAATGTAGCATAAATAGCATATGCTGCATTAGGTTATAAATATAGTGGCTCATAAAGTAAAGGAAGATATTTAAGTTTATATATAGAATGAAGTGCAATGTTTAATATTTATTTCTTATTAACAGTTTAAATAATGAGCACTTCATGTTCAAATTTTAAGCCAGACTATCAAAGTGCAACTATGATAAATGTTGGTTATGAGAAAATTTCCATGCGCACAGTCAGGTTTAAGCCAGACTTAAACAAAAAGAAACTACTGTTTTAATGGAGACATAGAGAGAAACAGGGGTCAAGATAAATCCTTACACAGGTCTTCGGCAAAAATTATATCAACTAGACAGATTATCTAAGGGGCATTCTATTCTAACTTCCAACCAGAAGCCTCTTACTCCAGAAAAATCAGATTAGAAGTGTGTTTGTGCAAACTCTAAAATACACTATTCCAGATTCTTGTTTCACTCCCAAAAAAAAAAAGCAATTAGCATGTTGTAGTCCAAAATTAAGCAAATGCCCTAGGACAGTTGTGTTGAATGTTTTCCCAATCCTAAAATCACTCGGAGACACTACAAGGAAATGTCTTCTTCACTAGGCATTCCGGGAAGGCTATAATATTCATTACAGAAAAATTTTATAGATTTCAATAAAATGAAAGTTCCATGTAAGTGCTCTGCCTTTAGTTTTTCCTCCATTGGAAAAGACTGAAGTGCTTTCTAATGCAACCAATCAAGTTTCACATTACTTTCTTCTTTTCAGTCTTTTCCCCTTTCCCGTCAGGAAAGTCTGGTTCATTATTCCGTCATTTTCTCAAAGGCTGATTGTTAGTACACGCACCGTTGCACACGCCACACAAATTATTTTTTGAATTGAAATTGTGACTTCAAAACACGATTTCAATGCAAATTAGAATTGTGTGTACTTTGTGTGTAATAGACACTACCCTTTCTTAATAATGGGAAGAATATTCTAAGCACTACAGATAACAGTAAAGGAAGGCCTTGCTTTTACTCCTTGTGACAGTTTTTAATAACTTACATGGATGTAAGCATACACTACCAGAGAAGCCAGATAAAACAAAACATAAGTCAACCCTTCAACTCAAAGAGGATGACTAGTCCACCAACATTGTGTGAACAAAACAAAAAGACCATTTCTTTTATCAGGAGAGCAGATGGTAGAAACTGACCTGAAGGTTCACTGAACTAACCAAAAAAAAACACATGAAGATTCAACAACAAGAAGCAAGCCTTAGCCCCAAGACTTCGGGGTCAGGTATGTATCCTCAACAAACTAATAAGGGTCAGTGTTTTCCTTTTCGCCACCTAAGGATTCACTTGTGGAAAATAAATAAGCTTTCAGCCCAGCAGACTCGAAAGAAATATGGACCAAGTCAACTTACCCCTCATTCAATTTCCTGAAGGAGTTAAACATCAGGCCTAACAATTTGAACAGTGACTTCTACATCCGTCATTCCGTTGTTAGGGTACACTCACTTTATTTCGAAGTAACTAGAAGTATAGTAATACTAGGCCCATGAATGATATCTTACTTGTCTAACTTACAAAGCTTCAAGGATCATTTATATATATAAATTAGTTGGCATCGCAAATTCATTTTATACTAAGAATCTTAATAAACAATATGAAGCGCACTACTATCTTAATCAAGCTTACTGAGAAGTAAGAAGGTCCACACCATAAACTGTGTTGATGGATAATAAATCAATGTGGACTAAACCTTCAATTAAAGTTCTCCATCTTATTTCCATGTAACAGACAAAGTACATCAGGTGCCCTATTTGGTACTGAAGAATTACATTTTACTCTCATATTGCATTTTCTCTTTTACAAAGTCACATGTTATAATCTCTACTATCTGAACAGGTTAGAAAGCACCCAAAAAAAACGAAACCCATATGAATATATCCCCTGGATTACCTTAAAAATCCAGAAGTAACTGCGGAAGAATCCTCTCCAAATGAGTCGCTTCGATTTTACTAGCACCCTCTGCTTCAGCAATTGTAGCAGCACGCTGCACGGCCTCTGCAAATCAAGGCAAATGGTTTTGTCAGAAATGTCATAACATCAAAATGCAAACTCAACTATAAAATCTTAAGAAACCAAGCACTAAGCTTTCATTTTAGATTGATGAACCTATAATGAAGATTCGGAGAAGTTCACAACTCAGCTTTATTGCTTTCCCATTAGCTGCATCAAGAAAAGTTAAAAATAGAAAAGAACATCATCTAAAATTTGAACAAGCTCTTCTAAAAAACATGAGAAAACTCCATCAATAGAATGAAGTAACGATAAGAGATACCAGATGTTTGGCGATTCTTCTTTGAGGTTCCAGCTCCTACCTGCACCAATCGAAAAGACCAATCGCACAATTCACCAGTCAATCAAGCTATTCCACTGAAAGAACATAAGTGAAAAATTATAGAATGTAATTTATTTTAATTATTGGATGCTTCAAATTAAAGAAGATAGTTTACACTTAGCAATATACCATTAATGATCTGTAACTTGACTCATTCTCACAAATCATAACCAATTGGTTCGGCTTTAAAAAAATTTTTTTTTTCAAATTTATTATAAAGTATTCATTTCATCCCTAAAGTTTGGTCCAAATTCAATTTCTATCAATTGTGGTTAGGAAACTTATACAATGAAATGATGATGTGGCATATGTAAAGCTAAGGCGACTTTAAGTAAATTAGCGTTCACGGCAAAAGAGATGCTGCAACTATTACAAATTTTACCACATAAGCATTACAAACTGACGAATCAACTTTAAAATACGAAATAATAATAATGATAACAATAATAATAAAATAAAAGTAATTCAAAAGGTTATTTATTATGTCGTGGATGTGGCACCAATCATATTGATTGTCACGTCGATACGTAATCTTTTTTAAAGTAAAACATTGGCAATAATTTTAGCATTACATAAGGAGGTACGAAATTGATAGCTTTTCGATTTTTCAAGGACAAGATCATAATTTTCTAAAATTTAGGGAACGAAAATCAAAAACTAAAATCAAGTTTCAGAGCAAACAAACAAAATGAATTTCAGCCTAAAAATAAAAACCGTAAACCTAAAATGCAAATTGGACAATTAGCATACCTCGCAGTCCAAAGCATCAGCGACGTCGTTTCGTTCTCGCTCTGAAAATGAAAACACCAAAAAAAAAAAAAAAAACGAAGAAGTTGGAAAATGATTTCACAAACAGAAATTGAAGAAGGTGATGAATTTGAAGAGAGAAAGGAGATTTCTCAAACCGAGGGCTCTTCGTGTCCAAACGAGCTTGAAAATAGCGTGAATCAGATCCTGAAACGTGAACGAAATTATTATAAATAAAAAGCAGTGGAAATGAAATGATAGGGGAATTGGAATTTGCTAGGGATTTGGAGAGTACAGGATCGAAGGTGTTGTTTTCGTCTTCCATTGAGTGAGAGAGAGAGAGAGAGAGAGAGGGAAATTGTGTATTTCTGTGTTTGTTTTGGATTTTTAATTCCAAATCTCTCTGGCGCGCAAAACTTTATTGTAGTAAAATGTGGGTGTCATGTAAAATGTGGGAAATTGGAAGAACCAAATGGCCCCTATAGCTCAGTGGTAGAGCGTCAGTCTTGTAAACTGAAGGTCTGTAGTTCGATCCTGCATGGGGGCAGAATTTCTTTTTGTTTTTCCAACTTGCATGCCAATTTTTTTTTGTTTCTGTTTTTGTTTTTCCCTTTTCACTTTTCCTTTTGTAAATCAATTGAGATCTAATGCAACACTTACTTGCACCCGAATGAATGATGGATAAGTGATACATAAGTCAATGTCCCTAATCCAACTAGCATTAAGATTAAATCAATTAAAGACTTCATAGTATTTGTCATATGGGTACCTCCAATCCAAAGTCCCAAACTAGTACAGGCATAACCCAATTTTTTGTCATAGTTATACCAAACTATCCTGGACAATAACAACACAAGCAACGTTAGATGTTTGAGTGAGAATTACTCTTTTTAGACCGAAATGAGAGAGCAATCCACCTCTCTCTCTCTCTCTCTCTCTCTCTCTCATGCGCATAGAAGCTTTCTTAAATGGTGACAATTAATCTTGCCACAAGAATGTTAGGGTTGAATCTCGCTCGCACAATAATCAAGGCGTTTAATCACCTTGCTTTGTCTAAGTACTTGAGTGACAATGTTCCAATTGATAGTGTCTAGAAGGTTTTATTAGTTTTATCAACAGGTAAATAAGGGTTCAAGAGTATAACCAACAGGGACAACTTATTTCACCAAAGAGTATCATTAGTGACATATTAAATAAAATAAAATAAAAAGTGCATAAATTTGATGGCCTATTGTAATTTCCTTCCCCAAATGGTCATTCAAGGGTTGTTAAGTGTTGTGGTAGTATAGTGTCTTCTTCATCTTCTTAGCATTTTGCTGATTGTACTAAATATTTTAGAAAAATACGAAACAATGTAAATTTAGCAAAAGAAGTGTCAAATTCGTGTTAAATTCAGCACTTAAAATACTAAATTCCGTGGTGACTCTCATACTTGACCTAGATAGCTAGTGACATAGAAAGGGGACAATATGGCAATGAAGAATCTTTCAAATTAAAGTTGAACTCAACAATTGAAGTGATGAATTCAACCATTCAGCTACTAAATTTAATTAATTTTATTTGGCAACAATATTTTTATTATGCCTTCTAACGAGCGATCAAATTCAATCAATTTTGTGGATGTAACGCAACAATAACGAGTAGCAAATTAGCAGTATTGTAGCGATAAAATGAGAATGAAGATTTCTAAATCTCCAGTCCCCTTTATCAGAGAACGTGTGACCTTTTAAATTTTTCGTCAAAAAGACCAACTGTGTTGGATTTCATGTGAAAAACTTGACTCTCAACTCGATAAAGTCAAGTTTTAAAGTATTTAACCCACCATTGACCACTATATATGTAAATCAATCGAAACTTGACAGACCGTGGTATAAATTATAACAAGCACATAAGTCATTCTTTAGATGTTTGGGCCACCCTACTTCACATGGCATAATCCATCCATTATTGCATTTTACCCCACCCATGGGGTTAGTGAGTGCTTAAAAATTCCGATAGGAAAATACAATTACCCCTAACTACAGGGAGATAATTTATAATTAATAACCCTTTTTAAGTTTTAAGTCTGATTTATGATTTAAGATTTATCCAACTCATTCTTACTTTCTTACCCTCCCCTTTTGTTCGAATTCGAAGCGAGCCCCCCATCTTTCAAGTTTCATCTTCTCCCAACAAAAACGAACGAGTTCAATTTCTCTGTGTGTAGCTCTAAAGACTACAATTTTTGAGTTTTTACTTCATCTTATCAAAACAGTTTATACAAAGCCTTTCTCTGTCTAATAATAATGGCGAGCTTTATACACAAGCTCGCCAAAAACAGATCCTCCATAAGAACCATCACAACCCTCAACACCCAACTATGTCCAAAACCCAAACTTTTTATCATTCCCCCCCAAACCCATATCGCAAAAACTCAAAAACCAGAAGACTATGCAAACAACCCAATTCCTCTTTTGGGTCCCACAAGCGGAGCAGAGGTGGAACCCACTCAACTGTTGCGATTTTTCCCAAGTTTCCCATTTGGGTATTGCTTAAACCCTGTTTTCTCAACTGGGTTTGAGAGATTTGCCGAGGGGGAGGCTGGTGAGGTCGAGTTTGATGATTCGAGGACGGTTTGGGCTGACAGTGTGAAGAAGAAGAGGAAGAAGAAGATGAACAAGCATAAGTACAAGAAGCTTAGGAAGCGCCTTCGTCGAAAGTCTAGGACGTAATTGGTGAGAGTTCATTGTTCAATGCGTTGGTGGATAATTGTTACTCTTTCTTTTTTTTGTTGAAGATTTTTGAGATATAATGCAATACCTTTAGAGTTTGGAATGGAATTGTTAGCCATTCTTTCTCTTTTGGGTTGTTCATTTGGGAATTATTTTTAGAAATGGGGGCTAACATTTTTATGTTACCACCGGAAAGTTGCTTACTTCTTTTCTTTCTTTGGTTATTTATTAGTTTTGGCATTATGTGAGTTCAAGTTAGCTCAATTGATAAAAGGCTTTTTCATTGAATAATTCTATTGTACCTATCAAAACAATAGTTTTGGCATAATAATTTTAGGACAAAAGTTAGACAAAGTTCTTTAGGAACTGTATCTTAGGTCCCTCAGTATTTAACTATGTTGCTGCATTGGCCATGGCTAGCCACATAATTGAATTTAATTGTGCTTGGGAAAAGATAACACCTTGATGTTGCATTGGTCAATGTATCCGTATAGTTGGATTTAAATGGGGAACCTAAGGTACAACACCTTAGGAATTGTACCTAAGTTTTGCCCATATTTGTATGAAACTCCATATGCATTCATTATTATCATTCTTGATGAAAATGCAGTGTACCTCAATATCCATGAAGGTGAATTTTACATATGGTTTTGATCTTTTCTGTATGTAGGAATGTCAATTTGTACAATATTAATGTCTAGTTACATGTACTCAACAGTTATATGTAATGTTCATAGAGTATGACCTGCTAATGGTTGGCCATCTATCTACCACAATTAACCCAGCTTGAACTGGCCTTTTGAAGTACTGCTTGTAGATGTAGTATGCATCACTATATATCAGAACAATGGGATGTCATTAGAATAGCATATTTTTTAGAGTTAAAAAGATGCAGTTTATGTGTAATCAATAATTCAATATTAGCTTCAGTAAAATAGGATAGTTTCACAAATGACTGATGAGAAACAACTGAATGCAGTGCAAACCCTTTGTTGGAAAGATCACTTTTTCCTTTTCTCAAACCTAGAACAAGCAAACCGAATTGGAACTTCCTCTTTATGCAGATTTTGTCATACTTAAAGTTTTTTATTAGCATTGCAAACTATGCTAAAGAAGTTGTTGGGTATTTGATAAACAACTTGTTGATCTAATGTATATTGCTAAGTGTTAACTAAGGATGTTGTGAGGACAATTGGTAAGAAAGGAAAATTATAAAACAAAACATTATAGATGCAATTGTGATATGGTAGATGTTGCACTAATCTGGGGCACAATGAGAAAGAAATGGATGAGATGTGTCTACTGTCTGGAGGTGTGTTTTAAGGATGAGGGGACATTTGGATGGAAGTGGATTGGGGTAGTGAGGGAAGATATGCTAGTCTATGAATTTACTCAATTTTTCAGTTTAAAAATGTGATGGTCAATTGACAATTCTGGTTACATGCACCTGAATTTGTAATTCATGTAATGTTTGGTCTATGAATTGCCACCTTAGAGGGGAGAGCCTTGTTTCCAAATTACCCTGTAATATTCCTTTGGCTCATAAAAAAATTTGGGTTGGTTGTGTAAGTATGATAACTTTCACTAGGGATATCTCTTGGACTTTGTATTGTGTTAGGTTTTTTGGGGGGCAATTCCTCTGTCTTATGTGGACTATTTGAAGAGAGTGGAATCATTGTACTTTGGAGGGGGAGTAGCGTTCAATCTTGTAGTTGAAATGGTCTTTTTTGCTTTCTTGTATGATTGGATGACTGTGATGAACGGTCTTTCATTTTCTTCCCTAGTGGATTTTTCGGATCAGTGCACTTTTTGCCAATTTTTCTGGCTTTCCATAGTACACCACTTGGGTACTTGGGGAGCAGCTTGTAGATACTTCTAATTTCTTTCAATAAAGATTCTCATTACCTATCCAAAAAAAAAAAAATTTATGTGACTTCCTATGCTATTTCTTTGCCTCAAAGATGTATATTTTTATTTTTGATTGTATATACTTGTTATTAACCTCATAGTGAGGGACATATATCAATATCTAGTTTGCCTTGACAGTTGTGTATTGAGCCAGATTCTTACACTAGATCTTCTTGTTTCAATATCTGTTACCTGTCATAGAATGTTCTCCTTTTATAAGGAAGGTACCTATCAGAGAATGTCTGTAAGAACATATTTTGGTATTCTCATTTCCAGGGTTGTTGGAATCTTAAGATTGTGTCACAGAGTATTGTTATATTCTGTTGTTTCTGTTTGTAGTGGTGCATAGTTTTGTTGAACTGTGGATTGCTATAGGACATAGTTTTCAGTAACACAGAGTTTAAATAGAATGAATTTTGTGCAAGCAGTGTTTTTCACAAGAGAGCTCTGTAACCATCATCTGCTATCCCCCAGTATTTTAGAGGGAGCCGCACCTTGGTTTCTTTTTGTCTGAAACTTCCATATTATGAGCTTGTCTTTCACTTCTCCGCCTTAGCTCTCAATCTCTTATCAAGAAATGACTTGTTTTAGGCTAAATGAGTTATGTTTGTAACCATGCTATCTTTTGTTTCCAAAATCACAAATACGCTCTCTTCTTTCCACTTATATATAACATGCACAAATACAGTGTTCACTAGCACATCTGAGGAAGTTGAGTGAAATCAAGTATGAAATTTATGTTTGTAGCATATATATGAAAGGCCACAGTTAGTGGCTGGGTCCTTTGCTGTCACCTCTTGTTCATATTTTAGTTTCTACGCTTTATATGATGCATTCATGATAGACTGGTTCAGTCTAGTCCGGATTACATTTAGAAATGTGCAATAAGTTCTTTTTTTGTTGCCTACTCACTTTTATCTATTACTCCATTTGGAAGCTTGGTTGTCCAGGTCTACTGTGATTATAATTAGCTGAGTCATGACAAGAAAATCCTGAGATTTTGGTGTAGGAGTTGCCCATATTGGCATGGGAGAACTTGAAATTCGACTTTTTTTCTTCCCTAGTTTTTTGTACCACTGAAGTTTTCTATGTTCTTTGTAAAAGCACCATCTACCTGTTGGCTCTAACTTAGCACTAGTATGAAAAGGGTCCTAGGAAAACTTCCTTGGTTCGAATGTTCTCTAAAAAAAGAAAAGAAAAGAAAGCAATACAAAGAGAACTAGATAACTTGTGAATGATATAGGTTATAGTTAGTTCAACTAGTAAAATATTTTGTCAATCGAGATTAAATTTTACATATATAATAAAAATAAAAATAAAACTCATTAATGGTATATTATATAATAATTATCATAGAGTAAACAACATATACTTGAATCATATTGTATTGTGAACAATTGTTAATGGGTTTGGGTTGGCATTTGCCCAAACCTAGCCTTTTTAAGAAGCAGTACCCTCAACCCAGAATCCACCCACCATATGTTCACTTTATTTTCTGAATTCATTTTTCATCTTTTATGAAAACCTCAAAACCCTTTTGTGGGAATAAATCTTAGCCTCTGAAGTAATTGGCCCTCCTATGCAATGACATTATCTATAGTTTTCAACTTAAATTTGGTGACAAGTCACTCTATTATTGTATTTTAGTTGCTTTTGAAAACAACATATCTCCCTTATGAAAGTGAATCTTCAAAAGCATCCTCTGCATAAAATATATGCCTGATAACCTTTAGCTTAGATGAACCGCTTGGACATCTCAAATGTGGCCTAAGCACAATCCACATTTACATGCTGATTGCTGAGTGTGGTCTCTGTTGTGATTTCATCAAAACTTGGTCTTACCCAACCCAACTATTTTCATAATCATTCGGCAGTTTCTCTAACTTCATTGTATAGTGACAATCCTCCTCCCTAAGCAAATATTAAATTGGCATCAAAGAGATGTGCCCTTAACCTTGTGCTCTTTAAGCAGATTTGTTTATAAGCCTGTCTTTACTCTTCAGGGAAACATGGAGTACTTGGGCCTTGGATTTGGAAGACCACAACATTCTCCAATTATAACAGTATAGGATATCAATTATACAGGATTTGGAAGACCACAACATTCTACAAAACTACTGCTAACATGATTTTTTGTGAATCTTGTGATTGATTCATAATAAAAACGGTGTTAATGATTGACTTATGCGAAAATGATATTACTCCAATTATAACAAGAAAGGATATCAATTATGAAAAATGGTATGTCCCTAATATTACTCTTCCTCAAATTTTAATTCCAAAGTAAAAAAAAAAAAAAAAAAACTAACAATAAAATAGAGTGAAAATCAAAAGGTTTACTTGAGATTCTTAGTCAATACTTATTAAAAAAAATTTCTTAGTCCAACCACACGTGCAGTGAGCGACATTTTATTGAGTGTTGAAACCTTGGTTTCTTTTGTTTGCAAATTATGGTTATCACGGTATGACATTGGGGGAATACATATATATGCGAAATGCATGTTATCCTTGTCTCCCAATCCAAAACTCTCATATATATATATATATATATCATCTGTTGTCTGGTTTATTTTATAGAAGAAAAATTCAGTTTGGCATATGATAAATTGAGGAAGGCTTATAATTTATAATAAGTGTTGTTTTTCATCATATATATTACATATATAGCAATGCAACTCTCTGTTGACAAGTGACTAAACCTCTATGGTACCTTGGGAACTTGAACTATAAACTTGTAATTTAAGATGTTTTATTAGGAAAACCTCTCATACTATGGACTATATGGAGCCATAGACACAGGCTTACAGTTTCTGACTTAGAATGGCTTAAAGGACAACTAATATGGACTAGCACTTAGCTAGCCAGACACCATGAAGACAAAAAAGAGAAGACAAATTGTTGTAGATAACGATACAGAGGGATCTTAGTGCATGGAGATGAAGGTAAGAAGGAATATTTTGTAAAACTTCAAGTTCAACCTATATTCATGTTCTCAGCCATTCTAGAATCTAAAACATAAATAAATAATTTAAGTTCAAACCCCCCTCCCCCTTTTTTTTTTTACTAGTGAAGCTCAACCTATTCATACATGTTTTCAGTTATAAAGTCATACATAAATGAAAATATGTATGAATAGTTAGGTTTGAGTAATAATAGTGGGTCTTACAAATTATATTCATTGTAAGATTCATGATTCATATGAGAGAAATAAAATAGTATTATGTGGTTATACATTATAAAAGAGTGAAACATTATATTATTGGTTGTTAGAATCACATGCTTATGATTTATGATAATGAGAGTAGTATCTTTACTAACCGTAGAGGAATATTTAGGGAAAACACAAATCTTCAACAAACATTTAAATCACAATTTGTTTGCAGCATTTCACATAAAGAAATGTACTAAAATAAAGCTATAGTCCAATAGTTGGTTTTGAATATGACTGATTCCATCGAAAGATGATTATTATTATTGCTATGGATAAGTCTATTATATTGAAAGATGAACAAGAATGTTGGATAGTTTTATGATTTTATCACAAACCACCGACTCTGGTTTGCCCCTGCACATTGTTTGTATGCATAATTGAAATCTCACATAAATTAGTTATTGGTGTACACAAACTGATTGCTAATTAATTTCAAAGTGATTGTCAATAAACCTACAAGACAGTGACAATAACATTAGTCAATAATCATTCTTAAGTGGGATCACCTAATCAAATGAATTATAGTAGGCCCTTATAAACATGGTCAAGCTCTAGTGTGTTTTTCCATTCGAAACATGCATGGTCAAGCTCTATTGTGTTTTTCCATTCGAAACATGAATTTTAAAGAACCAACAAGTAGTTCTAAGACTACAAACTATTCCACAACTTTTTATTACAACTCTATTGTGACGGACTATAAGTGATTGTCTATTACCTACACATAGACCCATTATTTTTTTTTTCACCGCTTACATTTTGCCACATCACAATTGTAGCAAAAAAGTTGTATACTAATTTGTAATACAAGATTTTTTCATGTAATGAACAATATGATGCTGGTTAATTTCAATTGAAACTATATATACGTAAGCACTTACGCAAAGAGGCAACCACCAATGTTGTTAAATGGGACTAAACTCCTTTAATTTCTGGTTTTTAAATGTAATAAACCTAAATGCATTGCTACACTGTAACCCACTTGCTCCCACTTTGCCGGAATGCAAATTCATATTTGCTTGTTCTGAACACCCTTTTGAGTATTTTACTCTTTTGTCTGTGTTTTTTTTCAATTTCAGATTCCAAATGCATGGAGTTTTAAGCTTGGGTCACATGAATTTCATTATATATGTTCACCTATAGCCAATTTAGATGTCACTGAATACGTCATGTACATGATTTAAATTAATACTCAAACAACTAAATTAAAAAACAAAACCTTAACTTTGGCCTCTCAATTATCAGGAGGGACTTTCATAATAAGGCAATGAAGCTTCCTCTGTGTAGTTTCCGCATATTAAAACATGTGGATAGCACTTTTGAGACATTGATCTTCTCGAAGAAAAGCATGTCACCATGTGAGAGACGATGAAGCAGGTCCAAAATGCTAAAACTAAACGTGCGGCCAATCAATCACTATGAAAGTATATAAATGTTTATTATATTGCTTGCAAAAGTAACTAAATAAAACGAAAGAAAAGAATAGTTTGTAATGTTATTTGCAGCTTTAAGCTTTTTTCTTTTGAAAAAAAATTATTTGTTTCTCTTTTTTTTTTTTTTTTGTGCTATAATTGTCACCCAAGCAAAGGTCATGAAGACAATTAAAGGCATGGACCAAGAAAAATCAACTTGACGTAATGATTTCATGTTTCCTATATTTTAAAACTCGAAAGTGCCCTACACTTTCAATATGAAATAAAACATGCACAATCATATGTATTTCACCCGCTAATAGTTCAAATTTGTATGCGGGTTCTTAGTAAGTTCAAATTTGTTTTATATAGCATACAAATCTTGAAAAATGCTAATTTTACTACAAAAATCTTATAAACTAACTTTGACAATAAATCTTATTAGTAATACATCAATAACATAATAAATAATTTTCTTATTATTTTTATTTTGTATTTAAAAGTTAGCACATCATTTTATAACATTTATAGCGTATCCTTAGGACAAAATTGCCGTTTGCCCTTTTTGGGCAAATTAAATAGTTTTATACTCCCTTTCCCAAATTGATTAGGGAAATGCCCTTCTTTTAAAACTTGATTTATGATAAATCGAGTTAAAAAAAAAATTCTAAAGTCCTATAGTGGTGTTTTAAAGAATCTATAGTGACGTTTTTTAACTCGACTTTAATGAAATCGTGTTATAGGCAATTTTTTTACCTAGGTCGAGTTACAAAACGCCACTATAAGCTCCTTAAAAAGTCACTATAGACTCCTTAAAACATCACTATAGGGCCTAACTCGATTTATCACAAATCGAGTTTTAAAAGAGAGTCATTCTCTAATTAGTTTGGGAAAGGAAATATAAAGTTATTTAATTTGCCCGAAAAGGGAAAAGTGCAATTTTGTCCCGTTTCCTTATAAACCATTCCATTAAATGAGATTTTCATTGAAAAAAAAAAAAAAAAAAAAAAAAAAAGGCACTTACGCAAAGAGGCAATAACCACCATTCACCAATGTTGTTAAATGGGACAAAACTCCTTTAATTTCAGGTTTTTCATTGTAAACCTAAATCAATTGCATTGCTACACTGTAACCCACTTGCTCCCACTTTTATGGAATGCAGATTCATATTGGCTTGTTCTGAACTGATCCCTTGAGCATTTTACCTTTTTATTTTGGGGTGTGTGTGTGTGTTTTCAGATTCAAAATGTATGGAATTTTAATCTGGGATCACATGAATTTCTTTATGTTCACCTATAGCCAATTTGGATGTCACTGAATACGCCATTTGCATGATTTAAATTAATGCTCAACCAAAAACAGGTAGCTAGATAGCACTTTTGAGACATTGATCTCCTCGAAGAAAAGAATATCACAATGTGAGATCGATGAAGCAATATGTACCTAAAATCTAAATGCTTTAAAACGTGCCGCCACCACTATGAAAGTATATAGATGGCATATTTTATTGCTTGAAAAAGTAACAAAAACAAAAGGAAGAAGAAGAAGAAGTTATTTGTGATGTTATTTGCAGCTTTTAAGCCTTTTAAATTATATTTTCTCATTCTTTTTTTGTGCTATGATTGTCACCCAAGCAAAAGTCATGAAGACAAAGACATGGACGAAGCAAAATTGGCTTGGAAGTAATGATTTCATGTTTCCCATCATATGTTATAAGTTATAACCCAAAAGTGCTCTAACCTGGCTTTTCAATATGTTACAAAATAAAATATGCAAAATCATGTGATTTCATTTCAGTATTTCACCCACTAATAGTTCAAATTTGTTTTTGGGTTCTTGGTAAGTTCACATTTGTTTTATATACCATACAAATTTCAAAAAATGCTAAGTGTACTACATACATATTATAATCTAATTTGACTTTGAATCTTATTAATACCACTTCAATAATATAATAAATAATTTTCATATTATTTATATTAATTTTATATTTAAAAGTTGAAAAATAATTGGTTTACAATACTGCACTATTCATATAAGATTTACATGGTAAATTAAACAAATATATCATTTTACATGTTAACATAAATCTAATATAAATAGTACATTGTAAATTAATAATTTTTCATAAAAGTCAACACATCAATTTATAATGTTTCTATCGTATCCTAATACATCATTCCACTAATCTTACCCAAAAATAGACCATGATTTTATAATTTCTAAATGAGATTTTCATTGAAACAAATTTGAGGACATATGTTGTTGATCCTAGAACCCGAGATGTCCCAAATCTTAATCTCCCCATCTAGACTTCCACTACAAACTGAAACAACACCATTAGAAACCTCAGCAGAAACTGCCACCAACGACTTAACCGGTTTTTCATGTCCTTCCATCACAACCAAACATTGATACCCATGTTCTTTACGTTGCCAAATCCTCACCGTCCGATCAGATGACCCACTAGCAAACAAGCAATCCTGAACGTGGATTAAGCATAGTACAGCCCCTGTGTGACCCCACAATGCCTCCACAAAACCCATGATGTTCTTCACACCATTCTTGATCATCATCTTCTTCTCCCACACCATGATCAAACGGTCAGAACCACCCGAAAACAAAACCGACCCATCACCATTCAAAGCTAAAGCATTAATGGTGGATTTGTGCTTCTCTAAGGTACTCACCAAAGTGTGTCTTTTCACACTATCATTTCTCTCCCATACCCTAATGCACCCATCAGCTGAAGCAGTGTAAACAACTCCATTATCAGATACTGCAATAGCATTCACTGCATCTTCATGAGCTTTGTTCACTGACTCTAAACAATAATAGTCAGAAGTGTTCCATATTTTAAAGCTTTTGTCCCAAGAAACCGAGTACATTAAACCTTTGTTCATAACTAGGCCTGAAACCGTGTCACAATGTTCAATCCAAAGCTTCTTCTTGTGCCTTCTAACGTGGACGTAGTTCTTTGGCAAAAGGGAACGATACAAACGGTCTTTGAGAGTGGGAAGCGTGGAAACTAGGTGGTGGTGTGTGAGTCTTATTTGCCATATACGAATCTTGGAGTCTTGGTGAGCTGTGAAGATGTTGGTGTTGTTGAATGCAATGGATTTGACCGACCCAGAAGTGGGATTTTCGTTGAATGAATCGATGTGGGTGTGGTTGGATAAATCGAAGACATTGATTATGTTGGTGGAAGCAGCATAGAGGAGGTTGTTGTGGACTGCGAGGCAGGTGATGATGTGGGAGTTCAGGGTTTTGAGAGTGTTAATGCATTGGTGTTTGATGAAGGTTTCATGAGAAAGCAGGGATGATATTTGTTTGCAATGGAGAGTTTGAAGAGCCAATGTGGTTTGTGGTGGTAGTGTTTGATTGGTATGCATTTGGCTGGGAGTGATTGCTGTGAGAGAGAGAGAGAGATTTCAGTGATGAAATATGTAAACAAGGCCAAAGATGTAGTACTACTTAAGCCAAAGAATCTGTAGGATATATATATATATATATATATATTTATATTTAAAAGAAGACCAATGTCTTGGGCAAATAAAATATTGTTATTGGACAGCTTGTGAGCACATGTGGGGTAATGGAATCACTTCATGTTTTGTGCTGATTAGGCCCTTTTGCGATGAAAATGTGTCACTCTATGGAAAACGGGTTACACTTTCCTTACATAAAATGGGAAGATTAGTTCTAAAGTTTGCTATTTTTTAGCTAATGGAATGTACCCAATGGCATGTGTTTATGGCTTTTAGATTTTGATTTGCATAATGATTAAAATACATGTGACCTACCACTTAAACTTAGTGATAAATGATACAAAATCGCATCTGTATGATTTGATTTGAAGAACATTAAGTGCTGAGTGGGGAACATAAGAGTTAAGGCCTCTTTTAGGTCAACAAATACACAATTATAGGACTTACACACATGATTGGCTTAAGCACATTATGCTGTTTTGAAAATGTAATGTTAATCTCAATCTCAAGTACCCATTGATAGATTTTTTTTTTTTTGAAACTGGAATCAAAACTTTCATTAAATCAAAGAAGCATCAGAGTTTACATAATCAAATGCAACTAATGGAACCTCTTCCATCCAAAATAAATCAGAAAGAACATGTTGGGCATAGCGAGCAAGTACATGGGCCACCCTATTACCATTTCGCTTAGTGCAACTCACAGAACTCCATTCCACAGCTCCCCATCAGATGCCTTATGTCTCCAACCACATGCCCAAGAGCTGACTGGTTGTCCGTTCCTGAGGCAATACACTTCGTAGCGTTGACACTATCACCTTCCACTATGAGCACCGTGAAGCCAGCGTCTATTGCAAATTCCATCGCCTTACGACACGCGAGCAGTTCAGCCTCGTCACTGTCCTGGACTGCCGGACCCTTGGCCGTCATTGCTGCCATGACTTCACCATTCGAGTTTCTGATCACAGCGCCGAACCCAGAGCTGTCAGAATCCGCAAACACAGCTGCGTCGTAATTAAGCTTATACACAGATTGTGGTGGAGGTTGCCATCCCGTCCCAGCGTTCTGCAGTACCTGATGAGTCACACCCAACCCCTCCGCAGCGTGTAAATTAACTTGTGACTGCTGGAACTTTCACCTGTTGGCTACTATATAAAGCGAGGTCAAACAACCCAGGTTATAAAACAAGCTAAGTGGGGCTAATGCTAGCAAAAAGATAATGGGTCATAACTCAAACAAAAGTTAGCCCAATGCAATTAAACAGGTTAAGGTATGTAGACCCAAAATCATCCCAATTCCCAAAGGCGGAACCTCCAAAGGCCTGATATGCATCCTTGCGACAGGTAAACGTAATTATGGGACACAATTATTCTATAGAAAAAAAAAAAAAAAAAAAAATATTGTAGGACACAACTCTTCTCTGCTGATCATTATTTTTGGATTTTTGGATAAGCCCTCTATTCTCATCACGGTAAAAACAGATTATGTTTTGTAGAATTATTTGTTTGACCAAAATCATCAATTTGAGAAGAAAATCACAGGGAAAAAAAATTATAATTCATCAGTTATAAACAACATGACTGTACTTTACAAGTAACCTTTCTTAAGTTGAGAATTTGTTGAGATTGTGTATAGTGGCCTCTCTATCTTTGTGAATCATGATGTTTTGTTTTTAAATAATTTGATAATTACAATAACAAAAAAAAAAAAAGAGATTTGAACTTAATTTGAAGCCTTATTTGAGCTATTTCTCTAATAAAAAGAGTCAATCTATATTATTAAACTATAAGACTCTTAGCCGTGAATCGTGATCTGATCATGATCGTGTTGAATAAGTGGATAATTTGTAAAATATAATTGAAATTACCATATATATGTCATATACAAATGAGTACAAATTGTGTGGCTGCTGTGTACCAAGGACATGGGAAAAAATAGAGGAGAAAACAGTATTGAACATCTTCATTTGTACTTTATTGAATTTTTATAACACAATATTGAAACACATTTTGAAAGATAATGTTAGGTATATTACAAATTTTACTATATAAAAAATGTTACAACTTTATATACCCCAATCATATAAAAGTAAATAAGTTATTAGTTTATTAGTTATTTGTTCATATAACTTTGCCATTTTCCATTTTGAGCATTGTTATTTCCAACTAGATTGATATGAATGCAGCTAACATTAGGTCCTTCATTTTGATATGAATGCAGCTTATATCCTTCTCATCCCCTAAGCTGAGTTAGATTCTATCTCCATGTCATCTACTCAACTTGAACGCTAGTTAATCCAAACAGTTTAGCTCGAAATGACCAGGAATAATTGAGATAACCGGCCTACTCAATCTACCTAAAAAATAATCAACCTATGTATTAATTAGGTTTCCTAGAATCACAGTAGAAGCTATAATCATTATTTTATATATATTAATCAAAAAAGATTCAGGAAAAAGGCTCTCCTGTAACATGCCAGAAAAATTCATGATAAAATGACGGAAAACGAAGAACATAGGTTTGCATTGAATTCATTTATAAATAATCTACCATCTCTCTCTAAAAAAGAAATTTACTGACTTTTAAGTATTTGAGGTTCGATATGGCTGGCTGGCACAACTAGTGTCTTATTTATCTTCCTTTTTGCAAGTGTCAAGTGCAACCAATTGATTTATTTTGTTAGCCCCATTTGAGGAAAACGATTGATCGTCTTTTTTTTCTGTCATGAAAGTTGTATGGTTTAGACTCATTTAATGGCCGGATGCTCGATAAAATATCATCGAACAAAGTAGCCCATACACTGGAGTACGCTGGTGAAAGACTCGATGTAGGGTGTGCAACACAACAAAACCAAGATTTGTTGCAAAGATCGATTACTCCCTCGTCAAGATGCTCTTCTGTTCCATACTCATTCGAGGAGATCGAGAGCAAGAATGACAATAGAAGGATGAAGAATCAGTGGCTACTCCCATATTTGCCACTGTTCAGGCCACTGTTCAGGCAGTTCCTACTCCCATATTTGCGAGAAGTGGGGATAAACTAGCTTGGAAATACTCCCCCAAGGGAGATTTTGATGCTAGGAGTGCCTACCTCTTAGCCTTGGATCACCATGACATTAACGCCTTTGATGGTACCTGGATTTGGAAGCTTTCTACCCTCCCTAAAATCCAAATGTTCATATGGAAGTGTTTACATCAGGCCATAGGCGTGAAAGAGTGCTTGGCTGCGAGGGGAATGCAGTTAGATGGCTCCTGCCCAATGTGTAATGCAGCAAATGAATCCATTATCCATGCTCTCCGAGACTGCACTATGGTGAAACCAACATGGCACCAACTTGGAGTTCACAGTAACAATTCTACCTTTTTCTCTCTTGGAATTAAAGACTGGCTTAACACCAACTCTAAGTCAAAGTGGCTGTCTTCCTCGAATCACCCCCCATGGAATGTGTTGTTTCCCTTCGCTATCTGGCTAATATGGCATCAAAGAAACCAAAAGGTCTTCAAGGGAAAAGGACCAAATCCGCTTCTAGCAAAGAGTATCATCACACAAGCCACGGAGTATGCATTGTGCATCAATCAGCCTAGTAGGAACCAAGTTAGAATGGTTAGACAAATCAGATGGGAAAAGCCTGACTTAGGTTGGGTGAAGTTAAACACAGATGGGTCAGCCTCTAATCTCTTGAACGCTGCGGGGTGTGGTGGACTGATA
This sequence comes from Quercus gilva, assembly GCA_023621385.1. NCBI lineage: Eukaryota > Viridiplantae > Streptophyta > Magnoliopsida > Fagales > Fagaceae > Quercus > Quercus gilva. The sequence continues at coordinate 6,822,447 of CM042482.1, read as the reverse complement.
AGGGATGACCAAGGAAACTGGCTTGGGGGGTTTTCAAGATATATTGGGAACACTAACAGCTTCATAGCGGAGGTTTGGGCGCTTCGAGACGGTCTTCAACTCTGTTGCCTTAAGAATCATCGTTCTGTCATTGTTGAATTGGATGCTTGCGCTTTAGTTACAGCTCTTAATAGCCCAGTCTATGCCAACACTATACTCTCCCCTCTGTTTGATGATTGTAAACAGCTGATTGCTTGTATCCCTCAATGCCGTGTAAGACATATCTTTCGTGAAGCCAACATGTGTGCAGACAAGCTGGCTAGGTTAGGTATCATGCAAACTGTAGACTTTATTTCTTTGTCTAGTCCGCCTGTGGACTTGATCCCTCTCATTGAGGCGGATAAGTGTGGTTTGTACACAGACAGAGTTGGCTCTGTTGTTGCCTCTGTTTCGTAGCTTTTGTTTAATTAAATTCCAGTTTACCAAAAAAAAAAAAAGAATCAGTGGCTAGTATCACTACGATGAGAAAATCACTAGTGTTGGAATGTGGGCCAAGTGCAACAACTTAATTCTGGGATCATTCTTATTGGTTAAGTTTTAGTTTATTTATTTAGAGGTAAGACAAAAAAATAAATTTAAGTAAATCAACTGAATTAAAAATCAATCAATTAATTTTTCTAATTGAGTTTATTTGCTTAAAGTTATTTTTTGTCTCATTTTTTTAACAAATATAAGTTTGAGCAAATAAGATAAAGAAACGCATTAAGGCAAAGATTTGATATTGTCCCCTCTAGTGTGTTTAAGCAGGAGAACATGTAGGCAATCATATGATATTACGATTGTTGGGGGATCACAATTCGTCTCCTTATGATCTTTGTAAAAACAAATTTGCGAGACATGACGTTGTGCTATAAAAGACTTGCATGTGTCTTCTTCATCACCAATTAAGTTTTTTGAGGTGAAATGACACAACTTATGGTCTAACAACTGATATCAATCAGCATCAAAATCATGAGTTCAAGTTGTAAAAAGGTCAGCGTGAGGAAAGATTGTTGGGAGCACACTTCAACTTCTTACAACAACTTTAAAAACAAGTCTATGAAGATGTTGAATGCTATAAAATTAGTGAAGTAGCACAGCTCACGTTCTGATAACCAAAGAAGAGAGGAAGAGCAGAGAAGAACAAAGAAATGGAAGGGAATCAAATTTGCCACAGTTCTACAATAGGCTCTAACCACAGTGAAAGCTGCTTCCAAGAGCAATAGATCTATAATTATTCTAGCACGTGTGCTTGGAACTAACAATACTACTGCTCTTTAGTGACATATAATTAACAGCACCCTGACCTTGGTGTATTAAAAGATAGTACTTGGGCTCACCTGAGAGTTCTGAAAATTAAGATTCAAAAGAAATAGATATATGAAATCCCTTCCAGCAATTCATTTTTCATTATTCATTTATAGGCTTTTTATAGTAGGTAGAGAAGATAATGCTCATTGTAAGTGGTACACTACTGGCACCCAATATGATTTGAACTTGATTGATGAGAATTAATGGACCGTACTTATTAATTGAATATAAGCCCAATTACTCATTTTAAAAGATAAGAAATTGGAATGCATATTATGTATCAAGATTATTGAATCCTTATTTTTAGTAGTTTAATTGGTCCATTCATATACAGAAAATGCTTGAAGATTTAAGAGAAAAAGGTTCAAGTTAAAAAATTAGCAGTATATTGTAATTATCTATAAAAAAATCTATCTCATATTAAAAAGTTAAAAATCTCAAATAATAGCCTTTACTTGTTAAAATGAAGTTTAAATGTATATATGCGAGGGAGTTTAAATAAACTTGGGATAATTGGAAATTTCTCACTTTTAACATTTCATGTATCTTCCTGTGTCTTGAAAAACTGTTTTTCTGTGTATAGAATCATAGGTAATCTGATAGAAAGGTCATCAGTTAAATGTTTTTAGAAGTTTTTAGGATTTGTACTTAAGATTCTTCAAAATTTATGGAGATCTTAGGATTTGGTTACCCTAAATTATAATAATATTTCTTAAGATGTTTGTATCTAATTAATATCGTTTGATATCATGATTAAATTAAGTAAATTTTCCAATCTCATGGCTGATGTGTTGAAATCAATTTTCGTTAATATAGGCCATTTGTTTGTGTTCTTTCTGTTTAACATCTAATCTACATGAAATACCACTTATTTTTCCCTTTATTTCTCATGAGAGCAGCTCAAATAATTTAAACCAAAACAATTTGGGAAGTGAAAAAGAAAAAAAAAAAGTTGGGTTTGAATTTTTCGCTCTTTGAAAAGCTAGAGAAGTAGGTGGAAGGACACCTATTAGTTTGTTGAATGAGTGACCACTTATAAGCCATAAGGACCATATATCTTTAAAACGGAGGGATCAATTTTTATAAACCACATTTTGAGAAATTAGGTGTTGAATGTTCATATTCTTTAGTAAATTAATATTTGTCTGTAAATATAATTTCATTTCTTAAAGTGTATTTGGATTAGCTTTTTAATTGTTGAACAACTTATAATTTACCTATGGGCAAATTATGTATTTGGTCTCTATTCTTTACACTATATGTAAATTTGGTCCCCAACGTTTCAAATGTGTTAATTTAGTCCCTAAGCTTTTGCTATTGTGTCAAAATAGTCCCTGTTGTTAGATAATGGATGGAAAATACTGACGTGACTAACGATGATATTAAAATATTATTATTTTTGCCAACTGAGCTGCCATATCAATAGCCACGCGTCCTTAATTTATATAAATAAAAAGAAATCAGAGGTTTGAACAATAGCATCTGTCTAATTGGTATCACTTGTGAACCTTGCGCCATGAATATCAACGGTTGTAAGTTGTAACAGCCTTGCTTGTTTGACAAAGATTGGGGTCCTGCTCCATGAATCTGGACAGTCGGCTTAGACAATCAAGTAGTTGCTGCATATGTTTGTGATAAAGGATTTGGAGGTGGATATGAAAATTTTTTACAAATTACAATCAGGGTAACTGTTTAGAGCTGCAGTTGAAGAGGAAAAATCAGCCAGAAGATCACACAATGGGTGTGTTGGCAGACTATTCTCTCCCAATACCAACTAAAGATTGGATCTTTTCTTTTCTTTTCATTTCTTTTTTTTTTTTAATAGAAAAATTTGTATCTTTGTACTTCCATTGCAGATTTGGGTTAAAACCTTCATATGACGTAGATCCATGTTCTATTTTTGTGATTTTGGTTTTTTTGTTTTTTGGCTTCATTACCATTAGTGCTCTTACTATGGTTTAATTCTTAAGAATAGGACATTGTTTTATTAAGAATAGGGAGCAGAGGAAGGCAAGGGCTTGGAGAGGATGAAGGTGCGTTGGCCAAAGAGATTGGGAGGGAGAGGTTTCAGATTTGGGGGAGAAAAGCTAGTCTTTTGTTTTTGTTTTTAAATAAATAAATAAGGACATGTGGCTGTTGATGTGGTTGTTTTTAATCTGATGTGGCAGTATAGTTGGCAACTAATTTGGCATGAAAAATAGTTTTTTATTGTTTCGTTTGACACATCAGATTTTTCCTTCCAAAAGATAATGGCAGGAACTAAATTAACACGGCACTGAAAAGGTTAGGAACTAAATTGACCAAATTAAAAGGTTAGAGACCAAATTAAAATATGATGTAAAAGATAAGGACTAACTTTGTAATTTACCCTTTACTTATTTGTTGAAAGTTGATTTAAAAAAAAAAAAAAAAAAAAAAAAGACTTCATATAAAAGTTATTCATAAGCAAATAAACTTATAAACTAACCCAAAAAAAAAACTAATTAATCCAAACACATACTTGGCCAGAAGATCATAACTCATAAGCATGCCCTTTATCCTAAGCTTTTAGTACTAAAGCTTGCAGGCTATTTCACTCAGCTGTACTAGGTGCAAAAGCTAGAGTTCGATACAATTGAAGTGGATGTGCCAGTGTTTTGTTTGTTTGAATTCCATGATACAATCCATGTTGGTGTCTCACTCTTATATATAACTAGTAAGTTGCCCGTGCGATGCATGGATAATTTTATAATATTTTATGTAAGACAGTTTTGGATAATATTGTACATATATTATATAAAATAATAAATAAATAAATAAATGTAAACTACATTAGAGTAAAGGAACATATACATTTTGAGATATTAAATATTAGTTTAGTAGCTTCACTGGATATGTGTAACCTTTTTAAGGTAGAATTTTTTATTTTTAAATCATAAAGCCAGAGATAAATGCAAAAGAGTAACGGAACCATGAAAATCAACTAATTTGTGTTGTGTTCACATATTTCATACCATGATATGAAAGTATACCAAACTCTCTGACCGTTTTCCACTCATCGATAGTGAAACATTCAGACATAGTGTGGGCAAGTGTGTATGCATGTGTCTTATAGATGCTTTAAAATTAAACCATGGTAGAATATGACTTTACATTCCACACCAAATATTCTCTCTACTTATATACCAAAAACAAAAACTATCCAAACAAATTACCTAAACCTAAATCATATTTAAGCCTCTAATTTAAAAAGAAAAAAGAAAAAAAAATTACCTGTAGGGGTTTCAGCGTCTTGATGATGGTGGGAGGTCAGAATAATGGAGGTGGTGACCCGTCAGATTCCTCTTTCTCTCTCTTTCAAATGTATTGTTAGTCTTAGGTCCTTTTTTTTGGTAATATATAGTGAAATAGTGCATTTTATTTAACAATCCACAACATTTTTGTATCTCCCTATCTCTCTTTAGGGCCTTATCTAGTTAGTTATTACTTTTAGTCCTTACTTATATATATATATATATATATATTTTGCTTTTTTAAAATACTAAAATAGTTGGTATGCTAAAAGACATGAAGAATAAATGTGTGGTGTAAGTTTAGGCAATTAATGAGATATTAATGAGATAATAGTAAAATAAGTTAATGTGAATTTTTTGATAACAATATAAATAAATAAATAAATAAAAACCCTTAATGAAAGAGGTAAAAAAAATGTTAAAAGCAAAATTAGGGCATCACTTGGCAGGATCTTATGCACTCCCGCATAAGGTCTTTGCTTTTATATATATATTTATATTGATTGATTTGTTCTATTCTTCAGGCAAGCTAGGGGGCTTAATTGCATTTTCTTAATTCATCAATCTCAAGAAATTATGATTCATACTTTCTGCTGAGGATGACCATACTGGTCGGCTTCCTTTGAGACTGCACAAAACCAAGATTTGTTGCAATTTGCAAAGATCGATTACTCCCTCGTCAAGATGCTCTTCTGTTCCATACTCATTCTAGGAGATCGAGAGCAAGAATGACAATAGAAGGATGAAGAATTAGAGGCTAGTCACCGCAATGAGAAAACCACAAGTGTTGGAACGTGGCTTAAGTGCAACAACGTTCTAGGATCATACTTATTGGTTAAGTTTTAGTTTATTTGTTTAGAGGTAAGACCAAAAAATAAAAATAAAAATAAAAATAAAAAATTAAGTAAATCAACTTACTTAAAAATCAATCAATAAATTTTTCTTATTAAGTAAGTTTATTTGCTTAAAGTTATACTTTTTGTCTCACTTTTTTAAGCAAATATAACTCAAAGCAAATAAGATAACAAAGCGCATTAAGGCAAGTTTGTTGGGGGGGACTAACAACTGGCATTGATCAAAGCCAAAATCATGAGTTTGAGCTGTAAAAGTGTTATTGCGAGGAAAAGATTGTTAGGATGATCACAATTCAATTTCCTACGACAGCTCTAAAAACAGGTCTATGAAGATGTTGAATGCTATAAAATAAAGACTTAATTGATCTGAGTGTGAAGCAGCACAGCTCACGTTTTGACATTCAAAGAAGGGAAAAAGGGTAGAGGAGAACAAGAAATGGAAGGGAATCAAATTTGGTTCTAACCGCAGTGAATGCTGCCTCCCAGAGCAATAGATCCATTATCTGTAGTTATTCTAGTACGTGTGCATGGAACACAATACTACTCTCTAGTGACATATAATTTATAACAGCACACTGATCTTGGTGTAGTGTCTTGGCGAGGTTTGTCAATTAAGGGTGAGTTTGGTTCAACTTTTTGTAAAAGTACATAATGTAAAAGTGGAGTTTTTAAAAAATGCATAACGAAAAAGTGCATTTTCAAAAAGCTGAGTATTTGGTAAAAGCAGTTAAAAAGTGCTTTTCGAAAAAGCTAAGTGTTTGGCTAGCACTTATAAAAGTGGCAGTTTGAGGAAGAAATTACCAAAAAAGACAATGTATATACAAGGGAGTTTATTTCATACCTTTTTTTTTTTTTGGATGTGAGTTTGTTTCATCCTTAAATCAACTACTTCATCATACTTAAATCAATTTTTCTCTTTCTAAAAAAATTTTTTTTTCTCACCAATATTAGCTAATAATAACCTACCACTTAAGATTTATTGTGAAAGTATTGTGAAAATATTATGATAAAAATTGATACTGATTTTAATTTTAACGTGCTATTAAAAAATTTTTTTTTCTTTCTAAAAATTTTTTTTTTCTCACCAATATTAGCTAATAAAAACCTACCACTTAAGATTTATTGTGAAACTATTGTGAAAATATTGTGATAAAAATTGATACTGATTTTAATTTTAACATACTATTAAAATTATTTTTTTCTCTTTCTAAAAAAATTATTTTTTTCTCACCAATATTAGCTAATAATAACCTACCCCTTAAAATTTATTATGAAAATATTGTGATAACATTTCCTTTTTCTTTTTTCCTTTTTTTTTTCCCCTCTTTTTTTATCCTCCACACACGGCATTTCTTTCTTCTTCTTCTTTTTCCCTTTTTTTCCCTCTTTTTTTCTCCTCCACACAAGTACCCTTACTCTTTTCTTTTTTATCCTTCTTTCCTCCTTTTTTTTCCTTGCCATTCCTCCAAACTCCAGAACGTTCTAGAGCTCTCCTTCTTCCTCTTTTTTTTTTCCTTTCTCCCTTTCTCTTAGCACTTCGTCTGTTGGTTCTTGGCAGAATCGATAGCGTCCTTGGTTCTGGTGACGCAGAATCCATCGGAGTGCGCGATGAAGATGAGGCGGTGGAGTTCGGAGACGGCAAGTGGCTGAGAGGGAAGGGCTTAGAGATCGAAAATGGGGTTGGAGTCGGAGTCGGAGTTAGAGGGTTTGATTGGGAGGGGTTCGCCGATTCGATCAAAGTAGAAGTCGGTGTTGTTGACGCATTTGCCTTCAATTTCGTCTTGTAATTCTATCATTTTGCTATATTCTGATGTTTTTTTGTTTTGCATTTTGAGGAATCCTAATTTGCAAGGGATTGATTTTTTTTTTTTCCTTAGCTGATTTGGGAATTTATTATAGATTTTTTTGTGTTTGGATTTAGAAATTTGTTATTGAGAGGGGAGAGGGCAAAGGGCAATGCAGAGAGATGAGAGGAATGAGGAATGGTGTGAAAGGGTAATTTGGTAATTGCCCTTTGAGTCTAACGGATAGATTTCAAACGTGCACGGGGCTTTTTCCAAAATGGACCTCCAGAGCTCCATAATTGGCTTGCGCATTTATGCTGAACCAAACAGGCTTTGGACTCTAGCTTTCTTCAAAACGTGCGTTTCAGCTTCTAAAAGCTGAAACAAACGGGCACTAAAAGGTAGTGCTTAGGGCAGTTGGGTCCTTGGAAGTTGGGATCGCCTGAGAGTTTTGAAAAGAATCAAAAGAAATAGTTATATGAATCAAAATATGAATAACCCTTCCAGCAATAATTCATTTTTCATTATAGGCTTATTAGTAGGTAGAGAAGATAGTGCTGATTGCAAGTGGTACACTACTGGTCCCCATTTAATAAGATTGGATAATCATATTCGTGGATACTTATTTAGGTATTCATGAAAGATAAGAATGATGGGTAAAACCCATCCAACAATTCATTTTTCAATAAGACTTTTTAGTAAGTATTAATTGATGAGAATGAATGGTACGTACGTGTTATTGAATATTAGAGCCTCTACCTTAACTTGTATAAAAATTTATGTGTATTATAACGTAACAATCTCTATTTTCTATTTTACATATTTAATTTTTAAAACACTAAGCGCAATAACTCATGTTAAAAGATAAGAAATTGGCATACTTACTATGGTATCAAGATTATTGAATCCTTATTTTTACTCTATCTCATATTAAAAAGTTTAAAATCTCATATATTGGGTTTTAATTTCTCATTAAGATGGAGTCTAAATGCATATATGCAAGGGAGTGTTAAAATAATTGGTAAATGATTAACAACTTAAACTTGGGATATATGGCTGGAAATTTATCACTTTCAACATTTCCTGTATCTTCTTGTGTCTTGAAACACTGTTTTTCTGTGTATAGAATCATAGGTAGTTTGATAGAAAGGCCATCAGTTCACAAAAGTCAATAAACAATTCATAATATTAAAAGTTCTTAGAAAAGTTTAGGGTGTATACATAAGATTATTGAAAATTTATGGAGATCTGAGGATTTTGTCTAGGGTTTCTAAAAAATTGTTTCCCTAAATTGTAATAATTTTTAAGATGTTTGTATCTAATATCTTTCGATATCATGATTAAATTAAGTAAATTTTGCAATTTCAAATTCAGTAATGGCCAGAGAGCAGAATGCTTGAACAAGCTGCATCCATCAATAGGCCATACAAATTACAAGTTTCACCAAGAATTCGTGGCTGATGTGTAGAATTCAATTTTCGTTAATATAGTCCATTTATGTTCTTTCTGTTTAACATGTTATCTACATGAAATACCGCTCCTTTTCTCCTTTATTTCTCATGAGAGCAGCTCAAATAATTTAATCTAAAACAATTTGGGAAGTGTAAAAGAAAAAAAAAAGAAAAAAGAAAAAAAAAAGTTGGGTTTGAATTTTTCACTTTTTGGAAAGCTAGAGAAGTAGGTGGAAAGACACCTATTAGTTAGTTGAATGAGTAACCACTTATAAGCCATAAGGACCATATATCTGGGATCAATTTTTATTACCACTTTTTGAGCAATATGGTTTAGGTGTTGAAGATTCGTATTCTAATATTTGTCGGTAAATCTAATTTCATTTATTAAAGTGTATTTGGATTAGCTTTTTAATTGTTGAACACCTTATATAATTTACTTATTTGTTGAAAGTTTATTAAAAAAAAATTCATATAAAAGCTATTCATAAGCAAATAAACTTATAAACTAACCAAAAAAACTAATTAATCCAAACACATACTTGGCCAGAAGATCATAACTCATAAGCATGCCCTTTATCCTAAGCTTTTAGTACTAAAGCTTCCAAGTTCACTCAGCTGTACTAGGTGCAAAAGCTGGACTTCGATACATTTGAAGTGGATGTGCTAGCTAGAGTTTTGTTTGTTTGAATTCCTTGATACAATCCATGTCGGTGTCTCACTCTTATAATTTGTTCTATTCTTCAGGCAGGCAAGGGGGGGTTCATTGCATTTCCTTAATTCATCCATCTCAAGAAATTATGATTCATACTTTCTGCTGAGGATGACCATATTGGCTTCCTTTGAGACTGCACACCCTTGTCTAGATTTTGTTTTAATGATTTGATAATTACAACAACATGGCAGGAGGGTCGTTTGAAAATATGAGAAATTTTCGTTGGAAATATCAAGAGACATCAGTTGAATTACAAATTTCTTGACTTGTATAGATTTGTGTTAGTGTCTTTACAAATTAATATTCATGCTTTAATTGAATCTTATCTGAATGATAGAAAAGTACATCACTCTTTCAAATTGATGAATTGGTCCAGCCGCTTTTTAAATTCTGATCTATCAACCATTCTTATTGTGTTTCTTTTCAGTACTCATATGCCATTACTCAAAACCCATTCATCGGCTGTCTATTCAAAAAGCTAGCTACCAGTTCTACTTAATTATCAACTCTGCTTGATCATTAAATTGTACTAAATAGGTGCATTAGGAAGCCAGAGCAAAAGCTTCAAGAAGCAGAAAAGAAGACAAGCAAATATAAACAAAAGGCTCCTACTTTTAAGCCTTAGAATTTGTGAGAAAAATGAGAGATTCTACCAAGCCCAGAAGGTGAAAAGGTTCCTACAGTGTATGCTTCAACGGCAAGACTCAATGAATTGGTCAGAGTGATATTAGAGATACTATAAATTTTATTGAATGTGTCTTACAAACAAACTGATGTCACTAATAAGAAGAAGAAAAAAAAAATTAAACACTCATTTATTATCTTGAATTGACACTAATCACTTTTATTGTTAGCATATTGTAAGTGTTTTGTAATAACATTTATATTAGTTTTTGTATTTTCTAATTTCTAGAGGAGCTTCATGCATGGGGGTGACTATTGTAAACCTACCTGGCATTATCAACATTAATAAGGTGTTGTGGTCCTGGAAGTCATGGGAATGGGCTCAAAATATATAGGGTCCGTTTGGATACAGCTTATTGTTACTGAAAGTTACTGAAAACTGATTGTTGCTGAAAACACTATAGCAAAATAATTTTTAAATGTATAAATAGTACCATGGGACCCATTTTTTATTTTTTTTTAATGCATGAACAGTGCTGCTACAGTGCGTGAACAGTGCACTACAGTGCGTGAACAATGATAATTGTCTCCTACATAGTGATAAAAATTACAAACCAATGTGATAATAAATGCAATTGATGCGTCACTTCAACAAAATAATAAATGAGCGTTTAATTTTTTTTTTTTTGTTATTTTTTTTATACAAGATAGAAATTCTATCCTAGTCTAATCTAAGTGTATATGTGTGTGAAACTCCCTCCTAGAGACTGAAACTTCCTCCTAGAGACTTGAACTCCGACCCTTACTCTCTCACACTCCACAAGGATTTATATTTATAGAGTAACCATCGCATCAAAAATGTGCACCAAGGTTATTAGTGACACATCCATTTGCAAGGTCTATTTAGTAAAATTTATAGTATTCATAACATCAATCCCAAATTTTAGTGGTTTTTTTTGTGTGTTCAAAATCAAATCTTCATTGAAAAAAACCATATTAAAACAAGAAAAAAAAAAGAAATACTTACTGTAGATTTTGAAATGCACTCGTAGAAATACCATAGCATCAAATAAAGAATTAAATACTCAATAACTAGGTAGGTAGTCAAATACTCATAAATCTTTTTTTTTTCTTTTTTTCTTGAGCTCTTGTAATCTTTAATAATGTTAATGTAGTAGTCGTAGTCTTTATTTAAAAAGAATGTTGTACTCTTTTCACAATATAAAAAGTGAGTAATATTCAAAGTAATAGCAACAAAAGGTCAGTTTAATCTTTCTTACATAAAACTTTGGGAAATTTTCGTATTAACCCTATATGTTAAGGGAGTACAAATTAAATTCTATAATTTTAAAAATAAAAAATTAAATCTTGAGGTGCAAAAAATAACAAGTTAAGTCCTGTAGTTTTAAAAGTAATAGATTATACCATGATTTTGTAAAAAGTAACAAATTAAACCCTAAACCAATAACAAACCTCAAATAAAATGTCATTTCACTTAAATAGACTAAGGTTTAATAGTTTATTGTGTTTCCCTAACACTTGAATTCCATGTGTCCTTATAAGAAAAAATATATTAAAAAAAGATGGAAAATCCTTTAATTATTTATTAATATTGATAATTAACTCTCTCTCTCTCTCTCTCTCTTTTTAAATCCCTTTCTTTAATCTTTACCCCATAAAGAAATTATTAAATCAACTAAATTATTTATTTTTTCAACATCGTTTTGAAAATAAACATTTTTTTATAACAAATTCGAAAAGTATATAATAAAGTACAAGTAGTATTAATGCTATAAATAGTAACGGGTGAAATATACTATGAAGAGAAAGTAGTAAACCTTTGAGTACAACCAAATATAAATTATAATTTCATCTAAAAAAAGTTTTAAAAAAAAAAAAACTATAAATGAAAATTTGTCTTAGTCTCTTAGAACCAAATATAGGCAACGGATGAAATACTAAAAAGAGAAAGTATACACTTTTTTATAACACACAATTTATACTAAATTTGTGTTCTTTTTTGTTTTCTTTAATTTAGTAAATTCTTTATTGAAAAAAGTTCACCTCCAGTACACAAGAAGCTGCTAGATGTGCAGAAAGTTACAAATTACAAGAGCCTACAAATTCAAGAAAATTGGAACCTAAAAAAATAGTTTTTTGAAGGAAAAAAAAAATACTGAATTATGTTGTTTTAGAATTTGAACTCTACTACTAACTCATTAAATCAAACGCTTGTTTTAATTGACTTTTGAAAACTAAAAATTAAAAATAATATTTTGTATGTTTTTAGTTTTTTTCACAAATTGAATTTTGAGAACAGTTTTTGTTTTTTTGTATATTTTGAATTGTCAGACAAATTTTTTAGTCTTAAAAATAGAAAATTGTGTTAGGTAAAATGAAGGGGAGAGAAGAAAAAGGAGGAGAAAGGAACATGAATGGAGAAATTTCATAATGTTTTTTGGTTGTATATATGATTTGTGAAAGAAAATTAGAAAGGAAGGAAAAATGGTAGGGATCCCACAACACTTAATTACTGGTTTACCTAATTATTCACGAGGAAAGCAATCATTTATAAATGATAACGTCTAAAAGTAGGTGTTTGGTTTTGTAGTTTTTAGATTTTTTTATTAAAAAAATAATAATTCATTTTTAAAAAATTAAAAAAAAAATTTACCTCAAATTTTTTCATCAAAAATACTCCTGTCCCTTTTCTCCCTTGCTTCTAGACAGTCTTGTATCCAAAGTTTCAAACACACAGTGAGCAAGCTTATCAAAGACTGACATACTTTTAAAAGAATAATAAATAGGACACTACACTACTCCCCCTTATCATAGGTTTTATAAAACCACAATGTGCACGGTGTGCAACAGTTTTTATCTTTTTCTAACTGTGTCTGCAGGAGTTGAAGAGTCTTTGAATGGAACTTCAAAACATACAGGTAAAAAGTCAATTAGATCTTCCGGACTCTGTGTCCCATTTCAGCTGACATGATACGCATCTATTCAAGCATTCACATTTATGCATCATTGATATTCATCATTGATATTCATCGTACACGATTGGCATTGCACAATCAAGTGTGTATGGGGTGTATCTTTCTCAACCTCATGCTTAATCTAGTTCAACTTGCTTAAAGCTCTGGCAAGTGCCGAGAGTCATTGGTCTATTTTAATCACTGACTAAACAGTGACAGCTATCAATGTCAGTATCACTCTGATCTTCTTTTTTTAAGAAGATGTGTCACTCATCATTAGATCCGGTTGTTGAGAGATTTATCTTTAAAGTTTAAGCAACAAAAATTAATACACAACCAGGAGTCCAAGAGGCACTGCCAAAAGTGCTTCAATCGGAAACAAGGAAAAACTTAGGTTTATTTAATAGGGAAGTTTAAGTAATGTTATTTATATTTTTTGAAAATATATATAGATAAAAAAGTGTGTAAAAATATATGTAATATTATTTAAAAATTAAAAATAAATTATTAAACAACTCTAGCAAATAGGGCCTTATTTTACAAAATGTATTTACTTAGACTATGATTTATAATTGAAAACATGTTTTAAAGTTACGTATTCTTGTTATAAAAACACACAAATAACAAAATGGGATAACTTGTAAAAACCAAGTGACTGGAAGTATCATAGAGGTAGAGTAATGTAAAATTTTTTTAAAAAAAAAATAGTAATTTTTTCACAATTGTTGAGGTGATAAATAAATTTGAAGCAATATTACTTTTTTATATGGGCTTATCACTAACACTAGAAATATCATTTGTACTTTTTTTATGTATGTGATTTGAAAAACTCTTACCCTTTTTCACTATCTACCTGTAAAAGCGATTCCTACTATATGGTAAAAAAAATTAGTCTCCTTAGACTTATTCGGAGAACCATATTCCTGCATGATTTCTTTATTGCCTAAAATCCTTAGGTCCTGTTTTGTTTTAAAAAGTGGTATATTCACTTTTCATTTTCTCTTTTATGTACTCAAATTCTAAAATTGAATATAGAAAAAAATGATCAATTTTCACATTTGAGGGTGTTTGGTAAATTATTTTGAAAGCAAAACTTGGGTAAAAAATTCATCATACATGGTTTGGTATTGTTTTTTTTTTTTTTTTTTAATTTACTTTTTTCACTTACACACACTTACATCAATCAAGTGAGATCCTTTGCATTTTCACAATATTTGTAGAATTGCCACTGTATTCATTTTTTATGAAAATGAATACACTGAAAAAGTGTTTTCATTTTTTGTATCCGAATCCAACTTTTAGGATACTAAAAATATTGAAAACTGAGTACAAGTTTTTAAACTAAATAAGTTTTTTTGTGGTGGGCCCACTGAAAACAAAAAACAAAAACAAAAAACTCCACTTTTTTTAGCTAACCAAACAGACCCTTAACTTTTGAAGACACTAGCATATAGCCATATATAATATTGATTATTTTCATTGTCATTCTATTTAAGACAATTAACAAAATATGGACCCGTATTAATTTTGATTTTATAAAACCCCGTACCACATTATAAATGAACAATAATCTCTTTCTTAGTAGTTAATACCTTTATAAATGAAATTTTCTTGCTCTTTTGTATAACCCCCTACCACATTATAAATGAACAATAATCTCTTTCTTAGTAGTTAATACCTTTATAAATGAAATTTTCTTGCTCTTTTATATATATATATATATATATAAAAGAAAAATGTTCATACGTCTCTAAACTTTGGATTAGTGGCCAAGACACCCATGAACTTTTTTATTAGCCAATTTACCCCCTAAACTTTACGCACCTGCCAAATCAATACCCCAATTAGTTTGACGTTAAAATACAAACAGAATAAAGGCACGTGAACTTTAAAAACTAACTAAATCACACGATAGAAAAAGAACAATATTTGCATTAGAAAGAATGAAAAAAAAAAAATGAGAGGGCTTGAAGATATAGGCAGTGAGACGATGGCCAAATGAAGAACTCGGTGCCACTCCATGGTGGCTTTGGTTCTACCGCCTCTCTCTCCTCTCAGCTGGTCAAACTAGTTCTCCTTGCTCTCTTTTCTTTCTATTGTGTGATTTAGTCAGTTTTTAAAGTTTACGTGATTCTCATATACTCTTATTCTATTAGTGTTTTAACGCGAAACTAATGGGAGCATTAATTTGGCAGATGTGTATGATTTAAGAAAAAAATTGGCCAATAAAAAAGTTTAGGAGATGTCTTGGTTACTAATCCAAAGTTTACGGGCTGTATGGACATTTTTTCCTATATTTTTTTAATATTTTTAAAAATAACTTTCAACTACACATTAAAATTTTCATTCAAAACAACTTCCAAAGAACAATTAAAATGTCCATTCGCAGCAGAGATTGGAATGATGGAGAGTGATGCTCAAACCATTATTAATCAGCTGCTGTGCAGAAGAAGTTAGTATGGTGAGGTAATTAAAGGTTGCAAAGTATGTCAGCCTTTTGGAAGAGCTAAAGGCACTCGTATTAAACACAAGGGCAATATTGTTGCTCATGTTTTAGGAAAAAAGGAAAACTTTGTAGGATATTTTCACATGTGGCTTGAAAGAGGTTCCACTTGATGTCCTTCCTTTTGTAATTCGTGATCTGCTTTAGTTTTTTCAATAAAAGTCAGTTCGACTTGATTCTTCACCCAAAAAATAAATAAATAAAAAACTCTTTGTCTCTCTCTAGCTCTCTCCTTTAAGAGCACTCTATTCAATTAACAAATATTTCCTCCAAATTAGTTTGCAATAATTTTTCTCTAATCCACTACATGACAATTTATATGATTATTAAGGTGCATTATTTAAACAAGTTATTACGAGACTTATTAAAAAGGTAATGTGATTCATTACGTTTTTTGGAAAATAAAAAATTCATGCATGTGACTAAAAACTAAAAAGTATATATGGATGATCTTTTCAACCGCCACATAGTGGATTGGAGGAAGATTCCTCTAAACTTATTTAGGGGTAAACTTTTCCCTTATTCAATTCCATAAAATAATTCTATGGAATTTTTATTTGTTAGTTTTCAAAAAATATTATATAAGAAAATGCCCCAAAAGGAATTCATCCATATATTCTTATCTTTTCTTGTTGATTGTTATTTTCTATTTTCTGGTTTGCAAATATAAAAAAACAAAAGTTCCACGAATTTAATTAAATTAAGTTTTGAACCAAATATAAAAATTTTGCAGGTATATAATGTCATGTTATTTAGAATTTTAATGATAAGGTACCATATACTCAGTTACAACTTACAAGATAAGATTTAATCATGGATCTTCATTCTTGCATTTCAAAATTCTATTGAAGCTTTATTGTGACGATAATTATCACCTTACAATTTACTACTTAAGGATATAAATTTAACATAACTTTCTGTAATAAACAACTGTCACAGGCGTTATAAATAAGAGAAATGGTGCCCCTATAATAATGAAAAATTTTGAGTTAACAACATCCAAATATGTCCAAGTCTTAAAAAAAAAGGAGGACTCTTCCATTTATTTGTATTTTAGTTATAGCCAAAAATAATAAAACAAAAATATAGTGAGGCATGAATGCAAGAGATCTACTCGAGTTAGCTCATAGCTAAAATACATTAAAGACACAGGGAAAAAAAAAGAAAAAAGAAATTAACACTATTTCATATCTTCCTATCCTGCTCCATTCTGTATGGAATTTCCTAATCTTGAAGAAGAATGGAATGGAAACAGGTTTTGACTATTTTTTGCTTGGAGTGTATGTATATATATATATATATATATTGTTTAATTTTTTATACATAATTCCAATTTAATTTTTTGTTACATGTTTTGTTAACATATCTAAGAACACTCATCTTTCTCTTGACACTCTTAAGTCTTATCATTGTTCCTATTTTTTCTTTTTTCATCTTTATTTCATCTATACTAGAGTCACTTCTTTTTATTTTCTAGAAAAGTTGCTTCATTAGAGATGGCAAAACAATACTACTAGTACTATCTACACAAAATTTTCAAAATTATTAAAATGGTCGATTATAAGTATTGGTAAACCCACAACTTTTTACCACCACTCACAATCAACATTTCATTGTAAAAAATGTTTTGAAAAAATTGCATACTTAGCATTAAAATTCAGCAAGAGAGATGTCTCATACCTTAGACGCATATGAAAAGTTCTCATTAAAAATTTAAAATGGCATCATCCCAATTTGTCCTGTTTCAATTCTAAAAGGTAGACCATGTATAGCTCACATGTCAATGGAAGAGTCGTTTCATACACCTGATGCATATAAAAATTTCCCATAAAAATGACAATCTCAACTTGTCCAGCTTCAATTCTAGAAAAAAGGACGAAATAGACCCATCACCTAATCCCACCCTTTCTTGTAAGCATCCTTACATACCACTTTTGAACTAGATTGGTGGTGGGTTTCCTTTTTTCTTTTTCTTTTTTCCAATAATTCAAGAGTCATAAATTTTTTTCTCAAACGCCAGGGTGATAAGTTATAAGTGGAGACGATAAAATATCATAACTCATAAGTGGTCCATCTAGATAACAATCTAAAACAACTTTATAACTCATCCATAGTAAAAAAAATTTATATTAGCAGTGATATTCATTATTCATTGTTCATCTTTAGTTCAACAAATTAGGGAGGGAAAGAATAAAAAAAGGGAAAGTGAAATAACACGTGGAGCATGTTCATAGTGTAATGGACAACTACATGAGACCAAGTGGGTACATTATTATATGATTGTTTCTCAAAAAAAAAAAAAAAAACTAAAGAATAGGAGAGAGAGAGCACTCCCACACACTTTCCCCACAAATCTCTCTTCCACACACTTCTCATTGACTCTTCTTGTCTCTTTTCACTGTGCAAACACCAAGAACAAGAAAACTTGACAAAATACCAAGGAATGTCAATTTACTTCTGAGAACTCTCTTATTCTCTCATCTTATAACCAAAAACACAGTTTTGCAGTACTTGCTTCAGTCAGTGACATACAGAGAGACAGAGAGACAGAGAGAGAGAGAATAATGGGTGGGATGACTTCATCAATGGCTGCAAAATTTGCTTTCTTTCCTCCAAACCCACCTTCCTACAAGCTAATTACAGATAATGCCACTGGCCTTTTGGTCTTGGACTCACTCCCTCGCCGTGAAAACATCGAGGTTCTGAGGCTTCCGACGCGTCGTGGCACTGAGATCGTTGCCGTTTATATTCGGAACCCCAAGGCCACCTCTACCCTCCTTTACTCTCATGGAAATGCAGCTGATATTGGCCAAATGTACGAGCTTTTCGTCGAACTCAGCGTCCATTTGCGTGTCAATCTCTTTGGGTACCTCTTCTTTCTCTACCCTTTTGTCCATTTTGGAAGATTTTGTTCATACATGTGAAATTTGGTCATGTTTTTGTGTGTGAATTGGTGAAACTAAGATGACTTTTAGGTACCCTTTTTTGTGTTTATGTGGGAATTTGAATTTTCTTTGGGTAAAAGTAATCGGAGATAGTGGGAGTGCCTTATTGGGGTTATAGCAGATACTCACTGCACAAAGCTCCAACCTTTCGCTTGTGCAGAAACGCTTGTTGAATAATGTAATTTTATGAGTGAATTTTGATTAAGCAGAGTTGTTTACTAAATTAAAGAGGGTGATAGCATTTTTTAGTATTGAGTTTGAGGTGCACCAAGATTAGATGAAATAAGGAATTCAAGTAGATTGGGATGCAGGGTGGCTGGGTTGGGTTGGTTCTTAGGTCTCAATCTTGCATCAGATGGGAAAAAAGAATGCACACACATATAGATTTTGTTCATTTGTTATCTGTATAGATTTGAATTCTTACACATCTAATGTTATTTTTAGGTTGTTTTCAGTCTTCACCCAATTAAATAGACATTGGTAGTGGATATGGAGAATCATATGAATTTCCATTACCCTGCTAAGCTTAATCAACTGATTCCACAACAGTTACCAAATTGGCTGGTGAATGCATCTGCATGGTTGAGACTAGTACAACGATTTGTTTGTCTGGTCTACTTTTGGTCCAGGGTTTTAGTGGGACAAAAATTAAGTGTTACATGAATTTAAAGAAGTTGGTGAATGCACCTATGCATGGTTAAGACCAGTACATTAATTTCTATTTGTGGCTGACTTTTTGGTCCAGGTGTAATGAGAAAAGAAAAAAGTTTTATAGATGGATTTAAATAAATGTTGGTGAATGCATCTATGCATGGTTAGGACTAGTACATTAATTTATTTTAATGATAAATTACAAAATCAAGTTTTGCCCCTTCAAATTTAATTAATTAATTTATTTTTGTTTTAGTAATTAAACTCAAGCACCATGTTGGATCAGAATGTGTGATATTTCACCAACCGTGCTGCTTATTTTATCTGTGACATTGATTGCACAAAAATTTAGCTTCTAAATACTTACTCGAGTGCATTTGTGCACTAATTATGCTTTAGTAATTTAGAATGACTTTACTACTTTTTTCCCCTTTTGAGTAGGATTCTTTTACCTGAACTCACCACCCCCCCCCCCCCCCCCCCCCAAAAAAAAAAAAAAAAAAGGAATAAAGAAAAAAAGGATTTTTGTTGGAAGCAGAAGAAAAGAATCTCTTTTGGTTATGTGGCAAAGAAAACTTTTTTACATATGGAAGCAAAGTAGCAAAAACAAGCCTAAAAGGAGCTTCACTTGCCTATACTTTAGAAAAATGTTTCCTTGTTTCAATAAGAATTATGATTATTATTTATTGAAGATCATATTTGCTTGTCATATGTGTGAGCCTTTGTTCTAAGGCTGAAGCTGAACACCACAAGATTTTCCTTGGCAGCATTAAGCTGTAGATTACAGTGCCCATTTTTATTATATGATGGCTCTCTTATTGTAGAGTTATCTAGATAAGAGGCAAATGACTTTCCACTTGAGCCTCATGTATTGAATATACTCTCAATCACCTTATTAAATTTATGCAGGTATGACTACTCTGGCTACGGGCAGTCATCAGGAAAGGTAACCACAGTATAAAAAAAATAAGGCAATATGAATTTCCTTTTATAGTTCTACAATTAAAAAATGCTACACAAAAGCACTCTGAATCTCATATGTGAACCTTTCTGCAGCCAAGTGAGCAAAATACTTATGCAGACATTGAGGCAGCATACAAGTGTCTAGAAGAGAACTATGGTACTAAGCAGGGAGACATAATTCTGTATGGCCAATCTGTTGGAAGTGGCCCTACTTTGGATCTTGCTGCCCGTTTACCTAAACTAAGAGCTGTTGTTCTTCATAGCCCTATTCTATCAGGCTTAAGAGTCATGTATCCTGTGAAGCGCACATACTGGTTTGACATCTATAAGGTCGAATTCTTGTTTATTGATCTATTACACTGTCAAAGATTGTTAAATCCAAAAATATTGTGTTTGTTCTGTGTCTGGATATTAATTTACTTTGTTTTTGTGCAGAACATTGACAAAATTCCTTTGGTAAAGTGTCCTGTACTGGTAATTCACGTAAGTGTCCAGAATTTAATATCTTGTTTGCTAATAGTGTAATATAGGAGTGTTACTGTTATCTAATTTTGGTTACATGCTGCTTCTATTTATTGTTTCTTTAGTTGACTACATTAATGCAGTATCATGCAATTGTAACAACCTATGTAGTCATTCTTGGGGGTAGTTGGGCTTATACTAGAAATAAAATGATACCATTTAGTCCTATAAAAACTTTAGAATCAAATTGTCGCAGAAAATAATGTCAAAATAAGTATGATAGAAAATTTGGAGACTCAGGTAATTTCCTGAAAATGGAAATGTTGAAGAATGAGTGGCAAAAGAAGAGAGGATAGAATATGTGCTTCTGTAAGAAGCCAGAGATGGTGGTTGAATACCAGACTCTCATGTATCACATGCAAGTAAGAGCAGTGGCTGAAACTGTTATTTATGTAAGGCACCTAAAGGACTAGAGATAAGAGATAAAGGTTTACGTCTACAGTAAGGATTGAGCAGGAATCTGTTGCAGCAAGATTATTATAGAATGTGCAGTTGACCTCCAGTAATTAAAATAGGGCTTTGTTGAGGTGAATAAAGTAGAAATGGAGCATAAACCTAGGCAGTTATGAACCTAGTTACCATTATTCATAAAATATGTTCCTATCACCTTTTTAAATTTGGTTTATATTGTTGCTCACAACATCAACTAGCTTCAATTCAAGAGGAGTGAAAATTTTATGGTATGGGATGCTGTGTAGTTTCTCATCTAATATCTGCATTCTGCCTTATCCAATAGTAAGAGACTAATTAGAAGTTTAGAATTGTTGAATGCCTGGCAATTAAGAAACAGGCTGGTGTATCCTAGAAAAGAGGTTGAGGTTGTGACAATTATGACAAGGAGATAATTTGTCAACAAAGACTTAAAGCGTATACTAGCAAAGAGGTTAAATTTATATTAAGTAGGAGGCATCTAAGGACATGTCAATTAAGGGAGTAATAGAGACTATGATTTTAGATAGAGTATATTGGAGGAAAAGAATACACATAACCAACCCTAACTAATCTGTCGAGGATCCATAGCCAACCCCAAAAATTTGGGACTAAGGCTTTGTTTTTTGTTGTTGTAGGAGGCATCTAAGGAAAGAGGAAGGCTAGAAAATTAGCAATGGAAGAAGACATGGTGGTTTGTGATTTCATAGAAGATATGAGGTTTTTTTTTTTATTGGCAAGTTACATGTGCACACCCAATGAATTTTGAACACATGACCTCACTCTCCATGCCCTTTTTAGAGAGAGAGAGAGAGAAAGAGTGGGGGGGGGAGGGGGGTGTTGGAGGCACAATTTGAGCTAGAGATCATTGGCCTAATAGAGGATATAGTTTTAAATAGAGCTAAAAAAAGATCTTTCGTCATTTGTGGCAAACACTAACTTGTTGTGATCCAAGTACCTTTTTACATCTGAGTTGTTCATCAAATTAACAAACAGGTGAATTAAGTTGCTCATCAGACATTTATGGTTTTAAATGTTACTTGCATGTACACCTTCTATTAAACAACGTTTCCAAATCTTTTCTTTAAGTTCCTCAAGGTAATTTGAGGTTTAAACAATATTTTCTTATATGCTATGTGTGGAACAAAAACACCCCCATAAAGTTGAGGTCTTGGTCAACCATGGCACATAAAATACAAATATAAATCTGGGAGAGTATCGTTGATCAGAAGTTAAAAAATAAATTTAAGTTTTTCTTGTTTTTGTTTTTGTTTTTGTGGCACTGCTATATGGAGTTCTAGCAGCTGCTGTTCTTGACAATGTTTGTCTTGGTCCATGGTCATGGGATGAGTCAATCTTGCACTACACATGCGTATTCTCTCTAGTTATTTCTAGTTATCCTTAGCACAATCTCTGAATGAAGTATTAAATTATCTGATTCGGTATCTTACCCTTGTCATTCAGGGAACTGCTGATGAAGTTGTCGACTGTTCTCATGGCAAGCAGCTTTGGCAAATGAGTCAGGAGAAGTATGAACCTTTGTGGCTCAAAGGAGGAAACCACTGTGATTTGGAACTTTATCCAGAATATCTTAGGCATCTAAAGAAGTTCATATTGTCAGTGGAAAAGTCACCTTCACGTAGGAATGGTTCAAGGCGCAGCACAGACCGATTGGAGAAGTCCAGACGGAGTATTGATTTTTTTGAGGCTCCTAGGAAGAGTTCTGACTGGAGAGAAACACCTAGGAAGAGCATAGATAGGTCTGAAAAACTGAAAATTCATGACTACAAGTTTCATAACATTGACAAGTTAGATAAGTTAGGAATCTCATATGACCAAATGGAAAGGTCACGGAGAAGTGTGGAATACCAGGAGAAATCTAGGAGAAGCATTGATCAACAGCTACAAAAGGCACGAAAGAGTGTTGACTGGTTGGATAGGATTCGAGCTGGGTAGACCTATTCTTTGTAAAATTTGTGCACTGAATTTGTTCTTGGGGAAGGGGACCAAAAAAAGCAACAAAGGAAAGATGAGGAAATTATTTTGTGTTTCACTTATGGTTTCAGGATTTTTATTTTGAATTTCCATTGGTTGTGTTATGGATTGTAGGGTGAGAAATGTTGGGATTGTTATCCTTGATTGTCAATGAAAGAACTCTAACCTCTTTATTTTTTATCATTGAAAGAGAATGAGGCTTGAGGTTTATTTATATTATCATGTTTCTAAAGTGATAGCATCTTCATTGTTATAGAATGCTTCTTTTCATTCTATACAATTTAGAGACGAATGTCCAAGACTGGGACCCTGGGTACATGTCATGACAAATGTAGCAAAAGACTTTGAAGAAAGCTAGTCTACCAAGGATTTTGAATTTGAACTCTACGAACCTTATCACAAATGACAAAAAGATTTTGGATGTTATTACTCGCTTTGGTCTGTTGACTGCTAAAAATAGAATTTAAGGTCAACACAAAGTTTAAGTTCTGTGAATTTTATAATGTAGATAAATAAAAATAATAAAAAAAATTTCAGGAACTTAATAGAAGTCTAACAAAACCCAATATTTAGATGGGGAAGATATAGTGGGAAGGGCAAGGAGAGAAGAGGCGAAGTTCTCTCTTTTCTATTATCTCCCTCCGTTTGAAACATATCCTCAATAACATATTTAGTATCTTGGTTAATACTTAATACTAGTATTATTATCAAAAGAGAACTTTTTTTATGTGCTTTATCAGTAGAACTTAAAAAGAAACTAAAAGAAAAACTTATCATCTCCCTCCTTTTATTTATTAACTTTAGTGTCATAAATCTTCAAATTTTTTAACCCCTTATAAAATAATAATAATAATAATATTAATCCTCAATTGGTCTTCAAATTCAAATTATATCTTATCAAAACACTAAAGTTGTATAATTTATTCAAAAAATAAACTACTAATATTAGCTAAGGGGAAAAAGGAAAAAATAATAATAATACCACAAATTATTAAACGAAACAATTAAAAATAATAATATTACTTTTTGTCATCTATATTTTTTAATAAATTCCGATTTAGAAGAGGTACTGTGAGGGAGCCGAAGACTGATGAACCTAATTCGAAAGGTGAAGGCGTCCAATCTAAATAAAGAAAAATAGGCAAAAGGGACTCCACCCACCCGAGGAGAACAAAAGAACAAAGGGATTACTGACATCTTATTGAAGCCCAAGGATAAGGAAAAGGACATCAACAAGAGAGGACGAGACCTGCAAGGATGGTGGGAGGAAGTTTCCTGAAGAAAACATCTCCCACCTCCACATTCAATACTCTGCATCAACCTAATCAATTGCATTAATGAGGAAATGACCCCTGAACAGCAACATCTCAGCTAGCAACTATCTCTACCACCTCCAGAAGGGTCCTGATGGGACAAGTATCCTGAAGGATCACCTGAAATGTACAGGTGGAGGGCTAGGATGCCAAGGAAAGAACTATAAAAGAAAGGGAACCCCCTAGAAAAAGGGGATGAACATTTTCCAAGAAAGAGAAAACTAGGGAGAGAACTAAGGAGAACCTTGTAAGGGAATTTGAGCTTAAGTTGTTAATAAAAGATTTATCATCGGACTCGCTCAAGGAGGGTATTATCCTCAACTGATGTCCTGCATTTGTTTACCTGTTATTCTGGATTCAATAGTCTTAGACTTGGACCTATCTTTATATTGCACTTGGGTTTAAGACCCACTCTCTTAAAAATTTATTGTTTGGAGCAAGATTTGTAGGACAAGACACCATTGTTCTTAGTGGGCTTGGGCCTTTCTTTTTGCCACATTTACAGGTACTCTCAACCTACATGTATATTTTCCTATTCTTAAGAAAGTGCACTGAAATGAACCAAAAGTAGACAAAATTAGACCTAAGTGTACCAAATGGACTGAAATGAACTGATTTAGACTGATATGGACCAATTACCTCAGCGAATGGATTGAAATGGACCTAAGTGGACTGAATTGAACCAAGTAAACCGGACTAGACTGAACTGGACTAAATGGATTGAAGTAAGAGTAACCAAGAAAAAGAAAGGTGTGAAAAGAACTCTTTCTAAATTAAAGTAGATGAATCTATAAATGCAAATTAAATGTAAAGTTAAAACCATCCAAAATATTATTAAAAAAAACTGTCCAAGATGAAAGTGTTAAGTCAATTGATTAATATATTTAATATTATCAAAAAAAAAAAAAAATTAGATGAACAAATCAATAACAAAAAAAATGGTGATGCGGTCGATAATGTGGCTCAATAGGAGCGTAAAAATATTAAAAGCAATGTTTCGACTTTTAAATATTTTATAGATATAGATAGGAAAATTTGCATTAGCCTCTCCTAAAGTTTTCAATTACTGCACTTACCTTCCCATCTACTTTGGAATAGGACATTCATCTCCCCTAAAATGCGAACTTTTTATTCTGAACACTCCTGGATGACTTAAAAAGGCTTGAAAAATCTTAAATTTCTTATGTTACTATCCATTTAAATTAAAAAGGCTTGAAAAATCTTAAATTTCTTATGTTACTATCCATTTAAATTACCATCCACACCCCTCATTTTTAGTTCCTCCAAATTAAGAAATTTTAGAGTAGTAGGGGTTTCCACTTATATTAATTTATTTTAAATTATCAATTTTACCCTTAAGATGTTAATTTATATCTATTCCGTTAAATGGCATAAAAGAAGGATATAACAATCAATTTGAATAACGTCTTATCATTTTCTCTCCTTCCCATTTACATTTTTAAAACATCCCAAAAAAATAATAATAATAATAAATTAAATGATAACCATTCTCCTCCCCTCCTTCCTTCTTTCCCCTCATATTCTCTACTCCTCTCCCTCCAAACTTCCAAACTCACTCTAAATGGCAGTTAAGCTGGGAGCCCAGGACCTGGTGGGGTTATGGTATCATCATTCTCACCTGCAGCAAGGAGGTTAGTATGAAAATTGTGCAGTAAAAAGCAGAAGTGCAGCTGAGACTTGGGAATTGCTGCATAATCTAAATATCTTCTCTAACCATGCTTCACTATGGTTTCTACATTCAAGTGATACATAAGGAGTACAAGACTGCGAGAATTGGATGTGGAAGTTTCTAAATCCGTGATTATGTATTAGCCAATCTTTTTTTTTTTTTGGTTCTTTTTTTGTAGGGAGGAATAATCACAATGTACAATTCTTTAAAATTCAATATCTACACCAATCCCACACCTAATTTTAACTAATATACAGTATATGAAAATGTAGATAAGAGGTCTGAACATCTTGAAACTGATCAGACTCCGTGTTACTAATTTAAATATTGACACCGTACCCATCATGTCCAGGTACATATAATTCCATTCCTGTCTGCCGAGGCTAAAGGTTTCCCAAGCCCACTCCAAGAACAACACAGCACCGGAGAAGTGTGTTCCCTCAGAGTGCTCACTATATCAGCTTTAGATATAGACCAAATGGAGATAGAACCATCAGCGGATCCAGCAGCAACATAGTTGTCATCTGGACTGATACAGGACCGGCTCCAATTAGACGCCACTCTATTTCCAGACGCTCTAAGCGTGCCACACACTTCCAGAGATCGCATATCAAACAAATTATGCAAGTTGTCCCTTCCACTAGTCAATACTACATTTCCGTTCCGAGACAGAGATATAGATGTTACAGCAAGTGAATGTGCAGCAACTTCACTAAGTAGCTTTCCTGTCTGAATATCCCATAATCGAAGATTCCCATCTACGTGACCAGAACAAATGGTTTGTCCATCCGTGCTGAAGCTAAGAGCATTGCAATTGCTGTGACAAATGATTGTGTTAATGCAGTAACCTTTATTCAAGTCCCAAACTTTTATGGTACGATCATAAGCTGCACTCAAAACATGACGACTCGAAACTTTGCTTACATCTACGGCACAAACTTTATCAGTATGGCCAGTGAGAGTATGGCGGACCCGACCTGAGCTGACATCCCATACATACAAGTTGTTCGAACTGCTTGCTGCTATGACAGATCTATTGTCATGGGTAATGGTAAGATCAAGAACAGAGCCAAGGCAACCATAGAGAGTATGGCTTAGTGATCCTGTGTTTGTATCCCACATCTTGATTGTCCTGTCCTGCCCTCCACTGACCAACTTGCCAGAATTGTACTCAAACAATATGGAAGCACAGCCACCTTCATGGGCATTGATCCTGTGCTTGCATATAGAGGGAATGGTTGACTCCATAAAAAATTCAGCACCATCTTCATTTTGACGGACCACACCATCTACTTGTTGTTGAGCAAGTTTTTCTAAACCACTAGCCTTGAGCCGATCAACCATTTCTTCATAAATTGCATTTGCCTAGTAGATCATAGAAAACTAAGGATATTCAGATATACACTATGTATAACAGGATTGCAATAAATAAACCGAGACTCATTTTACAATCAAGGGAAACAGATCAAAACCTTCCCCTGATTAATCTGTGTCTATATATTATATGTCAAATCAGAAGCTAACATAGAATTGCTCCAATATGCGGTCTTTATAACATGTGTTCATCCATGATATATAATATGTGGTTTTTAAAGGGCAAGCCTCATGTAAAGTGTAACAAAATATATACAATTGAACCCACAAAGAAGATAACAGGAGACCAAGAAATAGGTCAACCAAAACTTAGTTATAAACAGAAAACAAGTAACAAGAAAAGAAAATCTCCCCTTGTCCAAAACTGAAAGGAAGTACATAAAATTTCCCAATTCTCACTAAACCTCTTGCAGTCTTGCATGTATATATATCATTCTTTTGGTTTTTAATTGGTAAGTTACACACGCTCTTGGTGGGTTTTGAACCTACAATTACACCCTCCACCTTGCTCCTACAAGGAAAGGAGGTGCCATTTGAGCCAAAGTTCATTGGCTTTTCATATATATTCTTTTCTGCGAAGAAGGTTATGTCTTGTAAATCATTCAGCACCCACAAAATGATATGATTATGTTCCTCTAAAACACATGACAAGAGAAAGGCAATTACATCTTCATTGTGAAGCTTGAGAAATATCCACAATTATCTTAACACAATCAATCTCACGCCTCAATAAAATAACTTTGGCAATTTTTATTTTTTATTTTTTATAATTTGATTGTTACAATAAGTGGAGGAGGGGTTGAACCCTGATTCTCCTCAAAAAGGAGAACAGTAATTGCCACTGAGCTACAAAGCTCTTGGCAACATTTAATACATCTTATATTAAGGTTTCAATTATCTTACCCACAAATTGAATGCACTAAACATTCAACATACATGTTTTTGCATAGTTCTCCAAAAACACTATATTCTGGTTTGTGCAGGAACTGTTCTTCCTGCAGTTAGGTTTTTCTAAATCATCCATAAGAAAGAGGGCCCCTATATGTAACTTGAACAAATCTCATTTTAGTAGGGGGTATTAGTGATTCCTAGACACTCACAAGCTATGACAGAAATGTACAAGCAAACACAGTAGTATTTTTTGATTGATAAACACAAAGGTATTTGTATAAATAAATTATATAACGTTCCAACTAACAACAGTTTGATGGAGTTTCCTACAAGTAGTGGCATAACTCACACACACAAATATTAAAAAAAAAAAAAAAAAACACTTCCACAGGCAATCCTTCTAAATCCCAATCAATCTTCTGTTGGAGTGCTATTCTCAATACTAGAAGACTCCAAAAACACCGGGAAAATTTTTTTTGACACTATATTCTTATACCCAATTACATGCTTTGATTCAAATTATGGAAAAAATATGAAGTACCTCATTGAGTCGTTCTGCATCCTGCATCTTCTGCAGCATCCAGCGATCAACTAACATCTTATTTTCAGCCTCAGCATTCTTAGCTTTATTAGTCATCTCTTCCAGTTCTGCTTTAAGTTGATGGTTCTCACTCACAAGCAATTCTAAAGCTTTAATTTTTTCTTCTAGGTCTGCCTGTAATTGAGAGCATTCGTCCCTGCAGCAAATACTTGAGTTGGAATCATCCATTCCCACAAAAGCCTGAAAATTTCAAACTATCTGTCTAGTGGGTTAAAACATGTGCAAAAGGTAACCTTGTTTGGGTCAACTCTGTCTGCAGATTAGTGATTCCTTCTTCTTTCTCTTGAAGCGATGCTTTTAAAGCTCTGGACTCAGCGACCTCCACCACAAGTTGCTCAGACAATCGAGATTGAGCTTTGTAACATTGCTGAAGTTCCAACTCCAAATTTTCTGCTTTCTCTTTCCATTCTGAACCCTTAAGAAACACGCACCAAGGATCTCACTCACAACATTCAAAATTACCAAAACAATATAAAGTTGCAATGTAAAGTTGCATAGAAATCAAGAGCCCAGAAAAATAATGGCAAGTATTCATTTCTAGCCGCACCAAATTCCTTCATGAAGGGTTAACACACTCAATCCCAATATGGTCACTTATTATCAGGTATAAACTACATCTAGGCCATGTCATAGTGCCTATGGAGCCAAGCAATTCACAAACTTATTTCTTCATTGGAAAACAACTTCTATGCTTACTAACTTATGCACCATCATCAAAGTAACATTGCGAGTTGCAACAACCCAAAACATCAGGACTGTAAATAAACGTAATTCGATCAATTTTTTAGAGCCCTTTGGACTCACCTCGAGCCAGTAAAACCTACAGACAACTAACCCCACCCACCAGACCAGTTGCCGGGTAGTCCCAGGGGCATTCACCCTTGACGAGCTAAGCAGTTTATATCACCTAAGATCGCCTAACATTGCGTTTCACAATTGACACATCCTATCTTTCCCTAATTAGCAATTCAACAAACACTTGGAGTGCATTTTTCAACAATTTGAAAGTTCACAAGCAGCACAAAATCAAAATTCCAAAAAATCACCAATTTTGCAAGAGATAAGAGTACCTGAGAGGCGATCGGCCTAGAAATCGCGATGAAAGCCGGAGCATGAGCACCTTCTTCGAGCAAATGCCGCTTCCGCAGAGCCTTCAATGCGTGCTTTATCGCTTCCCTCGCTATCACCTCCTGTGACCTGTGAAAAAAAATTCATCTCCATCATCATCAAATTCAAAAAAAAAAAAAAAAAAAATCAAACACAGAGAGCTCTATCATCAACGTATCCTCTGGTTTAATTGGTGAGCTCTTTTTTTTTCCTCGTATTCCTTCAATTTTCTCAGCAACCAAACAGAATATTAACACACAAAAATTAAATAAATAAAAAAAAGCGTGTGAGAATTAAGTAATTTTAATACTTACATATTGATCGAATTAGATTGTGCATGAGAAATTGATGGAATTAGGGTTTGCGAAAGGAAGAGAAGTCCTGTTCTTAATCATTATTGTGTACATAAGGAGGCAAGCCCATGTCAGCATCATGGAGTAGAGATTTATATTACTAATAAATAAATTTTTTATTCTTTATTTTTTTTTTTTTTTCTGAAGAATAATATTTTGATCTTGTTTATCAATAATAAATATTAATATTACGAGCTTAATACACATTTTCAATAATTAATTATTTAATTGAATTTGTATGTATATAAATTTGGTGTCATATTTATGAATCATAATTAGTAAAATTTGAATAGATGAACTTAATAATTTTTATTTTTTTGAGAAACGATGAACCTAGTACTTGAATCGATGTTGTTTAATTTGACCACTTATGTAATTGAGTTAGTAAAACGCTAGAACTCGGTGAGTTTTTTGGCAACAGGGTCATTTCATTCTCACCCACAAGTTTTGTAATTTTGAACAAAATTATCCTTATAGGCCCATTACATTATTGCTTTTTTTTTTTTTTTTTTTTTTTTTTTTATTTATTTTAAGAATGAAGAGTATGATGAGAATGACGACGTACTTTTCAATCAAGATAGAGTTTTAAGTTTTAGCTCAAATTGTAATTCATAAAATTAAAGCGGCTTGTAAGATATTTAAGATGCATAGAATATGACTTTCTGATTTGAGATATGATTTTGTTCATATAATTTTAAGATATTAGATATGTAATAGGATTTTATTTAGCAAAGATTTTTATTTTTGCTAAGTATATTTATTACTTAGCAAATATTTGGCTGCAATTATATGGCATCCTTTATTTTATATTTTCTAGTGTTTATTAAGAAATAAATAAAGCATACATAATTTCGTTATTAAATCTAGATTATACCTTAATAATTTAGTTTAGGAGTTGGGTCATTGGGATATTGGTTCAACTGGTATATCATTGGTCAAGAGAGGTCCATATGCACATAGAGGGAGTTATTTAGATTAGTGAGTCAATGGACTTCTGGCGTGTGGAATATTCCTTTTGCTCGGACATCATTTTTTATATTTTCTAGTGTTTATTAAAAAATAATAAAAGCATTCATAACATGGTTATTAAATCTAGATTATACCTTAATAATTTGGTTTAGGAGTTGGGTCATTGGGATACTAGTTCAACCAGTATATTATTGGCCAGAAGGGGTCCACATGCACATGGAGGGAGTTATTTGGATTAGTGAGCCAATGGACTTCTGGTGGGTGGAATATTCCTTCTACTTAGACATCATTTTTTGAATTAAGCTTGACAATCATGGATCGTGCAGTGATTTTGTGTCCAAATTTTGGATGAACTATGGTAGTATATTGTTTCCAATTTCCATTATGAGCATTATTTTTTAAGATTTCAAACCAGAATTTTTCAAAATATTTATTATTGTTAGGAAAAAGGTGCTTGTAAAATCCTGGTTCAAAATGAAGGCATAGGTAATCTAGTGAATTGATACTTGAAAAGTTTTGGCTGTTTAATTTGATCGCTTATGCAATTGAAGCAATAAAACAAAAAATCCCAATGAGTTTTTTGGCAACCTAAGCATGTCGTTTTCACCCACAACACATTGTATGTGTATCCCAATGACCCAACTCCTAAGATAAGCCCCCCGAAGGAAGGTTTTTCACTCCGTCCCTGCAACTAGGAGTGGATCCTTTAGACTTTAGTCCAAATAGGTTGCACTAAAAACTCATAGTACTTTGAGTCATAAGGCTCATCTTTGTTGCAGGGAGTGCTAATCAGAGAGAGTTGATTAGGATGAGAGTGAGATGACTTGTCTAATCAATGCAAGTAAATATATTTTTGGTTCTCTAGTTCTCATTGTGCGGTTGAATATTTGCTATTATGAGGTTGGTGTTAAACTTTATGATTCAGTTCTTGCACATTGTATTGTGAAACAATTCTGTAGCTAGCTAGTGTTTTACTGTGTATGTGTAGATGTAGTGCTGCACATTTTTTTCTTTTTTTTTTTGGTTTTATGGAATTTTCCTTCCTCATAGACAGAAAGCATGATGGCATTCTTGCAAGTATTGTGAAATCTGTTGTGCCTCCAGACTTATTGATAACTTATAGTCGACTTCAAGACATCATTTATAAACTACTTCATTTGCTTCAGCCAACTTATACTTGCTTCCATTTAATCTGAACCTACACTTAAGGCTTAGTTCTAGGATCTTAAAGACACATTTACATAAATTTCTAGTCTATAATCTCACCTTGGATATATGAGAAACATTCCCTGGCATTTGTTTTTTTTTACTAATTCTTCAATATCAATTTGCTTTGCATATCTATAATCTCATCACATTCACAGATGTGCAAAATAACACATACCACCAAAACCAAAATGCACGGCATGATATGCACCACCAATACATTGATGCGCTTAACCTTGCCAAGTTGAACCTAAACTCATTTTTTCCCTAAGCTCACTTATTAGTCACTAAAAAGGTTATTTTACAAAACTATGACAATATCACCAATTCCACCCCTAGAGGTAATCTTGTTTCTAGTTGCCTCGCACAAGCAATAGCTGCTAAATTCTTCTCATGATCCCTAGAATCAAGTAGCATTTCCTCCACATCTGGACTTCGTGTATCAATAATAATCTTCTCCAACGACACAACATTGTTGATTATGTACATGGCAAGGTCCATGTCAATTGCACAACCAACAAAACCAATCAATTCAAACACCTTGAGGCATTGGTGTGGATATTCAGCCCTTGTCACCGTTCTGTTTCCTTCCGCAGGTACATCCTCAAGCCCTATCAACTGTCACAGGGAAAAGGTAAAGGTGTTATGCTAGTCAAAAGAAGTAGATAATCTCCTGTGTCAATTGAGACCGCTTTAGGTTCAAAGGCTTGTAATCGGCTTATTTCAAAATGAACTTTAGAATATCATTACAATAGAAGGAAAATATAAGCATACTAAGACAAACAGTTTAATCTTACATCTGGAAAGACGAGTGCTGAGATCTATTCTTAGGAACAAAAGTAGTTTTCCTAATCTAGGGGCATCTACTATTATACCATATTCAACCAAACAATATTTACAACAAAAATAAAAATAAAAAGTAATAACAATTAGCACTTGAAATAAGCTTATCATGTTTATCCTTTACACTGAATTCTATCTACTAAAGAATGGACTCATTTTGTTGGCAGCAAACACTCAGAAAATTATATAATTCTTGAGATAGAGAGAATAATCCACAACTAGCAAGTGCACTATGGACTAATTTAATTCACAGACATTACAACACAGTAAGGGGGGAACACCCACACATATATATATAGGGTTAGCCAAGTCACACACTGACCATAGAGTAAATCTTTGGTAATGTTACACAAGCCAAATTTCATGTTAAGTAAATGTTATTTATTATCTAATCCATAAACACATGCTATGTGTATAATTGTAAAGAACATAAAACATAAAATTTGAACATTCTTTTGTATAATACAGTGATTGAACTCTAATAACTTTGATATTTGCAAACATGGAGGATATAATCAAGGAATCTAATGGTGGATTGGCCAAAAAAATTCATCCAATAAAAAGTTATTCAGTGATTGAACATCGATAAAATCTAGACCATGTGTAACTTGAACCAAATAGATAGCCTCTCTAGACAGTAAAGAACACAATAAAAACTGCCTGGTAAGGGCTGTACAAGGGAACAAAAAAGGAGTTTGAAAACAGAGTTTAGGAATAACTTTTTTTGTACATTTTTCAGAATATTAGACACAACAACAAACAATCATGTGGGAATTATAGGCAGTTGATAACAAAGCAAATGTGGTTATATAATGCACATGCATAATATAAACAGTAGTCAGTGTTAATGCTAAGGCTAAGTGAAAATGTGCATTATAAAATGTTTCAACAATAAATCCCACAACTTTAAAATTAACGTCTGAAGTAACCATCTTTACCTTGATTGTAAATTTGTGCAATACAGGGGAGGCGTTCAGCAAGGAAGAGCAAAAATGGAGGCTGTCAACCTTAATTGCATAGAAAACCAATTTCAATTGCTTGAGATTTCTTAATTCGGGAAATTTGGGGAGGTGAATAAATTTCTGAACATGTGAACCACATAAAGAACCTTAAAATTAGGGGGAAAACACAACGGGATTAGCAAACATGAAGGTGTTTTTATCACTTACCATAGCAGGTAATTCTAGAACAAGTGTCTCCAGTAGAGAGAAATAACATGAATTCAGGATAATATTGTCTAGCATGTCAGAATACTGAAATGACAAAGATATCTCCAGAAGATTATTTATAACTGTCTCCAGTTGAGGGAAATAATGTGAGGGCAGGATACGATTGTCAACTAGAATGTCAGAATATTGAAATGACAGATACATCTCAACAAGATTAGGAACATCCCCTAGAAGCATCCTTGTTACCTTCCCACAATATTTGAATGACACAAGATTTATAGCAGAAATTTCGACAATTCTAAGAAAGCTGCAGCACAATATCATTAAATGCTTTAACTTAAGCAAAGGGCAAGAAGGCTTAAACTCCACCAGAGATTGTGAGCCTTCCACACGTAACACTTCGATAGATGGACAATTAGATAAAACACAGTCAAGAACTTCTCCGGTCACTTCCACATTGCTCAAACAGAGGTCTGTTAGGAAATTCCCACACAATAGTTTTGAAGAGCTTTCATGAAGAAATTTCATGGTAAGAGTATAACGAAAGTTCGACATAATAGGTTTGAACTCCAACAAAAGCCTTTTAACTTTCTTTCTCAATGAAAAGCTTATCCAATTGTCAATATCAGACCTGAATTTCATTCCATTCACATCAAAACAAACTCTAAACTCATCTATAGTATGACCTTGATGCAATTTCAATACACGGTTCACCATTTTAACAAACCTATATTTTTTAAATTTTAAAGACGTTTTAACCAATCCCTCCCCATCAAAGTCCAAGCTACCAGTCGTAAATGTCCACAGATATCTCCACCTTTTAGATAAAACACTTGTCCTCCCAGCTTCTTTCAATGTCAACACTGACAGAATTGGGACAAGAATATCATCAGGCAATTCGCTTAACCGATCCATGTCGAAATTGTTCGTTTTCATCACACTGAAGATTTCAGACCATGACAATATAAATCTATGTTAGCATCTCAAAAAAATATCTCAAAGAGGTACACATTACACAATGAGTTTACTATCAACTATGAGACTATGAAGAAGCTTGTAATAATAGCAGAGTAGTACTGGAGCTTGCTTCTATTTTATATATTTTTTTAATTCAAAAATGAGTTTGAATTGCTTAGATTAGATTTTCATATACATGACTGTTTCTGAAACTAACAAAAACCATTACCTAGAAACTCCAATACCCATTTTTATTTTTTCTCTTGCAAAGTAACAACCAAACAATTCTCTCTCATTCTAACAAAATTGTCAAAGGGTACTACACAAATATAAATTTTAAACCATGTTGGACCTGACAATTTAACATAAACTCAATTAGTCAACTATATAGCAAAACATGTAACAAACTCAACTCTCTGAGGCATTTTGTCAAACATGTAGCAGATAAAGACTGATATTTTTTACCCAGAAAAAGAAAAACCGAAATTTGGACAACATATAAGGATTGGAGACCAGAAAAGAAAAACCCATATTCATTAAATGAATGAAAACACAAAAATCATAACAAATCCAGCCATGGCAATTATGAAAAAGCAAAAGAAAGAGAGAGAGAGACCAGTTAGAGAGAAAGACCAAAGAAACTCACAGTCGCCGCCGCCGTCGCCTTGGACCTGATCTGGTGGAGGTGGAGCCGTCGACGGTGGAGCTGTCTGGGACTCTGGATATTGATGTTATTTTGGAATGGGTTTTTGAGTTCTGGTGAAACGGCATCGTTGCACATCTTTGTTTTGACTTTTGTGTTTTGATTTCAGGCCAAAACGGCATCGTTCAGTGGGCCTGGTCTGGTGGAATTCTACCTTATGTAAAACGGTGCCGTATTAGGATTACTAGCATTTCACTTAAGGGCCACGTGTGAGTCGCCTAATGAAGGGCTCCTTTTGCTAACGGATTCATGGAAAGCAAAATTAGTGTAAATTTCAATTTTATGTAAAATTCAAGCAATCCTGAATTTCAAGGTGTATTTTACAATTTACCTATTTCTCTCTCTTTTTTTAATTTTTAATTTTATTTAAATTAGGATCATAAACTTAGTAAAAATATATAAAAACCATAAAATTACTAGAAGAGTGAAAAAATCTAAGAACCATAAACATTTCATTTCCGTGTCAAACACTTGATACTCATGGAACACTTTTGCATGCGTGTCCCGGTCATGTTATTTAATATATATATATATATATTCTAGAACATGGTCGGGACATGAAAATAAGAGAAATTAAATACCATTTTACAAAACAAATAATGCAGTCATGCTTGGAATAATAATAGTGCATTTGAAAATTAATAAATATTTTTATTTTTGATTTGTATTCTAATTTCTAAGCATCGTTTAATAGTCATGGATCTCTTTTATTATCTATTACTAGCATGTAACCCATGCAAATACATAAATACATTTAAAATTAAAATATTTTACCAAATTTTTTAAGGTAAAATGTTTTATGACTTTTTATAAAGGATTTTATAGTTAACGGAAAATATTTTCCAACTTTGACCATATTTTACATGCAAACAGACACATAAAATGGTAAAATATTTTCTGAAAAATATTTTACTTCAAAACAAAAGGAGTGACTCATATATAAAAAGAAGAGATTCAAAGTTTTTAAGATCGGATCGAAGTCAAATAGAAGTTGAACCTTAATGACATCATAATTAATTTAATAATTATTTAAAATATAAATAAATATTTTTAATTAATATAAACAGAAAAATTAACTAAAATATTCCAATTATATATCTTTATATTTTTCATATCAAAATTTTGACAAGGCAAACAAGAAATATTAATCTTAAGCAAACATAAATATTAATCTTGTGGAGAGTTTCAACGTTTTACAGAGTTTTTTTTTTTTTGCTAACCGAAAATGGGGGTTTTTATAGTTGTATTATACCACTCGGGTTAGTATTAACCATGTGAGGGACAGGACCCACCAAACCCACTGAGGTACCCGCCAAGGCTCGATCCGATGTTCTCCTTAAATCCCTCACACAGCAGCCCACTAACAAGAGCCCGCTGACAATGAGAATCGAGCCTAAACTGGTTAGGCGAAGTGAACGAACCATGCCAGCTAAGCCAATCCCTTGTTGGCCAACGTTTTACAGAGTTTCAACGTTAACAAGTTACAAGTTGTAGAGAAAACGTGGCAGATAGTTATAAGTTGATTTTTGATTACGCGGATCAATAAAAAAAATCTTTATTCGCACGGATCGTAGTAAACAATCAACGGACACGAATGGCTTTAAATCATCCAACGGTTTATATGAATTTGCCGCTACCCGCTTTAAATTCCCGCCTCACAGAGACTCAACTCAGGGGAGGCTCATACTCTGTTTCTTCATTCATTTCCCTCTGAAATTCCCAATTTCCAAAGTAGAAAAAAACCTACCCACATTGACACTCATGGCGATTCCCGAAGCAAAAAAGCTTTGCGAATTGGTGAAAAGTCGTGCCGTTAACCTCTATGAATTTCTCCTTCCAAACCAAGAGTCTGTGGGGAAGCAAGTGAAGAGAATTCGGGATGAGCTCCATCGCAAGATCTCCAAAGGTAATTTCTATTTTTGATTTTTTCTTTCTTGTAATTTCAGTTTCTATAATAAATTAGAATTGCAATTGCGTTGAATTTCAGTTTCTATTCATTTTTGTGTCTATGGAATGTTGAATGTTGTGTTCATTTTCAGCGTGTGGCATCGGACCACTGCCTATGTGGTTTGATCGACAGGAGGTGATGTTGGCAACTTATTACCGCAATAGAGAGTATGAAGAGCTCAAACTGTGGATCAAGTTCCCGCGATACAATTTTGCTGACTGGAACAGAGCCAAGAAGAAATTGGCGAAAGCCAAACTGAATTTACCTGCTGGATTGAATTTGTCAAAGAAATTGACGGTGAAAAATGGACTGGACTGAACGCTGCAGCTGTGATGAAGAAGTCTAGAGCAAAGAACAGAGGTTGGATGGAAAAGAGAAGGGCTACTCTGTACAACGTGGAGAGAGAATATTTCTTGGCAGAGGAAGGGCTTAATTGGCAGGTGGCAAGCATTTGCTTGTTTGCCATTTCACTCTATCGGTCGCTAAATGTGCCAGGGACGGTGGTGT
Organism: Quercus gilva; assembly: GCA_023621385.1. Classification (NCBI taxonomy): domain Eukaryota; kingdom Viridiplantae; phylum Streptophyta; class Magnoliopsida; order Fagales; family Fagaceae; genus Quercus; species Quercus gilva. The sequence continues at coordinate 6,783,804 of CM042482.1, read as the reverse complement.
CTATTGGTGACATAGATGACTTCCTCTCCTTGGAGGTCATTCATGCTCTCTTTCCTTTGAAAGAGGGTGTTCTTCTTCTATGCGAGTCTGATGATCTATTGGGGACAATCAAGGAAAGAGCTACTCTGATTCATCTTCAGATCAACTCTCCTAAGGGCAAGTTCAGGGGAAATTGATTTTCTGTGTGTTTTTTAGTTAGTTTTTCTATGACTTTGAAATAGGAGAAAAGGGGAAATTGATTTTTTGTGGGGTTTTTAGTTAAATCTACTATGACTAGTGTAAATTCCTATGCTTAGAGGGCTGTTCTAAGCAATTCTATAACTGATTCGGTTGAAATGAATAGAGGATATAATGTTTGAAACCCCAAATATGCGTTCACATTTCATTAAGTTGGATCAAGCCTGAATTCCAAGGTCATTTAATTTTTAACTTGGAAAATTTAATGTTGTATTTTAACTTGGAATATTATTATGAACCATCCATTCGAATTTCCCATCAAACCAATCTTAATAGGTTGTAGTGGGATTCCTTTCCTTGCATGCGGTGTAGTTTGTTGTTCTGATGGCCTTATTTTATTAGTCTGCATTTTTGGATCTTGAAGCTCCCAAGAATTGACAATAAACTTACATTATAAAGGATGGACCTAAATTAGAAGGGACGGTCCCAAATAAAATTATAGAAATTCAATTTTAAGACAACCACTAGACTAAGATAACAACAAAAAAATGGTTATTCTGTCTTGGCCTCTTGGCATCTCTACTAGAAAATTTTGTTTTTGTCTTTCTCAATACTTCCAATCCAACCTCATCTATTTGGTAAAGACTAAAGATGGTGAAATCCCATCTGAATATCAAACTTTAATTTATAAACATCAAGCTTTATCCTTGAACATATCTTCAATTCTTTAAATGAAATAATCAATGGCATCATTAGTAATCAATGGCATCAATTGACAAATAAACTTTCTTTGTGTTCATCAACCATTCCCAAAACAGAACTTTACTGCACCTCCAACACTCCTATTGTTGAATTAAAACCCATTACTAGAAAATGACATTAAAATATTTTCGATGAGCTAACTAAACAGTAAACACATACATTATCCTTAAAAAAAAGTAAAAAGCAAAAAGCAAATAATTAAAGCTTTTTGGTAACAGTAACACACGAAAAGAAAATACAATAACAGATACATTCATCATAAATGTGCAAGCTGCACCCTCAACACACCATTGTAGCCAGAACTACAGTAAGCTGCATGAGACATACTTTTTTCCCCTAAAAGCGTGAGATATACCTACTTTCAATCACTACATTCAGTGATAAACTTAAATAAACTTATGTGCTTCATTCTTGCAAAGTTGAAGCTAAGCTCACTCCATGAATACATTAAGGTTTACATTTCACAATACTTTTACACTATCACCATTTTAATCCTTGGTGGTAATGTTGTTTTGAGTTGCCTGGCACGAGTTAAAGCGGCTAATTTCGTCATAGGATCTCTAGTATTCTCCACAAATGGTAACCGTGTGTCAATAATTATCGTCTCCAGTGACACAGCGTTGTTGAGTACATCTAGGGCAAGCTCCATGTCATGTGTACCACCAACAAAACCAATCAATTCAAGCACCTTGAGGCATTGGTGTGGACATTTAGCCTTCTGTGCCTCAATTTTTCCAAGGTCATTATTTAGCCCTATCATCTGTCACAAAGAAGAAATAGCAGCGTTATGCTAAGTTAAAAGATAGAATGTTCAAAAAACTACGAGAATATAGATATAGCAACACAATTAACAATGTTATCACCAATAACTAAAAGCAGCAGAGAAATAACGACTTTGGCATATGTTATAGGTCCTCTATTTTATTATTTTTCCTTGTTTGTTGAATAGAAGTAGGTTGTCTCTGACTTATCAAAAAAAAAAAAAAACAGTAGGTTGTCTCCTGTGCTGACTGTTGTAGATTCTGTAACGCTTGAAATGGGCTTATTTCCAAAAGAATTTTAGAACATAATCATAACATTAGGAAAACTAAAGCATACTACAAGACCAATAAAACCCATTCTACCAATGTCTAAGAAGCCAACCAGTTGTAGTTTCCATTTGGAAAGCCAAGTGCTATAGCTACTCATATGGACAAAAGTAGCTTTCCTAATCCACAAGCATCCACGACTATGACATTCCACTTAACAAAAGTATCACAAAAAAAAAAAAAAAAACAGCACATTAAATAGGCTTATCATGGTTTTTATTATTTTATACAAGTAAAACAGGGTTATCATGATTATCTTTTATACTGAATTCTAACCAATAAATAATGGACTGATTTTATTTGCAGTGAACACTCATAAACTACAAGGGACAGATGCATCACAATGCACACAATAAGGGTGGAAGAACACACACACATACATATATAAGATCTGTATCAAGCTACCGCTGGACTCTTTGGTTAAGTTACACCAATTAATATTTTATTGATCCATCATACTTATTTTTTAACACGCATGCCAAACTTTTTATTAATTGGAAGTTATTTACTATCTAATAGCTTGTCCAACTACAAAAACAATCCAGCTAATATGCATTACAAAATGTGAAGGAAAAGACAGCTAAGTGCTAAGCTCAAGTGAAAATAAATCTTAAAAAATCTCAAAACAATAAAGTCCATAACTCTAAAATTATAAACAATAAAGTAATAACAATATTTACCTCGAGTGTAAATTTTTGCAGAAAGGGAGATGCCTTCAGCACGGAAGTGCAACAAAGGAGACTGTGGGCACGATATGAAGATACAATCAATGTTAATTTCTTGAGGCTTCTTAACTCTGGAAATTTGGGGAACCCCTGAAAAATTAAACCAAGAAAAATGAGAACATTCATATAAACAAACATTGATGTTTGGGGAAAAAAAGAAGAAAAAAGGACAATGGAGTTAACAATCATGAGAGTGTTTGCGTATAAGTGTTTTTATCACTAACCTTAACATACACCTTTAGTACAATTGTCTGCAGCTGAGAGAGATAACTTGAAATCGGGCAACATTTCTTCACAAAACAACAAGCATACAAACCATCCATAGACACATCAACAAGATTGGGAACATCCCCTAGACGTAACCTTATCTTATCCCCAAAATATTTGAACGAAACAAGATTTATAGCGGAAATCTCAATCTTTTTGAGAGAGAAGCAGCGTAATATCTCAAAATGCTTTAGCTTGAGCAAAGGCCTAGAAGACTTTAATTTCACCAAAGAATTTGAGGCTTCCACATGTAGTGCTTCAATATATGGACAATTAGATAAAACATAAGCAAGAACTTTTCCGGTCACTTCCACATAACTCAAAGAGAGGTTTGTTAGGAAATTGAGGCTATAACCATGAGGAATCTGAGTAGGAAGAGTGTAATGTCCCCTAGCCAAGTCTGTAATAATAGGGTCGAAATCCAATGAAAGCCTCTTCACTTTCTTTCTCAGTGAAAAAAGTATCCAATTGTCAATATCCAATTTGTTACACTCCTCTTTTAGAGGAAAACCAACTTTAAACCCATCTATGGTATGAGCTTGATGCAATTGCAATACATGATTTACCCAACTGACATACCTATCCCTGTCAATTCCAGGTAAAGTTTTATAAAAGCTCTTCTTCCTGAGATATTGTAATGATGAATCATCAAAGTCCAAGCTACCAGTAGTAAATTTCCACAGATGTCCCCACCTTCTAGAGAGGACACTCGTCCTTGCTGCTTCTTTCAACTTCAAAAATGAAAGAATGGAGACAATAATTTCGTCCGGCAAATCACTTAACCGATCCATACAGAAACTGTTTGTCTCGTCACACTGAGCATGACCATGTAAACATATGTTAGCAAAGACTATAACTTTTTCACTTTACTCAGTAACTTTCAGATAATATATCTTACAAAACTATACCAAAACGGAGCTTTATTTATTTAATTTTTTTAAAGAAAAGATTAGAAAGTTAATTCATAAACCAAACAGATTGTACACCATCTGCTACAACAGCAGTAAAACAAGGTAAGTCTTCCAAGTTCTAACCGAGCACTAACATTACAACCTAGCATGTGAGACCAACATTACAAAATCTTTTACTAAAACAGTGTGACAAAATTTTAACATATATTCGCAAAGACTTTAACTTCCTACTCAATTATGTAACTTTCAGTGAGTAAATCTCAGACAATTATACTAGAAACTGAGCAATTTCAAAACAACAAAATTTAAAAAGAGTGACTTCAATTTGAAAAAATTGAGCTATCTAATAACCAAAAGAACAGAACTTGAAGAAAAACAGACAAACAACCAAAAAAAATATATACATATTATAAAATTTGGGTTGCTTTTGAGAAAGACTAACCTTTTGTGGTTGAGACTTAGATCCAAGCTCCATTATTCAGGCCTTCTCACACAAGTAGTATTGGCACTTGGCAGAGACACCAATGAGAGAGTGAGTGAGAACAGATTGTGATTTTTGAGTTTGTAGATTTTGCTGAGCAAGTCTTTTATATATACATATATTTGAAGTATTTTGCCGAATCCTATTCAAATTTGGAGTTGGGGTTAACTGAATCCTTTGCAGATTCGAAGTCGAACTCGCATGAATGAAATTTGTCGAGCTCGGATGATATTAAAAGTTGGTCGGCCCGGCCCATTAACTAAATGACTACACACCCATTGATTGTTTATATTAAAAATCCAAGGCCCAATAGTTTGTATTGAATGAAGTGATAAAGAGTAACTTGCAAAATGTTAGGTCCCGTTTGGTCTATGTGTTTAAAAATTGAATATTGTTGATTGAAAATATATGTGAAAATATGTGTGGGTAAAAAAGTATGTGAAAATACGTGAAATATTGTTTAAAAACTAAAAATGGTTATTTGAAAACACAAACCAAACACCCCCTAAAGATCCATTTGGTTGAAAATTTTTAATATTGTTGTTCAGTTTTTAGATTTGTGAAAATATGTATTTAAATGTCATAAAAATACGTGTCAAAAGTGTTATTGTTGTTTAAATACTGAAAACTGCTATTTAAACTATGGTACCAAACAGCCCTAAATGTTTGGTCATAAATAAATTGTGATTGTGTTAAATGGATACCTACCTAGTATACTGATTTACACTGATTCTCCAAAAAAAAAAAAAAAAAAAAAGTACACTTCTAAAAATTTAAAAAAAAAAAAAAAAAACTGATTTACACTAACTTGATTATAATTCAAAATTATTCATCTTATTCTTTTTACTATTACCTTACTTAACTTTTTGTTAAATTTTTTTTTTCCATGTAACATATAGGCACTGGATCTTAAACGGAGTAGTCTAATCACAATTGAAACTCATTATAGTTATTTATAAAGCACATAGAATTTAGTGTCCGTTTGGGACAATTTATCTAATTTTTTGCTGGAGGTGTGCTTAAGTATATTTGTATTTTGAAAAAGTGAAAAAACGTGAGGTTTTAGAAAATTGTACATAAAAGATGATAATTCTGGAAAATCAGTGGGTTGAAAATCTCCGGGCTTCGATGTTCTTGAAGGCTAGGTCCTGTAAAAACCGAATTCAATCAGAGGACCGGTGGAGGCCGGTCAAAGGTCCTCCGATGATAAAGTCAGTAAGTTGAAAGAGAAAATACTTTTTGAGAACTTTTCTAGTAAAAATGTCCGAATGCCTTACCTCTTCGTAGGGAAATACTTTTATAGTGTACATTGAACGGTTATTCGTTCTACCAAACGTCCCTTCTGTTGAGAAATTCGTTAAAGCCAGAGATAACTAAAATAACTGCCATGGAAGTTATTTTATCTGGAACAATGCCTTATCTTGGCTTGTGAAGGCCTTGGTTCATAAACAAACAAAAAAAAAAACCATCGAGACTTTTCATCCTCGTTTATCATTAAGGACGGACGAGGTCCCGTCCGTCCTTCATTAAGGACGGACGAGGTTTATTAGGACGGTTCGTCCGTCCTTCACTGGGGACGGACGAGGCTTGCTCGAATAATTTTGTCACGCTCAATTCCTCTTTCTTTGGGCGACGTCTGCGGACGAGACAGGAAAGGCTTTTTATTACGCCCTTCCTTCATTCTTTGCCCAATGACGAACCATATGGACGATTGTGGGAGTAGCATTTTATATTGCATTTTATAGCATCATCAGTTCCCCCCTTGTCCGTGGGTCGTCCAAGGGATTTCAAGACGAGCGTTGACTGCAGATTGGTATGCCACGTGTCAAGAATTTATTAGTGAAAAAGTCTTGTCGTTTGGCCTAACCGAGGAGCTTGCCACATGTCTTTTGTTGATTGGCTGTCGTTTCAGATGCTAAGGTTTATGCCCTATAAATAGTTGAATACCTTCGTTACCCTCTTCTATTCTGAAATTTCCTCCTTCATCCTTCCTCGTCCTAGATCTTCGTCTAGAAGCTTCCTGCGTCTATAGCTTTCCTTCGTCCTAGATCTAGGTATTTTTCTTTTTCTCGTCCTTAGTTTTTTCTTTTAAGATGGCTGAAGTTGTGCTCTCCTCGTCTAGCGATAGTGTAGATAAGGCCATAGACGAGTACAATGATGAGAGTAGTTATTACAGTTCCAGTAGTTCCAGTAGTTCTAGTGATAGTAATGGGGGGAACACCTCGGACGAGTATGTTTCTGGAATTCCTGGAGTTCCCTTAGAGGTTGTACAGGAACAGCTTAGGAAGGCCTCAGGGTCTCAAGCTGGCACCTCGTCTACTGCTCCTCCATCTGGTCCTTTGGACGAGGAGGAGGTAACTGTTTACAGTTGTGCAGTAGATATCCCTTCTAGGACGGACGAGCAAAGACTTAGAAATCTTAAGGAATGGTATCAAATTCCAGATGAGTTTAACCCTAGGATACCCGTCCGGGGGGAATGGTGTTGCAGCCCTCGTTTTGGGATAGGCGTCTATGAGGCTTACCTTTTAGGGGGTTTAAGATTTCCTTTAAATGCCTTTACTAGGGAGCTATTGATAAGATTAGGTTTAGGAGTATGCCAATTTAACCCAAATGCATGGTGATTAATCATCTCAATGCAAATTTTGTGGGGTGAAGTGTTCGGAAGGGACCGTCCTCTTACCGTGGACGAGTTCCTTTATTGTTATAAACCTTCAGAAATACACCAATCCCTTGGCTTTTATCAATTCACAGCCAGGGGTAAAGATTGTAGATTGATCAAGTCTCTGGCCTCGTCTGACAGAAAATGGAAGACGGAATTTTTCTTCGTCTCCGGTTTCTGGGCTGGGAATCCTATAGACGTTGGCCGGGACACTTTTGGTCGTTATTCCGGGGACCTAGGGAACCTTCGTCCTGAGGGTAAGTTGCTCCCCTTTTTCTTTTAATATGATTTTTAAATCATTCATGATCAACTTATAATGATGAAGTCTTTTTCTTGGTTCGTTTCAGCTATCAAACGTCCGTCCTTGAGCAAATTCTTTCGTGATCGCGTCCACAGGGCTCGTCTACACGCGGATAGAGATTTCCATTCCTTAGTCTCACTTAGACGACTTGCTAAGTGGGGATTGGGCCCTAACCCTTCTAACGAAGCAATTGCGCACGAGGTCACAGTAAGAAGAAGTAAGTCTTAAATTCCAAACACCCTTGCATATTGTTTACTTTGTTCTTCTTTTTTTTAAAGTTGTTGTTTTTTTTTTTTTTTTTAGGAATGGCAACGATGAAAGGGAACAAAGGAAAAGAAGTGTCTACTGAAGGGGAGCGTCCTGAAGTTGAGACTCAGGCTCGTCCTGTGATTGGGGAGAAAAGGAAAACTTTGCCTAAAAATTTGGATCTGGCAAATCTCCCCAGTCGCAGAGGCAAAAAAGCTAAGAGTACCTCGTCCCAGCAGCCCGTGCAAATAGTTGATGTTGACTCGTCCATTCCAACTGAGAGCACTCCGTCCAAGTCCACTCCGTCCAAGACTGTGTCAACTCAGCCTTCTCGAGCGGTCCCTTCCAACATTATTGAAAATGAGGACTTAGCGTGGGAACGTTTCAAGATGGCTGTAACTGACGAAGATATAAACGTCTGTTACGATATGTCCCTTAAAGATTTTGAACACTCAGGTGTTCACGACCTTTTTAAGGTAAAAAACCCATTCCTCGTCTTGACTAAGGATTTTATTTTCCTTCTTTGTCTCTTCCTTTTTCTAATTTTTATTTGCTTCCTTTTTTGTAGGGCATGTCAAAGTTTATAGCGGCGTCCAGGCAGGCCACAGGATTGGACAAGACGAGGATTTTACTGGAGACGAGGGTACAGGAGTTGAGGAACGAGGCTAGGCAATGGGCGGAGGTGGCTTCCAAAACTACGGAAGAGGTGAAAGAATTGAAGACTTTAGTTGAGGAGTTGAAAACCAATGCTGCGGAGAAGGATGCTCGTCTTGAGGTCCTGAAGAAGAAGGACGAAGAAAACAACGTTCTCCTCTCCAAAGCGAAGGAAGACGCAGTGGCTAAATTCAAGGTGTCCAAACAATATACTGATGTTTTGGACACCAATTATGCAGCTGGGTTTGAAGATTTCCGGATGGAGGCTATGGAGAAGTTTCCCAGTGTGGACTTCAGCTCCATAGTACTGAATCTTAATGCTGCTGCCACTAGCTCTCTCCTTCATACTGGCTCCGAGGACGCTAATGTTGAGGACGATGCTACTACCTTACCCCCTCAGGACGCCTCCCAAGTTGATGCTCCTTCGTCTTAAGAAAAACTTGTTTCCCTTTAAAGAAGTTTCTCAATGTATTTTACTTGGTCTCTTTTGTGACCTTTTTAATGTAATTTCAATACATTTACCTCGTCCAAAGTTTTAGGATGGGGTTTTAGACAATCACTTCAGTTTAGTTAACAAGGGCTGTTTTGGATATAAAATATCCACCCTTGACTTAATGAATGTCATTTTCTTTTTTTTTTTTTTTTTGTATGGACGAGTTTTCTTTCTTTTATATCTTACATATATTCATCTTCCATTTTCATTGGAATTTCTAATGTAATCTATGTAAGAAAGACAAGCTAATATTTCTCGTCCTTGGACCTGTTGAGAAATGACAGAAATTGGCATTGCTCGTCCATGGACTTAGCCAATTTTTATGTCTAATGTTAAGGCACTGCATTTTTCTCGTCCATGGACTGGATTGTTTTAACTGATGCCTTTTACATTCAAATGAAGTTTTAGGCATTGCGTTTTTACTTGTCCATGGGCTGGATTGTTTCAACGAATGCCTTAACTAGGTTACAACACGCCCATGGATTTCTTCGTCCATAGTTCCTTTATGCACTTTCTCGTCCAAGAGCCTGATGTGTATTATGCTTTATCTTGCTCATTGTGCGGACGAGTATACTTGGGCTTTTATGGCAATTGGCCTTAAGCATTGGTTTCACCTCGTCCTCTGATTTGGACGAGCATGACTTGTGTTTTACTTGGGAAATTTCGATGTTAAATTCTCCGCGTCCAGAGAATTTTCTCATCTTATGCTTTCCAACCTTTTCAGGGGTAAATTTGAACAAACGTAGCATGGGAAAACGTGAATTATACAACATTATGTACATTCCACAAATATTGTTCATAACATGAGCATTGTTCATAGACGAGGCATACGCCTTTAGAGGCTAATGCCTTTATTTAAACAACACAAATTATAATGTCGTCCACAATTTTAACATAACAATAGTAATAAAGCCACACATAATAATAAAGCCACACAAACATTAACCCCTGATCTTGTCCAGAGTCATGCTCCTCTAGACTGGTACTTTACTGATAGTACTTCCTCAAATGCTCCACATTCCAAGGATGCTCCAGCTTCCTCCCATCGAGGGCTTCTAAGTAATAGGATCCTCGTCTTTTGCAGTTGACAACTCTGTAGGGGCCTTCCCAATTTGGTCCCAGCTTCCCATGGGCTGGGTTCTTTGTTGCTAAGGAAACTCTTTTCAGGACGAGGTCCCCTATATTGAATCGTCTTGGCCTGACCATTGCATCATAACGCCTTGCCATAAGGTTTTTATACTTTGCCATCCTTTGCTCAGCATCCATCCTTACCTCGTCTATTAAATCGAGGTTCAAACGGAGTTGTTCCTCATTAGCTTCATCCTGGTAGGTCGTCACCCTATGATTAGCCATGTGCACTTCTGCGGGTATAACTGCTTCAGTTCCATATGCTAGCTTGAAAGGAGTCTCTCCTGTAGGAGTCCTCACTGTTGTTCTGTAAGCCCATAAAACACCTGGTAATTCATCTGGCCATACACCCTTTGCCCCCTCAAGCCGAGTCTTGATGATTTTCAACAAGGATCGGTTTGCTACTTCCGCTTGTCCATTAGCTTGTGGGTGGGCTGGTGATGAGTAGTGATTTTGAATCCCAAAATGTATGCAGAAATCCTTGAAAAGTGCATTGTCAAATTGTCGTCCGTTGTCTGATACTAGCACCCTAGGTACTCCGAATCTGCAAACAATGTTCTTCCACACGAAGTTCTTGACGTTTTGTTGTGTGATGTTGGCCAATGGTTCCACTTCTACCCACTTGGTAAAATAATCGATACCCACTACGAGAAATTTCATTTGCCTTACCCCCAGTGGAAATGGACCCAAGATGTCAAGTCCCCACTGTGCAAAAGGCCACGGGGCCGTCATTGGAGTTAAGTACTCTGATGGTAGCCTGGGGACGTAGCTAAATCTTTGGCATTGATCGCAGACTTTGACGTACGCCTTAGCATCGGCTTGCATGTTTGGCCAATAGTATCCTGCACGGACGGCTTTGTGGACGAGTGACCTGGCTCCTGAGTGATTGCCACATGCTCCCTCATGAATCTCTCTTAAAATGTAGTTTGCTTCGTCTGGGGCCAAACATCTGAGATAAGGCTGAGAAAAACCTCTCCTGTAGAGAACTTCGTCCATGAGAATGTACCTGGCTGCTTTGACCTTCAACTTTTTCGCCTCATCCTTTTCTTCCGGAAGTTGTCCATCCCTTAAGTATGACACAATTGGAGCCATCCAATTTTCCCTACTTTCCACCTGTTGTATTTCGGGGATATCTATGCTTGGTATGTATTGGATCTCTTCAAGCTTGTCTACGGCTTCATTTGCTGAGGCTTCTTTTGCTAAGGTATCAGCTTCCACATTCTCCTCCCTTGGGATTTGAACGAAACTAACTTCTTCAAACTTTTTTATAACACGCATCACCCTGTTAAGATACTTTCTCATTCGTTCTTCTCTAGCCTCGTACATTCCATTCACTTGACCCATGATCAGTTGAGAATCTCCTAAGACGAGGATAGATTTAGCTTCCACCAATTTAGCCAGCTGCAGCCCTTTGAGAAGAGCTTCATACTCGACTTCGTTATTAGTTGCTTGGTAGTGCAGGTAAACTTTGTGTTTTAGCTTATCTCCCTTTGGAGACTGCAAAACCACACCAATTCCTCCTGCGTACTGTGTAGACGAGCCGTCAACATGGACAACCCACTTTTTGTTCACTTCACTTTCATCGTCACCATTTAAGGTAAATTCAGCAATGAAATCTGCCAGAGCTTGAGCTTTTATGGCATGCCTTGGTTGGTACTTTATGTCGAACTCGCTAAGCTCGACAGCCCATTGAATCAAACGTCCTGCAGCTTCTAACTTGTTCATTGCCTTCCTCAGTGGGAGATCTGTCATGACGTTAATGACATGGGCTTGGAAATAATGCCTCAGTTTCCTGGAGGCTACTATCAATGCAAAAGCCAATTTTTCCATTAACAGGTATCGTCCTTCAGCTCCCCTCAATGCTTTGCTGGTATAGTATACAGGTCTCTGTACTCTGCCCTCTTCCCTTACTAGTGCTGAACTCACTGCGTGTGGGGTGACTGCTAAATACAAGTACAACTCTTCTCCTTGTACGGACGGGCTCAACAGTGGGGCTTTGGTGAGATACATCTTTAGATCTTCGAAAGCTCTCTGACACTCGTCGGTCCATTCGAATGCTTTTTTGAGAACCTTCAAAAATGGTAAACATTTGTCAGTAGCTTTAGAAACAAACCTGTTGAAGGCGGCAACTCGTCCGGTGAGGGACTGAACTTCTTTAACATTGCCTGGAGGCTTCATATCCAATATTGCTTGAATTTTATTAGGGTTTGCTTCGATTCCTTTGTAGGAGACCATGAATCCTAGGAATTTTCCTAATGACACTCCAAAAGCGCATTTGTTGGGGTTCAGCTTCATATGATACTGCCTCAATGTGTTAAATGTTTCCTGTAAGTCGTTCAAATGCTTCTCCTCGTCTTGAGTTTTCACCAACATATCGTCTATGTAGACTTCCATATTCCGCCCAATTTGTGGGCGAAACATATGATTGACTAGTCGTTGGTATGTTGCTCCAGCATTTTTCAAACCGAAAGGCATCACTTCATAACAAAATAGTCCCTGACTGGTGACAAAGGACGTCTTCTCTTGGTCTGCTTCATCCATCATAATCTGATTATAACCAGAGAAAGCATCCAGGAAACTGAGCAACTTGTGACCTGCAGTAGAATCTACCAACTGGTCAATGCGCGGCAACGGGTAACTGTCCTTGGGACAAGCCTTGTTTAAAAGTCAGTGAAATCAACACACATTCTCCATTTGCCGTTTGCCTTCTTGACCATGACCACATTGGCTAGCCAGTCAGGATAATAAACCTCTCGAATGAACTTTGCCACTATCAACTTCTGAACTTCCTCCTTAACAGCATTATCTCTCTACGGAGTGAACACCCTTTTCTTTTGTCGTACTGGCTTGGAGGAAAGGTACACATTCAAACGATGGGTAATGACATTAGGATCTATACCCGGCATGTCCTTGTGACTCCATGCAAATACATCTTTATTTCTTTTTAAAAAACAAACGAGGTCCTTCTTAATCTTCGCTTCCAAATCTGCTCCAACCCTGGTACACCTCTCAGGGTTATTTTCATATAAGGGAATATCTTCTAATGCTTCCAAGGGCTCTGCCAAAACTTTCTTTTCTTCAATATTCATTGCCTGTATTTGCTCGTCCGTAGCCAGCATGGCTAGATAACATTCCCTTGCTGTCAACTGGTCTCCCTGTGCTTGGCCTATCCCATGTTCCGTTGGGAACTTGACTGACAGGTGGTAGGTAGATGTAACTGCCTTCCACCTGTTTAGGGTTGGTCTTCCAATTATTGCATTGTAGGATGACGAGCAATCTACTACTAAGAAATTCACATCGGTAGTCAACTGTTGTGGATATGCTCCCACCACCACTGGTAATGTAACAGTACCCACAGGCTGTACCTTCATCCCACCGAAGCCTACTAGAGGCGAGTACACTGGGCGGAGCTGGTCTCGTCCGATTCTCATCTGCTGAAAGGCTGGATAGTACAAAATGTCTGCCGAACTCCCGTTGTCTATCAGCACTCTTCTAGTTGTGTAATCAGCGATGAGTAAGGCGATGACAATAGCGTCGTCATGAGGATGATGGATTCTTTCAGCTTCCTCATCCGTGAAAGTAATGGGTTGTTCGTCCGTGGACCTCACCCTTGGCGATCGTCCTGAAAGTTGGACGCTCTGCACTTCCTTCAAGTATGCTTTCTTCGTCTTGGACGACCACCTTGCCAAACTTCCCCCAATGATAACTTTGATCTCGCCCAGTGGTGGTCGCGATGACCCTTCTACTTTCCCTTTCAACTTCTCATCCCGGTGATCTCGTCCAAGGAAATTTCTTAACTTTCCTTGCCTTATGAGATTCTCAATCTGCTGCTTCAAATCAAAACATTCATCTGTGTCATGGCCATGGTCTTTATGAAAGCGACAATACTTGTTCCTATTGCGCTTGTTGGGATCTCCCTTTAATTTCTCTGGCCACTTCAGGGAAGGCTCGTCCTTGATTTGCATAAGGACCTGTTCAAGTGGCATGTTCAGTGGAGTATATTGCTGGTTGCGTGCTGTCGGACCTTTCTTGTCCCGGTCTCTTCTGTCGTCCGTCTGTCCCTTCTTTGGACGAGGAGGGCCTTGTTCTGGGTGCCGATTGGTCTCCATTTTCTCTGTCCTCTTTCTTTTCTTGGCTATAATCGCATCTTCCGCGTTCATGAAGTTTTGAGCTGAATGGACGAGCTCCGCCATGGTTTGTGGCTCTTGCTCATAGAGTTTATGGATGAACAAATCCGAATGGACTCCGTTGTGGAAAGCTGCTAACAGCAATTTGTCGTCCATTTCGTCCACTGTCAAGGCTTCCCTATTAAACCGAGTGATAAACGATCGCAAACTCTCATTTTCCCCCTGTTCTATTGTCAACAGACTAGAAGTAGAGCGCTTGTGTCGCTGGCCCCCTATGAAGTTATTGACAAACAATTTGCTTAATTCTTCAAAAGAACTTACTGAATTCGGGGGTAATTTGTTGAACCATACTCTGGCTGGACCCTTAAGAGTGGTAGGAAAGGCTCTACACATTATTTCATCTGGAACTCCTTGAAGATGCATAGTGGTCTTGAAGGTGGCAATGTGGTCAAAAGGATCCCGATTCCCGTCGTATGAATCTAAAGAAGGCATTTTAAACTTCGGTGGTAAGGGATGACCATTGATGGAAGTCGTAAAGGGAGAATCAGTCCTATGAACCAAATCCTCTACTGGGTTCACCCTCCTCATATTCTCCTTCATTTCGTCCATGGCCTTCTTCATTTGATCCAACTCTTTTTCCAAGTTGGGTACCCTTTTTGAGGTGGTACCCCTCGATTGACTACCATGCTGGAAATTCTCTCTGCCTTCTTGACTCCGAGATTGCCCTTCTTCCTTATGCTCTCTATGTGTCTGCCTTCTTAAATTAACCTCTCTCCATAGTTCTTGATTTTGGCAGGTTAATTCCGCCATCGCAGCCGCCATAGAGTGCATATGTTGAACAGATGATGCCTGCATTACCGGTGCAGATTGGCGATCGCGATGAGGGTTACTTGATGCGTCTCTACTCTGTTGAGGGCCTGGGCTAGTAGCCCTCGATCTTGTTCGAACCATTTCAACCCTTTGTGAGAGAAAGAAATTGCAGAACTCAACAAGTTCAAGAGCGACAAATATTTCTTTCCCACAGACGGCGTCAACTGATAATTCTGGAAAATCAGTGGGTTGAAAATCTCCGGGCTTCGATGTTCTTGAAGGCTAGGTCCTGTAAAAACCGAATTCAATCAGAGGACCGGTGGAGGCCGGTCAAAGGTCCTTCGATGATAAAGTCAGTAAGTTGAAAGAGAAAATACTTTTTGAGAACTTTTCTAGTAAAAATGTTCGAATGCCTTACCTCTTCGTAGGGAAATGCTTTTATAGTGTACATTGAACGGTTATTCGCTCTACCAAACGTCCCTTCTGTTGAGAAATTCGTTAAAGCCAGAGATAACTAAAATAACTGCCATGGAAGTTATTTTATCTGGAACGATGCCTTATCTTGGCCTGTGAAGGCCTTGGTTCATAAACAAACAAAAAAAAAAAACCATCGAGACTTTTCATCCTCGTTTATCATTAAGGACGGACGAGGTCCCGTCCGTCCTTCATTAAGGACGGACGAGGTTTATTAGGACGGTTCATCCGTCCTTCACTAGGGACGGACGAGGCTTGCTCGGATAATTTTGTCACGCTCAATTCCTCTTTCTTTGGGCGACGTCTGCGGACGAGACAGGAAAGGCTTTTTATTACGCCCTTCCTTCATTCTTTGCCCAAGGACGAACCATATGGACGATTGTGGGAGTAGCATTTTATATTGCATTTTATAGCATCATCAAAAGATAAAAGCTAAAAACTAAAGCTGATTCCAAACAAACATTAAGAGTTTATTTGGGATGTAATGAAAGTTTCAGCTTATTTGAGTTTTGAACTTCTTTTTGTTACTATTCATGGGCTCCATTTCTTTTTGTAGTGCTATTTATGGGTCTCATTATACTATTTTGCTAGCTTTTAGCTTCTTTTTTTTTAATGTATTTTTAGTAAAAAAAATTTAGTTTCAGCTAAATATTAAATAATCTATTCCCAAACGGACCCTAAAAATATGTCCGATGTAGGACTCCATACACATCCACACAACACACTCAACTAACTCAATATTAAGGGGGACATCACCAATTTTCCCCCTTACATCCTCAATCTGTACATTAGCACCACGTTGTGAGAGTGTCTAGGTGCACGTTAGGTGATTTTAATGCTTGAAACTAGGTTATGTGATAAAAACAAGTTATAAGAAAATTAGCCAAGAGCCTCGTAACTCTATTTGCACCTCTTGGTATCTTCAACGGACATATCTACTATTCAAATCCCATCTTCTTAATCGTAACAATCAAATTATGAAAAAAAAAAAAAAAAGAAAAAAAAAAAAAAAGAAGAAGAGGAAGAAGAAGAAGCTACAATGTAAAACTCACATTATAAGTTTCCAAGAATTTATTTCAATTCTCTAATACTTTCGTTTAATTAAGGCTTCCATTTGTCCTCCATTAAACCGGTCTGTTAACTACTCTTAAAATAGTGTTGTTTTGGTTCATTCAATTAAAGCTTCCATCAGTGACATGCTTTATCTCATGTTCAAGTAAATTAAACTAGGTTTGAAAATATTAATTTTACTTTACATTTATATTAGATTTGTATGACACTTATAGTTATTTACAATTATTTATTTATTTTGTTATAAATATGACTAATTTTTTATTACTTTTTTAAATCTTTTTTTAGGTTTTACTAATTTTTTAATTAATTAATTTTTTTTAACAAAGAAGAAAAAAGCACAATGGAGTTAACAATCATGCGAGAGTTTGTGTATATGAGAGAGAGATGAATGCTAATGTTAACGGATTGTGATTTTTGAGTTTGTAGATTTTCGACTTTCGCAGAGCAAATCCCTTTTTTAAAATTTGGTGTTTTTGCCTAATACTATTCAAATTTGGGCTTTGGGTTAACTGAATCCTTTTCAAAGTCGAAATCGAACTCGCATGATTCATGAATAGAACTACGAAAACCAATCTGAATTTAATCGGGACTAATAACATTATAAATGGTCGACCCGGCCCATTAACTAATATGATTACATCCAATGCGTCTTTATATTAAAAAAACAAAACAATTGGATCCAAGACCTGATAAAGCAAACGTAGGATAAAATCAACTGTTTTTCATTCAAAAAAAAAAAAAAAAAATATATATATATATATATTTAAACACAAACTGACTGAGTCATTTAACAGTTGAGTAAAGTTTAATTATGTTCCTTCAAAAATTAATTATGTCTAAACTTTAGAAAAAGTCTTGTTTCTAAAAAAAAAAAAAAAAGTAGTCAAATCAATCTTTAAATCTACTCTACACTATTGGAGTATTTAAATAGAATTAACTTGTTGAAGTTCAGTAAAAAATAATAATAATAATAATAATTTGTTGTAGTTGACTTGATTTTATAATTCTTACAATTTCCATTAGCATTTCAACCGTATGCTCCATTTGCCATCCTAATTAATTTGGCTAAAATTAAAATCGGGACATAAAATTGACTTAATTTATTTTATTTTATTTGGTGGGATACACACTATGGTTTGTTCTGTTAGTTCAAGAAAGGATTTCCTTTAATTAAATCATTCAATTCCTTTTCATTTTAAGTAGTATTTATTTGATTTTTAAATATTACATGTTTTACATTTAAATAAAAAATTTTAAAAAAAATTAGAGAAGATCTTCACATGACTATTGCTTAAAGTATATATGAAACATGATTTTAATCTTCTTGACAAGCCTTTGCATTAATGAAAATTTGAAAACTAAACACCAATCCAAATAGAGTACACACATAAGATAAATCAGACTAAAAAAAAGAGGTTAAAATTCAAAATTAACCATCTAAGTTTCTTTATATTTCATTTCAATCTTCTGACTTTTGTTTTCGCTCATTTTAGTCCTCTAATTTTCAAGTTTATTCAATTAAAGGCTTTCCATCCATTTTTGTGGCTAATTTTTCAATTTTTTAGATTTATCTTCAAAATTAACTTTTGCTTTCGCTCATTTTAGTTTTCTAACTTTCAAGTTTATTCAATTAAAGGCTTTCCATCCATTTTGTGGCTAATTTTTCAATTTTTTAGATTTATCTTCAAAAATTTTTAATTAAACAAATTCAATTAATGACTAAAATGAAATGTTAAGAAACTTAAAGGGTTAATTTTTCATTTTAGCTCAAAAAAAAAAAAAATGCTAGAAAGTTCTAATTATACCATGGTTAAATAATTAATGGTAATAACAACAAAAGATGATGAATAGGTGGTCTTTGTCAATGGCGAAATCTGTTTCCCAAGTAATTATGGAACCACGTGTCAAATGCTTATTGGTTGACATCTTTTCATGGGGATCAATCCAAAAAATTCCCACTTTCTCAAATCTTACCTTTCTTCCCTCCCACACGTGGATCAGTGACATGGAGTTCCAACAGTTTTTCAGAGTTGCGGTTCAATTTTTTTTTTTTTTAAAATTCCCTCTATATATTCCACTCCCTCTCACATACTCGAATTCAAACTCAGATTTTTTTTTTCTCTCTCCATTTAATTCCCACAAATTTCGAAAAGTTACCAAATCTGTGTCTCAAATCTTTAAAGAATTTTAATAAGTGTGGTATAAGTGAGAAAAGGGTACTATTTTCTGAAGTTTGCTAGAAAAGGGACCTATATTTTAAGAATTTGCTTTGATTGGCTTTGGTGTATGACCATAATATATAGAGACATTTGGGCATGATTAGTGGATTAGGAGGGACTTAGGAGATGATTGAAATTTTCTTCCCTAGTAGTTTCCCTTAATACGAGTTATTCCTATACTAGAGAGGGTGAAACATATTCCTATACTAACTATTCCTATACTTTGGAGAGTTACCAATTGGTAATTACCAAATTGTAACGTGATAGAATAGGTTGATTGCATGATAGAATTGGTTTGGATTAACATTTTACAGTCACTCTCTAACACACTCCCCAAAATCTCTCAACCATCAAAATTCGCAATAATTTCAAAACCTGCTCGCATGCTCTGCCTCTCCGAAAACCCACGTTAGACTTCACGTGGATCAATGACGTGGCATGACAAATTTCACTCCCTTTGATCAGTTGGGTCAATCCAATGCGTAAGATCGCATTCCAATTTACAATTCCCGCCTTTCTAAACAATTTTTCAATTCTTTTTATTTATATTCCTCTCTCTTTCACTCAGACTCTCTCTCTCTCTCTCTTCATTTGTTTCCCAAATTTCACAACTCGACAATCTCTCTGCACTGCAATGACGATTCCCGAGGCGATTTTCGACGTGGTGAAAGGACGTGCGAACATGATTTCTGAGGTTCTTCCTACTGCAGGTTTGGTGCGAATGCAGCTAAAGAAAATCAAGAACGAGTCCTATTAGAGACTCTCCGAGGGTGAGTGAGTTTTGTAAATTAATTTTGTCGTTCTTAATTCCAATTTGATTTGATTTTAGTTACTAAATTTGTTCTATATTGATTTTTGAATTGAATTGATTGCTCTGTAAATTGAAATTGTTATTGATTAATTGAATTAATTACTCAGTAATTTGAAATTGAAATTGATTAATTGAATTGATTGCTCTGTAAATTGAAATTGTTATTGATTAATTGAATTGATTGCTTTGTAAATTTAAATTGAAATTGATTAATTGAATTAATTGCTCCGTAAATTGAAATTGTTATTGATTAATTGAATCGATTACACTGTAAATTGAAATTGATTAATTGGATTGATTGCTCTATAAATTGAAATTGTTATTGATTAATTTCAGGCTATGGAATCAGACCTTTTCCAATTTGGTTTGACAGGCAGAAAGCCAAATTGGCATGGTATGAGAAGGAAAGGAGGATGAAAGAGTTAATGATGTGGATTGTGTTTCTAAGATAGAATTTGATCGACAGAGATAAGGCCTCTGAGAAGCATGTCAAGGCCAAACTCAGCTTGGGTTTGGGTTTTAGGGTGCCTAAGCGCCTCTTGAGAAGGGGCGGGTGAAGAATTTGGGGTTTCTTAAGAAGAGGAGTGCTTTGCTTTTCTCTATGGAGAAGCGTTATTTGTTGGCAGACGAAGGAGTTACTTACCAAGTGGGTAACATTTGTTTGTACGTTGATCTGCTCCGGGATTCACTATGCACAGTGCCAATTCAGCACATTTTCCACTTGGTTACTTTTTAGGAGTAATAATCCTCTCAAAACCAAGGCTTAAGTTATTGCCCAATAAAATTTAAGGGTACACAATCCAACCCCAATCTTGAATTATTTTTTAAACTTTTAAAAAATTTGGTTACTAGTTTTTTTTTTTTTAATACGTAAAAGGCAAATAATTAAAGATTTCTTGTAACACACGAAAAGAAAATACAGCTTAACAGTTACATTCACCCTAAGCTTACTCCATGAATGCATAAAGGTTTATATTTCACAACACATTTACACTATCACCATTTTAATCCTTGGTTGTAAAGTTGTTTCTAGTTGCCTGGCTCTAGCTATAGTAGTTAATTTCTTCTCAGGATTACTAATGTGCTTCCCAAATGGAATTCGCGTATCAATAATTATCGTCTCCAATGACAAAGCATTGTTGAGTACATCTAGGGCAAGCATTGTTGAGGCATTGGTGTGGATATTTAGCCTTCTTCTCCTTTATTGTGCCAAGGGCATTATCTAGCCCTATCAACCGTCATAAGGAAGAAATAGTGTTATGCTAGGTAAAAGATAGAATGTTAAAAAAAAACTTAGCAACACCATTCACAATGTTATCACCAATAGCTAAAAGCAGTAGAGAAATAATGACTTGGCACTTGTTATAGGTCCACTATTTTATTATTTTTCCTTATTTGTTTAATAGAAGTAGGTTGTCTCCTACTTATCAAAAAAAAAAGTAGGTTGTCTCTTGTGCTGAGACTATTGTAGCCTTGTAGGTTCTGTAACGCATGAAATGGGCTTCTTTCTAATAACAAAAACAAAAGGACAGAGCTTGAAGAAACACAGACAAACAACCAAAAACAAAATTATAACATTTGGGTTGCTTTTGAGAAAGACTAAACCTTTAGATCTAGGTTGCACTCTGTTTTGGCCTTCTCACCCAAATAGCCAACGCAAAGTAAAGATCTAAACTTTACTTAGTTTTCGCAGAGAGAGGGAAAAAAAAAAAACTGAATGGTATTGGTAACAAATTGTGATTTTTGAGTTTGAAAATTTTGGCTTTTGGCTGAGCAAACCCTTATTTTTTTATACTTGCTATTTTTGACAAATCCTATTCAAGTTCAGAGTTGGGGTTTAAAACCTGGGAAGCATGGACGCGGTGCCAGAGGAGCTGCACTCGCGTCCAACACGGTGACGCGTGAGGGATGCCGCTGCTTGTACGTCAGTGTTGCGTCCAACCTTTTTTTTTTTTTTTTTTTCACAACTCACGCCAATGCAGCACAAACTCAAGCCGATTCACGCTGAATCAGGCTAAATCGCTGAAAAAGTCCGAAACGGCCGATTTAGGCCGAAATTCAATAACAAACCCTAATGGTCTAATCTCTTTCACACATTCTTTAGTCTTCAGTCTTCACTTCAAACTTCAGCTCTCTCTCTCACTCGTCTCTCTGTGCTCTCTGCCTCTTTGTCTCTACTCTCCGTCTCCCCTGTGTTGAGAGAGTACTGTACATGGGCTTTGGCTTTGTTGATTGTTCATGGGCTTTGGCTGTACATTTTGCTTTTAACGTGCCATAGTAAAAATACTACTAACAAGCCATAGTAATTTTTAAGAATATTTTAATAGTAAAAATTTATAGAAAATATAAATAATAATTTTTTAATCGCTGCACCCCGCAACTTACTTTTTCAAAAATTGCCGAGTCCCACACATGCACCTGCATCCACACCCGAATTCGGAAACGCACCCGTGCTTTATAGTTTAAAACTAAATCCTTTGCAGAGTCAAAGGAGAACTTGCATGATTCATGAATAGAACAACCAATCTTAATTTCGTCAGGCGATGGTCTACCCAGCCCAATTAACTAAACCAAATAAGTCTAGTATGTTGTATAGGAGGTTGCTAGCCCAGCCCACTAAACTTTTGATAATAAAGCCATTCATTTTTCTTAGGCACAGATGCCTTTTTGATTCATTTAACTTTTAAAGTATTACCATTTTGCTACTCAGGACCTCGGGTATCAAAATTTGGATTTAAAATTTGTTGAGTTTCCGTCCGTTCTTGATTGTAGTTCTTTTATTATCAGACCAGGACACCAGTCGGTTTTTGGTGTAGACAAAGATTAAACTCTAGATTTCTTATTCAACCGTCATAGACTTTTTTAGTTGAGCTAACTAGAACCTACCAAAATTTGGATTTAAAAATTTAACATGATTCTTCTTGGTTCCAATTGGCTTAACAAATAAAATATAATATGAGTTCTAGAGTTTTCAGTTTTAACTACACTTACACTAAAAACCAACTGATATCTTAACCTATGATAAGAGAAATCATTGTAAAGTGATAGCTAGATGTTTAAATATTACCATATTTATCATAGAAAGGAAAAAAAGGAAAAACATTATTCTTCCATTAACATTAGTTAAATGCCAAAAAAAAAAAAAAAAAAAAAAAAAAACCTATGTCAATATCAACATAAAATCTACTTTTCATAAAATAAAATAAAATCTACTCGTATAAAAAAAAAAAAAAAAATCTACTGATCTTTACCGTATGAACCATAATAGGGAATCAATAAAGCAAACTTAGGATAAATCAACTTTTTAAAAATTACAACAAAAATAATAAACTCATGCAAGTTTCAAAAACATAGCCAGTTCAATTTGGTCCCTCAACTATTAATTATGTCAATTCAATTCATCAACTTTTGAGATTGCTCCTTTCCATTTGAATTTAAATAGAATTAATAGTTGAAATTCACTTATTTTGAAAATTTTACAATTTCCATTAGAATTTCAATGTTTGCTCCACTTGCCATACTAATTAATTACTCTAAAATTTAAATGGGAGATAAAGTTGACTTGATTTTGAAGGTTTTTTTTTTTACATTTTTTTTGAGGGTCTCTTGATTTTGAAGTTGAGGAATTAAATTGACACAATTAATAATTTAACACCAAATTAAACTTTATCCAATAAGTAGAGTAGATGATCATATTTATATTTTAATTTATCTTATTAAGTGTACTATATGGGAGATAAACACTATGTTTGGCTGTATTCCCTGGGAAAAATAATCTTCTTCAATTCCTTTTTATTTTTAGTTAGATTTTCTTGACATTTTTTTAATTTTTAAATATCAAATGTCTTACCCTACCAGAATATTGGTTTCATGGGAAGGGATCTTACCCTATCAACATGAAAGGAATTTTTAAAACTTGATTTTATCCTTCTTGACAATTTTTTTTTAATGAAAAATATCTTGCATTTATAAACACTAATCCGTATAAAGTACACACAAGACATATTGCTCTCAACAAAAGAAATAGGAAAAATGCTAAAGTAACAAACATACCATGGTTAATGGTAGCAACAAGAGATGATGAATGAGTGGTTTGGTCTTTTTATTTATTTATTTTTATTTTATGAAAGACCGATTGGAATTTCATTAATAAACTTAAGATGTTATATCATGATGAATGATAGCGTCAATCTCCATTATTTTAAAAATCAGACTAGACTAACCTTAAACCGGACCGACAAAATTGAGGACCGTACTTAATTTCCATTATTTGATCATTTTGATTTTTAAAATTATGTTAATCTCAGCAAGTGCTTTCTCTAGCCATACATATTTCAATTGTCCTAGGCAGACGATTCTTTCTTCTTGTTCTTCTTCTTCTTTATTTATTTATTTATTTATTTTCTCTAGTTTCTATGAGTCTATGACTCTAGTCTTGAAAATGTAATGAATTAAAAGTGAAGAACAAATAAAATGTTAAATGAAACAGAAAATTTCAAGCTTCATAAAGCTAACAGCAAGCCTTTAGCTGCTTATGACTACATCCTAGCCACATTTTTAGACCTTGTATCTCATCCACTCTTTGTTTGTCCTAATTTTTTACACACCCAAAAAATGACGATTTATATGAAGATAAGTTGGAATCATTTCAAAATCACACAAAATCAAGCTATATTATATAAATGTGCTAATGCAACCAGGGTTGTAAAAATTAAAATGCGAGCCAGGTGCTCACCTTGGCGCATTGGCTAGGCAAGGCACCTCTGAAGCCTTGAGGCATGATATCTTTAGTGGTGCAAATTTTCAGGTGCTTTAGCAGTGTAAGCTGTGTACCTTTCTAAAAGTTACTATATTTTTAGAAATAGACCAAATAATCCTTTTTTTTTTCTTTTTTTTTCAATATTTATATTGTTGGTTACCCAACCATGGAGAATGGGGTTTGGCTCGTTAACCCATGGGCCAGGGGTCTTCGGCTAATGTTAAAACTTCATCTTAGCAACTCCAACATAGATTCAACTACTTTTATTACCCTACATAGTGACAAACCTACATTAATAGGCTTAGCCCAAATAATCCTTAGTGAAAGGGCTTTTAAATTTTTAGTACCTTCAGTAAAAGGATAATTTTCTCATTATCAAAGGTCAGTCAGACTCAGAATAAAAAAAGTTGGGTTTGTTTGTTGGGCCTTTAACAGATCAAAAAATGGCCGAAAAGGGCAAAAACAATTTGGGAAAAAAAAGTAGATCACATGTTTGCACAAAACCACTCAACAATAATTTGAGTACACAATCTAATACTTTTTGGCACCTCTTGCCCCTATTCACAACCTAATCAGCCTACAACATTGTGTCAAATAATTCTAGTAGTGAGCAGCCATAAAAACTCGAAAGAGTAAGACAGTTTTGCACATACTAACTGATTTCATCTTTTTTTTTTGTTGGTAACCATGATTAATGCATAAGACTAGGAATTAACTAAATCGGTTACAATACAGATTAGCTTTATTAAAAGCCATAATACTTTCCACCACAGGGGGTGGACTCAAAAAAACAGCAAAAGATGACAAGGAGCTTGCCCCCAATCTAGCCAGTGCATTAGCTCATTGGTTAGCTTCACGGTAGGTGTGAGTTATCCGCTTGTTGGGGATTGTCTTCAACAGGTTTTTACAATAAATTAACAAAGGTTCCATTTACAAGTTTGTAATGTTATTGATCATGAGCATTACAACACTAAAGCATCAAGCTCAAAAATTAGATTATTCAGCTCAAGCTTTTTAGCCAATATTAGCCTATCTCTTAAGGTCCATAGTTCTGCAATGAAACTGTTGGTGGTGCCGAGCGGTCTGGCATACCCTTTCACCCATTCCCCTTTATAATTCTCTAACAAGGGCAACCTTTTTTTTTTTTTTTTTTTTTTTGGAGAATGCAATAAAACTACTTACTAATCAACAATTACAAGCCAAAAGATTAGAAAGAATGGTAAATACTTCTCATCTAATGACAAAGTACCATTGTCCTGATTTTCTCCTCCACTTGCTAATCGCCATAGTTGAGATACTTGGCTCTAAAGTCAATACAAATAATACACTATAATTATTCCAAATCACCAGAAAAGCTATAAGATATGGATCTAAATGGTCTTATGAATCACTAGCCTAGTAACACTAACAATAATTAGTGTTATGAGTATCAGAGATTGGGAGAGGAGTGAATTTTATTACCTGGTCTAATTATGTAAATGATATTATTTATTAAAAAAAAAAATACCCCATGTCATTGTTCAAAGTTCAAACTGCAGAATGGATTATTAATTTGGACTATACCCTACGTATTATAGGTTTGATACAATTATTGCACCCCTTAATGTATTTGGATTTCAATGACCAACTGATTGGCGCCAAAGCTTCATGAAGGCAAACAAGTCACATCACCAGCCCACTTTATTGTAAATCACCAGAAAAACACATGTAGTGACATGCTTTCCCTTTTATGTTGGAGTACTTAGCTTGATATCTACCATGTTGGCTATGTTGTTCAGTGTAAACAGTGAACACCCATATTCTTGTTTTCTTAATGTGTAGCAACTACAAGTTAATTTTTTTTTTACCCCACCCAAAGATATTATGTGCTACTTACTCATATTCTCTCCAATTGAAGGTCATTTTGTCACTTGCAAGAAACAAGTACTATATGTCATACATGTAATATAAGATCTCTCCCATGTGTTCTAACTATAGAAGTGAACAATGCCCAATACACCACGCTATTGTGTCCTGCAAGCAATACCTTAGACTCTGTAACGCTTTAGCCAATCGAAAACTCCATAAACGATTATTTTATGGCCTTCTAAAATTTTAGATTCTTGCCATTCATTTCGGCTTACCAGCAAATCATGACAATCTAGACAAGGAAATAATTGACTATGCAACAAAAATCGAACTTTCTGAAATGCGACAAATGACATATGTAGATAAATATATACAAAATAAAACCAATGCAATTTAATTATTAGCCATCTCTCAAATGCCTTACTCAAATGGGTAACAACAAGCAAAGCAGTAACCCATTAATCCGAAGAACAAGTTTTTTTTTTTTTTTTTTAACAAAAAAAGTTCTAACAACAATATTAGGAATGCAATAATTATTTATTAAGGTTGCATTTGGCATTGGTTGAAAAATGCAACTTTTTTTTACTAATTAACTTATTTTTGCAACTATTTAGTTTATTTTTGCAACTATTCATGGGTTTCATTGCACTTTTTGGTACTATTCATAGAACTCACTGTACTATTTCAACAAACTTTTAGCTTTATTTATACTATTTTCAATAAAAAGTTTTTTAAATAAGCTGTTTCAAATGGACTCTAAGTATTCCATTAATGCTATATGATGGGTAGGTTAACTTTTCAACTTTAGTTAAGCTCATCACTAGCATAAAGTGTGTTTGTAAGTCTAGGGAGAAAAGGTTCGAGTTATGGAATTTGTAGCATATATTGTAACTATCTAAAAAAAAAAAGAGTTATGCTCATCACATAAGCAAAGGAGCATGTGATATAATGTAATTCCATGTTCTAAAATTTCCGCCCTCAGACCCTCTTCCTTTCTTTTCTTGATTTTAAAAAAAAAATGTTTATTATTAATTCAATCAAACTGCAAAAGGAATGGTCTAACAATAGGATTACTTGCATAGTTGCAATTGCACATTTTCATTCAGTTACTTTTAAGATCTATAATTCTATCAAAACCATTTAAGAGCAATTGGATTTCAGTTAAAATATAAAAAGCAAAGCAGTTATATTACTTATATGGACTTTAATTCGCACTTGCAATTAATCGTGGCTCAAAGTTACAATAGAGACGCAACCAAGCTCATCCTCTCTCTCTCTCTCTCATACATCTTTACATTATAACTTGTATGACATGTAAAGCTATCAAGCACACACAACTTTTTCCATTTAACCCCTAATTACCAGAAAAACCTTCCCTCCTACTCCTAAAGGCATGTGTGCAATAGCTCACTTATTTAAGATCTTGCTTATATAAGATAAGCCAATCCCAGTCATCATCTTCTCAATAACACTCAAACCCCATTTTGTTCCTCTTCTTCATTATTAGAAATTGTTGATGCCCATAAGCAACCTGTAACTTCTCCATTTATTATACATTGTTTCTTTAATTTATTTCATTACTCCATATAAAGCAGTTCCAAGGTCTCCATTTCCCATCTTGTGTTGAATCCTAGCTAGCAAATGAAAATGAGGTTCTTTTGTGTTGCTGTCTTACTTGCTTTGGTTCTTGGGGTCACTAAGGGTTTTGATTTTCATGAGAACGATTTGGCGTCTGAGGAAAGTTTATGGGATTTGTATGAGAGGTGGAGAAGCCACCACACAATCTCCAGGAGTCTTGATGAGAAGAACAAGCGCTTCAATGTGTTCAAGGAAAATGTAATGCATGTTCATAACACCAACAAGATGGATAAGCCGTACAAGCTGAAACTGAACAGCTTTGCTGACATGACTAACCATGAGTTTTGGAGCATTTATGCTGGCTCAAAGATTAAGCACCACAGGATGTTCCGAGGAACGCCACGTGGAAGTGGGAGCTTCATGTATGAGAGGGAGGACAGTGTTCCAACTTCTGTTGATTGGAGGTTGAAAGGTGCTGTGACTAGTGTGAAGAATCAACGCCATTGTGGTAGGGAAAATCTTGTTCGTTTGTTACGAGCATTACCCAAGTTGTTCATTTTATTATTTTTTCTTAAATTTCACCATTTAAACTTGGAGTTATTTTGATTTTATTCCTAAGGTGTAAAATTTTAGATTTTTCTCCTTCATGTTATATGGTGTTTAAAATGAATCCTTCTGTCTATGTTCTAAGGCAACCATTAGGTATCACCTCAACTTAAAATGCATAGTTTTTCTATTCAAAACTACATTGTTTAATCTTTTCAAGTTCATTCTTTTGCCAATTACGCCACACCATAATCCACATCAACCTTGAAGTGCAATTCTTGTCAAATTCATTAATGCCTTGTAGATGCATGCATGCACAGAACATTTAAATGGGATAACATAGTGACCTTTGCTTCTAGTGACATAATACTTTGAACTGACTGGTTGTTGGTTATACAGGTAGTTGCTGGGCATTTTCAACCATTGTAGCAGTTGAGGGTATTAATCAAATCAAGACCAATGAGCTAGTTTCTTTGTCTGAGCAAGAGTTGGTAGACTGTGACACTAAACACAATCATGGCTGTAATGGAGGGCTAATGCATTATGCTTTCGAATTCATCAAGCGAAAGGGGGGCATATCAACAGAAAATAACTACCCTTACCATGCAAAAGATGGAACTTGTGATACATCCAAGGTATATATAAAGTTGTGCTCAACTTGAATTAAATCCTGTTTATTAGTTTATACTGTCATTTACTATGGATTGAGAACTATGTAGATAAAGCCTATTGCTTTGACAGGTAAACTCTCCATCAGTGTCAATAGATGGACATGAACACGTGCCTGCTAATGATGAGGACGCATTACTTAAAGCAGTCGCAAATCAACCTGTATCTGTAGCCATAGATGCTGGGGGTTCCGATTTCCAATTCTACTCAGAGGTATACCATACGATAATCTAATGTGACATAAAATTCGTGGAAAGTAGCTAGGACCTTAATGTTGCAGCCACCAAATGTGTTTTCAATATAGTAAAAGGGAAAAGCAAGATCAAAATAAAATACTTTCTTGAGCTCAAGGCAATAACTTTCTAATTATTAGAGAATTTACTGAGTTTTTATCTTAATTTGGTTGTGCATGAACACAGGGGGTGTTTAATGGAAAATGTGGCACAGAGCTTGATCATGGAGTTGCTATTGTGGGCTATGGAACAACCCTAGATGGAACCAAGTACTGGATAGTGAAGAATTCTTGGGGACATAAATGGGGGGAGAAGGGTTACATGCGGATGGAGCGTGGCATCTCTGATAAGGAGGGACTCTGTGGTATAGCAATGGAGGCTTCGTATCCCATCAAGAACTCCTCAACTAATCCACTAGGACCTTCATCATATCCTAAAGACGAACTCTAAACAACATTCACCGTTCACTTCAACTATGCTCGCCTTCAGCTGTGGTTTCCTCTCCTCTTGTGTGTTGGAAGTCGCATGCTTCATGGTTTCAGAAACAAATAATGTTTTAGAGATTAGATGTTAATAGAAAAATTAAGACCTGTTTGGGTGTGTGAATAAAAGTATATCTTTCAAATTATATTTTCTAGCAATCCAAAAACATCTACTTGCAACAAGGCCAGGAGTCTCCAGCTGAGGGGATAATTAGAATCATTAATATAGGCAAACAATACAGCACATCCATACAAATAAATTGATTATCAAATTCAATACTTAAATGAGTAATCATTAATTGACATAACAACACTCCAAGAAAACACAAATACTAATATTACTAGAATCCGTTTTTTATTAGTAAACCATAATGCATACAATATATAACATAATGTGCTCAATATATAAAAAGCGTAAGGTACAATACCAATATTTGGCAGCATTTTAGAAACCAAATCAGATGTTCGAAGCAAGAACTCCAACATAGGATTTTGACCATAGCATCAAACATTATTTGTCAACCATAGCATCTGATGGGGTCATTGCAGCCCTTTTCAGCAGACTGTTTTGCGCCTCTGCCTCCTCCCTTCTCCAGATATTGTTGATGATACTCCTCAGCTCTGTAAAACTTCTTTGCAGGAAGAATTTCTGTCACAATCGTCTTGTCCTTCAATTCCAACTGCTTAGCTTCCTTTGATTCCCGAGCTAAACGAGCCTGGGTCTCATTGTAGTAGTATATTCCAGATCGATATTGTGCACCCACATCACCACCCTGATACATGTGATTCATGTTGAAAACTTGAAATGCTTGGTTACTACTTCAGTACATATTTTATAATTACATCCAGAAAAAATGTCCTTAAAATATCAGGTAAACAACCATGTCTAAGCCTTTATCATTTGGTCCATCTTAAGGAAGAGAAATGAAATCTCAAAATGACTTCGGTTGGTTGGGCCGTTGCAAGGCTCCAACACTGAGCCTAGCTAGGGCTTGTTGGTTGGCAAGGCTATAGAACCTCAGAATTGCAATAATTAGAGCAAAAGGGCCGTTTTACAGAGTTGAATTGTTCTACTTCGACAGAAGCCTGCAGTGGAATCATGCCTATTCTCCTTTATAGTTTCAGATGATGTGTGAACTTTAAGGTTCCTGCAGTCTTAAGTCTACTTTCTCCAATGAGTAGTAGGAAAATTATAAGGAACCGGATTACAAGCGTATAGGAAAACCCTTCATTATCATGTTTACTCAAAGCCTCATGGTCCCTCGACAACAACCAAGCCTTAGTCTCAAAACTTGGGGGTCGGCTGTGAATCCTCAAAAATCTAATCAAGATTCTTAACCTTTGGGTTTGTAATTCCTCATCTCATTGTTTACAACCCCCAAGATCTTTGCAACTATGTTTAAATTAAATATTAAGTTGGTGACTAAGTGAGTTAATAGTGAAACAATCAAACACCAAAAATAAGATTCTTAATTCAAGGAATGCAACTTGACAGTTGACTAAATCATACCGTAAAGTTATTATTTACAACTATGTATTTTTGTTGGCTTTTATTCCGTGCCAAATTTGATTGTAATTTTATTCAATCTTTTGTACCCTGTATTTATTGTAGGATTTGATTGTAAGGGTTGTGTATTAGAGAGAGAGTGTGTGAAGACTCAAGCAATTGAAGAATGAAGTATTCTCGCAGGTAGCTCGCGACTCAGCATCCTGCAAAGTAACTTATGTGCCATGCACATGCTGGAATGTGAAGAGTCAGGCCAGATGGAGACAGCTGTGTCTCGCAAGTATCTCGTGGGTAAGGCATTTCTGCGAGACACCCGCGAGGCATTCTATTCTGCCAACCTGTCCATTTTGATACACACTTTCTGTGCCTACACTATTTATATCCACATTACCCACAAATGTTGAGGAGTACTTCTGAGAGAAAATTCTAGCCAAACACATTGAAAATTAGAGATTGTCATACCCACAATTCTCTACACACTTGCTTGTGGTATTTCCTCAACTCCTATCTCTCCATTTCCATACCATTGAGAGATTGATAGTCCAAACACTTACCACACCCTTTGAGAGTGTCAAGTAACGTTTTTGTGCTACTAGGAAGTATTGGAAGAAGCCAAGGATGGCAGATGCAACATGGAGCTTGTTGCGGGATCCGGAGAGCTAGACAAGACACGGTTCCGAGAAGCCTTGTTGGAGTAGGAGCTTGAAGGGCTTAGGTATATCGGAGAGATTAGGCTTGGAGGGTCTCTTGCTAACTCATGTATCCCAACTGATTATCTAGTGAATCGATTTCCGCTTGAAGGGCGACAGAGAGGTTTTTCGTCGAGTTCTTCGGTTTCCTCTTCGATAACACATCTGCCTATTATCTTGTATTTGCATCATTCTTCCCTACTCTTTTACATTCTATTATACTGTTTGTTGCTTAGTTTATAGATTAGAGTGGCTTGTTTATTTATCCGCTCGCATTTACACTATTCCGCACTTAGTATTAAGTTAGTGTAAAATCTATTGAGTTGTAATTTTAATTTAGGAGGTCTAAACAGCTCTTGTGTTTTCAACACATTTTCGAGCTTTCAATTGGTATCAGAGCGGATACACTCGCTGTGGTTTAAATAATTGAGTGTGATCCTTGACCCTATTGAGATGGATAGGTCTTAATTCCTAAATGTTTCGCCATTTTTTTATGGTAACAATTATGCTTTCTGGAAAGTCAGAATGAGAACATTTTTATGTTCTATAAATGATATCGTTTGGGATGCGGTTGAAGTAGGTTGGACTAGGACGGAGGCGGCCAAATCCACTTGGGATAAGGCAACTCTCGCAGCAGCCAATGTTAATAGTAAAGCTTTAAATACTATTTTCTGTGGATAGGTCTTAATCCCTAAATATTCCACCATTTTTTGATGGTAACAATTATGCTTTCTGGAAAGTCAGAATGAGAACATTTTTATGTTCTATAAATGATACCGTTTGGGATGTGGTCGAAGTAGGTTGGACTAGGCCGGAGGTAGCCAAATCCACTTGGAATAAGGCAGCTCTCGCGGCAGCCAATGCTAATAGTAAAGCTTTAAATGTTATTTTCTGTGGTGTGTCTCCAGATGCATTCCACAGGATCTCTCACATGACAGTAGCCAAAGAAGCTTGGGAGATTTTGAAGACTACCTATGAGAGTACAAAGAAAGTTAAGGATACAAAGCTTCAGATGCTTACCACCAAATTTGAAGAGCTCAAGATGGGTGATGATGAACCTTTTGATTCGTTCTATGGGAAGCTCAACGAAATTGTAATGGCTAAACTCAATCTTGGTGAGAAAATTGAAGACACTAAAGTGGTTAGAAAGATTTTGAGGTCCTTGCCGGAAAGTTTCAGAGCAAAAGTCATAGTCATAAAAGAAAGTAAAGACTTGGATGAGATCAAAATCCAAGAGCTGATAGGGACTCTCCAAACATATGAGCTGGGACTGCCTTCTCATAAGTTGAGTAAATCTCTCGCACTTAAAACCATCACCGAAAGAATGGAGGATTCTTCTGAAGAAGATAGTGTGGAGAAGGAGGTTGCATTTCTTGCGAAAAACTTCCAAAAATTCCTGAGAATGAAGAACAACAAAAGATAGTTCAGTAGAGGGAAATTCTCGTCCTCAAAAGGTGATAGAAAAGAGTATAAGAAGAGAGAAGAGAAGGAGTCTCAATTACCCCAAAGCATTGTGTGCTATGAGCGTAATGGCCATAGACATCTAAAGAAGGAGTGTCTAAATTTTCTAAGAGGAAAAGGCAAGGCTTATGCCACTACACTCAGTGATACAAATTCTTCCAATTCTGACTCAAAAGGGAGCTGTGGCGGAGAAGGAAATTATTCTGCCTTTATGGCCATTGAACATGTTGAATCCTCTGAGGACTTGCATCAACTTGTACAAGAACTTGGGGAGCACAGTGATGAAGAATCCATGGGGATTGTTGAGGAATCAGATGCTGAAGAGGATAAAGATACAGTTAATCTTCAAGAGAATTACACCTTAGTTCTTGAGAAATCGAGAGAGTATGCAAGGGTAGCGAAGGCAGTTATGAAGAAGATGAGGAAAGCAGAGGACTACAAGAGTCTCCTGATCAAATACAATGAAGCAAAGTGTGAGATTGAGACACTAAATGGTGAGCTATCAGAAGCTTACACAAAAGTGAGATTTCTTGAGCAAGAGGTAGTGCAAGCACATGCCAAGATAGAAAGGGTCTCCCCCAAGAAGCTAGAAGATGTTATTTCATCTCAAAAACATTTCTCAAATAAGTCCGGGTTGGGTTATATTAGAGGGAGTAGCTCATCGGCCAATGTCACCAAATAAGTAAAATTTGTGAAGGCCAAAGAGACGGTTGTAGAAGAGTCTATTCCTGAGAAAGCTAAGATTGAGAAGAAGAAGAAGGTGGCTGATCAACGGGTAGTTAATAAGTCTCGTAATCAATCAGAAGCCAGATTTGAAGCTAGAGGAAGATCTCTTTCAAGATCACAATGGGGTCCTAGAATGAATTATGTCGTAATCAAAAATATTTTTATTTTTGATTTATATTCTAATTTCTAAGCATTGTTTAATAGTCATGGATCTCTTTTATTATCTATTACGAGCATATAACCCATGTAAATACATAAATACATTTAAAATTAAAATATTTTACCAAATTTTTTAAGGTAAAATGTTTTATGACTTTTTATAAAGGATTTTATAGTTAACGGAAAATATTTTACAAGTTTGACCATATTTTACATGCAAACAAACACATAAAATGGTAAAACATTTTCTGAAAAATATTTTACTTCAAAACAAAAGGAGTGCCTCATATATAAAAAGAAGAGATTCAAAATTTTTAAGATCGGATCGAAGTTGAATAGAAGTTAAACCTTAATGATATCATAATTAATTTAATAATTATTTAAAATATAAATAAATATTTTTAATTAATACAAATAGAAAAATTAACTAAAATATTCCAATTATATATCTTTATATTTTTCATATCAAAATTTTGACAAGGCAAACAAGAATATTAATCTTAAGCAAACATAAATATATCTTTATATTTTTATGTTGAAAGTATATAAGTTGTGGAGAGTTTCAACGTTAACAAGTTACAAGTTGTAGAGAAAACGTGGCAGATAGTTATAAGTTGATTTTTGATTACGCGGATCAATAAAAAAAATCTTTATTCGCACGGATCGTAGTAAACAATCAACGGACACGAATGGCTTTAAATCATCCAACGGTTTATATGAATTTGCCGCTACCCGCTTTAAATTCCCGCCTCACAGAGACTCAACTCAGGGGAGGCTCATACTCTGTTTCTTCATTCATTTCCCTCTGAAATTCCCAATTTCCAAAGTAGAAAAAAACCTACCCACATTGACACTCATGGCGATTCCCGAAGCAAAAAAGCTTTGCGAATTGGTGAAAAGTCGTGCCGTTAACCTCTATGAATTTCTCCTTCCAAACCAAGAGTCTGTGGGGAAGCAAGTGAAGAGAATTCGGGATGAGCTCCATCGCAAGATCTCCAAAGGTAATTTCTATTTTTGATTTTTTCTTTCTTGTAATTTCAGTTTCTATAATAAATTAGAATTGCAATTGCGTTGAATTTCAGTTTCTATTCATTTTTGTGTCTATGGAATGTTGAATGTTGTGTTCATTTTCAGCGTGTGGCATCGGACCACTGCCTATGTGGTTTGATCGACAGGAGGTGATGTTGGCAACTTATTACCGCAATAGAGAGTATGAAGAGCTCAAACTGTGGATCAAGTTCCCGCGATACAATTTTGCTGACTGGAACAGAGCCAAGAAGAAATTGGCGAAAGCCAAACTGAATTTACCTGCTGGATTGAATTTGTCAAAGAAATTGACGGTGAAAAATGGACTGGACTGAACGCTGCAGCTGTGATGAAGAAGTCTAGAGCAAAGAACAGAGGTTGGATGGAAAAGAGAAGGGCTACTCTGTACAACGTGGAGAGAGAATATTTCTTGGCAGAGGAAGGGCTTAATTGGCAGGTGGCAAGCATTTGCTTGTTTGCCATTTCACTCTATCGGTCGCTAAATGTGCCAGGGACGGTGGTGTCTATTGGTGACATAGATGACTTCCTCTCCTTGGAGGTCATTCATGCTCTCTTTCCTTTGAAAGAGGGTGTTCTTCTTCTATGCGAGTCTGATGATCTATTGGGGACAATCAAGGAAAGAGCTACTCTGATTCATCTTCAGATCAACTCTCCTAAGGGCAAGTTCAGGGGAAATTGATTTTCTGTGTGTTTTTTAGTTAGTTTTTCTATGACTTTGAAATAGGAGAAAAGGGGAAATTGATTTTTTGTGGGGTTTTTAGTTAAATCTACTATGACTAGTGTAAATTCCTATGCTTAGAGGGCTGTTCTAAGCAATTCTATAACTGATTCGGTTGAAATGAATAGAGGATATAATGTTTGAAACCCCAAATATGCGTTCACATTTCATTAAGTTGGATCAAGCCTGAATTCCAAGGTCATTTAATTTTTAACTTGGAAAATTTAATGTTGTATTTTAACTTGGAATATTATTATGAACCATCCATTCGAATTTCCCATCAAACCAATCTTAATAGGTTGTAGTGGGATTCCTTTCCTTGCATGCGGTGTAGTTTGTTGTTCTGATGGCCTTATTTTATTAGTCTGCATTTTTGGATCTTGAAGCTCCCAAGAATTGACAATAAACTTACATTATAAAGGATGGACCTAAATTAGAAGGGACGGTCCCAAATAAAATTATAGAAATTCAATTTTAAGACAACCACTAGACTAAGATAACAACAAAAAAATGGTTATTCTGTCTTGGCCTCTTGGCATCTCTACTAGAAAATTTTGTTTGTCTTTCTCAATGCTTCCAATCCAACCTCATCTATTTGGTAAAGACTAATGATGGTGAAATCCCATCTGAATATCAAACTTTAATTTATAAACATCAAGCTTTATCCTTGAACATATCTTCAATTCTTTAAATGAAATAATCAATGGCATCAATTGACAAATAAACCTTCTTTGTGTTCATCAACCATTCCCAAAACAGAACTTTACTGCACCTCCAACACTCCTATTGTTGAATTAAAACCCATTACTAGAAAATGGCATTAAAATATTTTCGATGAGCTAACTAAACAGTAAACACATACTTTATCCTTAAAAAAAAAGCAAAAAGCAAAAAGCAAATAATTAAAGCTTTTTGGTAACAGTAACACACAAAAAGAAAATACAATAACAGATACATTCATCATAAATATGCAAGCTGCACCGTCAACACACCATTGTAGCCAGAACTACAGTAAGTTGCATGAGACAATCACTACATTCAGTGATAAACTTAAATAAACTTATGTGCTTCATTGTTGCAAAGTTGAAGCTAAGCTCACTCAATGAATACATTAAGGTTTACATTTCACAATACTTTTACACTATCACCATTTTAATCCTTGGTGGTAATGTTGTTTCGAGTTGCCTGGCACGAGTTAAAGCGGCTAATTTCGTCATAGGATCTCTAGTATTCTCCACAAATGGTAACCGTGTGTCAATAATTATCGTCTCCAGTGACACAGCATTGTTGAGTACATCTAGGGCAAGCTCCATGTCATGTGTACCACCAACAAAACCAATCAATTCAAGCACCTTGAGGCATTGGTGTGGACATTTAGCCTTCTGTGCCTCAATTTTTCCAAGGTCATTATTTAGCCCTATCATCTGTCACGAAGAAGAAATAGCAGCATTATGCTAAGTTAAAAGATAGAATGTTCAAAAAACTACTGGAATATAGATATAGCAACACAATTAATAATGTTATCACCAATAACTAAAAGCAGCAGAGAAATAATGACTTTGGCATATGTTATAGGTCCTCTATTTTATTATTTTTCCTTGTTTGTTGAATAGAAGTAGGTTGTCTCTGACTTATCAAAAAAAAAAAAAAAACAGTAGGCTGTCTCCTGTGCTGACTGTTGTAGATTCTGTAACGCTTGAAATGGGCTTATTTCCAAAAGAATTTTAGACCATAATCATAACATTAGGAAAACAAAAGCATACTACAAGACCAATAAAACCCATTCTACCAATGTCTAAGAAGCCAACCAGTTGTAGTTTCCATTTGGAAAGCCAAGTGCTATAGCTACTCATATGGACAAAAGTAGCTTTCCTAATCCACAAGCATCCACGACTATGACATTCCACTTAACAAAAGTATAACGAAAAAAAAAAAAAAAAAAAAAAAAAAAAAAACAGCACATGAAATAGGCTTATCATGGTTTTTATTATTTTATACAAGTAAAACAGGGTTATCATGATTATCTTTTATACTGAATTCTAACCAATAAATAATGGACTGATTTTATTTGCAGTGAACACTCATAAACTACAAGGGACAGATGCATCACAATGCACACAATAAGGGTGGAAGAACACACACACACACACACACACGCACACATACATATATAAGATCTGTATCAAGCTACCGCTGGACTCTTTGGTTAAGTTACACCAATTAATATTTTAAAGATCCATCATACTTATTTTTTAGGGTAAATTTCAGAAACCTAGCCTGAGGTTTGAGAAAATACCAACTAGGTCCAACACTTCTCAAAACTAACCAACTTAGTCCTTAAAGACAATTTTGTCCCTAAATACACAAACCTTGTTACGTTATCTTCTCTCTTCTCTGACTCTCATCTATTTTCCCTTTTTCTCTCTATCAACCAGGTGATGCCCATCTCTTCTCTCTCGTCCCTCTCTCTCCCACCAAACTCTGGTCGGTGAAACCAATAACCCTCTCTCCCTCCAAATTTTCTTTGGTTGTTAGGTTCAAATGATTTGGGTGTGGCTTTGAAAATTTGGATTTTGGGTATACTATTTGAAGATCTATGGGTTTGCTATTTTGATTTGGGTTTTGGGGTTTGGTTGAATGGATGTCTTCAAATCTGGTGCATGTGGTTTGGATTTAAATTTTGGTGGGTGACCTTTCAGATTTGTGGTGGCCGTGTGGCTGGTTGCTACACAGTTGTTTTTTTGTTTTGTTTTTTTTCCCTTTTGTTGCTGCTTTGGGTTAGAGGTGGAGGCAGCCGTGAGTTGCTACTGCACTGGGTCAGAGGTGGTGGCAGTTGTTGTTGGTTGCTGCACAGTTGTTTTTTTGTTTTTTGTTTTTTTTCCTTTTGTTGCTGCACTGGGTTAGAGGGGTGGTGGCAGCCATGGATTGTAGCTGATGTTACTGTTTTTAGGTGGTCGAAAATAGGGAAGAGAGAGTGAGAGTTGATGCTAAACTAACCTTTAGTTGTGATGGTTGTTCAATAAAGTTGCTGATGCCGGTGAGGACTCATGGGTTTCGCAGGTGGCTAGGCTCATGGGTTTTGCAGGTGGGTGATAAAGAGAAAAAGGGAAAAGAGATGAGAGTCAAAGAGAAGAGAGAAGAGAACGTAACAAGGTTTCAGGTATCTAGGGACAAAATTGTCTTTAAGGACTAAGTTGGATAGTTTTGAGAAGTGTTGGATCTAGTTGGTATTTCCTCAAACCTCAGGGTAGGTTTTTGAAATTTACCCTATTTTTTAACACGCATGGCAAACTTTTTATTAGTTGGAAGTTATTTACTATCTAATAGCTTGTCCAACTACAAAAACAATCCAGCTAATATGCATTACAAAATGTGAAGGAAAAGACAGCTAAGTGCTAAGCTCAAGTGAAAATAAATCTTAAAAAATCTCAAAACAATAAAGTCCATAACTCTAAAATTATAAACAATAAAGTAATAACAATATTTACCTCGAGTGTAAATTTTTGCAAAAAGGGAGATGCCTTCAGCACGGAAGTGCAACAAAGGAGACTGTGGGCACGATATGAAGATACAATCAATGTTAATTTCTTGAGGCTTCTTAACTCTGGAAATTTGGGGAACCCCTGAAAAATGGGAACATTCATATAAACAAACATTGATGTTTGGGGAAAAGAAGAAGAAAAAAGCACAATGGAGTTAACAATCATGAGAGTGTTTGCGTTTAAGTGTTTTTATCACTAACCTCAACATACACCTTTAATACAATTGTCTGCAGCTGAGACAGATAACTTGAAATCGGGCAACATTTCTTCACAAAATAACAAGCATACAAACCATCCATAGACACATCAACAAGATTGGGAACATCCCCTAGATGTAACCTTATCTTATACCCAAAATATTTGAATGAAACAAGATTTATAGCGGAAATCTCAATCTTTTTGAGAGAGAAGCAGCGTAATATCTCTAAATGCTTTAGCTTGAGCAAAGGCCTAGAAGACTTTAATTTCACCAAAGAATTTGAGGCTTCCACATGTAGTGCTTCAATATATGGACAATTAGATAAAACATAAGCAAGAACTTTTCCGGTCACTTCCACATAACTCAAAGAGAGGTTTGTTAGGAAATTGAGGCTATAACCATGAGGAATCTGAGTAGGAAGAGTGTAATGTCCCCTAGCCAAGTCTGTAATAATAGGGTCGAAATCCAATGAAAGCCTCTTCACTTTCTTTCTCAGTGAAAAAAGTATCCAATGTCAATATCCAATTTGTTACACTTCTCTTTTAGAGGAAAACCAACTTTAAACCCATCTATGGTATGAGCTTGATGCAATTGCAATACATGATTTACCCAACTGACATACCTATCCCTGTCAATTCCAGGTAAAGTCTTACAAAAGCTCTTCTTCCTGAGATATTGTAATGATGAATCATCAAAGTCCAAGCTACCAGTCGTAAATTTCCACAGATGTCCCCACCTTCTAGAGAGGACACTCGTCCTTGCTGCTTTCTTTCAACTTCAAAAATGAAAGAATGGAGACAATAATTTCGTCCGGCAAATCACTTAACCGATCCATACAGAAACTGTTTGTCTCGTCACACTGAGCATGACAATGTAAACATATGTTAGCAAAGACTATAACTTTTTCACTTTACTCAGTAACTTTCAGATAATAAATCTTACAAAACTATAGCTTTATTTATTTAATTTTTTTAAAGAAAAGATTAGAAATTTAATTCATAAACTAAACAGATTGTACACCATCTGCCACAACAGCAGTAAAACAAGAAGGTAAGTCTTCCAAGTTCTAACCGATCACTAACATTACAACCTAGCATGTGAGACCAACATTACAAAATCTTTTACTAAAAGACTATAACTTTTTCACTTTACTCAGTAACTTTCAGATAATAAATCTTACAAAACTATAGCTTTATTTATTTAATTTTTTTAAAGAAAAGATTAGAAATTTAATTCATAAACTAAACAGATTGTACACCATCTGCCACAACAGCAGTAAAACAAGAAGGTCAGTCTTCCAAGTTCTAACCGACCACTAACATTACAACCTAGCATGTGAGACCAACATTACAAAATCTTTTACTAAAACAGTGTGACAAAATTTTAACATATATTAGCAAAGACTTTAACTTCCTACTCAATTATGTAACTTTCAGTGAGTAAATCTCAGACAATTATACCAGAAACTGAGCAATTTTAAAACAACAAAATTTAAAAAGAGTGACTTCAATTTGAAAAAATTGAGCAATCTAATAACCAAAAGAACAGAACTTGAAGAAACACAGACAAAAAACCAAAAAAAAAAAAATTATAAAATTTGGGTTGCTTTGAGAAAGACTAACCTTTTGTGGTTGAGACTTAAATCCAAGCTCCATTATTCTGGCCTTCTCACACAAGTAGTATTGGCACTTGGCAGAGACACCCATGAGAGAGTGACTGAGAACAGATTGTGATTTTTGAGTTTGTAGATTTTGCTGAGCAAGTCTTTTATATATATATATATATATATATATATTTGAAGTATTTTGCCGAATCCTATTCAAATTTGGAGTTGGGGTTAACTGAATCCTTTGCAGATTGGAAGTCGAACTCGCATGAATGAAATTTGTCGAGCTCGGATGATATTAAAAGTTGGTCGACCCAGCCCATTAACTAAATGACTACACACCCATTGATTGTTTATATTAAAAATCCAAGGCCCAATAGTTTGAATGAAAAGGGCGCGATTAAAGAAACAAATCCATCTTATTCTTATTGAATGAAGCGATAAAGAGTAACTTGCAAAACATTAAGGATCCATTTCGTTGAAGATTTTTAGTATTATTGTTCAGTTTTTAGATTTGTGAAAATATGTAGTATTTGAATGTTATAAAAATACATGTCAAAAGGATTATTATTGTTTAAATACTGAAAACTGCTATTTAAACTCTGGTACCAAACAGCCCCTAAATGTTTGGTCATAAATAAATTATGATTGTGTCAAATCGATACCTATCTAGTATACTGATTTACACTTTTTTTTTTTGCTAAAAAAAAAAAGTACATTGATTTACACTAACTTGATTATAATTCAAATTTATTCATCTTATTCTTTTTACTATTACCTTACTTAACTTTTTGTTACATTTTTTTTTTCCATGTAACATATAGGCACTAGATCCTAAAAGGAGTAGTCTAATCACAATTAAAACTTATTGTAGTTATTTATAAAGCTCATAGAACTCAGTATCCGTTTGGGACAATTTATCTAATTTTTTGCTGGAGGTGTGCTTAAGTATATTTGTATTTTGGAAAAAGTGAGAAAACGTGAGGTTTTAAAAAACTATACATAAAAGATAAAAGCTAAAAACAAAAGCTGATTCCAAACAAACATTAAGAGTCTATTTGGGATGTAATGAAAGTTTCAGCTTATTTGAGTTTTGAACTTCTTTTTGTTACTATTTATGGACTCCATTTCTTTTTTTGATACTATTTATGGGTCTCATTGTACTATTTTGCTAACTTTTAGCTTCTTCTTTTTTAATGTATTTTTAGTAAAAAAAATTTAGTTTCAGCTAAATAATCTATTTCCTAATGGACCCTAAAAATATGTCCGATGTAGGACTCCATACACATCCACACAACACACACTCAACTAACTCAATATTAAGGGGGACATAACCATTTTTCCCCCTTACATCCTCAATCTCTACATTAGCACCATGTTGTGAGAGTATCTAGGTGCACATTAGGTGATTTTAATGCTTGAAACTAGGTTATGTGATAAAAACAAGTTATAAGAAAATTAGCCAAGAGCCTCGTAACTCTATTGGCACCTCTTGGTATCTTCAACAGACACATCCCCTATTCAAATCCCATCTTCTTAATCGTAACAATCGAATTATGAAAAAGAAGAAGAAGAAGAAGAAGAAGAAGAAGAAGCTACAATGTAAAACTCACATTCTAAGTTTCCATGAATTTATTTTAATTCTCTAATACTTTCGTTCAATTAAGGCTTCCATTTGTCCTCCGTTAAACCGATCTGTTAACTACCCTTAAAACAGTGTTGTTTTGGTTCATTCAATTAAGGCTTCCATCAGTGACATGCTTTATCTCATGTTCAAGTAAATTAAACTAGGTTTGAAAATATTAATTTTACTTTACATTTATATTAGATTTTGTATGACACTTATAGTTATTTACAATTATTTATTTATTTTGTTATAGATATGACTAATTTTTAGATTATTTTTTTAAATCTTTTTTTGGTTTTACTAATTTTTTAATTAAATTTTTTTTTTAACAAAGAAGAAAAAAGCACAATGGAGTTAACAATCATGCGAGTGTTTGTGTATATGAGAGAGAGATGAATGCTAATGTTAACGGATTGTGATTTTTGAGTTTATAGATATTCGACTTTCGCAGAGCAAATCCCTTTTTTAAAATTTGGTGTTTTTGCCTAATACTATTCAAATTTGGTTAACTGAATCCTTTTCAAAGTCGAAATCGAACTCGCATGATTCATGAATAGAACAACGAAAACCAATCTGAATTTAGTCGGGACTGATAACATTATAAATGGTCGACCTGGCCCATTAACTAATATGATTACATCCAATGCGTCTTTATATTAAAAAACAAAG
This sequence comes from Quercus gilva, assembly GCA_023621385.1. Lineage (NCBI taxonomy): Eukaryota > Viridiplantae > Streptophyta > Magnoliopsida > Fagales > Fagaceae > Quercus > Quercus gilva. Next base: position 6,740,332 of record CM042482.1, on the reverse strand, counting down.
CAATTGGATCTAAGACCTGATAAAGCAAACGTAGGATAAAATCAACTGTTTTTCATTTCAAAATATATATATATATATATATTAGTTATAAGCCCGTGCGTTGTACGGTTTTATGAAAAAACTTATAAAATAAATGTATAACTAATTATATATTTTAATCGATTCAATAAAGATTAAAAAAAAAATTATCAAGTGTAAATAATTATCCCACTAAAATAAGAGGTAAGATTTCTTCCTTAAACTAAATTAAATTGATAATTCTAAATTAAATTTTAAATAGATAATTATTTAAAAAAAGTACTAAACAATTGATAAATCTAAAATTAATATAATTTGATGATATTATAAATTAAAATTAAAGTTGATAATTCAAGAATACACATGTAGAACATCTTGATAATTTAATGTAACATAAAAATCAAATAAGAAAATTGTTAAAATTAATCTATTAATTCTAACCATATTTAATCATTAATTCTAAAACCCTAACCCTAAGCATATAAATTAGATCAAAGCTAAGAAAATTAGTTTAAACAAAAGGCAACCAATACACAAAACTTAATCAATTTAATAAAAACAAAATACAAAAATAAAGTAGGAGCCTTTAGAAACTTGACAATGTTTTCGAATGTTTTGGATTCATTAATTAAAATCACATGAAGACAAAAAACCAATAATAACACTAAAAAAAATAAACAAAATGAAAATAATAATTGAATAGTGATTCTTTGTCGTGACTGTTATTTTAGCATTTCTCTACACATGAATGGAAATATTTTTATGAAAGAAAATTAGCACATTAACACATTTGTCAAAAAATAATGCAACACCGGAAACGTGTACAATAAAGTAAGTCAACCTATCCGAAATAAAACTTTAAACTGAATTAATGTATATACAATAACTTAAAAGTAAAATTTTCCAAACTCAAATCATTCTAAAATGAAAACAATCTAAAACTCTAAATATGAAAATAGTCTTTGATTTAAATATTTTATATGTTCTCTAATCGTCTAACACTTCTATTTGATCTTCCACTTTCTCTTTTTTTATTTCTCTGCAAAACAGAAACAATACAGAAGTTATTTTCTTCTTTAGGAAAATAACGATTGTGTGAAATTTTAAAAAATAACCAAATAATATTTATGCAATTGCACTTACTTCTTCACAATCTTTCTTTTCTTTACTTAGGCACAGATTTTTTCTTCAAGTAATTCATTTCCATTGTTAGCCCCTCTTTTTGTTGTTTCCTATGATCAATATGTCATTATGTACTAATGATAATATTATAACTTCATCAATAATGTATAGGTGAAGCATAAACAAAAGATTTCAATTAGTGTAACATAATACAGTTAATATAATTATACAAATATATATTTACCTCTTCTTCCATATTGGAGAGTTGTAGGTACTTTAATTAACTTCTCTACTTCCTTGTCAAACACTACAAAATTTGTAATCAACCTAAACAAATACACAAAATACATTCAATTTGATGGGGAAAAAAAAAAAAATAGAGTAAACAAAAACGTACTTGTAAGGTTGTAGGTAGAAAAATAATAGAGATTGTAAGTAGAAGAAAAGAAGAATAGCACAAAATAACCGTATGATGGGTATTAATTATGAATTATTTGATATATATATATATATATATACTCCACATTGAAGAATTTTATATGAACAAAAAGTCTAAAGCTAATTAAACTACCAGGTGATATGCCAATTGGTGGATCTTTTAATATTCAGCAAATATTTAATTTTGTTTTGATTTTGGTTTAATGTTTAGCAGCACATTACCCAACTACTGCTGGGTCTCCCTAAAAAAAAAAAAAAAAAAAAAAAAACTACTACTGGGTCTTTTAGCACTATACACCACGTACGTTACCCAAAGACTGCTGGGTCTTTTAGATTAACATAACCACCGGCTTTTTGTTGGCTTTTAATTGTTATGATTTTTGTTTTTATCTGCTTAGAATACTGCTGGATCTTTTTAGATTTTTATCAACTTAGGAATTATAGTTGAAGAAAAATTATATCCACTTAGAAATTTTAGTTGAAGAAAACTTATATATATATTTTTCCTTAAAATCTAAAAATCTAAGAAAATTTCTACAATTTGGTGCTGCCATTTGGCGCAATTACGGCGTCTAAGCCCAACTTTTATTATATATAATATGATATGATATATATATATATATATTTAAACACAAACTGACTGAGTCATTTAACAATTAAGTAAAGTTTAATTATGTTCCTTCAAAAATTAATTATGTCTAGACTTTAGAAAAAGTCTTGTTTCTAAAAAAAAAAAAAAGTCAAATCAATCTTTAAATCTACTCTACACTATTGGAGTGTTTAAATAGAATTAATTTGTTGAAGTTCAGTAAAAAATAATAATAATAATAATTTGTTGTAGTTGACTTGATTTTATAATTCTTACAATTTCCATTAGCATTTCAACCGTATGCTCCATTTGCCATCCTAATTAATTTGGCTAAAATTTAAATCGGGACATAAAATTGAATTAATATATTTTATTTTATTTGGTGGGATAAACACTATGGTTTGTTCTATTAGTTCAAGAAAGGATTTCCTTTAATTAAATCATTCAATTCCTTTTCATTTTAAGTAGTATTTATTTGATTTTTAAATATTACATGTTTTACATCTAAATAAAAAATTTTAAAAAAAATTAGAGAAGATCTTCACATGACTATTGCTTAAAGTATTTATGAAACATGATTTTAATCTTCTTGACAAGCCTTTGCATTAATGAAAATTTGAAAACTAAACACCAATCCAAATAGAGTACACACATAAGATAAATCAGACTAAAAAAAAGAGGTTAAAATTCAAAATTAACCATCTAAGTTTTTTTATATTTCATTTCAATCTTCTGACTTTTGCTTTCGTTCATTTTAGTCCTCTAACTTTCAAGTTTATTCAATTAAGGGCTTTCCATCCATTTTTGTGGTTAATTTTTCAATTTTTTAGATTTATCTTCAAAATTAACTTTTGCTTTCGCTCATTTTAGTTCTCTAACTTTCAAGTTTATTCAATTAAGGGCTTTCCATTCATTTTTGTGGCTAATTTTTCAATTTTTTAGATTTATCTTCAAAATTTTTTAATTAAAAAAATTCAATTAATGACTAAAATGAAATGTTAAGAAACTTAAAGGGTTAATTTTGCATTTTAGCTCAAAAAAAAAAATGCTAGAAAGTTCTAATTATACCATGGTTAAATAATTAATGGTAATAACAACAAGAGACGATGAATTGGTGGTCTTTGTTAATGGTGAAATCTGTTTCCCAAGTAATTATGGAACCACGTGTCAAGTGCTTATTGGTTGACATCTTGTCATGGGGATCAATCCAAAAAATTCCCACTTTCTCAAATCTTACCTTTCTTCCCTCCCACACGTGGATCAGTGACATGGAGTTCCAACAGTTTTTCAGAGTTGCGGTTCAAATTTTTTTTTTTTTTTTTAAATTCCCTCTATGTATTCCACTCCCTCTCACATACTCGAATTCAAACTCAGATTTTTTTCCTCTCTCCATTTTAGGGTCCGTTTGGTTCCCGTAAAATATTTTCTGGAAAATACTTATTTTTCGGAAATGCTATTTTCCGGAAAAGGAAAATATTTTTAAGTGTTTGGTTGTGTTATGAAAATTGGTATGGAAAATATTTTCATGTGTTTGGTTATATTAGGAAAATGCTATTTTCCGGAAAATTTTTCACATTATTACAAAAAATTTCAACATGGCATCCAATTCAACATCAATTTCCGACAACAAATTCCGGCAACAACGACACAACAACAACAACAATAATCAGTTCATCCAAAAAAAAAACAACAACAACAATCAAATTAAAAAAAAAAAAAAAAAAAAAAAAAAAAAAACGGAGAGATCGAGGAAGAGAGAGTGTGGAGGCGACGGGTCTGGGTCGGCGACGAGATCGAGGTTCGTGGGTTGCTCTGGGTTCGTCGGTTCGTGGGTTGCTCTGGGTCGAAGTCGATGGGTTACGCTGGGTCGAAGGCGATGGGACGTCGAAGGTGACGGGTCTGGGTCGGCGATGTGAGCTATGGGTTCTCAGATCGGGACGTCGATCGGGCTTGCCGTTGAGTGGTGGTGGTGGAACGGCGTCGAAACCGGCTCGGTGACGTCTGGGTTTCTCGGTTCGGAGGTGGATCGGTTCGCGTTCTTGGCTCTGGATCGGTTCGCGTTCTTGGTTCTCTCAATACCGATCGGACTCGCCGGAGTTCTCAATCGTTTTCTGTGGCTGTTGTTGGCTGTTTCCTTGTTCTTTTTCGTTCTCACTCAAGTTCACTCAGAGCTCTCTTCTCTTTTGCGTTTTTTGTGTGAGACCCGGAAATGGTTTGAAGGTAAAATAAAAGCGTAAAACCATTTCCGGGTCAAAGGTGAAAATTTGGTCAAACTTGAGGCATATTTTCTGGAAATCATATTTTCCCTTGCCTTCCAAACACATGGGTCAGGTGGTAAATGATTTCCTGAAATCATTTACCACCAAAACAAACTGACCCTTAGGGTGTGTTTGGTTTGGCTTTAAACCACTTCCGGAAATGCATTTCCGGAAAATTAGGGTGTTTGGTTGGCATGTAAAATTTGGTCAACGGAAATGCAATTCCGGATTGACCGGAAAATAAGGTCCTGATGGGTGAAAATGATTTCACCCATTATTTTCACTTCAAACCACATTTTCCGGAAAAGAGAAACAGAGCACGAAGAGAGAGAGAGAGAGGAAGGAAGAAACGGAGAGAGAACGAATCACCAGCCCGAGCTCCAATCCACCACCACAGCCCATCGCCGGCGTCCACGATCTTCGACTTTGCCGGCACCATGAATGGACGAACTCACGATACCCACGAACGGACGAACCAAGCCCAGTCGCACGAACCCACGAAACAGAGAGCACGAACCCACGAAACAGCACCATCGCCGAGCCAAGCCCAGTGCCCATCGCACCTCGCCATCGCACCGGTCTTGCACCTCGCCGTCGCACCGCGCCGATCAATCAAAGGGAAATCGCAGCACCGCGCCGATCGCTCCAACGCCGCTCGACCCAGACAAGAGAAAACAAATAAGTCCTAGAATGAAATGCATGTATGTGATGCAATGCAAGTCCTAGAACAAAAAAACACAAAAACCAAAGAACAATGGTCACAACAGAATAGAGCAATGAAGCATAAGGACCATGTCAGAAAGACTCAGTTAGTTCGAGTCTTTTGCATCCAAAACTTTTTAGATGCACCACGAGCATTGGAGTTTTTATTCACATTAGAGTGATTCCCAACTCCAGAATTGGAATAAAGGTTTAACGCCTTTACCAATTCACCAATTAGTGCCATAGGATCTTGTGCTTGAGGCACAGGCACTTTTGGTTTGTTTGCTCTCTTAGCAGCTTGAAGCTTGAAACAATTAGGACGAATGTGTCCAGACTTACCACAATAATGACAAACCCAAACAGGTTTACCATGCATCTTGTCCTTAGATTTGGTAGGCTCCTTAGGTTTAGATTCTCTCAAATCTACCATAATCTTCTTAGGTAGTGAAACTTCTGCGGGTTTGACAACCTCACTCACAAGGGGTTTAATGGTTTCACTCACAACCTTACTCACGAGAGGTTCAGAAGAAGAAGAAGAATGAACAAAATTCGTGGAATGTGGTTCAGAATCAAAGATGCTTTCAACATATCCTAACCCAGATTTATCAGAAGGATACTTTTGAACATTCAGCATGTGATCAAGTTTAGCACTAGCAGATCTAGCAACAGATAAATCATGTTCCAAAGATTTAACTTTATCAAGCAAAAGCATGTTCTCAGATTTAACATTGTTCAAAAGATCATTAGCATCAAACAGTTTGACAAGCAAATTCTTCTTTTCAAGCTCAAGAGCATTAATTTTCTTTAGGCCAAGTTCAACATTCATAGCATCCTTTGCAGCAACTTTGCAAAGTTTGTTATAGGCCTCTTGAAGATCTACATTTTCAGAGAGTTCCCCATCAGAAGGGTTCTCCTCAGTAGATATGCTTTCATTGACTACAGCAGTAGCAGTGAAAGCAATGAAGTTTCCATCCTCGTCACAACCGGACTCATCATCAGAAACCTCATTATCACTAAGGGTTACAGCCATAGCTTTACCCTTATTTCTCAAGAAAGTAAGACATTCAGATTTGACATGACCATACCCTTGACAACCAAAACACTGAGGACCCAAAGAATTATTAGAAGATTGACCTACTTTTTTTTCTAGGTTTTTCAAAGTTATTCACCTTAGTGGGATCATTCTTCCTAGGGTTTCTAGGTTCAACAGTGTTGGTATTCCTTGCCCTCCTATTAGTGTTTCTAAGGAAATTTCTAAAGTTCTTGGTAAGGTAAGCTATCTCTATAGCAGAGAGCTCATCATCAAATCCACCAGCCTCAACATCATCAACAGACTTAAGAGCCATTGATTTGGATTTGGTAGTTTTGGGTAGGTCAAACTCATAGGACTGAAGTGATCCTACAAGTTCATCCACAGGGATGGAGTCCACATCCTTACTTTCAGTAATGGCAGTCACTTTGGGTCTAAAGTTTTCAGTTAAAGATCTAAGTATCTTCCTAACAATTTTAGGTTGATCATAGACTTCACCCAAATTAAAGGCAGAATTGACAATATCATTTAATTTAGCATAGAATTCATCAAAAGATTCATCATCAGACATTCTAATGCTTTCAAATCTAGAAGTCAATTGTTGCAATTTATTGATCTTGACAGCCTTTGTGCCTTCATGCACAGTTTGAAAGATTTTCCATGCAGTATGAGCAACCTCAACATTTGAGATTCTCTTAAATTCCTCTATAGAAATAGCATTAAAGATGACATTCATAACTTTGCTATTAAATGCAGCTGCTTCTTTCTGAGAAGTTTGCCACTCACTCACAGGAGTAGTGGGCTTCTCCCATCTGTATTCAACGGAGTTCCATACCCTCTCATCAATAGATTTCAGGAATGCTTTCATCCTTACTTTCCAATAAGTATAGTTGTTTCCATCAAAGTGAGGAGGAACAACAAGAGAGTGTCCATGCTCCATGACAACTGGGGTCAAGGATCAGCTTAGAGATAAAAAATCTCTAACAAGAGAGCAACCTGCTCTGATACCACTTGAATGGTTTAAGACCCTTTACAAACAACCAAATTGCGTAGCCTAGTTAATTAGCCAAGTTGTTACTTAGTCCAATTCATGAAAATCTAGGTTAAAGCAATCAAATAATCATATCAAAATAATAAAGCAGCGGAAAAATAAATAACACAATAATATGATCACCCAGGAAACCACACGGTAAAAACCTGGGGAGGATTTGACCCACCGATCCTCAAGGCAAAACAGAATCCACTAAGAAAGAATTGAAGTTCTTACAAAAGGACTTACAAGCTCCCCGCTTAACTTTCTAATGCTACCCACCAGTAGAACTTACTGACACGACCTCGTGCAAGCTCCGAATCCACGGACTCCTTCTTTCTTTGAATTCCTCAATCAGTTACAAGCATCCACGCTTGATATTCTTTAAGCTTCAAAGGCAGCAACCAAGTTGATCATCAAGATGTTGAAGTAATCTCAATCTTGAAAACCCTAAGCTTTGTGTAAAGGAAAGCTCCTCTAGATCTCACAAGAGATTTATACAAAACAGCAATGTATGAGCAACAATACAACTTGTGCAACTCTCAAAACGTGGCTAGGGTTTTGCCTTATATACTTAGGGCAAAAACATAAAACCCTAAACGTTTAATGAGTTAAGGCTGAGTTGGAAATTCTGCAGAAAACGCATCTAGTCCGATTTTCGATCGATCGAATCTATTCTTCGATCGATCGAGCTAGGCCGAAATGCCCCAATGCATCTGCAGTCACTCGATTCCAACTTTACAACATTTTATCAACTTTGAGCAAGCCTAAACAAGACTAAGTACATTGTTTTGATTATGGTTTGCCAACATTACAAATTAGAGTTCTAAATACATAAAATCCTAAGACCTTAGAACCTAACATTCATGTTACCATTATTTCAGATAATAATAAAACAACTTAATTAAACACAATATTAAGTCATACATAATGTCATTCACAATGTCACACTTAATATCATACATAGCATCATACAATAGGATTTAAGGGCACTAATCCTAACAGTTGGCTGCAAAATTCTTCACTTCATCAACAATAAAGACCAATAAGTACTTGTTTACAAATCCCTAAGGCGCAAAAGTCACAGTAACTTCTTGTAGAGAGAATAAGGCACTAGGTCACTTTTTGCATATGTTTTCTATGTATAACGGCCTTTAAAATAAGCCTTATATATGTCTAGGGTTATGAGAAAAGAAACCCTACACATATATGTCAGTTAGGGCCAAAAATCAGATCCAAAAATTCTGATTTCGTAGATCTCGATAAATTTAGCTTCTCTTGAGCTTCGTTCTTAAATCTCGATAGATATTGTTTTTGTCGAGGTATCTGTCGAGATATCTGTCAAGCTTTAATGAACAACTTTTCTTCACTTGTTTCTTGGTGCAATCTTCATGGTTTTAATACTTGACTTGAACTCTAGTTTCTTGAAGTACTAAACTCATCATAGATCTACCCAATTACAAGTAAAGTGCATTTTGTCAAAAGATTATCCAATTACATAAAATATGTCCTTAACAATCTCCCACTTTGGCAATCCGTAACAAAACCACAACAAAACAATTAATCATTAGAGAAGTCTTAAATTACTTAACTCATAACCATTTGTCGTATTACAAAATAAATCTATTCCTACTACAAACTCTTGAAAAACTTTGCAAGAAAAGAGTTCATGGCATTATAGAGTTTTACAACCTGTCTTTTTGAAACACTTAAACAAAACTCATCAAGACATCATGTGTGAAACAGAAATAAAAATTGCGTATATAAAGAAACATGCATATAAAGATAGAGAAGAAACAACACATGTAAAGATAGGTGAAGAAAACATACATCATATATATATATATATATCAAAGATAAGCATAATGTATGTAAAAATGGTCACAAGACCGGTGTACAAGAAGCTAAAAGAAGCTCCTAAAACACAAGGAGGTAAACACTCCCCCTAACAAGATGAAACACAACTCCCCCTTACAAAGACATGTATTTCTCCCCCTAACATGTAGAATCTCGAAAGGAAACCACATTTTATCCCCCTTTTTGTCATGATTGACAAAGTGTACAAGAAGCTTCACCCGAGATACATAAAGATGATCTAAGATGATCAAGGGACACAAGGAATCCATATAAATGCATGAATGTAATGAAACAAGATGCTATGGATAACAAGATAATAGAAAGATGCAAAACATATGAAAAACAATGCATGCAAGAAGGTCTTGACAAATCAAGAAGTTGTCGAGCTGCTATCGAGCTAGCAGAGAGCACATAAAATTACCTTGATAGATCGAGATATGTGTCAAGAACCTATCGAGAAGCTGCCCAGAAATCTCGATGGATCAAGAATCTGTCGAGAATGTATTGAGCAGACAAAGAACATAGAGATTTGGCTCGATGGATCGACCTAGCTGTTGAGAAGCTATCGAGGTCAAATCCAGAAATGTCGATAGAAGAAACTTGTGTCGAGTTGTTGTCGAGAAGGTATTGAGAAGCTGTCGAGAAGATAGAAGCAAGGTTTTCCAAGAGAGGAAAAACACACAAGATGAATGCAACAAGATAGCTACTTAAATAAGCATTTAAGCAGCATGTTAAGCACTCAAACACAGCTCAAATCTAGATGTAAAACATTTCTAGATCAAAAGACACGCATTCATACTAAACAAGTCAACCAATTTTATTTTTAAAAAACAAGTTAAGACAGTGTTAGGTTCTAAAGATTTAAGATTTTATGTATTTAGAACTCTAATGTGTAATGTTGGCAAACCATGATCAAAACAATATATTTAGTCTTGTTTAGGCTTGCTCAAAGTTGATTAATTATTGTAAAGTTGGAATCGAGAGGCTGCAAAAGTCTTTGTGACTTTCGGCCTGGCTCGATCGATCGAAGGATAGACTCGATCAATCGAAAGTCGGCCAGATCGTTTTTTCTGCAGAATTTCCAACTCAGCCCTACCTCATTAAACGTTTAGGATTTTATGTTTTTGCCCTAGGTATATAAGGCAAAACTCTAGCCACATTTTTTAGAGTTGCTTCAGTTGTATTGTTGCTCATATTTTCTGTTTTGTGTAAATCTCTTGTGAGATCTTGAGGAGCTTTCCTTTACACAAAATTTAGGATTTTCAAGGCAGAGATTACTTCAACATCTTGATGATCAACTCGGTTGCTGCCATTGGAGCTTAAAGAATAACAAGCACGGGTGCTTGTAGCTGATTGGAGAATCCAAGAAAGAAGGAGTTCGTGGATTTGGAGCTTGCACGTGGTCATGTCAGTAAGTTTTACTGGTGGGTAGCATTAGGAAGTTAAGCAGGGAGCTTGTAAGTCCTTTTGTATGAACTTCGATTCTTTCATAGTGGATTCAGGTTTACCTTGAGGATAGCTAGGTTAAATTCTCCCCAGGTTTTTACCGTGTGGTTTCTTGGGTCATCATATCTTGTGTTCATTTATTTTCCACTGCTTTATATATTCTTAATATGATTGTGTGATTGTGATAACCTAGAATTGCATAATTTGACTAAGTTAATCACTTGATTAATTCTCTAGGTTAATCTAATTGTGGTTAAAAGGGTCCAAAAACCGTTCAGACAGTTTAGCAAGCATATTTTAACACATGTATCTTTTGTGATAGTCAAATCAAATTGTACCTGCACATGTATCAAGAGTAGCAAAGAATTTGCGTGTTGTGTATGAAACAAAGTAAAAGTGCATAAGTGTCTCATATTATGAAGATTTGAGATATGAGAACATCTAATACACTCACACATAATCATAACTGTTTGATGGGGACTATCACCTTCAAGGTACATTCTATAACTCCCAAATCTCTTAAAAACATACTTGCAACCATATTAAAAGCATTTTGATTCTTTTTGTTTTTATTTTTCTTTGCATATTTTTCTTTTAAGCTTAGCATGTATGGACATATAAGAGAGAAAGAAATACCCAATTATGTAAGCCAAACTATCACAATTTTGCTATGTCGAAGCATACATATGTTATACATGATTTTCGGGCTTTAGTAGTGAGATAGTTATTTATGCATTTCTCTTAGAATTTTTTAGTCCTTCCCATAAAAAAGAGTGATATGAGTATGAGATATAAGAGACAATCTTAATCGTACTCATCATAACCATGAACCACAAAGCTCACTTGCTTAGTTGTGCATTGAGATACTCATCTAAGTTACAAGAGATACAAAGTTTAGAAATTTTGTTTCAATGGCCATCCAAGGTACACAAGTACCAATATACATGAACACACACTATTTTTGTATTTTTGTTTTCTAATTTTTCTCTTTTTATTTTGAAAACAAACGAAATAAAGACAAAACAACCAAACAAAAATAGACAAACAACATGAAAGCATGAAAGAAAGATGCAGATGCATGAAAGCATGATTCTAAAAGCAGATAAGAAATCAAGCAAAGAGAGTCCTAATTTAAAAGAAAGAATTAAAGCAGATGACAACAGAAAAGACAATTAAGTCTTAGGCTCCTTTTTCACCTATAGAGCACGAGTCTTTGGCCATGAAGATGAAAAGGCACCTGTCCTAGTATGTCTACTAAAGGACATAGAAGAATTAAAATTCTCTTGAAATTGAGTTAAAAAGCTCAAAGCTTTTAATAACTCTCCAAACAAAGGTGTTGAACCTTGAGAGTGAACTTGTAACCGTTTGGACAGTTGCTTATGAGGATACAACTTGAAGCAATTAGGATGAATGTATCTAGAAACACCACAATGGTGACAAACATGAGTAGTTTTTGAACTACTAGACTTCCTAAAGTGAGGTCTAACAAAGTATTTAGAATTAGCCAAATTTGTTTTGGATTTCATACCTTTATCACATTTCTTAGATTAGGGCACAAAGACAGTTTTTGATTCAGAAGCTGTGGAAGAGGAGGGGTCAGAGGAAACAGCACATCCTAAGCCAGTCTTATTAGAACTAGACTTTTGAGTACTCAATACCTCATCAAGCTTTGCACTAGACATCCTCTCTATTTGAGTTCTTGTTTCACTAAGCTCAAGCACGAAATTCTTGACATTCTCTTCTAATAAGGTGTTCTCCACAATAAGAGTCTCAACTAACCTTGTAGTCTTATCTAGTTTGACTAATAGTTCAACTTTTTTAGTTTTTACTTTATTAAGCTCTTTTTTACAAAGATGAGAAGTCTTTTAAAATTTTATAAATTCAGTGCATAGCTTATCATAGGCTTTTTAAAGGGTCAACTTCTTGGATACTTCATCATCAGAAGAATACTTACTGTCACTAGTGCTCTCCACAATCACTTTATCGGTTGTGGCAGCAAAAGCCATATAATGACTACATTCATCCTCATACTCATCAGAAAGATCACTGTCAGAATCACTCAAGGTAGCAACCAGCACTATAACTTTGAATTATTGGTCTTTTCCTTCATAAGATAGTTTGGGCACTCTATCCTCATATGACCAAAACCTTTGTACTCATGACATTGGATAAGAGGTTTCTCATTCTTGCCATTCCTAGAGGATTTAGATTTCTTAAGGGCTTTGTTCTTATCCTTTTTCCTATATTGGAGAAGCTTGATAATCTCATTAGCTATGAAGGTTAAGTCCTCATCATTATCCTCATCTTCATCTTCATCTTTAAAGTCATCACTCTCTTCCTCTATACCCTTTAGAGCCATGTTCTTACTCTTTCCACCTTTTCCCATTTTACCTAATCCTATCTCATAGGTTTGAAGGTTCCCTACAAGCTCAGTCAAAGGAATTTGATTAATGTCCTTCTCTTCTTCAATGACAGTGACCTTAGCATGGAATCTTTCAAGTAAGGACCTAAAGATTTTCCTAACAATTTTGGATTCTACTATAAATTCTCTAAGGTTGAAGGCAGAATTCACAATATCCTTGAGTTTAGCATAGAACTCATCAAAGGTCTCATCCTCCTCCATCCTTATTTCTTCAAAACTACTAGTGAGTCTTTGAAACTTCACAGTTTTTACTGCCTTGGTACCTTCATAGGTGGTCTCAAGAATAGTCCATGCTTCCTTGGCAACTTCCGTGGATGATATTTTGTTGAATTCCTCATTGGTCACCCCACTAAATAAAGCATTCAATGTCCTACAGTTGAAATTTTCCACTTTGATTGTTGCTTCATCCTAATTCACCGGCGCTTCCTTTGGCTTAATCCAGCCAACTTCAACAACTTGCCATACTTTTTCACCTAGAGCCAGTAAAAAAGTTTTCATACGAACTTTCCAATACGCATAATTAGTGCCATCAAATAAAAGAGAAATCAAAAGAGATTATCCATGATCCATGACAACGGGGGTCAAGGATCACACTCAGGAAATTAATACAATCAAAGTGAACCTGCTCTGATACCACTTGTTTGGAAATTCAGACCCTGGTTGATAGAATTAACAAGTTTTAAACCTAAGTTGTTAACTAGATTTATTATGAATAAACCTTATAAAAACAAACAAATATCAATATCATGTCAATATCATGCACAGCAAAATAGTAAATATGAAAAGATATGATGCCCTAGGAAAACCAATGAAATAAACTAGTTTCACAGTAAAAAACCTAAAGGGAAATCTTCCTGAAAAGTAATTCACTATAGTAAAGAGAAGTTTTAGATCTAGTACAAAACTTTTTTCCCTAAACTTTACAATCCCCGTAGATAAACTTACAGCAGAAACTTTCTACCGTTTCAGAACCTCTAAACTCTTCAATATATGAACACCACCATTTTGCACAAATCCCAGTACGTGACTAATTCCAGCAACTTGAAGATGTTGTTGGCTGCAAAGTTCTTCACTTCATCAAAAATGAAGATCAAGAAGTACTTGATTACAAAACCCTAAGGCGCAAAAAAACGCAGTAACTTCTTGCAAAGAGAATAAGGAACTAGGTCACTTTCTGCATGTGTTCTCCATGTATAATGACCTTTAAAATAAGCCTTATATATGTCTAGGGTTGTGAGAAAATAAACCCTACACATATATGTCAGCTAGGGCCAAAAATTAGATCTGGAAATTTTGATTTCGTAGATCTCAACAGATTCAGCTTCTGTGCAGCTTCGTTCTTAAATCTCAATAGATACTATTTCTGTCGAGGTATCTGTCGAGCTTTAATAAACAGTTTTTCTTCACTTGTTTCTTGGTCCCAATCTTCATGGCTTTAATACTTGAATTGAACTCTTATTTCTTGAAGTACTAAACCCATCCTAAATCTGCCCAATTATAAGTAAAGTGAATTTTGTCAAAAGATTAGCTAATTACATAAAATATGTCCTTAACACAAACGGACCATAAGAAATCGATATATTTTTGAAGAGACTGGTATATTTTTGAAGGAAAGAGAAAGAGAAGACTTATGGGATTTTACTGCCACCAACCCCAAATTAACATGTTGAGTTTTTTAGAATAGATTTGTGGGCTTGGGTTTTGTAAAGTTATTAAAGAAAGTGGGCCTTTAGATTATAAAATTTTTATAATATATCTGACAATCTCCTATACATGTTATAAAATTTTATATTTGAAAGAATTGGGCAATCACAAGGTATCTTAGTGCTGATGTCTTATGTACTGAAATCTACACTTTGGTGTTCATGATCTAGAGTTCACAAAATCTTGAACCAATTTCATGAATCACAAGAATATAAACGTGTTTTCTTGTGAATCCTTTGACGTGTTCTTGATTCTCACATTAAAAATCTATAAATATTTTTATCAATTTTAAAGATTTTTTTTTTCACGTGAGAAAAATATTGTTTTAATGAATTTTTTTTTCAAAAAGAAATTAGAAGTAAAACTTGAATTGAATAAAATTGAAACTCAGAGGACTCAATTGAATGAAGGTAAAGTTAGAAGACTAAAATTAATTTTAGTCAAACTTAGAGGATGCAATTTGGATTAAGAATGTATGAGTAGAAGTTATTTTACCTTTTTTTTTTTTAATGTAAATCTATATCTATATATGTATTTATATTTAAAATCTGAAGCGTAGAATTTAATGTTGCTACTCTATTATTTTGCAACATCATCCACCTATTTTCAGCTCTTACTCTTTCATTTTTTACTCTTCTTCTCTTTACTTTATCCAACATTTCATCCTATCTTTTACCTTTTGATCTTCCCACTCTTCTCTACCCTACTGTTACTCTTTCTCTACCCATTCTTCTTCCTTTTATTTTGACTTTTTGTATCCCATCTTCTTTACTATAAATAAATTATTATCTCCCATTCAATCCATATTTCCCACACCAGAATATGTTAACACTCTCTCTCTCCCTCTTATAGTTTTTTTTTTTTTTTTGGTGGGTTTATAATTCTTTCTTGTGTCTCCATTTTAGGGTAATGAATTTTTGTTTTGAACTCTTCTCCCATAAAAAATGTGATTACTCTCTCTCTCTCTCTCTCTCTCTCTCTCTCTCTCTCTCTCTCTCTATATATATATATATATATATGTTGGGTTAAAATAGCTTCACCCCAAATAATTAATTCAATTACCCAAGTTGATTAATTAAATTCAATTGCATGCAAAATGTGAAGGCACCAATAAATCACCAAAAATACTAAGTGCAGCGGAAAATAAATTGAACACGGTGATTTGTTGACAAATGGGAAAAACCTCGCAAGGCAAAAACTCTACCAAGTGATTTTAAGGTCACCACTCCCATGAATCCACTAATCAACAATGAAGCGGTTACAAGAATAAGGATCTTATCAACTACCCTGACCTATTACAAAATTCCAACCTATAGTTAAACCTTTACTCCAATACCCAATTGGACTTGATCTTGTAGTAGCATTCTTTCCTTTGATGCACAAACCTCCAATTTGTGACTAACCCTTTGCACGAATCCAGAACATGACTAATTCTAGCAACTTGAACAAATGTTGTTGGTTCCAAAGTTCTTTATTTTATCAACAATGAAGATCTAGAAGCACTTGGTTACAAAACCCTATGGTGTACAAACACAGTAGCTTCACACAGAGAAAATAAGTCTCTTAGTCTCTGTATCCATATGTGATTTCTTTTAAAATAAGCCTTATATATGTCTAGGGTTGTAAGAAAAGAAACCCTAAACAAATACACAGGACTGGGCTGAATTTTAGATCTGAAAATTCTGAAATCGTAATTCTCGATAGAACGAGCTGCTGTCGAGTTATCTATTGAGTTTCATATTAAGTCTCGATAGCACCTATTTGTTGAGCTATCTGTCGAGATTTAATGAACAACTTTTCTTCACTTGTTTCTTGGACCAATCTTCATGTTTTTAATACTTGACTTAAGCAACATGTTTCTTGAAGTACTAAATCCATCTTACATCTACCCAATTACAAGTAAAATGCATTTTGTTAAAGGATTAGCCAATTACAATAAATTATGACCCTAACAATATATATATATATATATAGATAGATAATTCTTTCTTGCAACTCTTGATATGTTTTGGTGTTGTGTTTTTTGAGTGTGCATCACAAGTCCTTTCACTCCCTCGTATAGTTTTTCTTTGACATTTATTTGAGTTAATCCTTAGTTAGGTTGGATGTGAGAGTTTGAGTTTATATCAAAACATAATCTACATGAATATCATGAATTTAAATGTGTCTATCAATTATTTGAATAATATCAATTGTAATTATGTGATAATTTTTTATTATCATCATAATCATGATAATCTCTTTGAGAGTGAAAATTTTAAATAATAAATTTGAAACTTAAAAATTTTAGTTGTACCAAAAGTAATTAAGAAAAATATAATTCATAATAACAATATTTAGAAGAATATGGACCACTTCAATCAAAAGGATAATATCAAACAAAAACACCAAAAATGATAAATTTGTATATTTGTAAAAATAGAAAGATAAAAATTATTTTTAGAAATTTTTTAATATTTCAAAAGAACAAGTTATATACAATTAAATTTAGAGAGTAAATTATATATTATATTACGTCTCAAAATAATTATATATTCTCACGCAGAGTGGCTATGTGATTAGTTGTTATAGAATTAGAGAAAATGTTCAAAGCGGACATGATATATATACTGTACAACCTTAAAAAGAAACAATATTGTAATTCAGTACAATCATTAAAAAGATCATATTCAAAAAATTTCCCTACTTTCGGTGTGTTTTTGTGGATATTAGAAGCTTTTAGTATCAGCGTCCCCCTGAGAGAAGCGAATCTTGAATGGAAGACGAATGAGAAAACCCCTTGCTCATAGAAAACGGATAAGTCATGAAAAAATCATTGAAACCTTCCCGGTGGGCAAGTGTTAAGCCGGTGGAACAAAGACCAAGCGATGATAAGTCTGGAAAAGGAACATCACCTTCTAAGTACTGCACAACTTGGCGCATGCTAGGCCTTGCAGCAGCCTCTGAATGAGAGCACATCAATCCCAGTTTCAATACTAACTCTAGTTCCTCTGCTACATAATTTGTACCATAATTTGGATCCCTTGCCTCCATAATTTCGCCTCGGCTCAAATGAGAAAACACCCAATCAACCAAAATCGAATCCTTTGATGGCCCATTTGCCTGTATTGGTCTTCTTCCACAAGCAACCTCGAGCATAAAGGCCCCAAAAGCATACACATTGGTGCTAGTTGTGGCCTTGCCACTTCGTGTATGCTCTGGCGCAAGATACCCAAGAGTTCCAACCACATGGGTAGTTTGAGGATCAGTTCCGTGGTCATATAATCTTGCAAGACCAAAGTCACCTAATCTACCATTCAGTTCACCATCTAGCAAAACATTACTAGCCTTCACGTCTCTGTGAATGACAACTTGATCCCATCCTTCGTGTAGATAAAGCAGCCCAGATGCCACACCTTTTATGCCTTGAAATCTTTGGCTCCAACTGAGGGTGACTTGAGGTTGATCAAAGAGGTACTTGTCTAGGCTTCCATTGGACGTGTAGTCATACACCAAGAACAGTTCTCCTTTTCTTCGGCAATAGCCCAAGAGTGGTACTAAATTTCTGTGGTGAAGCCGACCTATGCTCACAATTTCAGCCACAAATTCTCTCATTCCTTGCCTTGATTCATGAGAGACCTTCACGGAAATCTCAATTTTAGAGGTAGTTAGTTCTTTGTCCCTAAATCCTTTTGTAGCAATATAAAGATCTTTGAATTTGAATCTGTGAGGCCCATAGTCTAGCTCCCAGTCTTCTTCCAATTCTGCAAACTTCCTTTTCCTTTTTATGACATAAGTTGCACCTGAAATTGCTACCAAGACTAAACTAACAAGAATCACAGGCAATCCAATTGTCAAAAGTGTAGATCTCTCTTTACCTCGAGGCAGCTTGGGAAGTGGAGAAAGGGCAAGTTCTTGAGCCTTACCATTCATCTTAAAGCTCCAACCCAAAACATAATGGGAAGTAATGACAGAGCCAGTTGAGGAAGAGAGACCAACATACATGGTTTTGTTAATGATGGGAGAAAGATCAAGGGACAAAGACAATAGTGGAATTCTGGGTTTATCAACATTAATTGGAGCTAAAGTGACATTGATTTGCTTCTTGACCCCATCATATTCCACCCAAACTTGCATTAGGTGGCCACTGATAAGGATCAGATTCATAAAGCCACCACTGGTAGCATAGTAACCTGCTGAGGTAGATGTTTCGGACTCCAAGCTATTGATGTCAACCCCAACATGGTTATCACTGATGTCATTGAACTCGTGGCTCTGGATTGTATCGAGCTCTATGGCCACCACATGATTGGTGGAATTACCATTGTTGGTCTCATTGAAAAGGCCAAGGTATTGGCTTGGAAGAGCTCCTGGAAGCCCTCTCGTTAGAGCAATCACAAAAGCGATCCCATGACCGCTCAGAGTTGGATATTCGGAAACAATGGCAAAGACAAAAGTCGTAGAGAAAGAGAAAGCAATATCATTCAATGAGTTCTTGAAGCTTATTGGAGTAGGGTAGAAAGCATGACCCTTTTGCTGTTTGGTGTCATTGGTGAGCTCCAAAAGCCCATTAGAAGTGATTGTGGCTATGCCGTCTAGGCTTAGATTGACTGATCTAAAACCATTGTAAGTGAAGTTGGTATCTGGGGAGGCTACAACGCTTATTAGGAGAGGCAGCAGTATTACAAGCTTGGAAAACATGGCTATATTTGCATACACATTTCTTCTCTTCATTCTAAGAAATGCAGGGTTTGTTTACATACATCATGTTGAGGAGAACATCATATGTAAATGGAATATGTATTCATACCTAAAGTCAAGCACCCACAATTCATGGGTCACCCGGCAGGGCCGGCACCCGTCACCCAAGTTTCCAAGTAAACGATTTTGTCTTTTGAGGAATCTCACATTTTCCATGAAAGTCAGGCTTAAGCTTATTAATCATTATTTATATATAAACCATGCAAATTGTTGTATCTTATCTTATCTTATCTTATATGGATGAGATACACTTTTTTATTTTCTTTATAACAAGCCGGGGAGTTTCCATTAAATATAGGAGAAGTTTCAAAATGGTTTTAATTTTGAAGAAGTTATCTCCGAAATTTTGGTTGTTATATACTTAAGGACATCTGAATTTGTGTAGTGGGAGAGTAGAAGTTTATCCAAAATCAAGGATTTTAAAATTGGTTGGATGGGGATACATCTTTCTTATTTAACAAGTAGGAGAGTTATTTAGGGGATGACCCTCGGATCAAAACCATAAAATTATTTGTAGTACCATCTATTTATAAAGACTCAATTCCTATTCCTCTGTACACAATATTTCTTTCACAATGACTTTCCTTCCACTCCAAGAAATAGCCAAACACCCAAAAAATAACCAAATTAATTTTTTCTTCTTTAACTAAGAATCCTAATTAGCTTTTACAACTATAATTTGAGACCCCAACAGCCCACACCTTTGTAGAAGGAGGTCTTCATTTCATAAAATATCCCTTGGAGAGAAGAATTTAACTTAGCTTAAAAAAAAAAAAACAATGAGATAACCAAATAATGGTGTGGGGCACCACACGTTTAAACCATCCCGGCCCACTCTATACCCAGCCCAAGGCCCACACCGAGGATAATGTGAAGGCCGAGGATAACGAAAATGGCTTAAAGCACCTAACGGCCTCGTCGAGGATGACACATCCTCGGCACACCGACTTCGCCAAAAAGAAAACATCACTCATTCGTTGAAAATATCTCACCAACATTCTGACCACTTTAATGGTGATGTGACCAACGAACCCAGTCGCATTGGTTACTCCAACTAATAAGAAGCCTGCAAAGACGGCTGAGAACTAACATAAAGCCTATAAAATCAGATGATGGGACAAACTCTTATCCACAGTGACCGAATAACTGACAGATGGACGGCCGAGATTAATTAGAACGATGCTATATAACCAAGAGAATTCCCAACAAAAAAGGGGGGGGGGGATGAACTCTAAGAAAGAGAGATCCTCGGCATAATCCGAGGACAAGTGTGCTTCATAAACATACAACCGAAGTGATGGTCATCCCCAACAAAAACCCTTAGCCAAATTTCGTATAGGGGATTCTGTTGAGTTCCATATCCCCTATCATTTATTATAAACACCAAATTAACCGTTGTTTACTTCGGTGATGCCAAATCCTTATACCCACATCTCTACAAATTTTTATTGCAAAAGGTCCATTTACAAATTGAGTCCTTACAAATGGCATTCAACTTAATACATTGATTAGTGTTAGGGTCATATTTTCTATGTATTGGCATATCTTTTGACAAAATATACTTTACTTGTAATTTGGTAGATCTAAGATGTGTTTAGGATATCAAGAAGTGTGTTGATAAGACAAAACAAATGGTATCTTTAAAGACATGAAAACTAAATCAAGAAACGAGTGAAGAAAAGTTAATTTAGTTAGTCAAATATCCCTTGGAGAAGAATCTAACTTAAGCTTAAAAAAAAAAAAAAACCCAAATAATGGCATTCAACTTAATACATTGATTAGTGTTAGGGTCATATTTTCTATGTATTGGTTTATCTTTTGACAAAATACACTTGTAATTTGGTAGATCTAAGATGTATTTAGGATATCAAGAAGTGTGTTGATAAGACAAAACAAATGGTATCTTTAAAGACATGAAAACTGAGTCAAGAAATGGGTGAAGAAAAGTTAATTTAGTGAGTCAATATTAGCATCTATTGAGGCTAAATGAGTGATTCTAAACACTAAGCTCGACACCTCTTGATCTATCGAGCTATGTAGATCTAGAATTCTGAGATTAGAATTTCGGCCCATGATGACTTGGATTTCTAGGGTTTCATTCACTAAACCTCTATAGCATATACAAACTTTATTTTAAAGTCATCAAAGACACATAAACTCAATTTAGAGAACTCATTCACTCTATGAGAAGCTACTATGTTTTTGTGCGCCTTAGGGATTTATAATCAAGTGCTTCTAGATCTTCAATGTGTTTTGAAGTGAAGAACTTTGCATCCAACAACAATCAATCAGTTGCTAGGAAATCAGACATGTATTGGGATCCGTACGTACAGGAAGAAGTCTTTACAAGATCAAGTTCAATTAGGGATTGGAGTAAAGGTTCAACTGTAAGTTGGTATTTTGGGAAAGTTCAGGATAGTGGTAAGATTCCTTATACTTGTAACTGTTTGATTCTTGATTAGTGGATTCTTGAGAGTGGTGATTTGAAATCACCTGGTGGGGGGTTTTTGCCTTGTGAGAAGTTTTCCTCATTTATTTACAAATCATCATGTCAATTTAATTTCTGCTGCACTTAGTTTGTTTGGTGATTTGTTTATGCTTCCACGATTTGCATTTAATTTAACATAATTAATCAACTTGGGTAATTGAATTAATTAACCAGGGTTAATCTATAACCCAACAACTAGTTCCTTTGAAAGGCTAACAAAAGTTTAAATTTGTAACAATTTATCAACAAAAAAAAAAAAAAAAACTTTTAACCACAAATTTTCTTAGGAAATCTGGAATAAATCTTGTCAATTGTCATCTAAGATTACCCATATTTGAGCTAATTTCATGTGGGATATATTTGATTTTTATTTTTAAAATTTTAAAGGGTCATGTTAACGAGTCTCCTCAAGGCAATTGTTAATAAATTATTTTTAAAACGTTTTAAAACTAATTTCATGAAAAATGCCTTTAGGGTATTCATTAACATTTCCCAATTTTAAATAGTGAAATTGTACTATGGTAGGGTTAAATGTAGTTGTCTACACTAATTTTATATATTCTAATTCAAGACTCTTGTGCCCTCTGATTAGAGAATTAGTTTGGACAATAATGTAAACATTATAAATTAATTTTAAATTAAAATACTCATTAACAATAAAATTTTTATAATAGGCAAAATTTAGATTTTTTTTTTTGAGAAATAAAAAGTTAAATATAGTTCTTTTAAGAATAATGTTAGAGATACAAACTATTTTATAAAAAATGTTACAAACTGTTAATGTGGTGAATGATTATTGATAAATGAAAAAGTGATATTAATTATGAGCCTAGATAAAAACTAATAAGAGGTTTGGCACATCAATATTTTGTAAAAATGTTGTAAAATAGTTTGTGACTATAGTATTACTTTTTTTTTTTTTTTAAATTATAGTACAATTTGCTACACAATTAAATTCAAGCACATAGTAGATTTTTCTCATAAATTAATAAAAAACACCGTATTTAACCAATTGTACAAAAACAATATCATCTTTAACGAGGATAATTAGATTCAATTAACTACAATTATATATATGAATTTAATTGAAAATTTTAATGAATTGCATTTATGGTTGTAATTAAATTTAACTATTTTTTCATTTTTTTATTAAAAAAGAAAAAAACAAGGGGCTTGCAGTCACAAATGTGATCATTGTCCCATGTTACTTTAGTCATTGTATTACGTCATGACGTGTCACTCAAGCACTAATAACTAATAAGTAGGGGTGACAATTTTTATCCATATCCATGAACCCGTCCATTATCCACCTTATTTGGATAAGTCTTAACCCAACCCATTTGAATATTTGGGTTAAATGGATAAAGACTCATTTGGTTAATTAATTAAATGGGTCTAAATGGATAAATCCACTGATACCCACTAAACCTATCTAAAATTTAAAATTAAATAATCCCACTAATACCCACCAAACCCTTCTAAAATTTAAAACTTAAATAAATCTCACTCTTCCTTAGATTTTCTCAGTAACCAAACACTTTCCCAAACACCAAGTGTCATGGCCCATTTAGTGCCAGTTGTTTAGCACCTCAGATTTTCTCACCATGTGGAGATGATGAAGTGGACACAAAAACACTTCCCTCAGATTTCTAAACATTTTCTCAGAGAGAGAGAGAGAGAGAGAGAATTCAATTCTTTCAAGCCCTAGAAATTTTCAAAGAACGAAGAGAAACCCTAGCTTTTTCAGAGTCAGCCATGGACAACGAGAATCGAGCAACGACTTCGTCTTCTTCTTCGTCAAATTTGAGCGCGTTCTTCTTCGTCGTCTTCTTCTTCGCAACTACGTTTCTCTGACTTCGTTTTCTGTGCCGGCGATTCGATCACCTTCGGCGGAGATCGATTACTTGAAGAGGCTCCAGTCGAAGCTTTCAGAGTTCCGGCGGGCGTACTCGTTGCCGAATTTCAGCAAGAAGGTTCTGGAAAAGTGGACTCCAAGGTCGCGGCTTCGAATCGATTTGTCGGCGATAAGGAATGCGATTTGGAATTATTGTTCACTGAGGCTAAACTTAAACACTGGTAGTGGTGCACAACAGTGAAGCCACCATTGGTGGTTTCCGATCTTTCTCCTCTCCCTCTCTATCTCTAATTCCATTTTTTTTTATTTGTTTTCTTTTGGATCATATATGAGTTTGGGGATTGGGTTTCTTTAAAATGGGTGTATGGGGATTTGGTGGTTGCTTTCAATTATGGTGGCCGTGGCTTGTGTTTGAATCGGTGGTGTTGGCATTTTTTTTTTCTCTATGGCTTTGTTTGGTTGCTGAGAAATTAATTTTGTGAAGGGAAAATGAAAGGAAAGGACAGGAGTGATTTTTGAAATTTTTAATTTTTGTATTTAAAGTTTTTAATAAGTTATTTAGTTATTTTGGTCATATTGGATTAAATGGGCGGGTTACTAATTAAATGGGTTGGACGGATAATGGATAATTAATTTATATATAAACGGGTCATAAATGGATAAATAGATAATTACACACCCAACCCAATCATGACCCAATCCGCCCATTTGTCAGCCCTACTAATAAGTAATAAGGTTTGATATTTTTCGAACACACGACTCCCAAACTTAGAAATATAATAGACCATAAAGACTCTCTTCTACTAAAAGTCTCCTCAAGTGGAGGTGACTTATAATTAATCATGCAATTGCTGAAGTGAGAAGTCTCATACTTTAGGACAAAACGAGATACTAACAGTAGTGAATGGGTGTGGTGTAGACGCCGTTCCTTGAATAGCAGCCGCATAGTCATGGCCGCCATTATAGAAAAACGAGAGAAATTAAAATAAGTCCATTTTCTACCATTTCAGTCAAAAAAAGAAGTCCATTTTTTCTCCTATACTTGTCAGTTGTCACTGTTTTTTTCAGTCAATTGCCATATTCTTGGTGAGCGGGGTAGTCGGTAGAAGGCACTAATTTGAGTGCATGTTGCTCCACACTCATTCAGCTTCTTGGATTATATTATTCATTATTGGTCCACATAAAAATTTTCAGAAAGAAAAAATTTGATGAAATGAGAATTTTTTCCCAATATTTTGGGGTATTTTTATTTTAGTTCTTGTATTCTTAAAGGTTTTGTTATGGTTTTTGTGTTTTAAACAATGTTTCTGTAGGGACTGGGTTTGAGCACTTCGGTTCTTGGACGAGTGGACTCAAGCCTAACTAGTCCAATATAATGAATTTGTAGATAATGGGTTTAAGAACTAGGCTTTAGTAAGGATTACAATAACTAAACGTGGTAATGAGTGGATTAAATAGTAAGGGAATAGATTCAAAGTGTGAAATTCTCTTCTCGACACTCCATTGAGGAGCCTTTAGTTCTTATTATTTTCCCAACACGTGGTTACAAAGGTTTCTCAGATCGTATGAATTACTACAGTGTTCTCTGCTTTTCCTTGCCTCTCCTTCTCCCGAAAGATTTCTTATATTATATACCACATTTTAGCTAATCTTGGCCCTCCACTTGTTGATCATGCAGGCTGCTACTTGAGTGCTTATCCTATCAGGCACCTTCCTTAGCTTTTTGTGGACTGCAGCGGCTTAGCCAACATTGTTCAGGGGTCTTTTCCCCATTAATGCGGCCAGAAGGTTAGCTGCGAGTATTTAATGCAGAGGTGACAGCTTTTCCTTGAATTGCTCATCCACCATGCTCTTGTGATTGTCTCATTGTATTTGTCCTTTCCCTTGGGATGCTCTGGGAGGCCGCCCCTGTTGGTGTACTACTCTTCCTTTCTACAATCCCAGCTGGCCGAGGACAGGATCGTCCTCGGCGGCGTTTCTTAGCAATTTGGGCCTTCATTGTTCGTCCTTGGACATTCCTCCCTCCTTGGCGTAGGCCTTGGGCTTGGTGTGAAATGGGCCGGGGTTGCTAAATTTTCAGACCCCAAAGTTTCATTTTGAATTATTTTTTCCTTATCTCAGTGACCATAAATATCTATAATGTGATTAACAGAATGCTCACCCTTAAAAATAAGGTAGCTACGAGTCAACAAAATAATAATAAAAAATTTTAGTTGATAACTTTTTTTTTTTGAATACTAAGTATTGAATATCAAGTTATCAACATTTAGTTGATAACTTGATATTCGATACTTAAAAAAGCCATATCTGCATGAGCGTCTTAATAAAAATTCTACATAAAAAAGTAAAAGAATAAAATAAGTTTTAAAAAGACATCTATTCCAATTTCTTTTCTTTTCATTTAGTATTTTTTTGGCAACCCAACACACATATATAAACATAAAAAATTACAAATTGATAAATTTTGATCCCCAAGTTGATTTGATATTGATCAAGTGTGTGTTATGTGGAGTGTGTGCTAGGTTGAGCATATTAGTTAATCCAAGTTTTATTAATAATTAGTCACTAACCTGTGCGATGCATGGGAAAATTACTGAAAATGAAATCTAATGAAAGCAAAGCAATTATGCAAAATATCATTTAAATTAAAAGACAAATATTAGTAAATGTCATTATCCTTAACTGTTTGTTTTACATCTAGAGTTTTATATCTAAGTTACTACAATACTACTTGTAGCAATTGAAGCTCACAATATAAGTATATTATATGAGACCAAAACTTATATTATCTTCAAGCTCCCCTTTAGTCTTACAGAGTTCCCAACAATATATATATATATATATATATTGTATTGTATTGAATTTGATTTCAGAGGACTTATTCAAAATTATTTGAATTAAATCTCACAAATTAGAAAGAAAAAAATAAATAACATTATAACATTGTAGCTAGTTAATATACAAATAAACTACGAATTTAACATGATAAATCACTATTAGTAATTTAGAAAGCAAAAATCAACAAAATTATAGTTGTTACCCATTTAACCTAAAACTTTTCATATTCTAAAGTTGTCAAATACCTATTAACAAATACTATTGATATAAAATATTCAGTAATTACTTCAATACCGCAAGTTGTTCATACTTTAAAAATTTTGAGAGAATAACATAGTAAGCATCTTATGCTCCGTATTGCTTGGATCCTACAAAACAATATATGTATATATATATATATATATTTATTTATTTATTTATATATAGTGATGGAGATAGAACATGCCATTAAAGAGAACCAATTATGATAGTGTTGAAAGCAAAGTAAAAGATTAAAAAAACTGAAGAAGCAAGCGATTTGGCTAGCATACCAAACGCACACTGAAACGAATAGAATGAATGTAAAATGCAAAAAAAAAAAGAAAGAAAAAGAAATGGAATTAAATAATACTAAGCCATCTTCTTTAGATGTTTTAAAAGAGAGTTATGAAATGAATTCATGACTTTGAAAATTGGAACAGTTAAATAACCGAAAAAAGTGTTTGATTTTGGATCTTTACTGGTTGAACCACCGGTTTTTATTTAACCAATTAGGGTCCAATATCATGATAATGGCTTTAAAATATAGATCACTGGTGCAAGACAAGATCTAAGATTCAACTACAAAAATTGTGTAGAAAAAATAATGAGATACGGTGGGAAAAGCCAGAAGTGGGTTGGTTCAGGCTGAATTCAGATGGATCCTCTTCGGGCAATCCAGGCCCAGCTGGAAGTGGAGGACTCATTCGGAATAGGGAGTATGGGTCTGTGGTTATGCTAGGAAGATTGGCATCACAATGAGCTCTGTTGCAGAACTGTGAGGCCTTAGAGACAGAATTCTTCAATGTTTAAACCTCCACCTACCTGCAATTCAGATTGAAATTGACGCTAAATCTATAGTAGACTAGCTAAATAACCCCAGAGCTGTTAATAATGTTGTTTATACCTCGGTGGATGACTGCAGTTACCTAATATCCCAGCTTCTGCAGGTTCGTGTTAAGCACTGTTTCAGAGAGGCCAATAGATGTGCAGATGTTTTGGCTAGGTTGGGTTCCAGTCAAGCAATTGATTTTCATGTTTTTAGAAGTCCACCAGTGGACGTTATGGATTTTCTTAAAGCTGATGCCAATGGTATGTACTTAAATAGACTCTGTGTTGAGCCTTTTTTGGCTGGGTAGCTTCAATAATACATCCTCTTTTGCCAAAAATAATAATAATAATAATAATAATAATAATAATAATAATAATGAGATATTATTAGGTAAGGTGATGCAAATGAGGACAAAATTTAGCTACAAACTTGATTGTAGCCAATGGCTACAACTTCACTCAATATTTTTTTATTAGATGTGAATTTTGAAAAATCCACTATTGGATTACATTTTCTTCTTATATTATCTATATTTGCAAAATTTTCAAAAAATTAAAGATTAATAGTTATGTCATTAATTAAATATTTTAATTTCACGTTTTTATAGTCTAAAATTATACATAAAGAAATAAGTTGAATAGTAAATAACATTTTATTAGCATGAGATTTGATATACACGATAAGAACATAAATAACATGCAATCCAACAGTTAAATTTTTAAAATATGTAACCATATTAATTTTTTTAGTGGGAGTTGTAATTATTGGCTACACAATCAAGTTTGTAGCCAAACTTTATCATGCAAACACTACCAAGAAATTTGTAAAAAAAAAAAAAAAAAAAAAAAAAAACATTATAGCCAATTTAATCAAAACTTCATTAAACTTCATTCCATTCCCTTCAATTCCTCCCCCAATTCTTCCCAACTTTGAGGAAAATAAGTTTTTTTTATGGAAAATGAAAGAGTGACTATTCCCTCATGCTTAAACTTTTAAGTAAGGGAATGACCTTTCCATGATTAAACTCCCAAACACAAGAATGTAAGAAAAATTTATAAAAGATTCTTTCTATTCCACTCCTTTCCACCTCTCATATACATAAAAGCAAGATCACAAGAATTAGATACAATGGGAGAGTTGTTTGCAAGCTATAGATCTCTGAAATGAAATGATCCATTAAAATTAAAATGGATAGAAATACTTTGACTTGATCTGTATGGGATGTTAAAGATGCTGATGTTAGATCTTGAGACGCCTTCTATGGGATGTTAAAGATGCTGATGTTCCAAGCTCAACAGAAGGCTTTGTAATTATTAGGTACTTTTCTTATCATACTAAAGTTAACT
Source organism: Quercus gilva (assembly GCA_023621385.1). Classification (NCBI taxonomy): domain Eukaryota; kingdom Viridiplantae; phylum Streptophyta; class Magnoliopsida; order Fagales; family Fagaceae; genus Quercus; species Quercus gilva. Next base: position 6,711,380 of record CM042482.1, on the reverse strand, counting down.
GCTCTAATTGGTTGGCCACTTGGTTGTTATTTGTTGGTTTTTATAATTTTATTACCTTTTGAAGGTTTGTTTACTTGTATAGCTTGAAATAAGTGTAAAATATATTCTGTTATCGTTGTGCAATGAAATCTCAAAAAGAAAAAAAGAAAAAAGAAAACCCTTTTGCCTTGACGTGCATTTTAAACTTAAATTCACATATAATAACTCAAGAAGTACTCTAAGCAGTACAAACAGATCTACATCTATAACACTTGGAGAATAATTGGATACATTGTGCTCTTGCGTAATATCTAAGTTTGTCCAAGATGTAAATCAGAGAATTCACCTGACCAAGCAAAGTTCCATCAAGTTCTACCTTGAAATCAGATGCATTTCTTCCATTTTATTGCAACTCATATGATGAAAAACTGAAACCTGATCTTCCCTCATTAGTTGATTTCAGCTCAAGCTTCTGAAATGGGCTGCAGGCAGTTTCAAGTAATTATCATCAATCAGTTTAATTTATTTGTATGCGCCCAAGTTCTTTTTTTTTGGGGGGGGGGGGGGGGGGGTGGGCGGGTGGGGCGCGGGGGTGGAGTCATCTAACAGAAATGAAAATACTTTATGAGCATATGCACATCTCTGTTGGTAAAGGGAAATTACAGCATTCTATAATTTGAAGAAAGAGAAACCAGAACAGTTTAACCAACAGTGTGGAGGAGATACCTGCTATTAGGATCATAATAGAAACCACTGATGGAGCCATCACTACAAGAGAAACAAACATAGTAAAAACCAGCTATAGTTAACCCACAGTCTGTCCCAACATTCACAAAATATTGCTCTTTCCATCTCTGCACCAACAAAACAAAATAGGCACATTAGAACTTCATATGGCAAGCTCTTTCACCAAATGATGAAATAATTGAGAGTACGTTACCATAAATATGTATGGATAGTTACCCAGGTCCAAATTTTTGCCACCATCAAATTCCACTTCACTCTGAAACGAACAGAACTAGTTAACAGAGCAAAGCATATACCGCACATGGCGAACAAAAAAGTTCCAAATCTTTACCTTAAAGGGAGAAAAAGATGGAAACTTGTCCCATGCTTTTTATCATCCTCTGGCCTGTCAAGAGATCATCCAGTCAGCATTGGATTGTTTTGTCCAAGATCACTGTTGTTTAAAAAGTCTTCTATGATAAAATAGATGGAAGAGGAGAGGAACATACGTTGCTTCCCATTTGCTAGTGAAGAAAGTATAATTTATCGTATCAACAATCTCCCCTTCCCAGAAGGTCACTACCTGACATAATCGTAAATGAAACAAAAAATTCTCCACAAACAAAGAAGGCAAGTTGCCATATTTCAACTTGAGTAAACAAGGGGATCATGACACCTTAGCAGTTGTCTGAATGAAGTGCCAGTTGCATATCAAGATTCAGGCATGCTATTCAGCCCAGTTTCATTAGGTTGAGAAAATATAACCAAACAATTTATGGCCAAAAGTACAATTGCATCACATATTCTGTTACGGAGCATTCATGTGTACATCATGCTGATAAAAAAAGTACAAAACAAAGAGTAAAATTTGAATTTGAGCAACTGAAATTCACGGCTGCAGCAACCAAAGAAGATGGAGAGTGCATGATAACAATCAATTAGGTAAACATGGCAACGTAATACAGTTACATGGCAATTAAGGAGAATCACACAACAATCAGAATATTGAAAGGCCAGTGGGGGAAGAAACCTCTTGATCAGCTGCCTCTTAAAAAACTATTGTTAACCTACTTAGGAGATAAGTATTGTAGACAGAGTTCACAAAAACTCTGTATCTGCTTAACTCTTTCATGGTGCATTCACATTTTTCTTTTTATTAGTAAATTACACATGCACTAGGTGGGTCTTGAACCCACGACCTCACCCTCATTCTGCTCTTAAAAGGGGAGAAGGTACCATTTGAGTTAAAGGCTTAGAGGCTAGAGCTCATTTGCCATTGTGTTTTTACATTCATAAGTCATGTTTTTAGCACTATCCTTCATATAACAGAGAACACACACACACAAAAGAATTATTAATGTTTCTGGTGGTTGTTAAATGAAAAAACCAAATTGAAGAAGTGCTTACTGGTGTGTCTGCCATAGGAACATTGAGAGCTTCCATGGTGCCACATAGATACCCCTGTTCAAGGTCACATCCCTGTATGCGAACATTAACCCTCCATGCTTCATCTTTTTGAAGACTAGAAAAATTCTGAGTACCAGAGAATGCCTGCGACAAAATTATGCTTTAAGAAACATTCTGAGTACCAGAGTACTTCTCAACTAATGCAATGACGATTAGCCAACTCATATAATTAGGCTTACGAATCTTTGATTGAGATTATAAAGAATTTATCAAAATGATTCCATTCGGCAGTAAATTATGTAGATCTATACTTTTCACTTCAAATGGTTAAAGGGAAATCTCATGCATTTGCTCGAACTTGACTATAACTGTACACGCAGTACCTAGTAATAGTTGAATATAAAAATAACTACTCAAAGCTCAGATCACATAGGCTTTAATGTATGTTAAACCGAGTACCAAAATCTTACCGAGAAGTAAACTTTACATAAGGGAAAAAAAAAGGGGGGCCAAAGAATAACCTGTCCAACACTCAAAAGTGTGCATGCCGGGGGTGAAGTCTTTCCACAATTTGCACCTTCACAATTAAACATAAATAGATTAAAACAAAATTTAAACGCAGGTAAAACTTAGTACATTAAAAATTCAAAAACCTGGTTGCATTAAAGTTTAATTGTTCACGGAAAAGATAACATTGTTTGTGTTTTATTGGACAATGTAATCACGATTCTGAACTTAATTCTGAAACTTAATGTAGTACAACACCTAAGTTATTGTAACTAAATTTTAATTAGGGTCCTGAAAATTTCACTATGAATTCTAAAATTAAGCATAGCAGGAACCTCTAAAAACATGTAATAAGAAGACAACATGCGAAAATGAAGAAATCTAAACTTGTGTATAAATTATTGTCAATAGGTTGGCTGGGAACCTAAATTTCTGTTATCGGAGAGAGATTTTGCAATTTTAAAATTAACGTAGGAGTGAAAAAAAGGAGTTAAAAAGAAAGAACGTAAGGAAAGCCCTAACGTAAGAAAATTATTTTAAGGAAAGTAAAGTAAAAACCTGAAACTTGAGAAGGTGCGGAGCTTTCCACCACTCTCACTGGCATCTGATTTGTTGATTGATATGATCCAATTCCAATCACAGTTCCCTTCCTTGTTCGGGTATTCGATTTTGTCTAAAACTCCGAAAGTGACAAAAGGTCCAACTCCAAACTATCCGGGCGGTCCGCTCAGAGTGGATCCGACTCGTCACTTGTTGCCTGTTTTAAATTATTTATTTTCTTTTATGCGACGCGTCCTCCAGTTTCACCGCTTTTATTTGGTTATCATTGTATTTTAGGGGCCTTTGTCCTGCTTTTGCATTGAAATGAAAAATGAAAAATATTTTATTATTCAACTAATTTTTATTACTATTTAAAAATTTTATTGTGTTTTTTAATACTATTTATGAGTCTTATTGTATTATTTTAACTAACTTTTATCTTTATTTACAGTACTTTCAGTAATAAATTTTCAGTTTCAGCAAAATAAGCTATATCCAAACAGATCCTTAGTATGTGATTTTGAGTAATAATTTTCAGTTTTTAAACAACATTACACGTATTTTTACACACTTTTTTACCCACACATATTTCTAAAAGTTACAAACAACGTTACTAAAATAGCATTACCAAACAACCCCTTAATTTTTTTTTCATTACACCTGCGAGTTTAAATTCAAACTGGTACTCGTACAAATGAAAAAGTTTACCCTTTCCAAAAAGAAATATAAATCTTTTGTACTATTTTTTAACAGTTGCAAGTATTTTACCAAAATTTAAATACAATTTTTTATGGAAAAATTTAAATATAATTAGTTACACAATGGTCACATATAATAACATCTCATAATCTTTGATTAAAATAGCCAAAATGCTTTTTAGCACCCCCAATATCAAAAAAAAAAAAAAAAAAAAAAATCATCCAAATTGCCTAAGTTAAATGAATTTTAGCAACTTGTTATAGTAATTGCTACTAACAAGTTGCTATTCATTTTTTAAACAATTTCTCTCACACTCTCCTTGTCTCTTGCACTCTCTTCTATTTTCACACTCTAAAAACTCTCTCTCTTAGATCGGCCTAGGGTGGACAATAATTGTGATGGCCTAGGCTTCCAACGGCCAATGATGTACACAAGTCACGGTGGATACGCAAGTTTGTGGTTGGGTTGATTTTGGATTGGGCTGCCAAGAAAGGTGTTGCTCGATTGTGGTGGGTTATGGATTGGCTTTGCTAGGTTTTAGGTGGTGGTTCCTAATTTTTTTTTTTGCTTGGATTGTGTGTTGGGTTGTTGGATTATGGCGGTGGTTGAGTGGTTGGTTGCTATGGGTTGTTGTATGGTTGGGTGCCATGGTTGTTGTCTTTTTGGTTGCGCCATGGTGATTGGTTGTATGTTAAAATAGGAGATAAGATTTATCATGCATTGTTAAGTGAGATGTTAAAATAGATATATTAGCTTTTTGAAGTGCTAAATGTTAAATTTTTTAGCACTCTGAATGTGAATGCTTTTAGCACTGAACCTCCACATCTAACACCATTAAAATCAATGTTAAATTTAGGAAAAGAAGCCAGAGCCATCGTGAGCCAACTAAAACAATAAACTACCTCTAGCAATAAAGGAAACTACCTCTAGTAACAAAGATTAGCAGTATAAACATCAGGAATTACTTTAAGGACAAAGTTTAGTTAAAACTACAACCCTATTTGTAACACCCCGACCCAATTTTATAATTAAACTATATGTTTAAGTGGTTAAGTATTATTATTATTTTAAGCCACTTTCCTTCTAAAATTAATAGAAGAGTATTTAATAAACATATTAGTTTAAGTGGTTAAGTTATGCTATATATATATATATATAGTTGTAGGTGTTTTAATTAAGCATGATGCATTAGATAGTATAGTAGAAATTCCACCCACACATGCAACCAATGGAAATTCCACACACCTTAAGCCAAGGTACCATGCATGTGAAAAATAAATAAATAAATAAACCTATAGACCAAGACTTGGCCGGCCATGCAATTCACCAAGAGCCACCTCACTTCTTCCTTGACTTTCTTAAGACACTAGAACATCCAAGAAGCTATCTCCCCATCTATTTTCTACGGGTGCACACACACAAATCAGAAAATTCATCACACTTTACTCACTTTTCTCATAAGGAAAGAGCTAGGAAGCTCTCTTGGGTCATTTCTCTCAAACCCACGGTCAACACCCCAAATGTCCACTTTCCTTATCCTCTTTTGTTGCCCCAAAAGTCTTCTTTCTTATCTTTTCTTTTGCTGAGACAAAAAGTTCAGCCCCTCTTTCTCTACTTCTTCTTCTTTATTCTTGTTTATTTCTTCTTCCCCTCTCACACGGCAACACCATCTCACCAATAGCTCTCACTCTCTCTCTGAAAATTCTAGTTTCTCTAAGAAGAAATTAAAAGTCTAAACACTAAGGTTTCATCTTCAAAGTGTAAGGGATAAGTTATATGGGCATTTGGTAAGTCATGAGGTTATTTTAAAGTATATTATGCATTAAAAGGTTTTTAATTAGAGATATGGCATGTAAGCATTATCAGACAAAGATATGTTCGTGAAATTTCGAAACCTTATGTATATGATTTAAGCATATTAATGCTATTACTAATTCCACGAACATGATGATTAAAGAAAACAATAGAAATGCTATTATTGTAAAATGTAATGCAAACTATGAAGTTCAGTATGATGAATAAGTATGAAATATTTTCGGGTTATGTTCTCTGATGATTTGAACTCGGTCAGTAGGGGTTAATTACTGGCTTTCCATGGAAAAATGTTATCTGTTTGGCCAATTAAAGTAGAGGAAATGGGGCTGCCCGTAACTCTAAGCCATTTAAAGTAAAGGAAATGGGATTGCCCGTAACTCTAATCTGAATAAGGCCTTCTCCCCAATGTGTACGGACGGCGGGGAGGGACAAAACCTTGAGGGGATGTGCGAGCAGGCCTCCTAAAGAGGACAATATCATGCACACGAGGTCACTCAAATGTGATGAGGCCTTCTCTGTACAGACTTATCAGATATGGACTAACCAATAAGTTATGTATGAACAGCTATATTATGTTATTAATCATGAGAGAATTATTTTGTTAAATGCATTGTAGAAAGTTAAAAACTCTCATGAAAAGAAGAAGTTTCTTATGAAAAGAAAGCTGTTCATTAAAGATAAAAGTTTCTGAAATTTTGTTATACTATAAAGATAAAGCTTCTTATGAAAGTACAAATTTACGTGAAGAAGTTATTAGATATTTGTTTTTCTTTATGAAACGTAAAGTTTTATAATTATGAAAGTTATAATATTTTACGAGAACAAGTTTATGAAGGAAAGTTTTATTATTATTTAAGATGTTTTTAGTTTAAGACAAAGTTACCGATTATCTTATTTAAGTTAAAATGATTATTTTGTAATGAAAATATATATGGTGACTTTGTAAGAAATGAAAGAAATTCAATCTGTAAGGTTTTGGTAAAATTATTATGATAAGAAAAGGGAGAACAATTATTTCTACGAGGAGTGTTAAATTATTATTGTAAATAGTATAAAATACTATGCATGAAAAATGTTTTCCTATCTGAACGTTTATAAACTGAAATGGTTTGATTTACATGCATCCTTATTGAATTCTCATATATCTTACCTTTACTGAGCTTCGCAGCTCACCCTATTATTTTTCAGTCAACAGGTTTTAATTTGGAGCAGAGGGAGCCTTAGTCGAGTTTTGGAAGGGGCTAGTTTTAGTTTTATAGGTATAGATCCTAAATTAGCAATTTGATATTTAGCTTTGTAGTATTGTGTATCTTAGGATCTAATGAAAGTTGTGTACTTTAAAGTATTAAGAGATGTATTATGTGAAAATGTGGAAATTGAATGACTAGTGGATTATGTTATATTTTGAGTACAATATAGATGCTTTGGATGTCAAATGAAAGGTTATATCAAGAAGCCAAGAACAAGAATGAATGAAAAAGTGAAGTTTTCCTAAAAGTTTTGTAAAAGTTAAGTTGGTTCTTATTAATATCAGGTTTAGGCTTGGTATTAGCATGCCGGTCATGGTCACAAATTTGAGTATCGGGTTTGGGGCATGACACTATTCAATATCTTTTTATTAGAGATGAATTTTGACAAATTCACTATTGAATTACATTTTCTTCTTATATCCTCTATACTAGCAAAAATTTTAAAAAATTAAACATCAATAGCTATGTCATCTATAAATTGTTTAAATTACAAGATTTTGTTGTTTAAAATTATGCATAAAATATAAGCTTATAGATCATATATTAAATAATATCCAATTGACACAAAATTTAACATATGTATTAAGAGTGTAAAAAATATACAATTTAATGGTTAGATTTTCAAAATATGTAGTAATGTTAATTTTTTTGAAGAAAGTTGTAACTTTAGACAATAACCATTTTTGTAGATAAACTTTATCCTTACTTTAATTTATTAACTGATAATATTTGCTAATCATGTACTCCCTCCGTCCCACTTTTTTTGTCCTGTTTAAAAAGTCAAACTTTTTAAGGAAACATCATTTATTGTCTTGTCTATCTTTTAAAAATGTATAAGTTTCCAAAACTACCCTTAAAAAAATTTATCAAAAAATTGAATTAGTAAATTAATAGGGGTATAATAGGAATATTAGTAAATTAATGACTTTTATTTTTAAAAACAAGACAATATTTTGGGACATCTCAAAATAGAATAGAAGACAAAAAAAGTGGGATAGAGGAAGTAAAAACAAAGGCTACTTAAGAATCAATCTTTACTTGCCGATTCTACTTTATGGGGTTGATCTTTTGCAATTGCTTTGTTTGGTAGTTTTTCCTTTTCTCTGGCTTAAAAAAAAAAAAAAAAAAAATCACTATTTTGCTTTGTTTGGCGAGTTATCTCATGAGATGGTAGATCTAGTTACTTTTTATGTGATTTCTAAGAATAAAACCCACATAACACATAGAAAATGTGTATGAAATTATAATGAAATTGTCACAAAATAAAGTCTACCAAGAACATGAGAAATTACAACTTAATATATATCATTTTGTTATCTCTCTTTGAAATAGATTTAACCTTTTTTTTTTTTTGATAAGAAATAGATTTAACCTCAATCATAGTAGGTTTGTAATGTAAATGCAATCAATTTGAATTCAATATTTTACTTTTTGTTAGAATCTTTTTTCCTCTCCTTTGTGTGTGTTTTCTTTATAAGACAAGGACAAAAAGTTGTTGGTTAATTACTTTTGCATTATCATGCCTGGGCTCAAGTCCTTTTGATTGAACGAGACAATTTCAAAATAAAAAAAAAATATCCTTGACCATGTGTTAAAGACATTGGACACAATTTTTATCTAATGCATCAGTGCAATGAACATAAACTTAATCCTTTTAGCTAATAGTTCAACGATGGAGAGAGAAAATTTGAAGCGCTCTGATGAGGAAGCTGACAACCTGGCCCGTAGTACCAAGAAGTTTAAGGAGAGCCACCAGTTGGAAGGGGAAAAAGAAGGTAAGTCTCATGCTAGGATTGGTAGTTATAGAGATAAATTGGTGGGTTGCATCCCTGAAGCTTTTGAGAGGGCCTTTGGGTTTAATAGTGAGATGCAAGAAGACATTGAATCTGACAATGAAGATGAAGGAGCTCAAGATGGTAGCCTCAGAGTTTGTTTTTCCAGAGAAGAAAAGACTAAGATGCGTGCTCCTTGGTATCAAGGTCTAATTATCAAGCCATTTGGAAGTAAGGTGGGATACACTTATCTGGTATCTAAGCTTCGAGGTATGTGGAATCCGAAGGGAGGTATGGACTGTATTGATCTGGGTTTTGATTTTTTTCTTATTAAATTTGAGCTCAGTGAGGATGTAGACTACATTCTTAAAGGAGGACCTTGGTTTATAGGTCAGAACTTCCTTGCTATTAGACAGTGGGAGCCTGAATTTCAAGCATCATCTGCTACCCTCTCTTCAGTTGCTGTTTGGATCAGACTGCCCGAGTTGCCTATCGAATTTTATGAACATAATGCTTTGTTGAAAATTGGCAGAGCTATTGGCCCGGTTCTACGAATTGATGCTAACACGGCGAACGGTGTGCGAGGACGTTTTGCTCGTTTGTGTGTGCAAGTGAACCTAGATAAGCCGCTAGTGAAAACCATGTATCTTAGGAAAATTAAGCAAGTCATCCAGTATGAGGGTATCGGAAAACTCTGCTTCGAATGTGGGAGAATTGGACATTATCGAGAAGTTTGTCCCTTTGTGGTGCGTGAGTATGCTGGTAGTCCGCAGGGAAGTTCAGATAATAAAGGTCAAGAAGAGAAGAATCCTGGTACTGATAATCCTGAGGCGGAGAAGAACTTGAGAAGCCAAACAGAGGATTATGGGGAATGGATGTTAGTGACTCGGCGCAAGCCAGGTTACAGGGGTCGTGAGAAGAACAATGGCTCTAATGGGAGCCAGATGGGAGAGTCTACCAACTCTACCTATGACAAGCATGGGGCTAGTACTTCGGACAGTGGGAGGGTAGCTGTGAAGCGCAAGGCTCCAAATGCTCAGCAATCAAATTAGCTCTCAGCAGCTGATAGGAAGGGTATTTTTGCGAAGGAAAATAGAGCCAGCGATAGACAAAAGGAAGTGGGCCTCCGTGACTCTCATAAGAAGGCTTTGGGCTCGGTTTGTGAGGATTATTACTTCACGTTTGGGGCTTCCTTAAGTCAAGCCAAAACTGATGGGCCGAATAGGAATCCTGGGGATTTAGTTCAAAATACACGGTCATTATCTAAGACATTTTCACGAAGTAAAGGTAAGGAAGGAAACAATCAGAGTGTTAGTAAGCATGGAGAGAGCAGAAAAATGGGCGCTGTTCTACAAAGGCAAAATAGTCCCAATAGGAGACAAAACAATCAAGTGGATCAAGCAGGACCCAATGGAGATTTGGGGGTGGTTCGATTTGGAACTGATGCTGGCGTGGAAGAATATGTTTCCGTTGACGGCGGAGAGCAGAGAGCTGGGTTTTCTGCCGCTGGCGAGCACGGCATGGGAGGAGATGCCGAATCCGTGGTGGAGGTTTATGACAGACAGCCCAGCTATGCCACCATTTCCGCTTCCAAGATCAATCTTGTCAAAGACAAGCTCCGAGGAGCTATTCTCGGAAAAATTGCTGACTGAGCTAGAAAAGGAGACGTTGGTGATGGAGATCTCAGAGAAGAAGATACTCTTGGACAAGGCTGTGGAGTGCGTCATATTGGGAACCTGAACTTGGTGAAGATGATCCAATGTGCGGGAGCAAGGAGGCTGGGGACCTTTCTATCCAAAATGTCTGTGGGGGAAAGGGGTATAATTCATCACTCGGTTACTCTGTTCCGGGAGGTGTTGAGGAGCAAGGCAGGGGTGTTGGGGGCATGGAAGTTGAGAACCATTGAGCCTCCCTCTGTCTCTGTGGTTGCTAATTCGTCTCTGACTAATTTTAAGATGATGAATACATTGATTTGGAATTGTAGGGGTGCTATGAAGCCCCAGTTCAAGAAAACTGTGTTAGATTTAGTGGAGTGGCATGCTCCAATGTTGATGGTTATCACTGAAACTAGATTGAGTGGGGCTAGGGCTGAGGAAATGATTGAGTCTCTGCCTTTTGATGGGTCGGTGGTTGCTGATTCTATTGGTTTCGCGGGTGGCATTTGGCTTCTTTGGAAGACTGACATGGTGCATGTGGAGGTCCTTGCATCAACGGAGCAGGAGATACATGCAATTATCCGGGTAAGATCTCAATCCCTTAACTGGATTATCAGTGCTATTTATGCTAGCCCTAGGTTTGTTGAAAGATGCATTCTTTGGGATAATCTTAGATTGATTGCTGCTTTGCATGATCTCCCTTGGGCTATTATGGGGGACTTCAATGAGGTTATTGCTGAGGAGGAAAAGGCCGGGGGTAATCCTATTTGTCAAAGGAGGGTGAGGGCAATTATGGATTGTATGTCTGAGTGTCACATAATGGATTTGGGTTTCTCGGGACCCAAATTCACTTGGACTAATAAAAGAGAGGAGGGGGGACTTATTCAGTGTAGATTGGATAGGGTTTGGGCCAACCCTGAATGGAAAGCTGCTTTCCTTGAAGCTGTTGTTACCCATTTGGCTAGAGTTAATTCTGATCACTGCCTTCTATTACTTAGATTATCTTCTTTTGCTCCTACGGCCTCAAGCCGGCCTTTTAGATTCCAACCTATGTGGATGAGTCATAATGAATTTCCTACTATTGTTAGTGATTCCTGGATGGGTATGGAGAATAATCTTATGGGTGCAGTTAATAGGTTCACCATCAAAGCTCAAAGCTAGAATAAAGATACTTTTGGAAATATTTTTGCAAGAAAAAAACTTATCATGGCTAGGTTACTTGGGGATCAAAAAAGCATTGCCCTTAGGCCTAGTAGTTTTTTGTTCAATCTCCAAGATCAACTGTCCAGAGAATACAATGAAATTCTCCAACTTGAAGAGGAGTTATGGGCTATGAAATCGAGGGTTAATTGGACCATTTTTGGAGAAAGAAATACTAACTTCTTTCATCTTTCTACTCTGGCTAGAAGAAGCAAGAATAGAATTTTCAGCATCATGAATGAAGAAGGGGAGTGGGTGCACAACTTGGAACAGGTTCAAGAAATTTTTTCCAACAGCTTTATTAAGCTGTACCAAACTGAACAGCTTGCCTGTTCTCGGATACAGACATGGGATTATGACTGGTGTCTGAAGTTAGAGGAAGAGGAGGCAAGGTGTATGGGGCGGATGCCGTCCGATAAGGAAATTTGGGATGCTCTTAGATCTATGAAACCTTTTAAAGCTCCTGGGTGTGATGGACTGCATGCGGGGTTCTACCAGAGGTTCTGGCATGTTGTTGGTGATTCAGTGAAGAATGAGGTGAAGTATATCTTTGCCAATCAGAAAATGCCCGATGTCCTTAACCAGACTTTGATTGTTTTGATCCCCAAACAGTTGGGCCCGGAAAATGTCAGTCAATACCGCCCCATAAGCCTATGTAACACCATATACAAAATTGTTACTAAGATCCTTGTGCTCAGACTTAGACCTTTTATTCCTAAACTCATTTCTCCCTTGCAAGCTGCATTTCTTGAAGGTAGAAGGGGTTCGGATAATGTTATTATTGCCCAGGAGCTGATTTATTCTTTGAGAAGTAGGAGAGGTAGAGATGGGTACATGGTAGTGAAGATTGATTTAGAGAAAGCCTATGACCGGTTAGAGTGGAGTTTCATAAGGATGGTGCTCACGCACTTTGGATTCCCGGATAATATAATTGGGCTTATTATGAGTTGTGTGTCAACTACCTCTACTTCGCTGCTGTTTAATGGAAGTAAGCTTCAGTCTTTTTGCCCCTCAAGAGGTATTAGACAAGGGGATCCTATCTCTCCTTATCTGTTCCTCCTTTGTATGGAGTTCTTGGGGGCTCAAATTTCTAGAATGTGTGAAGAGCATCGGTGGGATACGATTAAAGCCTCTAGAAATGGCCCTGGTTTTTCTCATGTTCTTTTCGCTGATGACATCCTTCTGTTTGCTAAAGCGAACAACAAGAATTGCACAACCATTATGGAGGTCCTTCATAATTTTTGTAATTTAGCTGGTCAGAAGGTGAATGTTGGTAAGTCTAGAGTCTTCTTCTCTCCCAATGTTCCTGGTAGGAGAAAAAGGACTATATGCAGAAGGCTTGGTATTTTAGCGACTAATAATATTGGAAGATATTTGGGGTTTCCTATCATTCATAAGGGTAGCGTGGGAAATGCTTTTAACTTTATTCTTGATAAGGTCCAAAGTAAGCTGGCTGGATGGAAAACTAAATTTTTGTCAAGAGCGGGGAGACTTGTGCTTGCCAAGACTGCTGCTGCCCCTATTGCTGAATACTACATGCAGTGCCATAACCTTCCAGCTAAAGTTTGTGACTCTCTTGATAAAATGTTGAGAGACTTCATTTGGGGGTCAACTGAGGAGAAACGAAAAATGCATATGGTTAAATGGAGCACTGTTACCCTCCCGAAAGAGTTGGGTGGTCTGGGGATCCCTTCGATGAAGCATAGGAATGTTGCCATATTAGCCAAACTTTGTTGGAGATTGGCACATGAAGAAGGGAAGCCTTGGGTGAATATGTTGGCAGCCAAGTATCTTTGTTCCAGTAGAATCTCTGAGGCAGGAAATAAGATGCCTTGTTCGTGCATTTGGGCTGCCTGTAAAAAGGGAGGCCCTATCTATGTGAAAGGATTGAGATGGATGGTGAATAATGGTGAGTCGGTTAAAATGTGGAATGATTTCTGGCTGCCTTGTGGGAGGTTAAGAGACCTGGTTGAGGGGCCCTTAAACCGGGGAGAGGAAGAAATCACGGTGAGACAATGCTTTGATGAAAACCTTGTTTGGATGGATTCTTGCCTATCCTTTGAGATTCCAGGCAATGTACTCAACTATATCCGGGCTACTCCCTTCTCTTGTGATCCCCACAATAGAGATAGCCTTATGTGGGCCTACTCTAAGAATGGATCTTTTTCTATTCAAGCTGCATATCTTATTGCAAAGGGTTTAAATCCCCTGAACCCGGCTTCTTTGCCTTTCAAATGGGTGTGGAAATCTGTTACTCTCCCTAAAATCCAGTTTTTTATTTGGTTATGTCTCCATGACAGTCTTCCCACGGCCTATGTTCTGGGTTCAAGAGGTTTAAATCTTGAAAAATTGTGTAGAATGTGTAACAAAGAAAATGAGACCATTGAGCATTTGCTTAGAAATTGCGAGTTTGCCCATTTATTCTGGGGGCAAATCCGAGTTCCTCACTGTTATAGGGACTCTTTTAAGCTCCCCTTAAAGGAATGGCTAGAGTATAATTGTAAAGATGATTTGAATGCTACTGTTAATGGGGTGCCTTGGAGAATCCTATTTCCAATGGGGCTGTGGCATCTGTGGATACATAGAAATGTTTTTTGGTTTAAGACTGGTTCCACTGACCCGCATGTTTGGAGGAGGTGTTTACAGAACAGTGCTGAATTCTTCTTTGTTGGCTGTGCTAGTAAGGCCAAGCAAGAGAAAACAGTGATACCAGTGGGATGGAAGAAACCACCAAGAGGGTGGGTGAAGATCAATACTGATGGGTCAGTGATGAAGAACCCGGATAGAGCTGGGGGTGGAGGCTTACTGCGTGACCATGAAGGGAATTGGCTGAAGGGTTTTGTGAGGGGGTTCGGCTTCACTAACAGTGCTATGGCTGAACTTTGGGCTTTGAGGGATGGGTTGATTCTTGCTAAGGAGACGGGGATCCAGCAACTTGTTATTGAAATGGATGCTTTGAGTGTTGTAATGTTGATGAATAATTGTACTGAGAACTTATTAATGGAACCTCTCTTATCCGATTGCAGGAGCCTACTGTAGGAGTTTCCAGGCAAGAGTGTGACCCATGTTTTTCGCGAAGCAAACCAATGCGCTGATGCTCTAGCAAAAATGGGAGCGCAATCTTTGTATAGTTTTCATGTTTTTTGTAATCCGCCGCCTGTGGTGGAATGTTTGTTGGCGGCTGACAAAGCTAACATATTTTGTAATAGACTGATTAATTCCTAGTGTTTTATATATATCAAGGTTGACCGAAAAAAAAAAAAAAAAAAAAAACTTAATCCTTTGACATATAGTGAGCAAAAAAATTGAATTTCTAACAATGGAAAAGTTTGATTGGACATAATCTTTTGACATATCATGAGTGAAAAAATTGACTTTCTAGCAATGGAAATTTAATTTGTCCTTGACGATTTGTCTTTGGCTATAAATGTTATTGACAATTTAGGATGGGTTTGGATAGGACTTATACAGTCTTTTTATTTTTTTTATTTTTTTCACGCGTTTTAGAGACAAAATTGAGCTGAAATGGTTATTGTTTATGTACTGTACATGAACCGCAGCTGAAATTTTTGACTTTTCAGCCCATTAGTGGGTCCGTGTACTGTTTACGGGACCCACAAACTTCACTTTTTAGTAACTTTTTTATTAAAAATGAGTCACACAGTATTATTCACACATTTAAAAATTATTTTACTACAGTATTTTCAATTTCAGCAAAATAAATTCTATCAAAACGGACCTTTAATATGTTCCCTTCAATTAATAGTTAGATTCGAATACAAAATTACAAATAATCTTTTCCACTTTTTATGTTCCACTTTATATTTTACTAATCATAACATGCTATGTGGTTGATTTTTTTTTCTATTTTATATTTGTATTCAGTTGATGGGTACTCTTAGAGCATTTGTTAATGGATAATTTTAAAAAAAGTTTGGCAAATATTCTCATAGGAAATATATAAAACTGTCACAAAAATCAATTGGTTTTTTTTTTTTTTTTCATTTTGTATAATAAGTTTTTAAAAGTATTTTCTAAATGAATACTCCTAGAACATTTGTTAAGAAAATTACATAAATAAATAATAAGTTATTATAATTGGTATCGTATGGAGTGGAACAAAAATAAAAAAAATAGATGTCATCAAAATTTATGAGCTGATGTTATTTCACCGTCTATTTAAATAAAAAACAAAAAATGGACGGGTTGAATTCAATGCAAATTGTTGTACAACTAGAGGAAGGAAATCTGGAAATGTGCTAAGAAACATGACTGGAGAAAATCCCATAAGAGCCAGAGAGATCGCAATTTTCATGTTTACACTTTTCACAATCACATTGTTATATATGTACACAGCACACATTGGAGAAGAAACTATATTGTAGTACAGTTCAATCATTAAAAAGATCACATTCAAAAAATTTCACAACTCTCTGTCTCTTTGGATAAGTAGGAAGTCACAAATCACAAGCACAAATATAAGCTTTCAGTATCAGCGTCCCCCTGAGAGAAGCGAATCTGCAATGGAAGACGAATGAGAAAACCCCTTGTTCATAGAAGACGGATAAGTCTTGAAAAAATCATCGAAACCTTCCCTATGGGCAAATGTTAAGCCGGTGGAACAAAGACCAAGCGATGATAAGTCTGGAAAAGGAACATCACCTTCTAAGTACTGCACAACTTGGCGCATGCTAGGCCTTGCAGCAGCCTCTGAATGAGAGCACATCAATCCCAGTTTCAATACCAACTCTAGTTCTTCTGCTACATAACTTGTACCATAATTTGGATCCCTTGCCTCCATAATTTCGCCTCGGCTCAAATGAGAAAACACCCAATCAACCAAAATCGAATCCTCTGGTGGCCCATTTGCCTGTATTGGTCTTCTTCCACAAGCAACCTCAAGCATAAAGGCCCCAAAAGCAAACACATCGGTGCTTGTTGTGGCCTTGCCACTTTGAGTATGCTCTGGCGCAAGATACCCAAGAGTTCCGACCACATGGGTAGTTTGAGGATCAGTTCCATGGTCATATAATCTTGCAAGACCAAAGTCACCTAATTTACCATTCAATTCACCATCTAGCAAGACATTACTAGCCTTCACGTCTCTGTGAATGACAACCTGATCCCATCCTTCGTGTAGATAAAACAGCCCCGATGCCACACCTTTTATGACTTTAAATCTCTGGCTCCATCTGAGGGTGACCTGAGGTTGATCAAAGAGGTACTTGTCTAGGCTTCCATTGGACATGTAGTCATACACCAAAAGCAATTCTCCTTTTCTTCGGCAATAGCCCAAGAGTGGTACTAAATTTCTGTGGCGAAGCCGACCTATACTCACAATTTCAGCCACAAATTCTCTCATTCCCTGTCTTGATTCATGAGAGACCTTCTTCACAGCAATCTCAATTTTAGAGGTAGTTAGTACGCCTTTATAAACTTTACCAAATCCACCACAACCCAATAGTTCTTTGTCCCTAAATCCTTTTGTAGCAATATAAAGATCTTTGTATTTGAATCTGTGAGGCCCATAGTCAACCTCCCAGTCTTCTACCAATTCTGCAAACTTCCTTTTCCTTTTTATGACATACGTTGCACCTGAAATTGCTACCAAGACTAAACTAACAAGAATCACAGGCAATCCAATTGTCAAAAGTTTAGATCTCTCTTTACCTCGAGGCAGCTTGGGAAGTTGAGAAAGGGCAAGTTCTTGAGCCTTACCATTCATCTTAAAGCTCCAACCCAAAATATAATGGAAAGTTAGGAAAGCGCCATTTGCGGAAGAGAACCCAACATACATGGTTTTGTTAATGATAGGTGAAAGATCACGGGACAAAGACAATAGTGGAAATTTGGGTTTACCAACATCAATTGGAGCTAAAGTTACATTCAGTTGCTTCTTGACACCATCATATTCCACCCAAACCTGCATTGGGTTTCCACTGATAAGGGTCAAGTTCATAAAGGCACCACTGTCAGCATAATAACCTGCTGAGGTAGATGTTGCGGACTCCAAGCTATTGATGTCCACCCCAACATGGTTATCATTGATATCTTTAAATTCTTGGTTCTGGATTGTATCGAGCTCTACAGCAACGACATGATTCGTAGCATTACCATTGTTGGTCTCATTGAAAAGGCCAAGGTATTGGTTTGAAAGAGCTCCAGGCCGCCCTCTAGTTGGAGAAATCACGAAAGCTATCCCTTGACCTTTTAGAGCTGGATATCCGGAAGCAATGGCAAAGACGAAAGTCGTAGAGAAAGAGAAAGCACTGTCATTCAATGAGTTCTTGAAGCTTATTGGAGTAGGGTAGAAAGCATGACCCTTTTGCTGTTTGGTGTCATTGGTGAGCTCCAAAAGACCATTAGAAGTGATAGTGGCACTGCCGTGTAGGCTAAGATTGACTGATCTAAAACCATTGTAAATGAAGTTGGTGTCTTGGGAGCCTACAACGCTTATTAGGAGAGGCAGCAGTATTACAAGCTTGGAAAACATGGCTATATTTGCGTATAATTTCTTCTTTTCATTCTAAGAAATGCAGGGTTGGTTTACATACATCATGTTGAGGAGAACATCATATGTAAATGTAATATGTATTCGTACCTAAAGTCAAGCTCCCACAATTCATGGGTCACCCGGCAGCCGCATCACCCAAGTTTCGAGTAAACGATTTTGACTTTTAAGGAATCTCACATTTTCCATGAAAGTCAGGCTTAAGCTTATTAACCACGCAAATAGTTATATCTTATCTCACCTTATGTGGATGAGAATGAGATACCCTTTTTTATTTTCTTTATAACAAGCCGGGGTGTTTCCATTAAATAGATGAGAAGTTTCAAATGGTTTCAATTTTTTATCTCCGAAATTTTGGTTGTTGTAAACTTAAGGACATTTGAATTTGTGTAGTGGGAGAGTAGAAGTTTATCTAAAATCAAGGATTTTCAAATTGGTTGGATGGGGATACATCTTTCTTATTTAACAAGTAGGAGAGTTATTTAGGGGATGACCCTCGGACCAAAACCATAAAATTATTTGTAGTATCATCTATTTATAAAGACTCAATTCAGATTCCTTTGTAGACAAAGAATACAATATTTCTTTCACAATGAATATACTTTTCTTCCACTCCAAGGAATAGCCAAACACCCCCCCCCCTCTCAAAAAATAACCAAATTAGTTTTTTCTTCTTTAACTAGGAAACCTAAATAGCTTTCCAAGTTACAACTAGAATTTGAGACAACTCTATGAAGGAAATCTTCATTTCATAAAAATATCCCTTGGAGAGAAGACTTTGAACTTAAGTTTTTTTTTTTTTTTAGGAGAGAACCAAATAATGTCATTCAACTTAATACATTGACTAATTTTAGGCTAATATTTTCTATGTATTGGCATATCCTTTGACAAAATACACTTGTGATTTAGTAGATCTAAGATGTGTTTAGGATATCAAGAAGTGTGTTGATAAGACAAAACAAATGGTATCTTTATGTAGTGATTTTAAAAAATACAATGAAGGGTTTTATGATAAATTTTGTTAATTTTATGAAATACATTTATATAAAATAAAACTCATAAAATGCATAAGATATATGTAAAGGTATAATTCATGACTAAGCATGAAAGTTATTGTATTTTTTTTTTTTTTTTAATTTCTATTAGCTAGATCACATTTCTTAAATAAATTGAACAACCATTTCATCACCCCATTATGCACATATTGTTTGGAATGTTGTTAGTTAGTACATGATTGCTTGATAAACAATATTGAGTAAAAGTTATTTTAATTCTATTTAAGAAAATTTTTGTGCAATTTTCACTTTCATGTCCATTTTTTTAATCTAATAGATTTAATTTTTCACGTTAGTTTAATTGAATAGTATTGTGTTTATACTTTTTTTTCTTAACTAGAATTGATAATTCACAGTATGAGTAAACAACTTATTGAGTATTGCAAAAGATACAAATATGAACATTAACATGAGCATGAACATGAAGGGAGATTTCTATTCATTTTCTTGAAGAAAAAATGTACTTACGGAAAATTCCAAACTTTATTAGGTAAAGAAGAATCAAAGTTATAGATAGCAAAATCAATAAGCCAAAAATTTTAGGAGCCTAAGAGGAGCCATTACTCATTTGAAACAATCCAAAATACTCAAGGACTAAAAAAGAAAAAAGAAAAACCATCCACTCCACACTTCCATCGCAACTGCTTTAGTTCAAGAAAAACAATATCTCTCTCTCTCTCTCTCTCTCTCTCTCTCTCTCTCTCTCTCTCTATATATATATATATATATATATTATTTCAAAATAATTACAATATGCTGCTAATCCCGCAACTTGAATATTTTTTCCCTGACTCTTTCAATTTGAACATTTTCTTCCTTAAACCCCAAACACTTTGTGTATGAGGAGGTGCTAATTCAGCTACATGGCCTTTGACATATATATATATATATATATATCATTTAATAAATATAGAACATCCTTTAAAAAAAAATGTTTATCATAATTAAGGAAAATTCTAATGGTACTTCACTTGAGCATATGTGAAAAAGACATATACATACCACAAATGGTAAAGGAGAAAGAAAAAGTTCCTAATCCATTTTAATATGGTTAACTGATGATAGGCCAAGAATGTATTGACCCATTGTGAGAAATTAACCAATTGATTTAGCCAAATTAATTAATTAATTCAATTAACATGCAAAACCCATGATAGCACAAATAAATCATCAACTAAGTTAATATGCAGCGAAAAATAAAGTTGACACGATGATTTTTTACGAATGGGAAAAACCTCCAAGGCAAAAACCCCACCGAGTGATTTTAAAGTTACTACTTCTGAGAATTCACTATTATCACAACAAGCGGTTACAAGTAAAGGAATTCTAGTACCTTATACCAACCTATAGTTGAATTCTTACCTTAATACCCAATTGGACTTGTTCTGTAGTGACAATCTCTCATTTTCAATGCACGGCTCCCAATACGTTACTAACCAATCGATGCACGGATCCTAGTATGCAATTTACTCACAAATTTGAGAAAGATATTGGCTGCAAAGTTCTTCAGTTCATCAACACAATGAAGATCACGAAGCTCATTGGTTACAAAACCCAATAGCGTACAAACACAACAGCTTTTTCAAGAGAAAGATGAATTAGGGCAAATTCTATCTCCGGTCACAATTTGCATAAACAAAACTTTGCCTCACACTTGTGCCACCTTTGACGGCCTTTAAAATAATCATTATATATGTTTAGGGCTGCGAGGCAACAACTAGAGATTTTAAAGTCACTACTCCTGAGAATTCACTATTATCACAACAAGCGGTTACGAGTAAAGGAATCTAGTACCTTATACCAACCTATAGCTGAACTCTTACCCTAATACCCAATTGGGCTTGTTCTGTAGTGACAATCTCTCATTTTCAATGCACGGTTCCCAGTACGTTACTACCTAATCGATGCGCGAATCCCAGTCCGCAATTTACTCACCAACTTGAGAAAGATGTTGGCTGCAAAGTTCTTCAGTTCATCAACACAATGAAGATCACGAAGCTCCTTGGTTACAAAACCTAATGATGTACAAACGCGCAGCTTCTTCAAGAGAAAGATGAACCAAGGCAAATTCTATCTCCGATCACAATTTGCATGAACAAAACTTTGCCTCACACTTGTGCCACCTTTGAGGGCCTTTAAAATAATCCTTATATATGTTTAGGGTTGTGAGAAAAGAAAACCTAAACATTTATACACGGATTGGAGTGAAATCAGATCTGAAAAACTGATTTTCATAAATCTCGATAGATAGCTTATCTATCGAGTAGCTGTCGAGTATCGGGCTAAATCTGCCTTTTAAACCTCAATAGATGCCATCTATAGAGCTAGCTGTTGAGTTTTAAAATTCAGTACTTCTTCACTTGATTCTTGGATAGATTTGAATGGCTTTAACACTTGGACTTGAACTTTTGTTCCTTTAAGTAGTAAACACATCTTAGACCTACCTAATTATAAGTAAAGTGCGTTTTGTCAAAGGATTAGCCAATTCTAAATGACATATGTTCCAAATATGATTCACATATGTCCTAACAATTGCTTTGCCTCAATCAGTCACCCAAACAACATACCGCTTATTTATACCACAACCACAAATGACAATATAGCATTAGCTATCTGTAATTGCTAATCTGAAAGTACAAATTTATTTAATAGCTCTACCTTCGTTTCTTTTGGCTAATATGTCTTTACTGAATCAAAATCAAACAACAAAAATCATATAAAAATCATCAAATTAGAGTTTAAAATTATAATTAAATTTTTAAAAGAAATCTAGGCACAATTGCACAAAAATTCCATGTAACTAAGTCACACTTAGGAATATTGGACAATCCTTTGTATAAATAGGGG
Source organism: Quercus gilva (assembly GCA_023621385.1). Lineage (NCBI taxonomy): Eukaryota > Viridiplantae > Streptophyta > Magnoliopsida > Fagales > Fagaceae > Quercus > Quercus gilva. The sequence continues at coordinate 6,689,417 of CM042482.1, read as the reverse complement.
GGTCCCAATGGGATGAGGGGGCTAACAATTTTCTCTTCAAAACATTTATTGTAGGAATATAAAAGTTTTCTATTGTATACTTTTCATGATTAAAGAACATGACTTGCCAACTAATCAAACTAGAGTTTTTAGTACCTATATCAATTTCACAACATCAAGAACAAACCCCAATGTATACTTTGTCAAATTCCATAGTCTCCTATTACATCAAATGAGTGTTTAATATTTCTTGCAAAGTATTGAATAGTAAAGCTTTTGGGCCATAGTCTCAATTACAACTCTCAATCATGTTGGACTTGGATTACACCTATCAATAACGTATCATTGTGAGATGCAAAAAAAATTTGTAGTGTACACAACTTTTAGTGTGGATGGGAAGAAATTTCATCCTATTGCAATTGGTTAGGTTAGTAAGGGACCTATTCCAATTTAATGATTCTGGAATTTTGTATACAAGTAATAATCAAGGAAACTTCCGCCTAAAATAAGTCAGACTTTTGGCAAGAGAGAAAATTGAAGTCTAGACAAATCAAGTCAAGGCTAACCAAAATAGACCATATTCTTAATTTCTTATCTCTATTTGTTCCATGTCCAAGACTTACAATCAATGCTTAGCGTATAAAAGTTGAGCATCTTATCTAAAGTCTGTCCTATGAAAATTTGAAAAAAAAAATTCATTTAAACCAACACAATACATAAATTATAAAGGAATAAAAGAAAAATTGTCAAAAATAATGAAAATTTAATCTATGCTTAAATTCTTATAAGGATGAACACAGTAGCAATATCATTTTTTAAAAAATAAAGATAAAAAAATCTATGCTTATTTTGTACGTATGATAAAGTCCTATCACAAAGTTTTTTGAGACTCATGTTGATTAGTGATTAGGAGTTATAAAGGTATAATCATCAATATATATATATATATATATAAGCAGAGATCTCACGAAGGAGTGCATGAGATCTTGCCAAGTGACGCTTTAATTTTGCATTTAGCATTTTTTTACATCACACATTTCTCTCTTTTTCATGTCTTTTAGTATACCCACCATTTTAATATTTTAAAGAAAGCAAAAAAATAATAATTAAGGACTAATAGTAATAACTAACCAGATAAGGCCTTCGAAGGAGATAGAGAGACACAAAAATGTTGTGAATTGTTAAATAAAACATATTGTTTCACTACAAAATCAAAACGCATTGTTTCACTATAAAAGAACTGAGACTGACAAAACATTTGAAAGATAGAGAAAGAGAAATCTGAGGGGCCACTACCTCCGTCATATTGGCCTCCCACCACCATCAAGACGCCGAAACCCCTACGGATATTTTTTTTTTCTTTTTAAATTAGGGGATTAAATATGATTTAGGTTTGGGTAATTTTGTTGGATAATTTTTGTTTTGGGTATATAAGTAGAGAGAATATGTAGTACGCAATGTAAAACCATATTGTACCAAGGTTTGAAATCATTTATAAGACATATGCATACACACTTGCCCACACCATGTTTTAATGCCGTACTATCAATGAGTGGAAGACAGTGAGAGAGTTGGACATACTTTTATTTCATAGTATTTAATATGTGAACACAATACAAATTATTTGATTTTCATGGTCTCGTTACTCTTTTGCATTTATTTTTGGTTTCATGATTTAAAAATAATAATAATCTTACCTTGAAAAGGCTTTAAATATGCAGTGAAACAACAATTATAAATTGCACACACATAGCCATTATAATTATTGCTCTTTTTTTTTTTTTTTCATGCGTATTAGAGACAAAATTTAGCTGAAACGGCTACTGTTCATGCACGAATAGTAGCTGAAAATTTTGACTTTTCAGCACATCAGTGAGTCCCGTGCATTGTTCACGGGACTCACAAACTTTACTTTTCAACAATTTTTTTTTATTAAAAATTGGTCTCACAACACTATTCACACATTTAAAAATTATTTTATTACAGTGTTTTCAATTTCAGCAAAATAAGTTCTATCTAAACGGACCCTTAGTATGTTCCCTTCAATTAATAGGTAGATTCGAATACAAAATTACAAATAGTCTTTTTCACTTTTTATATGTCACTTCATATTTCACTAATCATAATATGCTATGTGGTTGATTTTTTTTTTTTCTATTTTATATTTGGATTCAGTTAATGGGTACTCCTAGGGAATTTGCTAATGAACAATTTTAAAGAAAGTTTTGCTACCATTCTTATAGGAAATATAGAAAACTGTCACAAAAATAAATTGTTTTTCTCATTTTGTATAATAAGTTTTTAAAAGCATTTTCTAAACAAATACTCCTAAACATTTGTTAAGAAAATTAAATAAATAAATAGTATGTTATTATAATTGGTAGCGTAAGTGGACAAAAATAAAAAAAATAGATGTCATCAGAATTTATGAGCTGATGTTATTTCACCGTCTATTTAAAGAAAAAACAAAAAATGGACGGGTGGAATTCAATGCAGATTGTTGTACAATTAGAGGAAGGAAATCTGGAAATGTGCTAAGCAACATGACTAGAGAAAATCCCAAAGAGCTAGAGAGATCGCAATTTTCATGTTTACACTTTTCACAATCACATTGTTATATATATACACAGCACACATTGGAGAAGAAACTACATTGTAGTACAGTTCAATCATTAAAAAGATCACATTCAAAAAATTTCACAACTTTCTGTCTCTTTGGATAAGTAGGAAGTCACAAATCACAAGCACAAATATAAGCTTTTAGTATTAACGGCCCCCTGAGAGAAGTGACTCTGCAATGGAAGACGTATGAGAAAAAGCCTGGTTCATAGAAGACGGATAGGACATGAAAAAATCATCGAAACCATCCCCATGTGCAAATGTAAAGCCGGTGGAAGAAAGACCAAGCGATGATAAGTCTGGAAAAGGAACATCACCTTCTAAGTACTGCACAACTAGGCGCATGCTAGGCCTTGCAGCAGCCTCTGAATGAGAGCACATCAATCCCAGTTTCAATACCAACTCTAGTTCTTCTGCTACATAACTTGTACCATAATTTGGATCCCTTGCCTCCATAATTTCGCCTCGGCTCAAGTGAGAAAACACCCAAGCAACCAAAATCGAATCCTCTGGTGGCCCATATGCCTGTATTGGTCTTCTTCCACAAGCAACCTCGAGCATAAAGGCCCCAAAAGCAAACACATCGGTGCTTGTTGTGGCCTTGCCACTTCTAGTATGCTCTGGCGCAAGATACCCAAGAGTTCCGACCACATGGGTAGTTTGAGGATCAGTTCCATGGTCATATAATCTTGCAAGACCAAAGTCACCTAATTTACCATTCAGTTCACCATCTAGCAAGACATTACTAGCCTTCACGTCTCTGTGAATGACAACCTGATCCCATCCTTCGTGTAGATAAAATAGCCCCGATGCCACACCTTTTATGACTTTAAATCTCTGGCTCCAACTGAGGGTGACCTGAGGTTGATCAAAGAGGTACTTGTCTAGGCTTCCATTGGACATGTAGTCATACACCAAAAGCAATTCTCCTTTTCTTCGGCAATAGCCCAAGAGTGGTACTAAATTTCTGTGGCGAAGCCGACCTATACTCACAATTTCAGCCACAAATTCTCTCATTCCCTGTCTTGATTCATGAGAGACCTTCTTCACAGCAATCTCAATTTTAGAGGTAGTTAGTACGCCTTTATAAACTTTACCAAATCCACCACTACCCAATAGTTCTTTGTCCCTAAATCCTTTTGTAGCAATATAAAGATCTTTGTATTTGAATCTGTGAGGCCCATAGTCAACCTCCCAGTCTTCTACCAATTCTGCAAACTTCCTTTCCTTTTTATGGCATACGTTGCACCTGAAATTGCTACCAAGACTAAACTAACAAGAATCACAGGCAATCCAATTGTCAAAAGTTTAGATCTCTCTTTACCTCGAGGCAGCTTGGGAAGTTGAGAAAGGGCAAGATCTTGAGCCTTACCATTCATCTTAAAGCTCCAACCCAAAATATAATGGAAAGTTAGGAGAGAGCCAGTTGCGGAAGAGAACCCAACATACATGGTTTTGTTAATGATAGGTGAAAGATCACGGGACAAAGACAATAGTGGAAATTTGGGTTTACCAACATCAATTGGAGCTAAAGTTACATTGAGTTGCTTCTTGACACCATCATATTCCACCCAAACTTGCATTGGGTTTCCACTTACAAGGGTCAAGTTCATAAAGGCACCACTGTCAGCATAATAACCTGCTGAGATAGATGTTGCGGACTCCAAGCTATTGATATCCACCCCAACATGGTTATCATTGATATCTTTAAATTCTGGGCTCTCGATTGTATCGAGCTCTACAGCAACGACATGATTGGTAGCATTACCATTGTTGGTCTCATTGAAAAGGCCAAGGTATTGGTTTGGAAGAGCTCCTGGCCGCCCTCTAGTTGGAGAAATCACGAAAGCTATCCCATTTCCTCTTAGAGTTGGATATCTGGAAGCAATGGCAAAGACGAAAGTCGTAGAGAAAGAGAAAGCACTGTCATTCAATGAGTTCTTGAAGCTTATTGGAGTAGGGTAGAAAGCATGACCCTTTTGCTGTTTGGTGTCATTGGTGAGCTCCAAAAGACCATTAGAAGTGATAGTGGCACTGCCGTGTAGGCTAAGATTGACTGATCTAAAACCATTGTAAATGAAGTTGGTGTCTTGGGAGCCTACAACGCTTATTAGGAGAGGCAGCAGTATTACAAGCTTGGAAAACATGGCTATATTTGCGTATAATTTCTTCTTTTCATTCTAAGAAATGCAGGGTTGGTTTACATACATCATGTTGAGGAGAACATCATATGTAAATGTAATATGTATTCGTACCTAAAGTCAAGCTCCCACAATTCATGGGTCACCCGGCAGCCGCATCACCCAAGTTTCGAGTAAACGATTTTGACTTTTAAGGAATCTCACATTTTCCTTGAAAGTCAGGCTTAAGCTTATTAACCACGCAAATAGTTATATCTTATCTTACCTTATGTGGCTGAGAATGAGATACACTTTTATTTTCTTTATAACAAGCCGGGGAGTTTCCATTAAATAGATGACAAGTTTCAAATGGTTTTAATTTTTTATCTCCGAAATTTTGGTTGTTGTAAACTTAAGGACATTTGAATTTGTGTAATGGGAGAGTAGAAGTTTATCTAAAATCAAGGATTTTCAAATTGGTTGGATGGGGATACATCTTTCTTATTTAACAAGTAGGAGAGTTATTTAGGGGATGACCCTTGGACCAAAACCATAAAATTATTCGTAGTACCATCTATTTATAAAGACTCAATTCAAATTCCTTTGTAGACAAAGAATACAATATTTCTTTCACAATAAATATACTTTTCTTCCACTCCAACGCCCCAAAAAAAAACCAAATTAGTTTTTTCTTCTTTAACTAGGAAGCCTAAATAGCTTTCCAAGTTACAACTAGAATTTGAGACAACTCTACGAAGGAAATCTTCATTTCATAAAAATATCCCTTGGAGAGAAGACTTTGAACTTAAGTTTTTTTATTTTTTTATTTTTTTTTTATAAATTTTTTTTTTTAAAGGAGAGAACCAAATAATGTCATTCAATTTAATACATTGACTACTTTTAGGGTAATATTTTCTATGTAACAGCATATCCTTTGACAAAATACACATGTAATTTGGTAGATCTAAGATGTGTTTAGGATATCAAGAAGTGTGTTGATAAGACAAAACAAATGGTATCTTTATGTAGTGATTTTAAAAAATACAATGAAGGGTTTTATGATAAATTTTGTTAATTTTATGAAATACATTTATATAAAATAAAACTCATAAAATGCATAAGATATATGTAAAGGTATAATTCATGACTATGCATGAAAGTTATTGTTTTTTTTTTTTTTTTTTTTTTTTTTAATTTCTATTAGCTAGATCACATTTCTTAAATAAACTAAACAACCATTTCATCACCCCATTATGCACATAATGTTTGGAATGTTGTTAGTTAGTACATGATTGCTTGATAAACAATATTGAGTAAAAATTATTTTAATTCTATTTAAGAAATATTTTTTGCAATTTTCATTTTCATGTCCATTTTTTTAATCTAATAGATTTAATTTTTCATGTTAGTTTAATTGAATAGTGTTGTGTTTATATATTTTTTCTTAACTACAATTGATAATTCACAATATGAGTAAACAACTTATTGAGTATTGCAAAATATACAAATATGAACATTAACATAAGCATGAACATGAAGGGAGATTTCTATTCATTTTCTTGAAGAAAAAATGTACTTACAGAAAATTCCAAACTTTATTAGGTAAAGAAGAATCAAAGTTATAGATAGCAAAATCAATAAGCCAAAAATTTTAGGAGTTTAAGAGGAGCCATTACTCATTTGAAACAATCCAAAATACTCAAGGACTAAAAAAAAAAAAAAAAAACCATCCACTCCACACTTCCATCGCAATTGCTTTAGCTCAAGAAAAACAATATCTCTCTCTCTCTCTCTCTCTCTATATATATATATATATATATTATTTAAAAATAATTACAATATGCTGCTAATCCCGTAACTTGAATCGTTTTTCCTTAACTCTTACAATTTGAACATTTTCTCCCTTAAACCCCAGACACTTTGTGTATGGGGAGGTGCCAATTCAGCTACATGGCTCTCGACATATGTATATATATCATTTAATAAATATAGAACTTCCTTAAAAAAAAAAAATGTTTACCATAATTAAGGGAAATCCTAATGGGTACTTCACTTGAGCATATGTGAAAAAGGCATATACATACCACAAATGGTAAAGGAGAAAGAAAAAGTTTCTAATCCATTTTAATATGGTTAATTAATGATAGGCCAAGAATGTAGTGACCTCTTGTGAGAAATTAACTAATTTATTTAGCCAAATTAATTAATTAATTCAATTAACATGCAAAACTTGTGGTAGCACAAACAAATCACCAACTAAGTTATTATGCAGTGGAAAATAAAGTTGACATGATGATTTGTTTACGAATGGGAAAAACCTCCAAGGCAAAAACCCCACTGAGTGATTTTAAAGTCACTATTCCTTAGAATTCACTATTATCACAACAAGCAATTACAAGTAAAGGAATCCCAATACTTTATACCAACCTATATTTGAACTCTTACCCCAATACCCAATTGGATTTGTTTTTTTGTGACAGTCTCTCTTTTTCAATGTACGGCTCCCTGTACATGACTAACCAATCGATGCGCGGATCCCAGTATGCGATTTACTCACCACCTTGAGAAAGATGTTGGCTGCAAAGTTCTTCAGTTCATCAACACAATGAAGATCACGAAGCTCCTTGGTTACAAAATCCAATGGCGTACAAACGCAACAGCTTCTTCAAGAGAAAGATGAACTAGGGCAAATTCTGTCTCCAGTCACAATTTGCATGAACAAAACTTTGCCTCACACTTGTACCATCTTTGACGGCCCTTAAAATAATCCTTATATATGTTTAGGGTTGTGAGAAAAGAAAACACAAATATGTATACAAGGATTGGAGTGAAATCAGATCTGAAAAACTGATTTTCATAAATCTCGATAGATAGCTTATCTATTGAGCAGCTGTCGAGCATCGGACTAAATCTGCCTTTTAAACCTCAATAGATGCCATCTATCAAGCTAGCTATCGAGTTTTAAAATCCAACACTTCTTCACTTGATTCTTGGACAGATTTGAATGGCTTTAACACTTGGACTTGAACTCTTGTTCCTTTAAGTAGTAAACACATCCTAGATCTACCCAATTACAAGTAAAGTGCATTTTGTCAAAGGATTAGCTAATTCTAAATGATATATGTTCCTATTAGGTTCTAAAGACTTAGGATTTTATATATTTAGAACTCTAATGTGTAATGTTGGTAAACCATGATCAAAACAGGTTGTTTAGTCTTGTTTAGGCTTGCTTAAAGTTGTGTATTTCATGTAAAGTTGGAATCGAGTTGATGCAGAAACTACTGTGCATTTCAGCCTGGCTCGATCGATCGAAGCTTAGACTCGATTGATCGAAAGTCGGCCAAATTGTATTTTTCTGCAGATTTCCAACTCAGTCCTATCTCATTAAAACATTTAGGGTTTTATGATTTTGCCATAAGTATATAAGGCAAACCCTAGCCATGTTTTAGGAGTTGCTCTTGCTACTCTTGTTGCTCATATTTGCGGTTTTGTATAAATCTTTTGTGAGATCCTTGAGGAGTTTTCCTTTACACAAAGCACAAGGTTTTCAAGGAGAAGATGTTATTAATACCTGGATGATCAACTTAGTTGCTGCCATTGGAGCTTAAAGAAAAACAAGCGGGAGTGCTTGTACTTGTAGAGAATCCAAGAAAGAAGGAGTCCGTGGATTCGGAGCTTGCACGTGGTCGTGTCAGTAAGTTCTACTGGTGGGTAGCAATAGGAAGTCAAGCGTGGGGGCCTGTAAGTCTTATTGTATGAACTTCAATTATTTCATATAGTGGATTCAAGTTTACCTTGAGGATAGCTAGGTCAAATCCTCTCCAGGTTTTTACCGTGTGGTTTCCTAGTTCATCATATCTTGTATTCTTTATATTTCCACTGCTTTATATGCTTGATATGATTATATGATTGTGTTAACCTAGAATTGCATAAATTGACTAAGTTAATCACTTGACTAATTCTTTAGGTTAATCCTTTTGTTGTTTTAAGGGGTCTAAAAACCTAACAGCTCCTAATATGATTCACATATGTCCTAACAATTGCTTTGCCTCAATTAGTCGCCCAAACAACATACCGCTTATTCATACCACAACCGCAAATGACAATGCAACATTAGCCATCTGTAATTGCTAATTTGAAAGCACAAATTTCTTTAATAGCTCTACCTTCGTTTCTTTTGGCTAATATGTCTTTACTGAATCAAAATCAAACCACAAAAATCATATAAAAATCACCAAATTAGAGTTTAAAATTATAATTATATTTTTAAAAGAAATCTAGGCAAAATTGCACAAAAATTCCATGTAACTAAGTCACACTTAGGAATATTGGACCCTTTTTCCTTTGTATAAATAGGAGGGTCCCAATGGGATGAGGGGGCTAACAATTTTCTCTCCAAAACATTTATTGTAGGAATATAAAAGTTTTCCATTGTATACTTTTCACGATTAAAGAATATGACCGGCCGACTAATCAAACTAGAGTTTTTAGTACCTATACCAATTTCACAACAACAAGAACAAACCCCAGTGTATACTTTGTCAAATTCCATAGTCTATTGTTACATCAAATGGGTGTTTAATTTTTCTCGCAAAGTATTGAATAGTAATGCTTTTGGGCCATAGTCTCAATTACAACTCTCAATCATGTTGGACTTGGATGACACCTATCAACAACGTATCATTGTGAGATGCAGAAAAAATTTGTAGTGTACACAACGTTTAGTGTGGATGGGAAGAAATTTCATCCTACTGCAATTGGTTAGGTTAGTAAGGGACCTATTCCAATTTAATGATCTTGGAATTTTGTATACAAGTAATAATCAAGGAAACTTCCGCCTAAAATAAGTTGGACTTTTGGCAAGAGAGAAAATTGAAGCCTAGACAAATCAAGCTAAGGCCAACCAAAATGGACCATATTCTTAATTTCTTATCTCTATTTATTCCATGTATAAGACTTACAATCAATGCTTGGTGTATAAAAGTTGAACATCTTATCTAAAGTCCATCCTATGAAAATTTGAAAAAAAATTCATTTAAACCAACACAATACATAAATTATAAAGGAATCAAAGAAAAATTGTCAAAAATAATGAAAATTCAATCTATGCTTAAATTCTTATAAGGATGAACACAATATCAATATCTTTAAAAAAAAAATAAAGATAAAAAAATCTTTGCTTATTTTGTACGTATGATAAAGTCCTATCACAAAGTTTTTTGAGACTCATGTTGATTAGTGATTATGAGTTATAAAGGAATAATCATCAATATATATATATATATATATATATATAAGCATAGATCTCACGCAGGAGTGAATGAGATCTTGCCAAGTGACGCTTTAATTTTGCATTTAGCATTTTTTTACCTCTTTCATTAAGATTTTTTTACTGTTACCCAAAAGTTTAGATTAACTTATTTTACTGTTATCTCATTAGTCTCTCATTAATTGCTTAAGCTTACATCACACATTTCTCTCTTTTTCATGTCTTTTAGCATACCCACCATTTTAATATTTAAAAAAAAGCAAAAAAATAATAATTAAGGACTAATAGTAATAACTAACCCGATAAGGCCTTGGAAGGAGATAGAGAGACACAAAAATGTTGTGGATTGTTAAATAAAACGCATTATTTCACTACAAAATCAAAACGCATTGTTTCACTATAAAAGACCTGAGACTGACAAAACATTTGAAAGATAAAGAAAGAGAAATTTGAGGGGCCACTACCTCCGTCATATTGGCCTCCCACCACCATCAAGATGCCGAAACCCCTACGGATATTTTTTTTTCTTTTTAAATTAGGGGATTAAATATGATTTAGGTTTGGGTAATTTGGTTGGATAATTTTTATTTTGGGTATATAAGTAGAGAGGATATTTGGTACGCAATGTAAAATCATATTGTACCATGATTTTAAATCATTTATAAGACACATGCATACACACTTGCCCAATCCATGTTTTATTGCTGCACTATCAATGAGTGGAAGACAGTTAGAGAGTTGGACATACTTTTATTTCATAGTATTTAATATGTGAACACAACACAAATTATTTGATTTTCATGGACTCGTTACTCTTTTGTATTTATTTTTGGTTTCATGATTTAAAAATAATAATAATCTTACCTTGAAAAGGCTTTAAATATGCAGTGAAACAACAATTATAAATTGCACACACATAGCCATTATAATTATTCAGTTCAAGGAATGAGTAAAAAAAAAAATTGGAGGAATATTGTAGAATAAAAGTTGTTACAAAATATCTCTCTCTCAGAGACCTCATGCGAGAGTGCATGAGATCCTGTCAAGTGGCACTCTAATTTTGCATTTAGCCTTTTTTTACCTCTTTCATTAAGCTTTTTTTTATTGTTACCCAAAAGTTTACATTATCTTATTTTACTGTTATCTCATTAATTGCCTAAACTTACACCACACCTTTCACTATTCTTTATGTCTTTTAGCATACCCATTGTTTTAGTATTTAAAAAAAAAGAAAAAAAAAAGTAAGGACTAATAGTAATAACTAACAAGATAAGACTCTAGAGAGAGATAGAGAGACACAAAAATGTTGTGGATTGTTAAATAAAAGGCACTATTTCACTATATATTACCAAAATAAAAGACTTGAGACTAAACAAAACATTTGAAAGAGAGAGGAGGAATCTGAGGGGTCATTACCTCCATTATACTAGCCTCCACCACCATCAAGACACCGAAACCCCTACGAGTAATCTTTTTTTCTTTTTAAATTAAGGGCTTAAATATGATTTATGTTTAGGTAATTTGGTAAGTTAGTTTTTGTTTTGGGTATATAAGTAAAGAGAATATTTGGTGCGCAATGTAAAGTCATATTCTACCATGATTTAATTTTAAATCATCTATAAGACATATGCATATACACTTGCCCACATGATATTTTAATGTCGCACTATCTATGAGTGGAAGATAGTTAGAGAGTTGAGTATACTTTTATTTCATAGTATGAAATATGTGAACACAACACAAATTAGTTGATTTTCATGGTCCTGTTACTCTTTTGCATTTATTTTTGGTTTCATGATTTAAAAAAATAATAATCTTACCTTAAGAAGGCTACAAATATGCAGTGAAGCTATTAAACCAATTTTTAATATCTCAAAATATATATGTTTCTTTACTCTAATTTAGTTTATTTTTTCTTTATAATTTATTTACAACATTATTCAAAACTGTTTTACATAAAATATCACAAAATTATCCGTGCAACGCACAGGCAACTTACTAGTTGTGTTACTTTTTAGACCCCTTAAACAACAATTGAATTAACCTAGTTAATTAGCCAAGTTATTACTTAGTCCAAATTTCAGATCAAGGTTAACACAAAAAAATCATATCATGCAAAGCAGTGGAAATATAAATAACACAATGATATGATGACCCCAGGAAAAGCAAACTAGTAAAAAACCTGGGGAGGATTTAACTTAGCTATCCTTAAGGTAAACCTGAATCCACTATATGAAAGAATCGAAATTTGTACAATAGAACTTAGACCACTAACATTTTATTGCTACCCACCAGTAAAACTTACTGACACGACCACGTACAAGCTCCGAATCCACAAACTCTTTCTTTCTTGGATTCTCCAGCAATTTCAAGCACCCCCGCTTGTTTTTCTTTAAGCTCTTATGGCAGCAATTGAATGATCACAAGTTCTTGAACAAATCTGCTCCTTGATAATCCTAAGCTTGTGTGAAGGAAAGCTCCTCACAGATCTCACAAGAGATTCACACAAACAGCAATATGAGCAATAAAGACCTTAAAGAGGTTTGGGTACAAAACCCTAGATACAAAAGAGGCACTCTCTTCTCTCTCTGAAAAGTTTCTTAAAAACGTGCTTAGGGGTTCTTTTATATACTAGGAGAAGTAGATCTGAAACCCTTAATGAGTTAGGGCTAAGTTGGAAAATTCTGCAGAAAAACAATCTCCATGACTTTCAATTGATCGACTCTAATTTTCGATCAATCGAGCCAGGTAGATTTACACAGTAAATCCTGCAGAACACTCGATTCCAACTTTACATATAAATACACTTTGAGCAGGTTTAAACAAGACTAAAACCTGTTTTGATCAGGGTTTGTCAACATTACACATTAGAGTTCTAAATACATTAGTTCCTAAAGTCTTAGAATCTAACAAGTTGAATTAATTAACTGGGGTCAATTTATAACCTAACAACTAGTTTCTTTGTAAGGCTGGTAAAATTTTAAATTTGTAACAATTTATCCCAAAAAAAAAAAAAAAACTTTTAACCACAAATTTTCTTAGGCAATCTTGGATAAATCTTGTCAATTGTCATCTAAGATTACCCATATTTGAGCTAATTTAATGTGGGATGTACTTTATTTGTATATTTAAAATTTTAAAGGTCATGTTAACGGGTGCTCTTAGGGCAATTGTTAATAAACTATTTTAAAAAAATTTAAAACCAATTTTATGAAAAATGTCCTCAGGATATTCATTAACATTTCCCAATTTTAAATAGTGAAATTGTACTATGGTAGGGTTAAATGTAGTTGTCTACGCTAATTTTATATATTCTAATTCAAGACTCTTGTGCCCTCTAATTAGAGAATTAGTTTGGACAATAATGTAAACATTATAAATTAAAATACTCATTAACTATAAAAATTTTATAATTGGCAAAACTTAGATTTTTTTTTTTGAGAAATAGAAAGTTAGCTATAGTTCATTTAATTGCAATACAACTTGCCATACAATTAAATTCAAACATATGGTGGATTTTCTCATTAATAAATAAAAAAAGGGCAAATTACACCTTTTCCACTTGTGGTTTGACCGAAATTTAAGTTGTAAACCTGTGATTTAAAATTTGATACTTTACCAACCTCAGGTTAGTTTAGTTTAATTAGATTTCTTTAACATACATTTGTTAAAAACATGGCTAAATATGTGATTTTGATTCAATTTTATGTCTCTCCTCCAAAAACACAAAAAACATAAAAATACAAGATCAAATAAGATAAAAAAGAATCCAACTGAATACTTGTATAATGGGATTTCAAATCACAGGTAGGCAACTTAAATTTCGATCAAAGTTCAGGTAGGTAAAGTGTCAAATTTTAAACCACAGGTAGGCAACTTAAATTTTAGCCAAATTACAGGTGGTTAAGTTGTAATTTGTCCAAATAAAAAACATAGTGGATTTAACCAATTGAATAGAAACAATGTCATTTTTAACGAGAATAATTAGATTCGATTAACTACAATTATATATGTAAGGTTGAATTTAATCAACCATCTTGTTGGCTTTATTCCGTGCCAAATTTGCTTATATTTTAGCAATTAGTAACCATGTATTTAGGTGGGATTCTTGTAAGGGTAGTGTGTGAGAGAGTGTGAAGAAATGTTCAAGATTGTGCAAAGATGCAGGGACTCGCGACTGGAACTCGCGGGTGGCTTGCGACTGGCAAGCCGCTAGAAGGAGGTCACGTGTCAAGCATGCAGAAAGCTGAAGCGTCATGACAACTGTTGCACTACAGGACAAAAAGTCCAGATTGGCAATGCAGTTACCTCATGGCTTGAACTCGCGACTCAGTCAAGTCGCGAGGCCAAGCCGCCAGCTAGCTCTGTTTTAGAAAAACTGACTCTTCGCATTCCAAACACATACCACTATATATAGACCCTTATACCCATGAAATGTAGAGAGCTTCCAGAGAGAATTTTCAGAGAGAAACCCTAGAGAAAAACAAGATTGATTCATCCACAATCTTCACCTAAGAGACTCTTCAAATTCATCTACTCTCTTCCTCTCCATTGTTACATCATTGAGAGGTTTTTAGCCAAATCCTTTTCTTACCATACCCATATCTGTGAGAAGGTTTATTTGGTGCTTTGAAAAGCAGTTAGGAAGGGACCAATTCATATTGGTTGATGCTATGGGCTATAACGGAATCCAGTAAGCTAGAAAAAAAAAAGGTTCGGCGCAACCTCATTGGAGTAAGAAGCTTGAAGGGCTTAGGTACATCGGGTAGATTGGGCTTGGAGGGTCTATTGCTGTTCATGTATCCTAATTACATTTTCTAGTGGATTATTGACCGCTTGGAGAGCGGCGGAGAGGTTTTACGTCGAGGGCTTCGGTTTCCTCTTCGATAACACATCAAGTGTTGTCCTTGTGTTTGCATCTCTCTTCCCTTTATCTTTACCATTTAATTACTGCTGTGATTGTGATTATTTATGGTTTAGATTGTTTATCAATTCGGTTATTAGTTTATGTTCATGCAACCAGGGTTGTAAAAATTAAAATGCGAGCCAGGTGCTCACCTTGGCGCATTGGCAAGGCAAGGCACCTCTGAAGCCTTGAGGCATGATATCTTTAGTGGTGCAAATTTTCAGGTGCTTTAGCAGTATAAGCTCTGTACCTTTCTAAAAGTTACTATATTTTTAGAAATAGACCAAATAATCTTTTTTTTTTTTTTCAATATTTATATTGTTGGTTATCCAACCATGGAGAATGGGGTTTGGCTCATTAACCCATGGGCCAGGGGTCTTCGGCTAATGTTAAAACTTCACCTTAGCAAATCCAACATAGATTCAACTACTTTTATTACCCTACATAGTGACAAGCCTACATTAATAGGCTTAGCCCAAATAATCCTTAGTGAAAGGGCTTTTAAATTTTTAATACCTTCAGTAAAAGGATAATTTTCTCATTATCAAAGGTCAGTCAGACTCAGAATAAAAAAAGTTGGGTTTGTTTGTTGAGCCTTTAACAGATCAAAAAATGGCCGAAAAGGGCAAAAACAATTTGGGAAAAAAAAGTAGATCACATCTTTGCACAAAACCACTCAACAATAATTTGAGTACACAATCTAATACTTTTTGGCACCTCTTGCCTCTATTCACAACCTAATCAGCCTACAACATTGTGTCAAATAATTCTAGTAGTGAGTAGCTATAAAAAGTCGAAAGAGTAAGACAGTGTTGCACATACTAACTGATTTCATCTTTTTTTTTTGGTAACCATGATTAATGCATAAGACTAGGAATTAACTAAATCTGTTACAATACAGATTAGCTTTATTAAAAGCCATAATACTTTCCACCACAGGGGGTGGACTCAAAAAAACAGCAAAAGATGACAGGGAGCTTGCCCCCAATCTAGCCAATGCATTAGCGCATTAGTTAGCTTCACGGTAGGTGTGAGTTATCCGCTTGTTGGGGATTGTCTTCAACAGGTTTCTACAATAAATTAACAAAGGTTCCATTTACAAGTTTGTAATGTTATTGATCATGAGCATTACAACACTAAAGCATCAAGCTCAAAATTAGATTATTTGGCTCAAGCTTTTTAGCCAATATTAGCCCATCTCTTAAGGTCCATAGTTTTGCAATAAAACTATTGGTGGTGCCGAGCGGTTTGGCATACCCTTTCACCCATTCCCCTTTATAATTTTCTAAAAAGGGCAACCTTTTTTTTTTTTTTTTTTTCTTTTTGAGAATACAATAAAACTACTTACTAATCAACAATTACAAGCCAAAAGATTAGAAAGAATGGTAAATACTTCTCATCTAATGACAAAGTACCATTGTCCTGATTTTCTCCTCCACTTGCTAATCCCCATAGTTGAGATACTTCGCTCTAAAGTCAATACAAATAATACACTATAATTATTCCAAATCACCAGAAAAGCTATAAGATATAGATCTAAATGGTCTTATGAATCACTAGCCTAGTAACACTAACAATAATTAGTGTTATGAGTATCAGAGATTGGGAGAGGAGTGAATTTTATTACCTGTTCTAATTATGTAAGTGATATTATTTATTAAAAAAAAAAAATACCCCATGTCATTGTTCAAAGTTCAAACTGCAGAATGGATTATTAATTTGGACTATACCCTACTTATTATAGGTTTGATACAATTATTGCACCCCTTAATGCATTTGGATTTCAATGACCAACTGATTTGCTTTAGCCAAAGCTTCATGAAGGCAAATAAGTCACATCACCAGCCCACTTTATTGTAAATCACCAGAAAAACACATGGAGTGACATGCTTTCCCTTTTATGTTGGAGTACTTAGCTTGATATCTACCATGTTGGCTATGTTGTTCAGTGTAAAACAGTGAAAACACCCATATTCTTGTTTTCTTAATATGTAGCAATTACAAGTTAATTTTTTTTTTTACCCCACCCAAAGATATTATATGCTACTTACTCATATTCTCTCCAATTGAAGGTCATTTTGTCACTTGCAAGAAACAAGTACCATATGTCATACATGTAATATAAGATCTCTCCCATGTGTTCTAACTATAGAAGTGAACAATGCCCAATACACCACGCTATTGTGTCCTGCAAGCAATACCTTAGACTCTGTAACGCTTTAGCCAATCGAAAACTCCATAAACGATTATTTTATGGCCTTCTAAAATTTTAGATTCTTGCCATTCATTTCGGCTTACCAGCAAATCATGACAATCTAGACAAGGAAATAATTGACTATGCAACAAAAATCGAACTTTCTGAAATGCGACAAATGATATATGTATATAAATATATACAAAATAAAATCAATGCAACTTAATTATTAGCCATCTCTCAAATGCCTTACTCAAATGGGTAATAACAAGCAAAGCAGTAACCCATTAATCCGAAGAACAAGTTTTTTTTAATTTTTTTTAATTTTTTTTAATTTTTAATTATTATTATTATTATTAAACAAAAAAAGTACTAACAACAATATTAGGAATGCAATAACTATTTATTAAGGTTGCATTTGGCATTTTTTGAAAAATGCAACTTTTTTTTACTACTTAACTTATTTTTGCAATTATTCATAGGTCTCATTGCACTTTTTGGTACTATTTATAGGACCCACTGTACTATTTCAATAAACTTTTAGCTTTATATATAGTATTTTCAGTAAAAAAATTATAAATAAGCTGTTCTAAATGGACTCTAAGTATTCCATTAATGCTATATGATGGTAGATTAACTTTTCAACTTTAGTTAAGCTCATCACTAGCATAAAGTTTGTTTGTAAGTCTAGGGGGAAAATATTCGAGTTATGGAGTTTGCAGCATATATTGTAACTATCTAAAAAAATAAAAAATAAAGAGTTAAGCTCATCACTTAAGCAAAGGAGCATGTGATATAATGTAATTCCATGTTCTAAAATTTCCCCCCCTCAGACCCTCTTCCTTTCTTTTCTTGATTTTAAAAAAAATGTTTATTATTAATTCAAAGATCAAACTGCAAGAGGAATGGTCTAACAATAGGATTACTTGCATAGTTGCAATTGCACATTTTCATTCAGTTACTTTTTAGATCTATAATTCTATCAAAACCATTTAAGAGCAATTGGATTTCAGTTAAAATATAAAAAGCAAAGCAGTTATATTACTTATATGGACTTTAATACGCACTTGCAATTAATCGTGGCTCAAAGTTACTATAGAGACGCAACCAAGCTCATCCTCTCTCTCTCTCTCTCTCTCACACATCTTTACATTATGTATAACTTGTATTGCATGTAAAGCTATCAAGCACACACAACTTTTTCCATTTAACCCCTAATTACCAGAAAAACCTTCCCTCCTACTCCTAAAGGCATGTGTGAAATAGCTCACTTATATAAGATCTTGCTTATATAAGATAAACCAATCCCAGTCATCATCTTCTCAATAACACTCAAACCCCATTTTGTTCCTCTTCTTCATTATTAGAAATTGTTGATGCCCATAAGCAACTTGTAACTTCTCCATTTATTATACATTGTTTCTTTAATTTATTTCATTACTCTATATAAAGCAGTTCCAAGGTCTCCATTTCCCATCTTGTGTTGAATCCTAGCTAGTAAATGAAAATGAGGTTCTTTTGTGTTGCTGTCTTACTTGCTTTGGTTCTTGGGGTCACTAAGGGTTTTGATTTTCATGAGAACGATTTGGCGTCTGAGGAAAGTTTATGGGATTTGTATGAGAGGTGGAGAAGCCACCACACAATCTCCAGGAGTCTTGATGAGAAGAACAAGCGCTTCAATGTGTTCAAGGAAAATGTAATGCATGTTCATAACACCAACAAGATGGATAAGCCGTACAAGCTGAAACTGAACAGCTTTGCTGACATGACTAACCATGAGTTTAGGAGCATTTATGCTGGCTCAAAGATTAAGCACCACAGGATGTTCCGAGGAACGCCACGTGGAAGTGGGAGCTTCATGTATGAGAGGGAGGACAGTGTTCCAACTTCTGTTGATTGGAGGTTGAAAGGTGCTGTGACTAGTGTGAAGAATCAACGCCATTGTGGTAGGGAAAATCTTGTTCGTTTGTTACGAGCCTTACCCAAGTTGTTCATTTTATTATTTTTTCTTAAATTTCACCATTCAAGCTTGGAGTTATTTTGATTTTATTCCTAAGGTGTAAAATTTTAGATTTTTCTCCTTCATGTTTTATGGTGTTTAAAATGAATCCTTCTGTCTATGTCCTAAGGCAACCATTAGGTATCACCTCAACTTAAAATGCATAGTTTTTCTATTCAAAACTACATTGTTTAATCTTTTCAAGTTCATTCTTTTGCCAATTACGCCACACCATAATCCACATCAACCTTGAAGTGCAATTCTTGTCAAATTCATTTATGCCTTGTAGATGCATGCATGCACAGAACATTTAAATGGGATAACATAGTGACCTTTGCTTCTAGTGACATAATACTTTGAACTGACTGGTTGTTGGTTATACAGGTAGTTGCTGGGCATTTTCAACCATTGTAGCAGTTGAGGGTATTAATCAAATCAAGACCAATGAGCTAGTTTCTTTGTCTGAGCAAGAGTTGGTAGACTGTGACACTAAACACAATCATGGCTGTAATGGAGGGCTAATGCATTATGCTTTCGAATTCATCAAGCGAAAGGGGGGCATATCAACAGAAAATAACTACCCTTACCATGCAAAAGATGGAACTTGTGATACATCCAAGGTATATATAAAGTTGTGCTCAACTTGAATTAAATCCTGTTTATTAGTTTATACTGTCATTTACTATGGATTGAGAACTATGTAGATAAAGCCTATTGCTTTGACAGGTAAACTCTCCATCAGTGTCAATAGATGGACATGAACACGTGCCTGCTAATGATGAGGACGCATTACTTAAAGCAGTCGCAAATCAACCTGTATCTGTAGCCATAGATGCTGGGGGTTCCGATTTCCAATTCTACTCAGAGGTATACCATACGATAATCTAATGTGACATAAAATTCGTGGAAAGTAGCTAGGACCTTAATGTTGCAGCCACCAAATGTGTTTTCAATATAGTAAAAGGGAAAAGCAAGATCAAAATAAAATACTTTCTTGAGCTCAAGGCAATAACTTTCTAATTATTAGAGAATTTACTGAGTTTTTATCTTAATTTGGTTGTGCATGAACACAGGGGGTGTTTAATGGAAAATGTGGCACAGAGCTTGATCATGGAGTTGCTATTGTGGGCTATGGAACAACCCTAGATGGAACCAAGTACTGGATAGTGAAGAATTCTTGGGGACATAAATGGGGGGAGAAGGGTTACATGCGGATGGAGCGTGGCATCTCTGATAAGGAGGGACTCTGTGGTATAGCAATGGAGGCTTCGTATCCCATCAAGAACTCCTCAACTAATCCACTAGGACCATCATATCCTAAAGACGAACTCTAAACAACATTCACCGTTCACTTCAACTATGCTCGCCTTCAGCTGTGGTTTCCTCTCCTCTTGTGTGTTGGAAGTCGCATGCTTCATGGTTTCAGAAACAAATAATGTTTTAGAGATTAGATGTTAATAGAAAAATTAAGACCTGTTTGGGTGTGTGAATAAAAGTATATCTTTCAAATTATATTTTCTAGCAATCCAAAAACATCTACTTGCAACAAGGCCAGGAGTCTCCAGCTGAGGGGATAATTAGAATCATTAATATAGGCAAACAATACAGCACATCCATACAAATAAATTGATTATCAAATTCAATACTTAAATGAGTAATCATTAATTGACATAACAACACTCCAAGAAAACACAAATACTAATATTACTAGAATCCGTTTTTTATTAGTAAACCATAATGCATACAATATATAACATAATGTGCTCAATATATAAAAAGCGTAAGGTACAATACCAATATTTGGCAGCATTTTAGAAACCAAATCAGATGTTCGAAGCAAGAACTCCAACATAGGATTTTGACCATAGCATCAAACATTATTTGTCAACCATAGCATCTGATGGGGTCATTGCAGCCCTTTTCAGCAGACTGTTTTGCGCCTCTGCCTCCTCCCTTCTCCAGATATTGTTGATGATACTCCTCAGCTCTGTAAAACTTCTTTGCAGGAAGAATTTCTGTCACAATCGTCTTGTCCTTCAATTCCAACTGCTTAGCTTCCTTTGATTCCCGAGCTAAACGAGCCTGGGTCTCATTGTAGTAGTATATTCCAGATCGATATTGTGCACCCACATCACCACCCTGACACATGTGATTCATGTTGAAAACTTGAAATGCTTGGTTACTTCTTCAGTACATATTTTATAATTACATCCAGAAAAAATGTCCTTAAAATATCAGGTAAACAACCATGTCTAAGCCTTTATCATTTGGTCCATCTTAAGGAAGAGAAATGAAATCTCAAAATGACTTCGGTTGGTTGGGCTGTTGCAAGGCTCCAACACTGAGCCTAGCTAGGGCTTGTTGGTTGGCAAGGCTATAGAACCTCAGAATTGCAATAATTAGAGCAAAAGGGCCGTTTTACAGAGTTGAATTGTTCTACTTCGACAGAAGCCTGCAGTGGAATCATGCCTATTCTCCTTTATAGTTTCAGATGATGTTTGAACTTTAAGGTTCCTGCAGTCTTAAGTCTACTTTCTCCAATGAGTAGTAGGAAAATTATAAGGAACCGGATTACAAGCCTGAGTATAGGAAAACCCTTCATTATCATGTTTACTCAAAGCCTCATGGTCCCTCGACAACAACCAAGCCTTAGTCTCAAAACTTGGGGGTCGGCTGTGAATCCTCAAAAATCTAATCAAGATTCTTAACCTTTGGGTTTGTAATTCCTCATCTCATTGTTTACAACCCCCAAGATCTTTGCAACTATGTTTAAATTAAATATTAAGTTGGTGACTAAGTGAGTTAATAGTGAAACAATCAAACACCAAAAATAAGATTCTTAATTCAAGGAATGCAACTTGACAGTTGACTAAATCATACCGTAAAGTTATTATTTACAACTATGTATTTTTGTTGGCTTTTATTCCGTACCAAATTTGATTGTAATTTTATTCAATCTTTTGTACCCTGTATTTATTGTAGGATTTGATTGTAAGGGTTGTGTGTTAGAGAGAGAGAGTGTGTGAAGACTCAAGCAATTGAAGAATGAAGTATTCTCGCAGGTAGCTCGCGACTCAACATCCTGCAAAGTAACTTATGTGCCATGCACATGCTGGAATGTGAAGAGTCAGGCCAGATGGAGACAGCTGTGTCTCGCAAGTATCTCGTAGGTAAGGCATTTCTGCGAGACACCCGCGAGGCATTCTATTCTGCCAACCTGTCCATTTTGATACACACTTTTTGTGCCTACACTATTTATATCCACATTACCCACAAATGTTGAGGAGTACTTCTGAGAGAAAATTCTAGCCAAACACATTGAAAATTAGAGATTGTCATACCCACAATTCTCTACACACTTGCTTGTGGTATTTCCTCAACTCCTACCTCTCCATTTCCATACCATTGAGAGATTGATAGTCCAAACACTTACCACACCCTTTGAGAGTGTCAAGTAACGTTTTTGTGCTACTAGGAAGTATTGGAAGAAGCCAAGGATGGCAGATGTAACATGGAGCTTGTTGCGGGATCCAGAGAGCTAGACAAGACACGGTTCCGAGAAGTCTTGTTGGAGTAGGAGCTTGAAGGGCTTAGGTACATCGGAGAGATTAGGCTTGGAGGGTCTCTTGCTAACTCATGTATTCCAACTGATTATCTAGTGAATCGATTTCCGCTTGAAGGGCGACAGAGAGGTTTTTCGTCGAGTTCTTCGGTTTCCTCTTCGATAACACATCTGCCTGTTATCTTGTATTTGCATCCTTCTTCCCTACTCTTTTACATTTCATTATACTGTTTGTTGCTTAGTTTATAGATTAGAGTGGCTTGTTTATTTATCCGCTCGCATTTACACTATTCCGCACTTAGTATTAAGTTAGTGTAAAATCTATTGAGCCGTAATTTTAATTTAGGGGGTCTAAACAGCTCTTGTGTTTTCAACACATTTTCGAGCTTTCAATTGGTATCAGAGCGGATACACTCGCTGTGGTTTAAATAATTGAGTGTGATCCTTGACCCTATTGAGATGGATAGGTCTTAATTCCTAAATGTTCCGCCATTTTTTTATGGTAACAATTATACTTTCTGAAAAGTCAGAATGAGAACATTTTTATGTTCTATAAATGATATCGTTTGGGATGCGGTTGAAGTAGGTTGGACTAGGACGGAGGCGGCCAAATCCACTTGGGATAAGGCAACTCTCGCAGCAGCCAATGTTAATAGTAAAGCTTTAAATACTATTTTCTGTGGATAGGTCTTAATCCCTAAATGTTCCACCATTTTTTTATGGTAACAATTATGCTTTCTGGAAAGTCAGAATGAGAACATTTTTATGTTCTATAAATGATACCGTTTGGGATGTGGTTGAAGTAGGTTGGACTAGGCCGGAGGTAGCCAAATCCACTTGGAATAAGGCAGCTCTCGCGACAGCCAATGCTAATAGTAAAGCTTTAAATGTTATTTTCTGTGGTGTGTCTCCAGATGCATTCCACAGGATCTCTCACATGACAGTAGCCAAAGAAGCTTGGGAGATTTTGGAGACTACCTATGAGAGTACAAAGAAAGTTAAGGATACAAAGCTTCAGATGCTTACCACCAAATTTGAAGAGCTCAAGATGGGTGATGATGAACCTTTTGATTCGTTCTATGGGAAGCTTAACGAAATTGTAATGGCTAAACTCAATCTTGGTGAGAAAATTGAAGACACTAAAGTGGTTAGAAAGATTTTGAGGTCCTTGCCGGAAAGTTTCAGAGCAAAAGTCACAGTCATAAAAGAAAGTAAAGACTTGGATGAGATCAAAATCCAAGAGCTGATAGGGACTCTCCAAACATATGAGCTGGGACTGCCTTCTCATAAGTTGAGTAAATCTCTCGCACTTAAAACCATCACCGAAAGAATGGAGGATTCTTCTGAAGAAGATGGTGTGGAGAAGGAGGTTGCATTTCTTGCGAAAAACTTCCAAAAATTCCTAAGAATGAAGAACAACAAAAGATAGTTCAGTAGAGGGAAATTCTCGTCCTCAAAAGGTGATAGAAAAGAGTATAAGAAGAGATAAGAGAAGGAGTCTTAATTACCCCAAAGCATTGTGTGCTATGAGCGTAATGGCCATAGACATCTAAAGAAGGAGTGTCTAAATTTTCTAAGAGGAAAAGGCAAGGCTTATGCCACTACGCTCAGTGATACAAATTCTTCCAATTCTGACTCAAAAGGGAGCTGTGGCGGAGAAGGAAATTATTCTGCCTTTATGGCCATTGAACATGTTGAATCCTCTGAGGACTTGTATCAACTTGTACAAGAACTTGGGGAGCACAGTGATGAAGAATCCATGGGGATTGTTGAAGAATCAGATGCTGAAGAGGGATAAAGATACAGTTAATCTTCAAGAGAATTACACCTTAATTCTTGAGAAATCGAGAGAGTATGCAAGGGTAGCGAAGGCAGTTATGAAGAAGATGAGGAAAGCAGAGGACTACAAGAGTCTCCTGATTAAATACAATGAAGCAAAGTGTGAGATTGAGACACTAAATGGTGAGCTATCAGAAGCTTACACAAAAGTGAGATTTCTTGAGCAAGAGGTAGTGCAAGCACATGCCAAGATAGAAAGGGTCTCCCCCAAGAAGCTGGAAGATGTTATTTCATCTCAAAAACATTTCTCAAATAAGTCCGGGTTGGGTTATATTAGAGGGAGTAGCTCATCGGCCAATGTCACCAAAGAAGTGAAATTTGTGAAGGCCAAAGAGACGGTTGTAGAAGAGTCTATTCCTGAGAAAGCTAAGATTGAGAAGAAGAAGAAGGTGGCTGATCAACGGGTAGTTAATAAGTCTCGTAATCAATCAGAAGCCAGATTTGAAGCTAGAGGAAGATCTCTTTCAAGATCACAACGGGGTCCTAGAATGAATTATGTTTGTCACCATTGCGGATTGGAAGGACATACCAGACCCAACTGCCATAAGCTGAAAGCGTTGAACAATGCAAGCGCTCCTTGGTCACGATGAAGAAGAAATGACAAGAGGTCTTGGGGTAGTGAGCAATTAAGAAGTCAAAACGGTGATCCTGGAATGATGAACGTAATGAAGATGATCGATGCCTTTACTAATTGCTTAGAATGTTTTACAAGAAAGTTTGAAAGTCCTAATTCTCGTATCTAATCCGTCAAGAATATCACCCCAAATGCACGTGACGTGTGGATGACGAAGAGTACTAATGCATAAGCATTACAACATGTCCATGCACTAATTCTTTCGATGTTTAGGGACATTTGCTCATGCATTGATATTAGTTTTAGCATTTTCTTTTACTTGTTTTGGTTTGTACCTGTTTTGTTGATCTTTCTTTTCTTGTTCTGTTTTGGGTGTGTTCGAAAATTCAAAAACCCATAAAATTTGAAAAATCTTAAAAAGTTTGATCGCTTATTTTGTGTATATCACATGTGAGTTTAGCTTAGTACCTTCGTACTAATGGCATAGTGCATTTACAATCGTGGCTTGTTATGTATGCACTTACTTCTATGTGGAAGAAATCTTGAAAACTATGTGTGACTGTTGTAAATAGATCTTCAAACTTGTCATGAATGATTGGTCAATAGTCTTGTTAGTCTTGATACTTGCATAGATTTGTGTCTATATCTCTTCCCACTTTATTTTTATGTTTTTGCAAAAAGAGCTCACCAAATGTAAATCTCCAAATGAAAAAAGATATTGAGCTGCAAAAGCCTGTCGCACATACTAGTATTTGACTAGGAAAAAGGGAAAGTGACTCGTTTAATGTATTTGTATGGTGTTCAAAAAGCCAAAGGCTAACACTCAATGTTGAAATATCATAAATTTCAAGCACCGATCTTAAAAAGAGATGTATTATCCAAAAATGGATCAATAGTTATGCTTTATGCAGAAGCCAAATGAAAAGCTTCTAAGTTATGTAATCATTCTCTTGTGGGAGGTCATATATACTCATTTCTATAATTGAGATAGTCCATTTGATTTCGTATCAATTGTGTATGACTCGATTGAATTGATTATTAAAGCTTCACTCTAGTCTAAGGACTATTCTACATTTGATACTCACACACAACACACAAGACATTGATTCAATTAATGCTTATCTTATTTGTGTGATTGTACATTTTCAAATATGATGTGTATACTCAAGTACTTGCTGATCAAACCCAAAAAGATTTTTAAGTGATTTATATGTTTTTGAAAATGATTTTATACTTTCGTGTATTTAAGTTTTGGTCAAAATGCATTTTTATGTTTTTCATCAAAATCTGGTTCAAGGGTTGTTTCGCGAGAAGCTCGCGACTTAGAGCTTTTCGCGAAAAGTGCTTAAGGGAAATAATCGTTTTGCAAATTTACTCAGAGACTCTTGCGACTGTCTCGCGAGTATTTCGCGACTAACAGCTTCTCGCGAAATGTTGTTTGGCAAAAACTGGATTTTCTTCAAATTTAGACAGAAAGTATCGCGACTGATTCGAGACTTAAAGCTTCTCGCAAAGGTGTTTGTGCTTCAATGGCCATTCTCGTGACTGTCTCGCGACTGTATCACTACTCTTTAACCCGCGAAAAACGTGTGTTTTCAGTTTTATATAGAAGATGTAACAGTTTTTCAAATCATTCTCATTTCCCTCGCTCAACATCTCTCGAACCATTTTCAACCCAAAATCTATTTTGCTCAAACCCCATCAATTTCAAGCATCTTTTCTGCATTTTCTTCTTCAAGGTATGTCTTCTAAAGCATTTTATTCAAGTTTTTCTTAGATTTTGCAGAAATTTAAGTTAGGGTTTTGTGAATTGGGAATTTTTCGAAAATAGGTTGGGTTTCTCAATCTTTGTCAATTTTTTCCAAAATTTTTGATTGAGTTGTGATTCATTTGCTGTGATTGTACTTTTGTTTGGGCCATTCTGGATGTTTTATCATGTATTAAGGCTAGATTTCGCTGTGTTCGTGCATTGTTCATACTTAGAGTACATTTGTGCATGCTAGGTGTTTGACAAAATGTCCAAGTGACATTTTTGTGCTAAATTGGATTCAAGTGAATTCCAATTTATGGGTTTACACTTATTTGACCTTGGCTATCTTGCTTTAGTCATGTTTGTGTGTTTCATGTTTGTGTGTTGCACACATTAGGCACACACCTAGGCACCCTTCATGCATATTGTGCTGCACCCTCATGCATCAACACATGCATCAGCACATGCACACAGACGCACACACATGCATAGTTACTTATTTTCATGCATTGTGTTTATATTTCCTTGTTTTATGTGATTAAGCATATTGTTTAGAGTTGATTATGCTCTGTTTTAAGTTTTATTTCATTTGTTTTGAACAAACATGTATCTAATCATGTTTTTGTGTTCTGTTTTGTGTTCTGTACTCGATTTGTTCTTTTCTTGGATATTTATGTGAGCAGATGTCTTCGTTTAAATCCTCAGTTGTGAAAGGTGGCAGCAACAAAGAGAAAGAGCCGATCATTGATGTTGATGACCATTCCCCTAGACCAAAGAGAGCTCGTTTCTTAACGGGAATGTATGATCCTAACTTGTTCAAGTCTTATGCTGCTTTTGAGAAGTATAAGAACCACTTTCGAGATGCTCCCTTAGTAGCTGAAAGGGCCGTTGTTCAGCCATCTCTTTTAGATACTAAAATTCCTATCTGGTTTGCCACAAAAAATTGGAATTTTCTTCTCTCTGATCTTGAAGATGCCTATGAAAACATGGTGAAAGAGTTTTATACCAATGCTATTGTAGAGGGAGAAGAGATCAAGTGCTGGGTTAGAGGAAAGCGGTTCTCGGTTACTCATGTGTACTTGTTTGATATTCTACACATAAACCGGCCAATACTTCCTATACCACCCGTATATCATGAACTAGTTCCGGATGAGGACATACTTCAGGAAGAATTAGGAGCTGATTTGGAATTTTCTTCTAGTGGAAAGTCAATCAATGTGGCTTCACTTTCTTTGGAATTAAGGCTTATGTCAACGATCATGTGTAGCAATCTCTACCCATTGTCAAGCACCGGCTACATCAACCTTGGCCGAGTACTATTTCTACATGATCTGGTCTCTAATGTGGAAATTGACGTATGCTCTCACATCTTTCACATTCTGGCAAAGACGATTGACCGAACTACCTCAAGGAATTGTATTCCGTTTTGTCGTCTCATCTCTCAGATTTTGAAGCTCAAAGGTGTGCATTCCTTTGTAGATGAGCGCCCTCACCCAAGGCCAAGCCCAATTAACATTCATACTCTTCAAGCAAGTATGAGTCACACCAAGAAGAATGTCAAGCAAGAAAATTATGCAACTCAGGGAACCTCAAGCTCTACCCCCCATTCCTATGATGAAAAGTTTGACAACATCATGATTGCACTTCAAGAGATTAGTACCAAGATATCCGAACTAGCTACTATTATGCACTCCCAACACATCCGTTTTGATAGGAAGTTCACATCTCTTGAAACTCAAATAGATGAAATTCAAAGGAAGCCAGAAGAAAATGAAAACTAGCTATTCCATGACAAAAAGGGGGAGATGGTGTTATTGACAGGGGGGAGATGATATCATTGATAGGGGGAGTGTAGTGATAGGAGGAGGAGAAGCTAGAAGTTTACTACTGGTTCAACTACTTTTATGTTTAGTTTTTATAACTAATTGGTTTATGTTTTTACTGCTTTTGTATAAAGCTTAAATACTCTGTTTTTAATTTCAGTTTAATTTCAGTAATTTGTGATTATTTCTATGCTTTGTAGCATATTTGTTTGTACTTTTAAGATGTTGCTAATATGTCTTAAATACCTCACTCCTGTGCCTTTGTAGGATTTTTCTTAGATACAAATACTTTGTGTATTTTGCATTGGTTTAGTGTGGGACATACAATTGATCCTTTGGATTGTTCTTAATTGCATTGCATATCCGAATGAGTATTTACTTGCTAAATGTTCATTGTATTCATTCTTTAATGAGTATTTTTGTTTGATCAAGATATGCTTACATGCTTTATAATGCTTACATACTTGATCGCATTTTACTTGTTTATGTTCGTACCTTGTATTCAACTTATCATAAGCTAAATGAGAGTTTTGTTTGTGTACAAGTGTTTCAAGTTACAGGTACATACGAGCAAGTGCTTCACAGGTTCTAGAATTAGGTGTGAGTAAGTTTCTCCATTGTTTCCAAACTCACGTTTAAGTCTAGAGTCTGTTATAGGGTATTTTGTCACGGAATAGCCAAATGAGGAGATTGTAAAGTTATTATTTACAACTATGTATTTTTGTTGGCTTTTATTCCGTGTCAAATTTGATTGTAATTTTATTCAATCTTTTGTACCCTGTATTTATTGTGGGATTTGATTGTAAGGGTTGTGTGTTAGAGAGAGAGAATGTGAAGACTCAAGCAATTGAAGAATGAAGTGTTTTCGCGGGTAGCTCGCGACTTAGCATCCATCAAAGTAACTCATGTGCCATGCACATGCTGGAATACGAAGAGTCAGGTCAGATGGAGATAGCTGTGTCTCGCGAGTATCTCATGGAAAGGCCTGTATTTTGCGGGTAAGGCCTTTCCGCGAAACACTCACGAGGCATTCTGTTCTGCCAGCCTGTCCATTCTGATACACACTTTCTGTGCCTACACTATTTATACCCACATTACCCACAAGTGTTGAGGAGTGCTTTAGAGAGAAAACCCTAGTCAAACACATTGAGAATTAGAAATTGTCATATCCACAATTCTCTATACACTTGCTTGTGGTATTTTCTCAACTCCTACCTCTCAATTTCCATACTATTGAGAGGTTGATAGCCCAAACACTTATCATACCCTTTGAGAATGTCAAGTGACGTTTTGGTACTGTTGGGAAGTATTGGAAGAAGCCAAGGATGGCAAATGCAACATGGAGCTTGTTGCGGGATCCGGAGAGCTAGACAAGACACGGTTCCGAGAAGCCTTGTTGGAGTAGGAGCTTGAAGAGCTTAGGTACATCGGGTAGATTAGGTTTGGAAGGTCTCTTGCAAACCCATATATCCCAACTGATTATCTAGTGAATTGATTTCCGCTTGGAGGGCGGCGGAGAGGTTTTTTGCCGAGTTCTTCGATTTCCTCTTCGATAACACATCGATGTATTATCTTGTGTTTGCATCCTTCTTCCCTACTCTTTTACATTCCATTATACTGCTGTGTTGCTTAGTTTATGGATTAGAGTAGCTTGTTTATTTATCCGCTCGTATTTACACTATTCCGCACTTAGTATTAAGTTAGTGTAAAACCTATAGAGCCGTAATTTTAATTTTGGGGTCTAAACACCTCTTGTGTTTTCAACACATTTTCGAGCTTTCACATACATCCAACAAGATTAAATCTACTGCATAAATTAAATCTAATTTCTCTATTTTGTGCTAGGAATTAGTCTTTTCTCTAGGATTTGAAATTCAATGCACGTTCTTTTGACTTCCCTCATCTATCTAGAACATTCAACTTAGACCAAATCAAACCACCTCATAGTTATGTTCATCACTCTTAGTTAAATATGACTACTATAATATTTGCATGAATAAGCATTCTTTAACGATTTAGTTGACCAAGCTACAGACTGTAAGCATTTAACCAAAAATTTTTTTTTTTTTTTTTTTTTATTTTGACATTTCACTCCTCACACCAAAATTGTGTTACCACTACGTTTATCCTACTGCTATCAATATCCATTTGAATTACCTTTCTTATACAATAATCAATAATAACAACAACCAAACTTTAATCCCAAATTTTGGGATCAAGTATGGATCCTCAAATAAACTAGTCATAGTTGACTACATGTATTATTTTTCGCCATTCTATTATATCCAAAATCACTCTCTCTATTACCTCCCTAATTCTCCTTTCTTTTTTTTTCTTTTTTTTTTTTTAATTACTTCTCCTAACGATTAAGAGAACCACCTTTTTAAACTAGCTTTATATGTAATTTTCTTTCATTTTAATAAAGATTTTATATCAATTTAGCTCCAAAAAAAAAAAAAAAAAAAAAAAAAAAAAAAAAAAACAAAACAAAACAAAAAAGCCTACAAGAAAACCAATGCCTAATTGGCCACCAAATTTCAGTACTATGAGCTCTCAATTCTAGCCCTAATTTCCTACCTTGTATATAAATATAATCCTCATTTATAGTGAGCGTTTGGATTGCAATTATTCTCACGACACGTTTTCAGTTTCACGTTTTGGACCTTTTATTTTATTTTATTTTATTTTTTCAGGCGTGAGAGGGAGCAAAGCGGAACTGTGTGGCTACTGTGCGGCTACTGTTCACATGAACAGTAGCCGCAGTTGTTGACTTTTGTACATGAATAGTGCATTTGTGCACTGTTCACGGACCCACAAATTTTATTTTTTATCAACTTTTTCATTAAAAATTGGTCCCACGGTACTATTCACACATTTAAAAATTATTTTGCTACAGTGTTTTCAGTTTTCAGTTTTCAGTTTCAGCAACAATAAGTTCAATTCAAACGGACCCATAATCTCACCCAGCATTATGCAATGTTGCACCAAACAACATACAGCAATATCCAAAAAATTCACTATCGTCACATCTATTGCTCCAAATCCAAGGGAGTAAGTTTGATACCACAACTAATTTCACAACTTTACCACAATTTTTGTCACACGGCAACTCGTGATTGGTGGAATCATGAATCCACATGAACCTACCATTTTATATCTACCACTTACAACTTGTCTATGCAAATGGGCAAGTTGCGACAAAAATAGTGAAAATTGTTGTGACACCAGACAACTCGCCACTTACTCAATCGAGGACTTCCAAACACAATATTGGACTTTAAAGTAATAATAAATTTGACATCTTTTAACCTCCTGATTCAAACACTCTCAAATTAATAAATGAAATAATAAAAGAAGATAAATACAAAGGGCACAATTTTTATTTTTTTTATTTTTTTTTACAACTTGTTAATTTAATAACTTATAATTACTAATTAGAGCAACATTATTTTCTCATGAACCAACAAACACCTTTACTACTATGCATCACCTACAACCAACTATACAATATCACAATCAGTTAGTGAAAAAATAAATTCTGAAATTTTTGGAATAATAAAAAAAACAAAAAAAAACAAAAATTCTAGAAATTTTATATATTTGTTTAAAACCAAAATTTTTTTTTCTCACATATATGATAGAATTTCACATTTAATTCATAATAACATTTGATTTAAAACAACAAAAAGATAAGATAAATGAATCAAACGATAAATAGAAAAGTGAAAGTGTGGAGCCCACTAAAATACCAATATGGGACCCACCTAAGAAAACTGTCCAAAATAAACACAACAAAAAGATAAGAGAAATGAATCAAACGATATAACGTTGTACCTGGCGATTGGGGGTTGTCGGATCATGGCGAGACCAAAAGAGAGAGAGGAGATTGGTGTACGGGCAAACTTTCGGATCGAACTGGACCCGTACCGCCTCCACGTGGTTCGTGGTTCCGGTGCACACCAGCTTGTAATTCGGATCCGGCACGTGACCCTGAGAATACCCAACCTCAGTCTTCACCACTCCAGCCACTCGCTGAAACGCAAGCTCCACGCCCCAGAAACACCCAGCTCCGAATTGAGCAAACTCGTGACCCGGGTCGTTCGGGGTATCCGTATCCGGGTCCAGAGCTGGGCTTTTGTTGCTGTTGTCAGCTGTGGCAGCCATTTTCTTCACAAAAAAAAAAAAAAAAACCTGTTTATCTTTTTTTTTTTTTTGAAGAGAAAACTGTTTATCTTTTGGTTTGACAAAAGTGAGAGGTGTTAATTTATAGAGTGTGTACAATTTAAGTGGCAGAGACTGTATCTAGCTTTGGAACTGGTCAGGTACAAACAACTTTTGTGGGCCACATAAGGAATGAGGATTTTATTTTTTTGGTTAGTACAAATAAAAAATATATGCTGATTTAACGAATGAGGCTTTTTTTTACTATCCAAAGCTTTTTTTTTTTTTTTTTTTTCTCTTCTTTTTTTAAGGAACAAGATAATGCGTTAAAAATTTAAGAAATACGGCAAAATCAACTTAGGGTACAGGAAAAAATTGGATGGAACATCTTTCATCCAAACTAAAAAACCTAGCACATTAATCTAAATAATGAGTTACTTTATTACATTCTCTCTCAACATGAGAGTAATGCAATTAAGTAAAAAAATTATTTATATATATATATATATATATGTATGTATTAATTTTTTTATGGGATATGTAGAGCCACCTTTTGGTGGCCCAAGCCCAACGAGTAAGGGGCTGAAGGTTAGTGAGCCTAATACAATGAATTTGTAGAGAGTGTGTTAAAGAGTTGGGCCCTAGTCAGTATTACAACAGCTATGATGGGTTTGTAAGACAATTATGCAGGAAAAGTGCATATAAGGTTTAGTTTTACGTGTTGTCCGAGAAGGCCAATGTTTTTAGACCAAAGGAACTAATTACAAGTGCTGTTTTAGCTGATACAGTACTCTTTCTCTGCTTTTTCTCCCCCCTTTACCCATGGAGGGTCTTTCACATTATATAGGTCCCTTTTGGTGATCCTAGCTCTACACCTGTTAGTCATCCAGACCTCCACTTGAGTACCTGTCCTATCAGACACCCCTTTTGGCCTTTTGTGAGTTGCAGTGGTCAAAGAAATACTGTTCAGAGGTCTTCTCCACATAAATGCGGCCAGAAAAGCAACTACAGTGCATTTAATGCGGAGGTAACAGCCTTTCCTTTAGATATTTTTGTGTCTCCTTTCTTTCTAGTGGGTTTATGTAGCATGCTTCTGACACCAGTGCTCCCCATGAAGTCATTCTTGTTGCTAGTATATGTAAAGGAGCAGTTTTCATCTGGTCCGAGGAACCATTTCTCCTCAGACCATCCTATTTCCCTTTCTTATTTATGAGGCGCTGAGCTAGAATGACCTTCTAGCCATTTGTCTCTCCTCGGACTCCACGACGATGTCGGGTAGGGCCCAAGGCCCAGTGTACCATCTTTAAGCCTTGTCCCTACAATAACCTCTCAAAATCCCGGTTTTTCCTTCTCATCCGAGGAGAAAATGTGGGGTTTTGATTTTTTATAAGACAAGAACATTTATTTCCTTGGTTCACATGTGTGGAGTCTCCGTTTTGCGCGTTTCATGATTGTTACTGACATTTCATGTTTCACAAGGCATCATTAATTACTCTAGGTGGCTTGATGTTCCCTGCATCTAATGGTGAAGCGTCCATCCAACGGATGACATTTTTCCTTGGATTTTGAGTGGGGTAACTCCCTTTAAGTTCGTCTTTTATAAAAAGCCTTGAAGGAAACTGAACCGTTTTCCTTCATTTCACAAACTTTCAAGTTTTCCAGATATTTCAAACGTTCAAAACCCCTCAAGCTTCCGAAATCGTTAAGCTTTCCACACTGTTCCTATAAGAAATCTTTGAGAATTTCTCTAAAGTCTTCAAGGACCATCGTATACTTTAGTTCTCGTAAGTTTTGATCTCTTTAAACCTTTCTTTTTCTCCTTGGCCAATCTCCTCGGCCTTCCAATTCTTATTTGCCCACTTATCAATTTCAGTTGTTCTCCTTTAACTTGTTGAGATGGGTAGGTTTAGGCATTTAGTAAGCTCCCCTGCCAAAATAGAGGCCTTTAAGGAGAGATACCATAGACCGCAGGAAGTTGCACTGCGATACTGCTCCCAAAGCAAATAGTAACTGATCGAGAAGAGGGGGAAGTCATAATCCCTATGATAGTTTTCATAGAGGGATGAATGACTCTCCTTATGGGTAGGATAACAAGAGACTATCTCCTCAATTATAGGATATGCCCTCATCAGTGTGCACCTAACCTTTTTAGGGTCTTAGGGAGTGTGGATGCTCTGAACAAGCATTTGGGCTTAAGGCTCACCTGGCACGATGTGGTCCACACGTACGAGTGCCACAAACAAAAAGGGGTGAGATTTTACTTTAAATCTCGATCTGATGTTGTTAGGCTCATCTCATGTCTCCCAAAATCTAATAAGGGGATGAAGGACGACTTCCTGATTACTTTGGGGGCGTGGCATGATGGACTTCATTGCCTGGTCCAAGAGGGAGTGTCAGGTGGGATGCCTCAGAATTAGGATTCCTAACAATAGATTTAGGCTTTTTAACTCCGACTCTGTTTTGCTTCTTGTTGTCTTACTTTTTCTTGTTGATGAATTTCAAATATATATTTTTTTAAACCGTGCTTTGTTCTTCGTTTGTGTTCATAGATAAGAGGCACGTAGCTCCTAGGCTTAGCCTAACAAATGTCAAAGTCCTCAATACCTGTTGAGATCCGAGATATTTGTAAGTGAAGATAGGCAGCTGCGAGCTGTCCACCTGATCTCGAATTTTCAACTCATCTCGGAGATATTTCAAGAGGTCGGCCGCGCCATAAGAACTAGTGACCCACGGATAGCTTAGATTGATGTATCTTGGCCAAGTTTTTTAGTCCCATACAATCTTCCATCAATAGCATACCCATTCCAACATAACGTTCTTCTGGTCGTCCAACCAGTTCAACAAGTTCCCTTAGAAGCAACAACGGCCGGAGAAGGGATTGCATCTTCGAATTCCTCGCTTGAAGAAGAAATTGATAAGTTTCAATTCGAAGAGGAGGAGACACAGGGGATACAAGTAATCCCGATCTCGAATGTTAAGGACAAGCCAGATAAACATTCCAGCATTCATGCCCCCGCTTTGGTAATTACCAATCCAGACAACACTTCTAAAGAAGAAGAGGACGAAATGGGTCTAAATAAAGGTGGCAAAAGTCTGCGGGAACTTATGGCTGTAAGGAACAAAAATTCAACCTCAAAAGATGCCAGTAAGCTCCAAGTTCCAGCTAATCCTCCACCTCCCCTCCTCTCCTAGTGACCTCGACCGGACTATTCCCCAATCTGGATTTAAAGAAAAAAAGGAAAGTGCCTAAGGTGTACGAAGTAGAGGAGGGCGAGATGATCCTTCAGAAGGGGACCAAGCAGCCCAAACATGCAAAAAACAAACGGGCTTCCTCCGTGGAGAGCCGGGAGGATTCTCAAGGCGCCGATGTGCGCCGACCACCACGAACATGGTCCCCCAAACTGGAAGTGGACGGTGCCCCTATTTCCTAGGATGCCTCGGTTCAGAGCTTCCAATGGGGGCATGCGGGCTTCATTTCTGAAGCCCTTGAGCAACCATTTCTCTTGCCGAGAGATATGGAGGCTTATAGGCGCTTCAGGCAATAGGAGCCTTTCTTGTCCTTAAAGAGGGACTTCGCTATGGTAAGTGCTTCAGCATTTATTTTTATTCTTAGTTACTTTGTTTATCATCACCATTCCTTCATTTTCTTTCCCCTTTTTTTTTATTTTTTTATTTTTTATTTTTTTATTTTTTATTTTTTTATGTGGAATCCTTTTGCTATCTCTAAACAGGTGTTTGTGGCTGAGGAGTGGGTTAAGGATAAGAGCAACCAAGCCCAAGCAGATTCTTACTCCCATGACGAGACCGAGAAAGTCCTAGGGGCACTTAAGGAGGAGCACATTGAATTAACCAACAAGCTCACCGTCTCTGAGAGGTAGCGCATGAGCGTTATGGCTAGCTTAAAGAGCGCTGAAACCCAAGTCGAGGATCAGCGCAAGAAGCTCCATATGACGGAAAT
The DNA here is from genome assembly GCA_023621385.1 of Quercus gilva. NCBI lineage: Eukaryota > Viridiplantae > Streptophyta > Magnoliopsida > Fagales > Fagaceae > Quercus > Quercus gilva. The sequence goes on along the minus strand of CM042482.1, from coordinate 6,652,664 downwards.
TGAGCTGGCCACAGAAAAACAGCTAGTTTTGGACTTGAAAGCTAAGCTGACGAAGGCTAGGGAAGCAGCCCAGCTGGCCAAAGAAGCTCTTGAGGCTGAAAAGCAAGCCTCCTACAAGCTCGGCATGGAGGAAACGCAGGCAAGGCTTATTGAGGAGCTTTTTGAGGTTTGCAGGGACTATTGTGCCATGTCATGGGACAAGGCCCTTGATACTGCGGGCGTCCCTGCAAACTGAACATGGAGGTAGCCTGAAAGCATTTACTACCATCCGGACATCCGTGCTGCCCCAGGTGCCTTCACTTCTACTGCTGACCTTGCTCAAGAGACCTCAAATCAGCCCTTGGCTATCCAAGCTTTTGATTAAGGCCAAGGAGACGAAGACACTGCCAAGGCCAAAGAAGGTGAAGCCAAAAGGAAAGAAGCGGAGTCTAAAGATGAAGAGGCTGATCCCAAGGCTAAGGATGGTGCCTCCTCTCAGCCAAGCCAGAGTGAAAACCCTCCTGCTCCAGAAACAAAAGCTTGACCCCTAGGATCTTTTGGTAGTATATCATTTTTCATTTTTTTTTTTTTGGCATTTTGCCTCGGAACATAATGTTTTACCTTTTTCTGATTAATGAATGGACCTTTCTTTCCATTTCTTATGTTCTTACTCCATATGTCTTTAATTTAAATGCTGTTATACATGAATTTGCTTTGCTGCCAACTTAATACTTATAAAAATTAACAAGAACATCTTACTAGTGTGAATAATTTGACTGAGTGATAACGATGAAAGGGTTCACTCCACATTGGTGCTATGAGTTACTCTCCCTGTAATGAGGGCTAAATCTAATAACAATCAGTAACAAACTTACACTCGGCCAAGTAATCAAAGCATCTAACTTACTCCGAACTATCAATCTGAGGAGCTGGTAATTGTTAAAGATATGTTTTGACACTTAGAGAGAAACAAATGGGCGCTGTGGAATGTTAGCTTTCCCTAAGTGTGTGGTCCGAAGAGACATACACAACTGAGGTTCTGTTTAAACACTTACAAAAATTTGTAACTTAGTGTTAACCTTCCCATATCATCTGGTTCGAGAACTACAGGCATGACTGAGTTTTGATTTAAACACTTATAAAAACTTGTAACTTAGTGTTAACCTTCCCACATTATTTGGTCCGAGGACTACAGGCATGATTCAGTTTTGGTTTAAACACTTATAAAAACTTGTAACTTAGTGTTAACCTTCCTATGTCATTTGGTCCGAGGACTATAGGCATAACTGAGTTTTGGTTTAAACACTTATAAAAACTTGTAACTTAATGTTAATCTTCCTACATCATTTGATCTGAGGACTACAAGTATGACTGAGTTTTGGTTTAAACACTTATAAAAACTTGTAACTTAGTATTAACGTTTCGACATCATTTGGTCCGAGGACTACAAGCATGACTGAGTTTTGGTTAAACACTAATAAAAACTTGTAACTTAGTGTTAACATTCCCACATCATCTAGTCTGAGGACTATAGGCATGACTGAGTTTTGGTTTAAACACTTATAAAAACTTATAACTTAGTGTTAACCTTCCCACATCATTTGGCCCGAGGACTATAAGTATGACTGAGTTTGGTTTAAACACTTATAAAAACTTGTAACTTAGTGTTAACCTTCTCACATCATCTGGTCCGAGGATTACAGGCACGACTGAGTTTTGGTTTAAACACTTATAAAAGAAGGAAAACTGGAAATGTACTGCCCTTACACAACAAATGAACATTTTTGACAAATGAAACTTTCATTAACTAGTAATAATACATTTTCAGGTTGTTTACATTCCATGGATGTGGTATTACATGTTCGTCTAAATCTTCCAGAAAATATGCACCCACACCAGCCATCGAGGTGATGTGTTATAGTCCCTCCCAATTAGGCCCTAACTTCCCACATGCTGGATTTTTTGTAGTACCTATGACCTTTCTCAACACCAGATCACCAAGTGCCAATGGTTTCAACTTCATGTTAGCGTCATAAGCCTGCTTAAACTTGTGCTGGTAGTACGCCAATTGTACCATTGCATTTTCCCTTCTTTCCTCGATTAGGTCTAAGCTTTTTTCCAACGGCTCGTTGTTAGTGGTCAGATTGAATAAGCTGGTCCTTAATGTTGGGAAACCAGTCTTCAAAGGGATAATGGCTTCGGTCCCATACATAATTGAAAAGGGGGTCTCTCCCGTTGACCTGCAAGGCGTGGTCCAATACGTCTACAAGACGTGTGGTAGCTCATCCACCCATTTTCTCTTCGCGTCATCTAACCTCTTCTTGAGCCCATTTATGATGGTTTTGTTAACAGCCTCAGTTTGCCGATTTCCCTGGGGATAGGCCGAGGTAGAATACCTATTTGTGATTCTCAGGTCACAACAATACCTCCTGAAGAATTTGCTATCGAATTAGAGGTCGTTGTTTGAGATGACAGTGCGAGGGCCCCGAATTGCGTGACAATATTCTTCTATACGAACTTCTTGGCATTCACGTCCCTAATGTTTGCTAGAGGCTCGGCCTCGACCCACGTAGTAAAATAATTTGTGTCGACCAGCAGGTATCTCTTGTTTTCAGTTGCCTTAGGGAAAGGGCTCACAATGTCTAATCCCCATTGAGCAAAGGGCCAAGGACTGGACACTGGATTAAAGACTCCCGCTGGCTGGTATATGTGGGGTGCGAATCTTTAGCATTAGTCACACTTCTTTACGTATTCTTGTGCTTCTTTTTGCATACCGGACCACTAATAGCCTTGCGTGATGGCTCTGTGCGCCAAAAATCTATCTCCGGTGTGGCTCCCGTAAATCCCTTCATACAACTCCTCTAGGAGCAACTCTGTTGTCTCGGGGTGCATGCGTAGCAGGTACGGCCTAGAAAAGGAACGCTTATACAACTTCTGATCCTCAGACAGCCAGAATCGAGGAGCCTTTCTACGTATTTTGTTTGCTTCTAATTTTTCCTTGGGAAGGGTGTCTTCCTTTAGGAATAGTGCTATGGGATCCATCCAACTAGGTCCCACCTTGACTTGATGAACATGAATCGCCGCTCTGTTCATCCCGGTGGGCTTGAATAGGTCCTCCACGAGGATAACCCAAGGTAAGCTCTGCACCGAGGATGTCGCGAGTGTGGCTAAGGAGTCGACATGGATGTTTTCGCTTCTAGGGATGTGCAACAGGCTGAAAGACTCGAATTTTGATCGTAAGCGCCTAACTTAGCCCAGGTACTCCTGCATTCTGTCACCCCTTGTCTCAAACTCTCCTTTGACTTGGCCAACGACTAATCTCAAGTCGGAGAACACCTTTACTGTCTTTCCGCTCATTTTCTGAACCATGGTCAATCCCTCTAGCAAAGCCTCATATTCGGCTTCTTTGTTGGTGGCCGAGAACCCCAATCTAAGTGATTTCTCAATAATAATCCCTTTGGGGGACATTAACACTAACCCCATTCCGAACCTCTTTTGGTTTGCCGCGCCATCAACGTGCATTTTCCATGATCGGGGGCCTTGTTGGGTGATCATGCCAATTGATTTTCCATCCATATGCTGTACTTTCGCTTCTTCTTCTAATGGGGATTCGGCAAACTCGGCCACTAGATCCGCCAGGACCTGGCCCTTGATGGAAGTATGGGGCATGTATTTGATGTCGAAAGCCACCAGGATTGTGGCCCATTTAGTGATCTTCCCCGTATAATCGGCGCTTCGGAATAGGGTCCTAAGTGGAAATTGAGTTAGGACGATGACAGTGTGTGCCTAAAAGTAGTAGGAGAGTTTACGTGTGGCGTGTACTACTATCAAGATACTTTCTCTAATGGCAGATAACGGATCTCGGCCTAATGTAGTGACCTGCTCATATAATAAACAAGCCTTTGCGTGTTGTTGTCAACACGTATCAGGACCAAGCTTATAGCATGAGTTGCCATAGCGATGTAAGCGAACAGGACTTCGTCAACCTTAGGGCTGGACATGATAGGGGGCCTAAAGAGATAATCTTTAAGTTGTTAGAAGGCCGAGGCACACTTCTCGGTCCATTCGAATCCCTTCCATTTGTTCATTAGTAGGAAGAACGGTTAGCACCTATCCGTTGACCAATAGATGAACCGGTTCAGGGCAGCAGTCATTCCTGTCAGCTTCTGGACTTCCTTGGGGTTTCGAGGTGGCTGTAGGCTGTTGATAGCTTTAATATGGTCAGGATTAACTTCGTTTCCCTCCTGGGTTACCATGTAGTCTAGAAATTTGTCTGATCCTATGCCAAAGGAGCATTTGGAGGCATTGAGGCACAATTTGTGTTTCCTCAAGATATCGAAGATGTCTCTGAGGTCCCCTAAGTGCTCGAACACCACCTTACTTTTCACCACCATATCATCTATATAAACTTCAATGGTTTTGCCTAACTACGGCTCAAACATCCTGGTCATTATCCTTTGATAGGTTGACCTTGCATTCTTTAAATCTAACGGCATTACCTTGTAGTGGTAGTTTTTGGTGAGGGTGATGAAGGCGATTTTTTCCTGATCTTCCAGGGCAAGTGGTATTTAGTGGTACCACTGAAAGGCGTCTAGGAAGCTCATCTGTGGGTGGCCCACGGTTGCATCTACCAACTGGTCTATTTTAGGCATAAAGAAAGGGTCTTTCGAGCAAACCCTATTCAGGTCTGTAAAGTCTACGCATACTCGCCATTTCCCACTCTTCTTCTTCACCACCATGGTATTAGCCAACCACTCAGGGTAAAATACTTCATCGATGGCCCCTGCCTGCTTCAATTTCTTCACCTATTCTCTGACAGCATCAGAGTGGTTCCTGGAATAACGCCGAGGAGGTTGTTTCTTAGGGACAACTGACGAATTGAAATTCAAATGATGGCAGATGAAGTTCGGGTCTACTTCGAGGCTTCATAAGTAGTCCACACGAAGAAATCAACATTCCACCTGAGGAACTCTACTAGCTCTTCCCTCTCTAGAAGAGGTAGCTGAGCCCAAATCTGGAAGAATTTTTCCGGATTGTCACCGATGACAACCTTCACTAAATTCTTGCACTTTGCCTCCTCGGCTGACTCGTCAGCAGACGACCTCGTGCCTATTAACTGCTATAAGCCTTCTTTAGTACGGGCCAAGGACTCGGTTTCGGACTAGTGGCGGATGGCGGCCACCAAGCATTGCCTAGCCATGGATTGGCTCCCTATAATCTCTTCAATTTGTCCCCTCGACGGGTATTTCACTTTTTGGTGGAGGGTAGAGGAGACAGCCCCCAGAGTATGAAGCTAAGGCCTTCTGACAATGGCTGTATATGGAGAGTACGCGTCCACCACAATGAAATCCACCTCTACCACTTATGAGCCAATCTGTATGGGCAGCCTAATCTGTCCTTTTGGGATGATGACCTTCCCATCAAAACTCACTAGGGGCGAGTTATAGGGTGTTAAGTCTTCAAACTTCAAGTTTAGCGCCAGGTGCATGTTATGGTACATTATCTCAGCACCACTGCCTTGATCTACCATCACCCTTTTCATAACACCCCAATTTAATTGCATATTTAATTTTATGGGTTTATATGCATGTTATTATCTTAATTACTTTTAAGTGCATGAAGCTTTGATTTTGTAAAGATTATAAATAATTGAAATGGCTAGTGGTATTATGAATATATACTTAGTATGATGCATAGTTGGTATTTTAATTAGGCATATGATGCATGAGATGTGATAGTGAAAATTCCACCCACGTGCAACCAATGAGAATTCCATACAAGTAATACTAAAGCATCATGCACGTGGTCAAACCAAAAGGGCCAAGACTTGGCTGGCCTTGCAATCACCAAGAGCCACTTCAATTCTTCCTTGACTTTTCTTAAGGCACTAGAATATCCAAGAAGCAATCTCCCCCTCTATTTTCCATGGGTACACACACACAAATTAGAAAAGTCACCACACTTTGCCCTCTTTTCTCTTAAGGAAAGAGCTAGGAAGCTCTTTTAAGCCTTTCCCTCAAACACACGTACCTCCCACCCCAAAAGTCCACTCTTCTTATCTTCTTTGGCTACCCCAGAAGTCCAACAGCTCCTTTTCTTCTTTCTCTCTTCCTCTTTCCTTGTTCTTGTTTCTTTCTTCTTCCTTTCTTACACGGCAGCCCCATCTCACAATAGCTCTCATTTTCTTTCACCAAAAATCATAGCTATCTCTCTCTAAGAAGGAAAAGTTTAGCTTCAGTTGTGGGTAAGTATATATGTTTATTTTCAGTTTGGGTATTGTGAAATGTCCTCCCCCCAAGATCGAGGGTTTTACATGGAGTCACCACTTATTTAATTTAAAATAGAAAATAAGAAAACCTTTAATAAAAATAAAAAATACTTCTATTGTATTAATGTATATGATAATTTACATCAATCTTGTAACAAAAATTTACAATGTTTTTTGTCCTAGATACAATCTAAGAAAAGTAAATTACATTGTTTTATTACCCAGTTACATTCTAAAAAATGTAAAATTACATGTGCAAAAGCATAGTCTAGAATCCTTGATCTTGGTTCGGAGGCTAATTTACGAGATGGGAAGGGATTAAACACCCATCTCGCCTGGTAAAACCGATCTCCTAGGTTAAGGTGGCCAATGTCATGTCATATCAAACAAATACAAACAATATGTCATATAATCATGCTAATATGTAGGAATTGTAAACAAATATGTGTTAGGGGAATTAGACATAAAAAGACACAAAAAGTGAAACTTGTTAAATAACAATTTTAATGTAAAGAAAACATTAAAGAAATGGCATGTTCATTCAAGAAATCAATGTAAGCAAAGAATTCCTAGCCTAGACATGTTCATCTAAGCATGTGAAGAAAAAACAAAGTTGTCATGTTATTTGTCATCAACATAATTGCAAAGAGAAACAAATAAAAATAAAACATTTGAGCATATTTGATCATCTAAGCAATTATGAAAAGATGTAAAGGAAAATCCCTAGACATGTTTATCTAAAGAAAATCAAAATACTTAGACATGTTCGTTCAAGCATTTTTTAAAAAAAGTAAAACAATTACCTAGACATGTTCATCTAAGTATTGAAGAGAAAGTTGTGTTTTAGCCTAGAAGTGCTCATCTAAACATTCAAGAGAAAAATTGTGTATTAGCCTAGAAGTGTTCATCTAAGCATGTAAAAGGAATATCAATGAGACATATAGGCATGTTCATCCAAGCATATCATAAAAAAAAAAAAACAAATAATGACATGTTAAACATTTATCCAAGCATGTGTAGAAAGTTAAGAACATAATTAACTACTTACCAGCATAGAATATAAATTAAAAGGGGGAAGTGATCACTTAAAGGGCTAGGAAGAAAGCAAGGAAGTGCTAAATTACAACTAAAGTAGGAACAATGGTTGCACAACAACGTTTCTTTTCTACTTTCTCACTAGCTCTCTAGAGGGAATTCGGGGTTCTAGAAAATGGAAGAGGTCTTCTCTATTTATAGGGGAAGGGATGGCATAGTTTTAAAGCTAAGCTATTAGCTTTCTTCTGAAGCTAAGGGGGAGATAACCTATTTAAATGAGCTGGAACGGATTTGGTGTTGATCTCCATTTGAATTTTGAAATGATGCTGCACCTGTTTCGTATTTTGGCTCTAACTTTCCGTTAAAAATTCCAATTGATTCAAGATGGGTGTTTTTTAAAAGAAAATTCAATTATCTACAACTTTTTCAGAAATAGAGAAAGCCAAATTTCAACGTTATCTAGGCCAAAAATGTGTTTCAAATTGCTGCTGAAACTAGCAACGTTTATTGAGCATTTTTGAAAATTTTCACAAGATGTATATGTTTCTTATCCTATTTATTTTTCAAAAAAAAAAACTTTTCTTCTGAAGCTAAAGGAAGGGATAAGCCTATTAGGTAAGCTTGAACAAATTTGAGTTTGATCCCCATTTAAAATTTTGAAAGATGAGTGAAGATGATGCTAAATTTGTGTTATCTTCTGCACCTGTTTTGTATTTTGGCCATAACTTTCTGCTAAAAATTCCAATTGATTCGGGATTGATGTTTTCTGGAAGGAAATTTAATTCTCTATAACTTTTATAGAAATAGAGAAAATCAAATTTCGATGTTTTCCGGGCCAAAAATGCGATTCAATTTGCTGCTGAAGACAATGACGTTTTTTTGAGCATTTTTTTTTTTTTTGAATTTTTCATGGATCATATCTCCAAATTTTTTTTTTTTAAAGAGTAGATAAGATGTTGTAAAAAAAAATTTTATTATTTCTTTTTAAAAAAATGAAATAAAATGAAATCCAATAAAAAATTACACTTAATTCCTTTTAAATTAATTCTTGTGAGAACCAATCAAAATTAAGTGTTTAAAATAGGACGTGATCGGGCCCATTGTGTAGATGAGCCATGATCATTGAAAATTGTTTGTATGATAACTTTTAATTAGGTGGTCCGTTCAAAACCCATGACATACCATTATGATCGTTAGAGCATCAAGATTTGTTTTGTATCACAAATTTAAAGATCTAGCAGTTGGTTAAATCCAAGTTGTAAAATAGGGTGTCTATAGGTATTTTAATGGTGTGATGATTTGCTTGAGTTTCAGTTTTGTATCCTCTGTTCTGATTTTAGAAGCTGAACTTGTGATTCTATTTTAGTACTTTGAAAGTTTGATAGTGTTATGGTCTATCGGATGCTTATTAGGGTCTTTTAATATGTATTGTATAGGTATAAAAATACTCAAATGAAATGAAGGCTAATTGCTATTTTTTGATGATTTTAGTAAGAACATGTGCTGAAGCTGTCACTGTGACAGATTTGATGTTTACAACAAGAAAATTCTGTATTAAATCATATTTTGTGAATTAGGATGCTAGGAATAGTTTTTATGAATCCTAAGACACGTATAGTTGTTGTGGAAGTGGTTTCACAATATTTGGATGAGTATAAAAAGAATGGTTTAATTTCTAAGTTGCATGAGTTTCTGCCAGGACAGATTTAAACACGTTATCTTGTATGATTTTTAATAAATCATGGTTTTATGATTTGACTACGAAATTTTTATAGTATATACTGGACGTACAGGGAAGTAGTCCTGTAAAATTGCATGACCTTTGGATGTGTGTGAACAGCCCATTTGTATTTTACAAATGGGGCATATGCTGCTGGAATGAGCAGTGAACAACATATGCTATACATGATTTTGTGGATTTAAATCTCAAGCTAGGGTGAATATTTTGAGCTATAATTTAATATGCTCATCCTTTGGTATGTTTGGATCATATATAAATTTTATGTCTTGGTTTCTCTATGTTTTGGTATGTAATGTGTTTGATGATTGTATCATGTGCTTTGGAAAACTTTATGTAATGGGAATTAAGATTTTCTTGATCTTGAGAGTTCGGTTGTGATTGAGGTATAAGTTTATATATAAGGAAGAGTTGGTCAGTAATAAGTTTTGGTTTTTCATTTAGGTGACGAGTGTTGAGGGTCATTTTTGTAAAGCAAGCCTAACCCAGCAAAACAGGCAATAAGAGTGGCAAGCACAGAATAAGACTATTAGGTCCAAGCAGCAGGTTTAATAGAACACAGGCCCATAACATAAATAAATGGGTCTTGAGGAAGCAAATGGGCCCAAAGGGCCCGAAAAGAGAGAAATGATACCCATGGGCAGTATATGGTATGGAAAAGTGAGAATGGGCTGCGGCAGGCTCAAAGCAATGTAAAACAAAGAAAGTAGGGGTTGATGGCAAGCCCATGAACCCCAAGGATGAGAATGAGGAGATTGGGCTGAGAAAGCCCAATCAAGCTAGTAAAAGCCCATGGGAATGCAAAGTTAGTAAATGGGCCGAGGAAGCCCAAGGAAAGTAAATGGGCCGCAGGCCCAAGGGAAGAAGAAAGGGACAATGGAACCCATGAGTAAGAACAACAGTGGCTCTGTTAAGTCACTGGGGGAAGGAATGAAACGGCAGGCTTGAAAAGAGGCCTAGCAGGAACATATCATCATGGCAGGAAACACCAAGTAATGAAACAGAACATAAACGTAACCAAGAAATGGGCCAAGAGAAATGTGAAACCCAGTGTTAAGAGAAGCCCAATCCCAAAAGGAAGCAATAGATGTATAGAATGGCCCACATGAAAGAACAAAGAAGCATGGCAGATAATGCAAACAAAGCTCCAGATCACAACAAACACATGAGCCGCAGGCAGACTTTGAACGTACATAACAGGAAAGCATGCGCAAGGCTCAGGTGCCACCAGCCTGTACCCAGCCAATATAGGACGTGGTGGGACCATGGGTCAGTGGTAAATGGTAAGGGGGGGTGTGGTTTGGTGGCGGGGAAAGGGGAAAAGATTTATTTTACGTTCCCTGTCCAAATCCTTTTGGGAGGTATGTCCTGCTGGGATGACAGACCACCCAAAAGAGGTAAGGTTGGGGAGGGAACTTTGGGTGCATGCCATAGGGAGAGAGAGAGAGAGAGCATTTAAGCCACGGCAGAAGAAAGTGCCACGACGGACTAAGAAACAACACCAACCTGTCTTTGTTTAGTAAGGGTAAGTAGTACACAGACGGTGGTCGGCAAGTATGCCCAGACTAGACAAAGGCCGTTGGAGGGTAAAGTGGTAAAAAACAATCACGGCAGGCCCTATAAAAGGATCCTTGCCATACCCTGTAAAAAGGACCGAAAAACAGAGGAAGAAGAAATATAAAAGAAAACCAAAAAAGAAAAAGAAAGGAAAGAAGAAAAGATAAGAAAACAAAGAGTAAGGGTAATGGGCATGCACCAATAGATCGGTTCCTTTCTCTCCCCCTCAAAATCCCACTCTCCAAGAAACAATCAAGTAGTAAGGATTCCCTCAGGCATTTATCACTTAGGTCCGATTCCCGCAGAGTCATTAATCCCCACGGCAAGATATTCTCCTGGGAGATTAGTTTCATTGAGAGGAAGCGTTCTTCCTCTTTGATTCTTTGCCATTACAGCCTCAGGACTTGACTTGACGTTTATTTTCTGATTAACTTCCATTATCGTTCAATCAGTTATTCTTTTCTATAAAAGCCGTTATTGTTATTACCATTGTTACTACTGTGATTGCTATAGAAACATTTGGTCTTTGTTATTAACAAAAAAGCTACTATACTCTGTTTCTTTATTGTTATTATATCTGCCTGCCGTAACCTTGTTGTGATAGTTCTGCTTGCCGTGAGAGCGTTCCTGGCAGACAAGGCTAAGTTTGTGCACAAGCCGGCCCAAAGTGAGTTACAGTTGGGCCGGTCTCAACTCTTCCACTCAGAAACATACTCGGGCCCATCACCACAAGAGGTAGCCCAGCCCAGACACAAAAAAGGCCCCTACATTAAATTGGCGACTCTGCTGGGGAGTTGAGAAACAGACAGGGATGAAAGCCCATGCAAACAAATGCCTCCAAAGTCCAGGACAACTCGGAATATGAGTGTTGTACCTTCACAAGTAGAGTCCAGGCCTACAACGCCTCACCAACCGCAACCTAACCAGGCAGAAGGTGCCAACGGAACAGGGGCTAACCCCCAACCGCCACCGAGAATCCCTACTGACAATGCCAACATTTTCATCGAAGTCTTGCAGTCATTACAACACTCGCAGCAGCAAATGATGGAAGAAATCCGTCAGCTGAAGGCTGACAAGATGAAAGAAAAAGAAATTCAACATGACCCAAAGCATGCAACAGACAAAGAAAAGATACCGGCAGGAGGTGTCCCACACAATGTAGAACAACGTTTCATCACTATGGTGGAGGTGGCCGCCCTCTTGGAACAGGAAAAGGCCAAGGCACTTAAGGAGAGGTTCTATGCACGAAGGCCTCCTTACCCATTGAGGGTATTCAGCAAACCATACCCTGAGAGGTATGAACCAAAGGCATTCTCACAGTACGATGGTAGAAAGGGAAGTGCTGTTGAGCACGTGAGCAAGTTCATTGATACACTTGGCCCTTATGCCGCAGACGAGGACTTATGTCTTCGAGAATTTTCTAAATCATTGTGTGATCGGGCTTATACCTGGTACATTGGGTTAAAGCCAGGAACAATCCCAACATGGAATGATATGGTGGATGTATTCTGTACCAAGTACTTCCATGGAGAAGAAACGGTGACGCTTGCAACCCTGTAAGCAACCAAACAAAGAAACGGTGAAGACTAGATGGAGTATATCAAGAGATTCAGGGACATAGCACTCGACTGCTATGACCATTGTGAAGAAAGGACGCTGGTAGAGATGTGTATGACGAATATGATTAGGGAGTACAGGGCAGTCCTCAAAAATTTGAAAATCTCTCAATTCGCCCAGCTATTACAAAAGGCAAGAAAGACGGCCCAGTTTGTGAAACCGAGCTCGGACAAGAGAAATGCCTCACAGGCAATGGCGGTATCCACTAGCGAACGGAGAGGGAAGACTGAAGGGAAGGAATACGACACTCTCCCACCAATACCATGCACCTCAAAAGAATTAGAAGTACTGCTAGATAAATGGATAGCAGATGGAATTTTCAAACCTAACCAGGTTGCCAAGGAGCCCACAGAGGAAGAATGGAGGGACCCACGTTTTTGCCGTTTACACAATTATGTCCAATATTCTACTACAGAGTGTTGGGCGCTCCGCAGGCTAGTGCACCACAGGATAAAGGAAGAAACTTTAGAACTGTCCCAGCAGGAAGTCCAAAGAAACCCACTCCCAAACCACAAAGGGAAGGGTGTAACAGCAGTGGTAATTTGCGCTGACCCAGGAGAGGATGAAGAAGAAAACATGGCTTTACTTGCGGCGGCCATTACCACTCTACAACAGAGTTTCAAGTTCAAAAATTTGTTTGATCAGCTGGGACTCTCTGCAAAGGAAAGAAAGGTAGCCACAAAAGCCTTGGTGAGCATTGCCTCTGGTGCAGGGGTAGAATGTCTATCAGCAGAAATATCAAATGATAGGGCTCTCTTATAGGAGCCAACTGAAATCACTTTTAGTGAGGAAGATATGGAAGTGGGGCACCCGGACCACAGGAGACCCTTATACTTGGCGGCATCCATAAATCAAATCCCCATAAAAAGAGCTTTAGTAGATACGGGTGCTTCTGTGAATCTTATTCTATTGAGCACTCTGCAGGCAACAGGAATTTCAGAAAAGAAGATTCAGGGATGCCCAATGAAAGTAACAGGGTTCGGTGGAAGGGGCGAGTACACAGCAGGCCATATTCAGCTGTGGTTGAAAGTAGGTCTCATAGCCTCTCTAGCATGATTCCATGTGGTAAAGACAGAGGTATCCTACCACGTGCTTCTGGGGAGGCCATGGTTGCACAAACACCGACTGGTCCCATCCATCTATCACCAATGGTGAAAGGAAGACTGAACGGCAGGATGATACGCATAGCCGCGAACCCCTCACCATTCGAACAGGTAGAAGCTCACTTAGTAGAAACTATGTTCTATGATCAATGGGCTCCCTCTGGGGAGAGTTCAATATCAAGGTCGCTAGGTACTTTCGTGCCTAGATGGGAAAATGTCCAGACTGACCCAGAACCCGATCTATTGGCAAGAAAGAGAAAAAGGAAAGAGACTCCCGCCGCAGGATTTGAGGACGCACCCCAATGCATTAGAGTTCGAGGCTCTGATGGCAGAATCATTTACAAATTATGAAGGTGCGTGGGGCTCGCAATTGAAACCCATACGGGCCCCACCCAGGAAGAGCAGCATGAGGGTTTGACGTGCTGCAGAGTCCAAGAAAGTTCAGAGGGAGGAAGTAACGATGAGGAATACGAAAGAGTTGTAGCCGAAAAGGAGATGCAGGTCATGGCAGAAGAGGAAATGGAAGAAGTTGACTTAGGATCTGTTTCATAAAGGCCGAGACCCATCTCAATTAGTGCAAGCTTGACAAAAGATGAGAAAAAGGAGTTGGTATTGTTGCTAAAAGAATTCAGAGACGTGTTCGCATGGGACTATAGTGAAATGCCAGGGCTAGACCCTGGGTTAGTGGCACATACGTTAAATGTGGACCCGCAGGCCAGGCCAGTAGCTCAGCCTGCGAGGATATTTCACACAGAAATAGAAGGGCAGATAGTCAAAGAAGTACAGAAATTGTTAGCCGCAGGATTCGTTAAGCCTATTCAATATCCTCGCTAGCTATCCAACATAGTACCAGTAAGAAAGAAGAATGGCCAGATTAGGTATTGCGTAGATTTCAGGGACCTCAACAAAGCATGCCCGAAAGATGAATTCCCATTGCCCAATATGGATTTACTGATAGATTCTGCGGCAGGAAGCGTCATGTTCTCATTCATGGATGGTTTCAGTGGATACAACCAAATCAGGATGGCACCAAAAGATGCGGAGAAAACTGCTTTTAGAACACCCATGGGAAACTTCCATTACACCGTGATGCCCTTTGGGTTGAAAAATGCAGGTGCAACTATCAACGAGCAATGACGACTATATTTCAAGATATGATGCATCAGGAGTTAGAAAACTATATGGATGACATAGTAGTTAAGTCAAGGAAGAGTGAAGAACATTTCCATGTGCTGAAAAAGGTATTTGAAAGGTGCAGAGCCTTTAAGTTGAGAATGAATCCCCTCAAATGTGCATTTGGTGTATCCTCAGGGAAATTTCTGGGCTTCCTAGTTCACAGCAGGGGAATAGATGTAGACCCAGCAAAAGCCACAGCCATTGCAACTATGAGACCTCCAACCATGGTAAAAGAACTAAAAAGTTTCTTGGGGAAAGTCTCGTATATCCAATGATTCATCCCTGAATTGGCATCAATCACTTCGGCCTTTACTAAGCTACTGAGGAAAGGGCAAAGTTTTGTATGGGGAGAAGCGCAGTAGGCGGCCTTCAAAAGGCTGCAGCAAATCATGATGAACCTCCCTACAGTGCAAGCCCCAATCCACAAGAAGCCATTATTACTTTATATGGCTACCAATTCATATGCCATTGGTGCCTTAATTGCTTAAGAAGATGGAGGTGGCGTCGAGCAACCAGTATATTACATTAGCCGCGCCCTGAAGGATGCAGAAACTCGTTATCCGAGAGTGGAAAGGGCATGTTTGGCTATTGTGTATGCCTCACAGAGATTACGCCATTACTTCTTGGCCTATGAAGTATGGCTGATGACTAAGTCCCATGCCATCAAAGCTTTACTACAGCAACCAATCCTCTCCGGCAGGATATCACAATGGTTATTACAACTATCGCAGTATGATTTGAGAATGGGGGCGCCTAGAGTAGTGAAAAGCCAGGCTATAGCAAATTTGTTGGAACAGTTTCTAGGGGAGGAAGAATTTTCGCTGGACAACGAAGTTCCAGGGGAAGTAGCCATGGCAGAGGAACTCAGAGAATAGTGGGTAATGAAATTTGATGGATCTTCTACCGCCCAGTCTGGAGGGGTTGGGGTAGTTTTGTATCATGAAGAAGATAAAGCAGTGGCACTATCATTCAAGCTGGAGTTCCCTTGTTCAAACAATACGGCAGAATATGAAGCTTACTTAACTGGGCTGGCCACAGCTCTTGAGATGGGAGTTAAGCATTTAAAGGTATTAGGTGATTCCAACTTGGTAGTTTGTCAGACCAAAGGGAGTTTTTCTCTAAAAGAACCCAGTCTTGCCCTGTACAGAGCAATGGCCTAGAAGATGGAAGAAAAGTTCTTAACTTTCGAAATAGAACATACCTCGAGGAATGAGAATCGGTTTGCCGATGCATTGGCCGCACTAAGGTCGCAAATAACGTTTGAAGGGGAAAGCACCAAAGTAGAGGTCAGCAAGAGAGAAGAATACATAATTGAAGTGTTAAAAGAAAGGTTCCAGGAGGAACACTACGAAGGAGATTGGCGGATACCCATGAAGGAAGTTTTGACAGGAGAAGAAGAAGCCATGGAACTAAAAGTACTCAAAGACTACGCCCTAATGAAGGGAGAACTATACCACAGGATGCCAGGCGGAGTCTTGTCCAGATGTGTGGGGCAAAAGGAGGCTCAGAGAAAGTTGAAAGAAGTGTATGAAAAGACTTGCGGATCGTGCGGAGAAGTCAGCCTTTACCGCAGACTTCAAAGGGCGGGCTTTTATTGGCCAACCATGAGCAAAGATGCAGACCAAGTCCAAACCCAGTGTGGGAACTGCTAACTTGCGGCAGACAGAGAAGAAAGTTACGCTGTATTCATCAGCGAGGACTGAAGTAGCCCATTTATACAGTACCTGACAGAAGGCATCCTGCCGCAAAAGTACAGCGAAAAATATAAGCTCAGGAGGCTAGCAACGCGCTATTTTTTTGCATAATATGACCATTTTTAAAAAAGGGTATGATGGAGACCCTTTGAGGTGTTTGGGCCTTGAGGAGGCGAGAGAAATGATAAAAGAAATACACTCAGGAGAGTGTAGGGAACACCAAGGAAAGAAAATGCTTTATAGATGCCTGCTGCAAATGGGCTATTATTGGCCCACCATGAAAAAGGATACGGCAGAGTTTGTGAAAAAGTGCCACAGTTGCCAAGTACAAGCCAATTTGATTCACACTCATTCACAGAATTTGCATGGCATAGTCACACTATGGCCATTTCATACTTGAGGGCTTGACTTAGTTGGACCGGTGAATCCGCCGTCGCGAGGATAGATATGGATATTAGTAGCTACGGAATACTTTACTAAGTGGGCAGAGGCAGTACCACTTCCCCGGCCTAATCTCCTCATTCTCATCCTTAGGGTTCATGGGCTTGCCATCAACCCCTACTTTCTTTGTTTACATTGCTTTAGGCCTGCCACGGCCCATTCTCACTTTTCCATACCATACACTGCCCATGGGTGTCATTTCTCTCTTTCCGGGCCCTTTGGGCCCTCTTGCTTTCTCAAGACCGATTTATTCATGTTATGGGCCTGTGCTCTATTACTCCTGCTGCTTGGACTCAATAATCTTATTCTGTGCTTGCCACTCTTATTGCCTGCTTTGTTGAGTTAGGCCTGCTTTACAAAAATGACCCTCAACATTTAGCCCCCTGAACATATGGATCGTTCTTGCGGTTCATATGTGAATGAAGGACTTCTTCGTCTTTTTCACTTTCCTTTTTTTTTTTTTTTTCTTTTTCTTTGCGGGCTTTTTTTTTTTAAACCCTGGACTTCTTTCTGCATATATATTTCTTTTCTTGCCATGAATAGTGGTGACTCTTCGAGTTTCCCAAAATGGCAGTTGCTTTAAAACATAACTGCTGTCTCATTAATTTCATTCTTTTCTCAATGGCTGACCAATCGCCTCCCTTCACGCCGGCCTTAATAACTCAAGTATTCAAGAAAAGAGTCCCTTCCCAACGCAGACACAAACTCCTTCTCTTCCAAAATATTTTCCTTCCCTCACTATCTTTTTCTCTTCGAACTCCCACTCCCTTCTTGTTCCAATCAAATCCTCCCACCATGGCACCGATGAAAACTCAAGCTTCTTCCCGCCATAAAGGAAAAAGCGTCGCTGTGGACCCTCCGGTGGAATAAGAAGTAGAAGAAGAGGACGTGCGCTCCGATTCGAACCGTTCCGATGAGGAGGAGGCACGGCGTGACCCAGACAGCAAGTGCGCCCCTCTGATTGACCCTTAGTACAATATCAGTCCCTACTTCCCCAAGGCTCCTAGAGATTATGTATCACCGCCGCCGGGTCGTGTGTGGCTCGCTCTTTGCTGGCAAAATCTTAACGTTTCTTGGGCTCTGGTGTCTTCCTCCATCTCCGATTTTGTCATTCGTCAAGGCGTCGCCCGGCATTGCCTTGGGTTGGAAGAAGTGGGTTGACAGTGAGTTATCGGACACAGACTTCATGGGTTTGCTTTAGAGGGCTGGTGTTCTAAAGGCCGTCGTTCTTTCCCGAAGCCTATCCAACTTCTGAGACCTCTACAATCTTCGTCATTTAGTTCGCCAATGGTGTGCCACCACTCACACATTCTTCTTTTCTTGCGGCGAACTCACTGTTACTCTCAAGGATGTGGCTAATCAGTTACTTTTGCCTATTTTTAGAGATGTTGATCCTGCCACCATTGAGCTTTTCCCAGAAGAAGAAGACATCGAAGCAGAGTTGAAGAAGAGGATGGTTGGAAATGCTAAGTTGTCTTACTGGGTTAGTTCTTCTTCCAAGTTTTTTGTTGTTGCTCGTCGTGGTGCCTTTATTGCTTTTTGGCTTTCTAAGTTTGTCTTTGGGTCCCATCCCCATTATGCCATAAAACCTTTGTATTTTCGTTTGGCCATAAAAATATCTGCAGAAGTGAGTCTGCCGTTAGCCCCCATGTTTTTGGGGTATTTATATGTTTAACTAGACATCCTGCGGAGTGACGAGAGTCAGGCTGGCTCCTGCCACATAGTTGCTTCCTCTGTACACAGCATCATTCTGCAGCAGTTGTTGTTTGAGCGCTGTGCTCAATATCTGGTGAAGTGTAGGCCTGTCAGATTTACTAAAGAGAAGTACCAATCCTACCCGCGGGCCATTACTGATTCCTGTGGCAGATTTGAATTTGATTTTCCTCTGGCTTTTCGTTGGTCCGGTTTGAAGCCTATCGATTATTCTGTTTTTGAGTCCTTTGATGAAGGTATTTGTAACACCCCGACCCAATTTTATAATTAATCTATATGTTCAAGTGGTTAATTATTGTTTTAATCACATCCTTTCTAAATTAATAAAAGAGTATTTAATAACCACATTATTTATAATGCCATTGAATAAGAATTGTAGAGATTGTATATAAGTGAAATGGCTAATTGTATTATGTATATATATCAAGTACGTGCAAAACTATATTAAGTGATTAAGTTATGAGATATATATATATATATATTTGTAGGTGTTTTAATTAAGCATGATGCATGGGATAGTATAGTAGAGATTCCACCCATGCAACCAATGGAAGTTCAACACACATAAAGCCAAAGTACTATGCATGTTGTCAAACTCAAAGACCAAGACTTGGCCATGCAATCACCAAGAGCCACCTCACTTCTTCCTTGACTTTCTTAAGACACTAGAACATCCAAGAAGCTATCTCCCCATCTATTTTCCACGGATACACACACAAAAATCAGAAAAGTCACACACTTTGTTCTCTTTTCTCCTAAGGAAAGAGCTAGGAAGCTCCCTTGAGTCTTCCCTCAAGTCCACGGTCCACACTTCTTATCTTCTTTGGCTGCCCAAAAGTCTACTCTTCATCTTTTCTTTTGCTGAACCAGAAAGTTCAGCCCTCCTTCTCTACTCCTTCTTTATTCTGGTTTCTTTCTTCTTCCCCTCTCACACGGCAACACCATCTCACAACAGCCCTCATTTTCTTCCACCAAAAATCATAGATACCTCTCTTTAAGAAGGAAATCAAACTCTTACTAAAGTTTAGCTTCAGTTGTGGGTAAGTATATATGTTTACTTTCTGTTTGGGTATTTTAATGGTGTGATGATTTGCTTGAGTTTCAGTTCTTTATCCTCTGTTTTGATTTTAGAAGCTGAACTAGTAAATCTGTTTTAGTAAATTGAAAGTTTGATGATTATGGTCATTTGGATGCTTATTAAGGTATTTCAATATGTTTAGGATAGGTATAAAAATACTCAAGTGATATAAAGACCTATTTCTATTTGTTGATGATTTTAGAAAGAACATGCACTGAAGCTGTCCCTGTGACAGATTTGATGTTTACCAAAAGAAAATTATGTATTAAATTGTATATAGTGAATTTGGATGCTACGGTTATTTTATATGAAAGCTAAGACATATACGGTTGTTGTGGAAGTGGTTTCACAGCATTTGGATGAATAGAAAAATAATTATTTAATTTCTAATTTGCATGAGTTTCTGCCAGGACAGAATTGAACACGTTGGCTTGTATGATTTTTAATAAATCATGAGTTTATTCTTTGACTCCGAAATTTTTATGGTATATAATAGACATACAGGGGAGTAGTTCTGTAAAATTTCATGCCATTTGGGTGTGTTTTGGGAGCCCATTCGTATTTTATAATTGGGGCTTTTGCTGCTGTAATGAGCAGTAAACAGGGTAGAATAACTCTGACTTTGTAGATTTAATTCTCAAGCTAGGGTGAATGTTTTTAGCTATAATTTATTATGCTCATCATATGATATGTCTAAATCATATATTAATTTGGTATAACTTAGTTTAAGGTTTAGAACTCAAAGGAGGGGTTCTAAATCACTTTACTGCATTTTCATGTTGCGGTTTTGCTCAACGTGGTGTATGTTGCCATGCGAGTGATTATGGTTACATGACAATGCTTAAAAGAGTTCATGTTTTATGCATGCATTATTTCCTTAAGCTCAAAGTACCTTTTGAAATGAAGTTGTCTCTTTTAGAGATATGCTATTAATGTGAGAATGTTGGTTTCTCTATGATTGGTACATAATGACGTTTGACGAATGTATTTTGTGTTTGTGGGAAACTCTTTGAGGTGGGATTAGGATGTCCTTGATTCTAAGAGAGGTTTTGAGATGAATGCACAAGTTTATGTTAAGGAGTAATGGATAGTAATAAGCTTTGATTTTGGTTTAGGTGTTACCAGTCGCCTGGTCTAAGCTCCTTCGACTTTAGGCTCTCGGTTCCTCTGCTTTCAGGTAAGGGATAAGTTATATGGGCATTTGGTAAGTCATGAGGTTATTTTAAAGTATATTATGCATTAAAATGTTTTTGATTAGAGATATGGCATGTAAGCATTATCAGACAAAGATATGTTCGTGAGCTTTTTTGAAACTTTATGTATATGATTTAAGCATATTGATGCTATTATTAATTCCACGAACATGATGAAGAAAACAATGGAAATGCTTTTATTATGAAATGTTATGCAAAATAAGAAAAATTCAGTACGATGTATAAGTATAAAATGTTTTCGGGTTATGTTCTCTGGTGATCTGAACTCTGCCAGTAGGGGTTAATTACTGGCTTTCCATGGAAAACGTTATATGATTGGCCATTAAGTGGGACTGGCTCTGCTGTACCCGCCCTTGTTGGTTACGGCCAACTTGGGGGAAGCCAACCTACCCCCATGGTTGGAAGATATGTATTTTGATGTAATCCCGGGAATACCTGGCATTGTGGGGAATGCTGGATGCCTAGCACTGTGGTGCTAGAAGCCTCCCAAATAAGTACAGACTTATCAGATATGGACTAACCAACAAGCTATTTATGAACAGCTATGTTATGTTATGTTATTAATCATGAGAGAATTATTTTGTTTAAATGCATTGTAAAAAGTAAAAGCTCTCATGGAAAGAAGAAGTTCTGATAAAAAGAAAGCTGTTCATTAAAGATAAAAGTTTCTGAAACTCTGCTATGCTATAAAGATAAAGTTTCTGAAGCAAGTACAAGTGTATGTTAAGAAGTTATCAGATATCTGTTTTTCTTTATGAAACGTTAAGTTTTATAATTATGAAAGTTATAATAGTTTACAAGAAGAAATTTATGAAGGAAAGTTTTATTATTCTTTAAGATGCTTCCAATTTAAGACAAAGTTGCCGATTATCTAATTTTAAGTTAAAATGATTATTTTGTAATGAAAATATATATGGTGACTTTGTAAGAAATGAAAGAAATTTAATCTGAAAGGTTTTGATAATATTATTCTGATAAGAACAAGGAGAACAATTATTTTCCTATGAATAGCGTATAAGTTATTATTATGAATAGTAGAAAATACTATGCATGAAAAGATGTTCTCCTATCTGAATAATTATAAAATGAAATGAATGGATTTCCATGCATTCTTATTGAATTCTCATATATCTTACCTTTACTGGGCTTCGCAGCTCACCCTATCATTTTTCAGTTAACAGGTTTATTTTGGAGCAGAGGGAGCCTTAGTCGAGTTTGGAAGGAGCTAGTTTTTAGTTTTATATGTATAGATCCTAAATTAGTAATTTGATGTTTGGCTTTATAGTATTGTGTAATTTAGGATCTAATGATATTCGTGTACTTTAAAGTATTAAGAGATGTATTATGTGATAATGTGGAAATGGAATGATTGGTGGATTATATTATTTTTGAGTACAGTGTAGATGCTCTGAATGTCACAGGAAAGGTTATATCTTTTAAGTAAAGAAATAAGAATGTAAAGAAAGAGGAAAGCTTTTGTAAAAGTTTAAGTTGGTTCGTGTTAATATCAGGCTTAGGCTTGGTATTAGCATGCCGGTCATGGTCACAAATCCGAGTATCGGGTTTGGGGCGTGACAGTATTGGTTTTTCTTGGAGAGCTTATAGGCATTTGCGTTCTGGTTATACTTGTGTTAATTCTGCGATGGGTTCATTTGTTGATACTGTTGGTACTACTACTCCGCTGGCTGGTTTCGATGAGACGGGCATCACCTATTTGGCTACCACTAATCCTGGATGGTTGCCCTATTTAGCAGATGAAGGTGTCAGATTCATCCATTATCCTGCCAATCGAGTAAGGAGACAATTTGGGTTGGACCAGGATATTCCTGATGACCTCTCCTTTCTCGCAAAGTCTCCTACTTCAGCTAGACCCTTTCTGCAGCACGCTGCCTTTGATTTTTGGAGACAGCGCTTCAGTGCAGTCATAGTTGCTGGTTCTATGAAGGAAGGCCTTTCCACCCCTACTATGCACAGCTATTGGCAGGCTATAATGACCTCATTTGAGGCAGAGTTGACTAGCAGTCGTGGTTTCTCTCTTATACATCCTGAGGGACTTAACATGGTTATTTCTCCCAATCCTCGGTTGCTTCTTCCTTCGAGGTCCGTCTTGGCCTATGCCAGGAAACAGAACCAATCCGCCATCTTTGAATGGGACGAGGAGAAGAGAGGATGGTATTGACACACAGGTGATTATCCCTCGGGTTGGGAGAAGAAAGTTAAAGTAGTAAACATTCCTGCGTCGGCCAAGAAAGCTCCTGCCAAGTTTAAATCTACCAGCAAGTCTAAGTCCGCCACTCCTCAGCCTCCCATAGGTGCTACTCCTACCAGCAGGACCCGAGGAAGTAAAAGGAAGACAACTCCCAATCCTGCGTCTGCCATTCAACGAAGAGTAAGTTTCTAAAAAAACTTTTTCTTGCTTTAGAAACTTTTTCTTGCTTTGTCTTCCAAGTACATATATATATATATATATATACTTCTTCCCTTTTTTCTTTGACCTTTTTTGAATGCTGACATGCTTGCTGACTCTTTTCCTTGACTCGTTTTCCTTTTGCAGTCTAAGTACAAGGAGGATACGTCAGCCGCCCGTCCTATTATGCTTGAGGAACTTGAATCAGAGGTATGTTTCTTCTTGCTCCTGCACGTGTTCAGTCTGCTACATGTTTTTGGTTACTTCACTCGCCCAAAGAGTTAATTCTGTCTTCATACCTCTTCTTTGTTTTGTCTTTTAGGATGAACCTGAACCTCTTTCCATATACCGTCTTACCGCCAAGGAGCTTTCTACCCCCATGGGCACTCCTACGGAGGGCACTTTTGGTGGGGCCGAATTTGCAACATCTGTTCCTTCTGTAGCCACTACCTCTCCTACTGGACCGGTACCCATGGATGAGGGTACTCATATTGAGGAGGTTAGTGAGGCCACCCCTACTTCTGCCATGACACCTTCTGTTCAAAGGGGAACCACCCCTCCTACCGTTACCCAGATCGAGGCTACTCCTGCTGCACCTCTCGTCATTTCCACTAGTGATCCTTTTGTTGCTCTTTCTCAGGTAGTGCAGGGCGTTTCTTCTCTAGTAGTTACCCCCTCTTCTATTCTTGTTTCTGCCACACGTGGGCCTCATGCTGAATTGTCTTTAGAGGAGTCTGAGGAGATCTTTGAGGATCCTGAGGATGAGCCTGGCCTGGGGAGGAGGATTTCTGAATCTGAGGAAGAGGAGAGTGTTCCACTCGAGACAATGGGTATGTGTTTTCTTCCTTCCTTTTTCTTTTTTCTCTATTAAGTTCACTTTTCTCCCCATTTTTTTTTTGATAAGTTCTCTCTTCCTCTTTATTTGCATGTCTATTTCTCTGTTTGCAGAGACTTTTAGGGAGTTAGGCATTTCAACAGACGTAGAGGTGTCTGCGGCAGCTTTTCTTGCCATGCCCACAACACTTATTCCTGCCACATCTTTTATACCAGTTTCTGCCGTATTTACAGCTTCCTTTTCTACAGTTCCTTCTGTTCCTGCCTCTGTTTTCCCCACAGCCCCCATTACTACTAGCTCTGGTAAAAATTCTATCACATTTCTTTACTTCTTCTCTGTGGGCTTTTCTTCCTTTTATTCTTACCAAGGTTTCTCAATTCAACCTTTGTGTTTTTTGACAGGTCCCCCTCCTATAGTGCCTTCTCAGTTTGAGGTAGGTAGTAGCTCTGCCACCATTCCAGATCCTGCGAGCGAGGCTGTAGCCTTCTTTGTGCGTTTTGACCAATCTGAAGTCAACGACCTTGATCTTGCTTCTTTCTGGGGCTCCGGACCCCCTTACATAGATTTTCATGGCTTCAAAGTCCCTGCTGACTATACTCCTCATTTGGTGATGATTCATAACAGTCGTGGGGACTTCATGCAAGGATTCCGACTTGGCCGCTCAGTTAGAGAGCATTTCTTGAGGATGTTAGGAAGCGTGCTGAATGACATCGAGCACAACTTATTTGATACCGTCTCCACTGAGAGGATCCTGCAGTGGAGGGCTGCAGTACAGGAGCTTATCAGCGTTGGCTTTGTCGTGGAGTTCGTCTTGGATCACCTTCGAGAGATTGCTCAAGCAGTTTTCATGAGGAGAGTCCAACCTACTGTTGATGCTATTGACTCTCATCTTGCGGTTTGAGAAAGGAAGTGGCAGATTTGGAGGGCCGTCGCAAGCGTCTTCTTTCCGGTGTTAGAGGATTTGGTCTTTTTGGGGATCAATCACTCATTTCTGGACTCTATTGATGATGATGCAGTTTCTCCCTTGTTTTGTTGTTTTCTTTTGTCTTATTACTCTGTTCAGTACATTATGCTTCCTATAGCACCTATTTGGGCTTGTTTGCCACAGTTTGGGTTTTGTAATTTAACTTTATGATGCTACACTTATGATGCTACACTTTGCTGCTGTTTTTCTTTTGCTATGATATATGATAATAAATACTTTGTGCTTTTCATTGCAAGAAAGCAAGTTACAAAAATTTTTATTTGTGACATAGTCATTTGAAAAGTAAAGAACAGAGCAAAAGGAAACATGACAGCTTTCGATAAAACAAAAGGAAGGGATAATTACATTGCTTTTCTTCTCAGGTGTAGTAGCGTTTCAACTATTTCCCGTTGATAGGATCTATTAAGTCCCTTCCATCCATCTGAGTCAAGCGGTAATATCCACTTGAATGTGCCTCTCTTATCACAAAGGGTCCTTCCCTCTTCAGTGAAAACTTCGATGGTCCTGCCAAGCCTCTCCTAACATAATCTGCCACTTTTAGGACTAGTTGTCATTCCGCAAATACTCTTTCTTTAATCATCCTACCGTAGGCCTCAATCATTTTTTGCCTGTATCTACGGCTGTGTTCTTGAGCTTTTTCTCTTCTTTCATCAAGTCCTTCCAAGTTTTCACACCTTTTTGCCGCAAAGACTTCTTCATCATTCTCCTTTTCTTGCATCTGCATGACTCTCAGGGATGGGGTCATTTTCTCTGTTGGGCTTACTACTTTAGTTCCGTAGACCAAGGAAAAAGGTGAAAAACCTGTGGCTGACTTAGGTGAACTCCTGTAAGCCCAAAGAGCGTCTGGCATATGCGTTGCCCATCCTCCCGTATATTCTTGGCTCATTTTACTGATGATTTTTATGAGAGTTTTGTTCGTTGCTTCTGCTTGCCCGTTTCCTTGAGGGTAATATGGTGATGACTAATGATGCTTGACTTGATAGAACTCTAGCATTTTCCTCACCTCACTATTGACAAAAGGTGTGCCGTTGTCACTGATGATCCTGTAGGGAACTCTAAATCTTACAATTATGTTTTCCTTGATAAAGTTTGCCACTGCTCCTCCTGTGGCTTTACGAAGTGGTATTACCTCTGCCCACTTAGTAAAGAATTCTGTAGTTACTAGTATCCATATGTACCCTCGCGACGGCGGATTCACCGATCCAACTAAGTCAAGCCCCCAAGTATGGAATGGCCATGGTGTGACCATGCTATGCAAATTCTGTGGATGAGTGTGAATCAAATTGGCTTGTACTTGGCAACTGTGGCACCTTTTCACAAATTCTACCGTATCCCTTTTCATGGTAGGCCAGTAATAGCCCATTTGCAGCAGGCATTTGTAAAACCTTTTCTTTCCCTGGTGTTCCCCACACTCTCTTGAGTGTATTTCCTTTATCATTTCTCTCACCTCCTTAGGGCCCAAACACCTCAAGGGGTCTCCATTATACCCATTTTTGAAAATGGTCATATTATGCAAAAAAAAATAGCGCATTGCTAACCTCTTGAGCTTATATTTTTTATTGTGCTTTTGCGGCAGGATGCTTTCTGTCAGGTACTGTATAAATGGGCTTCTCCAGTCCTCGCTGACGAATGCAGCGTAACTTTCTTCTCTGTCTACTGCAAGCTGGCAGTTCCCACACTGAGTTTGGACTTGGTATGCATCTTTGCTCATGGTTGGCCAATAAAAGCCCGCCCTTTGAAGTCTGCGATAAAGGCTGACCTCTCCGCAGGATCCGCAAGTCTTTTCATGTACTTCTTTCAACTTTTTCTGGGCCTCCTTTTGCCCTACACATCTGGACAAGAATCCGCCTAGCATCCTGCGGTACAGTTCTCCCTTCATCAAGGCGTAGTCTTTGAGTATTTTTAGTTCCATGGCTTCTTCTTCTCCCGTCAAAACTTCCTTCATGGGTATCCGCCAATCTCCTTCGTAGTGTTCCTCCTAGAACCTTTCTTTTAACACTTCAATTATGGATTATTTCCTCTTGCTGGCCTCTACTCCGGTGCTTTCCCCTTCAAACATTATTTGCGAACCTAGTGCGGCCAGTGCATCAGCAAACCGATTCTCGTTCCTCGGGGCATGTTCTATTTCAAAAGTTAAGAACTTTTCTTCCATCTTCTGGGCCATTGCTCTGTACGGGCAAGACTGGGTTCTTTTAGGGAAAAACTCCCTTTGGTCTGGCAGACTACCAAGTTGGAGTCACCCAATACTTTCAAATGCTTAACTCCCATCTCAAGATCTGTGGCCAGCCCAATTAAGTAAGCTTCATATTCTGCCGTATTGTTTGAACAGGGGAACTCCAGCTTGAATGATAGTGCTACCGCTTTATCTTCTTCATGATACAAAACTACCCAGCCCCTCTAGACTGGGCGGTAAAAGACCCGTCAAATTTCATTACCCACTCTTCCCTGAGTTCCTCTGCCATGGCTACTTCCCCTGGAACTTTGTCGTCCAGCGAAAATTCTTCCTCCCCGGAAACTGTGCCAACAAATCTGCTATAGCCTGGCTTTTCACTACTCTGGGCGCCTTCATTCTCAAGTCATACTGCGATAGTTGTAATAACCATTGTGATATCCTGCCGGAGAGGATTGGCTGCTGTAGTAAAGCTTTGATGGCATGGGATTTAGTCATCAGCCATACTTCGTAGGCCAAGAAGTAATGGCGTAATCTCTGTGAGGCATACACAATAGCCAAACATGCCCTTTCCGCCCTTGGATAACGAGTTTCTGCATCTTTCAAGGCACGGCTGATGTAATATACTGGCTGCTCGACGCCACCTCTATCTTCTTGAGCAATTAAGGCACCAATGGCATATGAATTGGCAGCCATATAAAGTAATAATGGCTTCTTGTGGATTGGGGCTTGCACTGTAGGAAGGTTCATCATGATCTGCTGTAGCCTTTTGAAGGCTGCCTGCTGCGCTTCTCCCCATACAAAACTTTGCCCTTTCCTCAGTAGCTTGGTAAAAGCCGAAGTGATTGATGCCAACCCAGGGATGAATCTTCGGATATACGAGACTTTCCCTAAGAAACTTTTTAGTTCTCTTACCGTGGTTGGAGGTCTCATAGTTGCAATGGCCGTGGCTTTTGCTGAGTCTACATCTATTCCCCTGCTGTAAACTAGGAAACCCAGGAATTTCCCTAAGGATACACCAAACGCACATTTGAGGAGATTCATTCTCAACTTAAAGGCTCTGCATCTTTCGGACACTCTTTTCAGCATATGGAAATGTTCTTCTCTCTTCCTTGACTTAACTACTATGTCATCCACATAGTCTTCTAACTCCTGATGCATCATATCGTGAAATATAGCAGTCATTACCCGTTGATAAGTCGCACCTGCATTTTTCAACCCGAAGGGCATCACGGTGTAATGGAAGTTTCCCATGGGTGTTCTGAAAGCGGTTTTCTCCGCATCTTTTGGTGCCATTCTGATTTGGCTGTATCCACTAAAACCATCCATGAATGAGAACATGGCGCATCCTGCCGCAGAATCTATTAATAAATCCATATTGGGCAATGGGAATTCATCTTTCGGGCATACTTTGTTGAGATCTCTGAAATCTACGCAACATTTGATCTGGCCATTCTTCTTCTTTACTGGTACTATGTTAGATAGCTAACGAGGATGTTGAATAGGCTTAACAAATCCTGTGGCTAGTAACTTCTGTACTTCTTTAACTATCTGCCCTTCTATTTCTATATGAAATATCCTAGCAGGTTGAGCTATTGGCCTGGCCTGCAGGTTCACATTCAACGTATGTGCCACTAACCCAGGGTCTAGCCCTGGCATTTCACTATAGTCCCATGCAAACATGTCTCTGAATTCTTTTAGCAACAGTACCAACTCCTTTTTCTCATCTTTTGTCAAGCTGGCACTAATTGAGATGGGTCTCGGCCTTTGTGAAGCAGATCCCAGGTCAACTTCTTCCATTTCCTCTTCTGCCATAACCTACATCTCCTTTTCGGCCACAACTCCTTCGTATTCCTCATTGTTACTTCCTCCCTTTGAACCCTTTTGGACTCTGTAGCACGTCAAACCCTCGTGCTGCTCTTTTTAGGTAGGGCCCGTCTAGGTTTCAATTACGGGCCCCGCGCACCTTCATAATTTGTAAACGATTCTGCCATCAGAGCCTCGGACTCTAATGCATTGGGGCATGTCCTCAGATCCTGCAGCGGGAGCCTCTTTCCTTTTTCTCTTTCTTGCCAATAATTCGCTTAGATCAGGTTCTGGATCGTTCTGGACATCTTCCCACTTAGGCACGAAAGTACCTAGCGGCCTTGACACTGAACTCTTTCCAGAGGGAGCCCATTGATCGTAGAACATAGTTTCTACTAAGTGAGCTTCTGCTTGCTCGAACGGTGAGGGGTTCGTGGCTATGTGTATCATCCTGCCGTTCAGTCTTTCTTTCACACATTGGTGATAGGTGGATGGGACCAGTCGGTGTTTGTTCAACCATGGCCTCCCCAGAAGCACATGATAGGATAATTCTGTCTTTACCACATGAAACCGTGCTAAAGAGGCTATGGGGCCTATTTTCAACCATAGCTGAATGTGGCCTGCTGTGTACTCGCCCCTTCCACCGAACCCTGTTACTTCCATTGGGCATCCCTGAATCTTCCTTTTTGAAATTCCTACTGCTTGCAGGGTGCTTAATGGAATGAAATTCACAAAAGCACCTGTATCTACCAACGCTCTCTTTATGGGGATTTGATTTATGGATGCTGCCAAGTATAAGGGTCTCCTGTGGTCCGGGTGCCCCACTTCCATATCTTCCTCATTAAAAGTAATTTCAGTTGACTCCTGTAAGAGAGCCCTATCATCTGGTATTTCTGCTGATAGACATTCTACTCCTGCACTAGAGGCAATGCTCACCAAGGCTTCTGTGGCTACCTTTCTTTCCTTTGCTGAGAGTCCCAGCTAATCAAACAAATTTTTGAACTTAGAACTCTGTTGTAGAGTGGTAATGGCTGCCGCAGGCAAAGCTATGTTTTCTTCTTCATCCTCTCCTGGGTCAGCGCAAATTACCACTGTTGCTACACCCTTCCCTTTGTGGTTTGGGAGTGGGTTTCTTTGGACTTCCTGCTGGGACAGTTCTAAAGTCCCTTCCTTTATCCTGCGATGCACTAGTCTACAGAGTGCCCAACACTCTGCAGTAGAATGTTGGACATAATTGTGTAGACGACAAAAACGTGGGTCCCTCCGTTCTTCCTCTGTGGGCTTCCTGGCAACCTGGTTAGGTTTGAAAATTTCATCTGCTATCCATTTGTCTAGCAGTATGTCTAATTCTTTTGAGGTGCATGGTATTGGTGGGTGAGTGTCGTATTCCCTCCCCTTAGTCTTCCTTCTTCGTTCGCCAGTGGATACCGCCATTGCCTGCGAGGCGTTTCTCTTGTCCGAGCTTGGTTTCATAGACTGGACCGTCTTTCTTGCCTTCTGCAATAGCTGGGCGAATTGAGAGATTTCCAAATTTTCGAGGATTGCCCTGTACTCCCTGATCATATTCGTCATACACATCTCCACCAACGTCCTTTCTTCACAATGGTCATAGCAGTCAAGTGCTATGTCCCTAAATCTCTTGATGTACTCCATCAAGTCTTCACTGTTCCTTTGTTTGGTTGCCTGTAGGGTTGCAAGTGTCACCGTTTCTTCTTCGTGGAAGTACTTGGTACATAATACATCCACCATATCATCCCATGTTAGGATCGTTCCTGGCTTTAACCCAATGTACCAGGTATAAGCTCGGTCACACAATGATTTAGAAAATTCTCGAAGACATAAGTCCTCGTCTGCGGCATAAGGGCCAAGTGTATCAATGAACTTGCTCACGTGCTCAACAGCGCTTCCCTTTCTACCATTGTACTGTGCAAATGCCTTTGGTCCATACCTTTCAGGGTATGATTTGCTGAGTACCCTCAGTGGGTAACGAGGCCTTCGTGCATAGAACCTCTCCTTAGGTGCCCTGGCCCTTTCCTGCTCCAAGAGGGTGGCCACCTCAGCCATAGTGATGAAACTTTGTTCTGCATTGTGTGGGACACCTCCTGTCGGTGTCTCTTCTTTGTCTGTTGCATGCTCTGGGTCATGTTGGCTTCCTTTTTCTTTCGTCTTGTCAGCTTTTAGCTGGCGGATTTCTTCCATCATTTGCTGCTGCAAGTGTTGTAGTGACTGCAAGACATCGATGAAAATGTTGGCATTGTCGATAGGGATTCTTGGTGGCGGTTGGGGGTCAGCCCTCATTCCGTTGGCACCTTCTGCCTGGTTAGGTTGCGGTTGGTGAGGCGTTGTAGGCCTGGACTCTGCTTGTGAGGGTATAACACTCATATTCCGAGTTGTCCTAGACTTTGGAGGCATTTGTTTGCGTGGGCTTTTGTCCCTGTCTGTTTCTCAACTCCCTAGTGGAGTTGCCAATTTAATGTAGGGGCCTTTTTTCTGTTTTGAGTTGGGCTAGGCTGCCTCCTACAGTGATGGGCCCTAGTACTTTTCTGAGTAAGAGAGTTGAAACTGGCCCAACTGTAACTCACTTTGGGCCAACTTGCGCACAAACTGAGCCTTGTCTGCCAGGAATGTTCTCACGGCAAGTAGAGCTATTGTAAAAAGGTTACGGCAGGCAGATATAATAACAATAAAGAAAAACAGAGTACAGTGACTTTTTCTTAATAACAAAGATCGAATATCACAATAATAACAATGGTAATAACAATAACGACTTTTATAGAAAAGAATGACTGATTGGACGATGATGGAAGTTAATCAAAAAAATAAACATCAAGTCAAGTCCAAGTCTGCAGTGGCAAAGAATCAAAGAGGAAGAACGCTTCCTCTCAATGAAACTAATCTCCCAGGAGAGTATCCTACCACGGGGATTAATGACTTTCAAGGAATCGAACCTAAGTGATAAATGCCTGAAGAAATTCCTATTACTTGATTGTTTCTTAGAGAATGGGATTTTTGAGGGGGAGAGAAGGGAACCGATCTATTGGTGCATGCCCATTACCCTTACTCTTTGTTTCCTTATCTTTTCTTCTTTCCTTGCTTTTTCTTTTTGTTTTTCTTATATTTTTTCCTTCCTCTGTTTTTCGGTCCCTTTTACAGGGCATGGCAAGGATCCTTTTATAGGGCCTGCTGTGATTGGTTTTTACCACTTTACCCTCCAACGGCCTTTATCTGGTCTGGGCGTGCTTGCTAACTATCGTTTGTGTACTACTTACCCTCGCCAGACAAAGACAGGTTTGTGCTGTTTCTTAGTCCGCCGTGGCATTTTCTTCTACTGTGGCTTTAATGCTCTCCCTCTCTTCCTATGGCATGCACCCAACGTTCCCTCCCCAACCTTGCCTCTTTTGGGTGGTCTGTCATCCTAGCAGGACGTACCCCCCAAAAGGGCTTGGACAGGGAACGTAAAATAAATCTTTTTCCCTCTCCCCACCACCAAATCACACCCCCTCTTACCTCTTACCACTGACCCATGGTCCCACCACGTCCCATATTGGCTGGGTATAGGCTGGTGGCACCTAGGCCTTGCGTATGCTTTCCTGTTATGTACGTTCAAGGTCTGCCTGCGGCTCATGTGTTTGCTGTGATCTGGAGCTTTGTTTGCATCGTCTGCCATGCTTCTTTGTTCTTTCATGTGGGCCGTTCTGTACATTTCACTGTTTCCCTTTAGGATTGGGCTTCTCTTAATACTGGGTTTCACATTTCTCTTGGCCCATTTTTCGGTTACGCTCATGTCCTGTTTCATTACTTGGCATTTCCTACCATGATGATATATTCCTACTAGGCCTCTTTTCAAGCCTGCTGTTTCATTCCTTCCCCCAGTGACTTAAGAGAGCCACTGGTGTTCTTACTCATGGGCTCCATTGTCCCTTTCTTTTTCCTTGGGCCTGGGCCCATTTACTTTCTTTGGGCTTCCTCGGCCCATTTACTAACTTTGCATTCCCATGGGCTTTTACTAACTTGATTGGGCTTCCCCGGTCCAATCTCCTCATTCTCATCCTTGGGGTTTATGGGCTTGCCATCAACCCCTACTTTCTTTGTTAACATTGCTTTGGGCCTGCCGCGACCCATTCTCACTTTTCCATACCATACACTACCCATGGGTGCCATTTCTCTCTTTCCGGGCCCTTTGGGCTCATTTGCTTCCTCAAGACTCATTTATTCATATTAGGGGCTTGTGTTCTATTACTCCTGCCGCTTGGGCTCAATAGTCTTATTCTATGCCTGCCACTCTTATTACCTGCTTTGCTGAGTTGGGCCTGCTTTACAAAAATGACCCTCAACAAGTATTATGCATTAAAGTTTTATTAGGAGATATTACGTATAAGCATGAGTTAAGTAAAATATGTATTTGTGAGTTGTTCAATCTTATATACATAATAATTTTAGCATATTGATGCTATTATTTATATCACGAACACAATATTTAAAAATGAAGTGGATATGCTACTGTTGGGAAATATTTATGTACAAACAAAGTTTTCAGAACAATAGAATTTTCAGTTATTCCATTGTTATGATCTGAACTCAGCCAGTAGGGGTTATAGTACTAGTATTTTCATGGAGATTCTGTTTGGCCATTAAAATAGAACTGGCTCTGTTGTACCCGCCCTTGTTAGTAATAGCCAACTTGTGGAGGATGTCAACCTACCCCCATGGTTAAAAATATGTATTATGATATGATTCCAGAATTACCTAGCATTGTGGGGAATGCCAGATGCCTGGCACTCTGTGCTAGAAGCCTCCTAAAGTTGTAACAGACTTATAATTGGATTAACTAATATGTACTATAAATGAGCTATTAAGTTATTTGGAAATTATAAGAAAATTTTGATGATAAGTCTGATGAGAAGTTTATGATAAAGTGTTTTATTATTTATTCAAAGATAATATTATTGAATTACGTTTAAGTTCCTTAATATGTCCTTTTATTATTATATGAAAGGAAAATGAAGTATTTTTATCTAAAAGTTCATAAGTTATTTTAAGAACAACATGAATAGTATGAAGGCTATTTTATCAAAGCTGATATATCCATAAAATATTTGATTTACATGCAATCTTATTAAAGGCCCATGAAGCTTAAAACATTACTGGATTTCGCATCTCACCCTATTATATTTCAGTGCACAGGTTCTTCCTGGACGTAGTAAGAGTATTAGAGGTAGCAAGGATTTCGTGAATCTCGTTTGTTAGAATGTAGAGTTTTTGTTGTATAGTAGTTTATCTCTTTTGATGTATAGGAGGAATCAAGATGTACTTGATCCTCGAGCACAGATGTAATTCTGAACCTTAGTTTGTCTTGAACCCTAGTTTTATGTATTTGGGGTTAGGTTTGTAACAAGAGTTTTGCTAAACGTTTAGCTATGTAATATTTACGCGAATACCCTAAGTTTCAACCAGGTGGTAATCTCCCAAGTTCAAAGGAAATGAAATTTCAAGGTTTTCATCATTTTTGTATATTGTGGCTTTAATGCATGAAAATAAACAGGAGTTCAAGAAACAATTCTTAATTATCCCTTCAGTTTAAGTTGGTTTGTGTTAGTATTGAGGTAAACTTGATATTAACATGCTGGTCATGCTCTAAATCCTGAAGTACAGGTTTGGGTCATGATACTTTTCACATCATATCCTCTAATCCTGATGGTGACCACCAAAGCGACGTCATAGGGTTGGATGGTTCCGATTTTATCCTCGTCCGAGAAGTCCAAAACTGGCTAGATTTCCAGTCTTGCCCTCTTCACTTCCTGCTTTGCATCCTTAGCGGATAGCCGAGCCATGGACATTATTCTGGAAGGGCAAGATCCAGTTCTCCCTGAAGTAGCGAAAATGACATTTATTGTTCCCAAGGGAGGTCTCGAGGATACATCTCTTCGAGATCCCGAGTTCGTCTGGCCTCCCTGACCACTGGATTGATGCAAGAGTTGCTTTAGCTTTCCATCGCGGACGAGCTAATCCAGAT
Source organism: Quercus gilva (assembly GCA_023621385.1). Lineage (NCBI taxonomy): Eukaryota > Viridiplantae > Streptophyta > Magnoliopsida > Fagales > Fagaceae > Quercus > Quercus gilva. The sequence goes on along the minus strand of CM042482.1, from coordinate 6,617,835 downwards.
GGTCCCACAGACTCGTGCAATCCTCTATGGTATGCCCGTGGTCTTGATGATACTGGCAATAGAGGTTGTGGTTGCGCTTTGCAAGGTTCCCCACCATTTTATTTGGCCATTTGAAGAATGGCTCATTCATGATTTTCTCCAAAACCTGATGTACTGGCTCTCGGAACACGGCATTGACTGCTTGCAAGTAAGTAGACCCTGACTGTACGACAAAGTCTTTCCATGGTCGGTCATTGTTATGTCGGTCCGACTTGAAATCCCTCCTCTTCTGAGGGATAACCTTCTCCTTTCCTTTCCTCTGTTGCTGGCCTTCCTTAACCCTTTTATACTTGTCAATTCGGTCCATGAGTTGGTGTACACTGGTGACTGGTTTGCCAATTAGGTATTTCCTTAGATCGTGATTAGTAGGGAGGCCGAGCTTGAAGGTGCTAATATTCTCATCATCAAAGTCACCATCTATCTCGTTGAACATCTTCCAGTACCTATTTGAGTATACTTTCAGTGTCTTTCCCTCTCGCATGCTTTGGAACAGTAGGGAGGCCAAGGACCGAGGGACCCTGTTGCAGGTGACGAAGCGGGAGCAAAACCCCTGGGTGAGCTTTTTGAAGGAGCTTATAAAGTTTACTTTCAGGCCGTCGAACCATCTTATTATGACGGGTCTCAGGCTGGATGGAAAAACCTTGCACATCAAAGTTTCGTCCTTGGAATGGATAGCTATTTTTTGGTTGAAATGGCTCACGTGCTCCACGGGATCTGTTCTTCCGTTGTACATGGTGAAAGTAGGTTGGGTGAATCGTCGTGGAAGTCTAGCTCCCTCAATCTTGCGCGTGAAGGGTGACTTGGAGATTTGGTCCAAGGCCCTGCTCACAGCGTCATTTCCCACGCTTTTATGGGGTGGGCTCTTGACCTTCTGTTCGTGGTGGCGTTCCTTTTCACAGGAGAAAGACTCGCTAGGCGGGGTTAGGGACCTTCGCCTGTAATTGACGTCCTTTTCATCGTTAGAAAAAGCACCAGAGTTAGAGGGAGTTCACCTTCGTCGTGCAAGCACAATTCCTTCCTTAACCGGTCAATCTCCTACTGTATGGCTCTATTAGGCTGGTCTTGGGAGACGTGACTTCTGACTCGAGTGTGACTTTTGCTTGTATGCGTAGTGTGCATATTGCCTTCTTGATCTTCTCTCCGCTAGTGGTTGGCGAGGTGGTTTTCGTGTTGGGGTGGCATGGATTTTACTTGGTGTGGACCTGATCCTACCATTGTTCACCGCAGCACTTACTATCACGCCAGCTCTCCTCACAGACGACGCCAATTGTAGGGTCACCTTTTGGCGGCCCAAGCCCAACGAGTAGGAGGCTATAAGTTAGTGAGTCCAATACAATGAATTTGTAGAGAGTGGGTTAAAGAGTTGGGCCCTAGTCAGTATTACTATGACTATGATGGGTTTGTAAGACAGTCGTGCAGGAAAAGTGCATATAAGTTTCAGTTTTACGTGTTGTCCGAGGAGGCCAATGTTCTTATAGACTGAGGGAACTGATTACAAGTGCTGTTTTAGCTGATATAGTACTCTTTCTCCGCTTTTTCTCCCCCCCTTTACCCATGGAGGGTCTTTCACATTATATAGGTCCCTTCTGGTGATCTTAGCCTTACACCTATTGGTCATCCGGACCTCCACTTGAGTACCTGTTCCATCAAACACCCCTTTTGGCCTTTTATTAGTTGCGGTGGCCAAGAAAACACTATTCAGAAGTATTCTCCACATAAATGCAACCAGAAAAGTAGCTGCAGTGCATTTAATGCGGAAGTAACAACCTCTCATTTAGATATTTTTATGTCTCCTTCCTTTCTAGTGGGTTTATGTAGCACACTTCTGACATCGGTGCTCCCAATGAAGTCATTCTTGTTGCTGGTATATGTAAAGGAGTGGCGTTCATCTGGTCCAAGGAACCATTTCTCCTCGGACCATCCTATTTCCCTTTCTTATTTATGAGGCACTGAGCTGGAATAACCCTCTATCCATTTGTCTCTCCTCGGACTCCACGACTATGTCGGGCAGGGCCCAAGGCCCAGTGTACCATCTTTGGGCCTTGTCCTTATAGGATATATGTATGTATTATTGGTAGTATTTTAAGAAGAATTTTTTTTTTTTTTACCCAGCAATCAATTCTAACTACATGGATATTACTTTCCTAAAAAAAAAACTACATGGATATTACCATATTATTTAAAGTTATTATATGATATTTATTTTATTTATTGCTATCAAAATCGAGTTTTTAATGTAATATTTTTAACAAGGATACAAGCAAAAATACAAAAATTATTAGCGACCTTTCAATAATCAATAACGTCAAATTGATACATATAGCCGAGCTACTCAACTCAACTCAACCAAACCTTATCACCACATATCATCTACTTAGCCCAATCATGCACTCTCTTTTTTTTTTTTTTTTTCCTTTTTTTTTTTTTTTTTTGCCAATAAGTAAAATGCCCAATATATATATATATATATATGTGGTAATTAAAAAAATGGAGCTGAACAAATATTCATTCCTTTCCATTTCAATCTGGTAGATGTTGGATGTGTTATACAGTTGATATGTCTTAGTCATCTAGAAAGGGCTTGTAGGCTATGTTGTTCCAAGTGTGTGATTTTGTGAAGCTGATATGGCGTAGTTGAATAGATTGAGTCTATAGGATTTGTTCCAATTGTGTGATGGTGTCATCTCTGCAATGTGGAGGCTTTGTCAAAACTTTATATCTTGTTGTGTTCTTAATGAATTTTTTTTTTTTTTTTTTTTTTGAGGAATTTAATGAAATTGTTGAATTTCCAAAAAAACACTTAGTATTTATCGCATTTTCTTTAGACATTTGGAAGGAACATTGATTCTATTTGTGAAATATTGATTTATCTTTATTTTAATATATGATAAATTGATAATTAAGTAAGATATATTATGGCAAAATTATTTATTTAGCATTCATTTTTTATATACTTTCAAACATATTAGAGAAAATACAATACATTCATATTCATTCCACTCATAGTTGTCAAAACATGAATCGTATTGTGAATCGATTTTTTATTTTTTCATATCGTGTATCGTATCATATTGTGTATCATAAGATACACAAACACTTAATAAAAATTATAAAAAATTATAGATATACATATATAAATGATATATTCATTATAAATTTTAAATATATTCAACTAATGAATAATTTATTCATCACTTATGTAATAATATTTAACAAGTTAACTAAATAAATCAACCTAGCATGTGTTTATAACATATACATTCAAATTGCTTAATATTATATTACAAATGACCCAAAAATAATAATCTATTTTCATCATATTGCCTATAAACTTCATCTAAGTCAATGTTATCATTATATTTATCATTTTACAAAATTATTTCTTCATTAAAATTTTCTTCATCGTCATAACTGTAGGGACCCGGTTTCGTTTCGGGCGGCCCCCGTACAATAAATTTGTAGAGAGTGGATAGAAGGGCCAGACACTAGCAAGAAAGACAACAGTCGATATGGGTTTAGAAGGAGGATAACTAAAATTTGGCTAAGTGTTCTTCCAGAAAGTTCGTTCTCGGCTCAGTCTGAGGACCCCTTTTCCTTAGAATTAACGAATACAAGGACTGTCCTTTGAACACCCTAAAAGAAATAAAAACTCTCCTCTTCCTTTCCTCCCCTTCGGGGGTAGAGCCCCCCTCCCAAAAGGCCTCTTTACTTTGGGGATTCCGTCTGTTATATAGCCTTGTTTAGTGGATCTCTGCCATCCACTTGTCGGCCATCTGGACTTGTGTCTGAGGGCTTGTCCCATTAGCCACCTTTACAGGCTTCTGTTAGTTGAAGCATCCAAGGCATCACTGTTGGCTGGTTAATTCACCATTGATGTGACCAGAATGTTGGTGGCGTGCATTTAATGAGTGAGTGACAGCTCATTTCCTTCAATGTAGGTTCACCGAGGACGTGAGCATCCTCGGCGAGGTCTCAGACGACTTGAGTTTCTCCCACTCATCCTCGAACATTGTACCCTCCTCGGCACGAATCTTGGGCCAGATATGGAGCAGGCCAGGGTTGCTAAATATTTGGGCCCCACAATAGCCCCTCAAAATTCTGCTGCCCAGCCTCTCGAGAGGGGAGGAGGATTTTGATGTTCTCGAGCCAATGTCCTGGCTTGTTGAGCCTTGTCTTTCTGTCAGTGTCACAATCTTTTCAACTACCTAGGGGACGTTCCTGGCGTTTAGGTATCTGGAGCGTGCCTTCATTAAATTTCGGCGGCTCTGTGCTCCCCACGTTCAATAGTGTGATGATGAACGGACGATGGGGATTCTCTTGACCCATTGGGCGGGAAAGTCCAGGCGGTTATTTTTAATTGGGGGTATATATATATACCCAGTTGAACTGACTCGTCCTTTCACTTTTGCATTCAAGAGATCCTGCGCATCTACCCCGAATTTGGCCACATCTCCAACTGTACTTGTAACTCTTCATAGCACAAAAAGCCTGCCCGAGGAGCTTTCCCTCGTTTGCGTAAGTCTTCTTCTCTTTCTAGTTCGTACTGTTCACTTGAGCTCCTTATTAGTTCTCTAGGATGGGTAGACTTAAGAAGTTAGTTGAGTCTAAGGAGTTAATGGACAAATTCGTCGCTGATCATAGGATCCCTGCTACAGTGAGTTTAAGGTACTGCGGAGAAGGGAATTGAGCTCGAGTAGGAAAGAAGGTAAGGTGGCGATTCCAATAATCGCCTTTCTGGAGGGCGGAGTGAGGATACCCATGGGGCCGGTGATGAGGGACTACCTTAGGCACTTCGACCTATCTCCCACTCAGTGTGCTACTAATGTATTTAGGATTTTAGGCTGTGTGGATGCCTTGAATGAGAAGATGGGGCTGAGGCTAACCCATCATGATGTGAACTGGTGTTACAAACTCCAGAGCCTGAAAGAGAAGTCTTATTACATGAAGACGAGGGACGACAGGGTCCGGCTCATCCAGTGCCTCCCTGAGTCTAGTAAGGGTCTGAATAAAGACTTTCTCATTGTGTCCGGGGAATGGCATGAGGGCCTTCCATGCTCAACAGTGGAGGGTACACCAGGTGGGGCATCTAGACTAGGAAAGCGTTTTCAGTTATTTGTGCTTCAGTGTCCTGCTTCACTTGGGTTTTGACAGAAACTTGCTTTCTTTTATGTAGATCTGCGTGCTTCCGAGCGTCACTTCAGCCAGGTTAATAAGGAAGACTTGGAGACGGTATTGAGGTCGGAGATCTTTGTAAATAGAGACGACAATCAAATTAGAGCTACCCACGTGGTCTTAAGATACGCCCCGATCCAAAAATTGTTCTCGGCTCCGAGGCACGTGATCTGAGCTGGAGATCTTCGGCTGCGTAGCATCACTGTAGTCGAGAACGGATTTTTCATCCCCGAAGGGTCTCCCATTCCTGAGGGCGTGCCGTTGGTAGGTACCTCTTCATGGCTCAATCCGCCGAGGTTGAAGGGGAAGAGGAGGTTGCTGACTCAGGTCCGTCCGGGGACGAGTTTGGCGTGTTCGACTAGCCCTATACACCCGAGGACCTTGCCGGTGACTTGGGTGATCCTAGTTTGACTGAGGTGGACTTTCTGTCTAAAGAAGCCACTCCCCAGTCGAAGATGAGTTTCAAGAAGCGGCTTTAGAAGAGCTTGTTGGCACTAATTGAGGGGCAGCCGGGGAAGGATGCGCCAGGGAGGTCTCCTCCTGAACTTCCTCCTCCTGAGTTTCCCTCTCCTCCACCCCAACAGAGTTCGACGCTTAGGTCCAAGTCCACCAGTCCTCTGGTGAAGAAGGACAAAGGTAAGAGAGTTAGGGGGGGCGAAGAGTCTGATCCTTCCCGAGGTGGCAGCGATGGTCGACCGTCGTCAAAACAGTTGAAGATAGGGTGCCAAGGCCAAGAGAAGCAAGCTTCTATCCAGGCTGGGGCCCAGGCTTGGCTTCCTGCCCTCATGCTCCATGGGAGGCCTCTGACGAATGATGTCTCCCTCAGGAACCCTCAAGGGGGCGAGGGTGCGTTCGTGGCCGACACATTGGAGAGGTCCTTGCTGCTCCTTGCGGACATGGCCCAGCTGGAGGCTTTGAAGAGCGAGAAGGTCTTCCTCGGCTTTAAACAATACTTGGGCATGGTAAGTTTCCTGATTACTTGTGACTTTCTTGACCTTCCGTGGCTCCTTATCTGCTGCACAATGGTTTCAATTGGCAGGCTATTCAGGCTACTTTCAGGCTGGAGGACATAACCAGTAGCCAGAGCCAGGCCGCTAGCTTAGAGCGTACCAAGCTGTCGGACGCCGTGCGGGCCCTCAATGCTTCCAAGGCCGATCTTAAAGAGGCTATGGAATAGTTGAAGGAGATGAATGTGGCTCGAGACGCTGCTGGCTCGACCCTTGCTGTTGCTGAAAAGCTAGCTCTAGATCAAACGGACAGCCTGCTCAAGGCCGAGGATCAGCTGAAGATCGCAACCTTAGAGGAGAGGGTGCTTGAGGCAGATAAGGCGAGAGGTGCTGCAGAGTCTGTCAAGGCTGAGGCTTTGAAAGCCAAAGAGGAGGCTGAATCTGCCAAGGCTGAGGCTGAGGCCTCCAAAGATAAGGCTGTGCAGGATGCCTATGAGGAAGGGGCAGCTGAAACAGAAGATAGCCTTAGAGCCCAAGTGCTTGAGGTGTGCAGACTTTACTGCTCCCAGGTCTGGAATGAGGCCCTTACACAGGCTAGGGTTGAAGCCTCGTCCAACCTGTGGAGGGCGGAGAACGTATACTATCCTCCTGCCATCCGTGAGACTGCCCCTCCAAGCTCTGAGGCCGAGAGGGCTGCCGAGGGTGTTGGGGTTGTCTCTGAGGGAGGCACCCTAGCTGCTCCTACTTCGGGCGAGCCCCCCAAGGAAGCTGATCTTCTTGGAAATGTTGAGGCAAGCTAGGGTCCCATTGCTGACGCGCCTGGGGAGACTGCAGGCTCTTCGGCTGATGTCCAAGCACCCCTTGTAGAGGGGGTATCCCGCCCAGTTGAACTTTCCCAGGCTGCAGCCCCAGGCGAGGGCCCCAAGGTTTCTGAGGCCTCTTCTGCCTAGCCCCCTGAAGGGGGAGTTGATATGGAGCCAAAAGAATGATCCCCTGTTGCGTCTCCACCCCGTTCTCTGCTCTCTCCCCCTCTTTTTTATTATTATTATGTTAGTGTATTTGCCTTGTAAAGCTCCTTTCTTAAAGACTCAGTAAAGTGCATATTTCGTTTCCTTTTATTCGCTTTGTTCGTATTCTATTATACATGTATGCATGCATCACTTGTACGATACTGGCTTCAATTACGCCTCGTCATCCCCTGTAGCACTCACTACTAGTACCTAAGTGGTTAGCCTCGCCATAGGTCTGGGCCCACGGTCAACACAAGACCTTGGTTCTGTCCAGTGCTTAGGTCCCCCTAAAGTGATTAGTTTCCCTATAGGTTTGAGTCCTTGGACCATGCAAGACCTTAGTTCTGTCTAATACTTGGGTTCTCTTGAAGCAACTAGTTTCCCCATAAGTTTAACGCCGAGGAACATACGAGACCCAGACTCTACTTTACACTTGGTATTTCGTGGGGAGATGGTTTCTCCGTTGGCTTAGATCTCCTAAGGCGACTAGTTTCCCCAAAGGCTTGAGTCCGAGGACCATTCAAGACCTTGGTTCTGTCTAGTACCCAGTTCTTCTCTAGTAGTTAGTTTCCCCAGAGGCTTGAGTTCGAAGACCATGCAAGGCCTAGGTTCTGTCTAACATTTATCTTCTGAAGTAGCTAGTTTCCTCATAGGCTTGAGTCCGAGGACCATGCAAGGCCTTAGTTCTGTCTAGTACCTAGTTTTCTTTTAGTAGTTAGTTTCCCCAGAGGCTTGAGTCCGAAGACTATGCAAGGCCTAGGTTCTGTTTAACACTTATCTTCTGAAGTAGCTAGTTTCCCCATAGGCTTGAGTCCGAGGACCTTGCAAGGCTTTGGTTCTGTCTAGTACCTAGTTCTGGACCTACTCCACCTAGGAGGGGACCTTTCTTTGGTCTAGTCTTTTCGTTTAGCGTGCCTCTTCTGATTACGAGGTGTTCTTTGGGCTATTCGAGTAACGCGCTTGGCGCTTCGGTGTGCGAGGCGCCTCCCCATTAATGTCTTTGCAGATTTACGATGGTCCAGCCACAAATAAGCCTCTTGGGAATTGGGTGGAGTTATTGCCTCCTTTAATTTCTCCTTAGGATTCTGTGCGGGCTGGCTCTCACCAATTTTTGCCTTCTGTATAAGGCATTTTTGGGACTATCCTTTTCTTCAAACTCCACAAACATCTGCGTTCATATCTCATAAACGTGCTGCTCTTTAGACGTGTCAAGGGCTTTGCCAGAATAGTAGCTCATACCCCACGAAACAAAGTGGCCCTGGGAAAGGGCGGTGATGAGGAAGCCTAGCCTCTTTCAGGAGTCGAGGATGGCACCCCGACCTTGGACATCATGCTGGGGGTGGGGTAGGAGGAGGCCGAAGATCCCTCTTCTTTTCAACCTAACCAGGGATGGAGCTCCCCTTGCAGTTCGGAAGGGGATCCAAAAGGAACATAATGTTTCCCCTCCGGATTTGGATCTGTCAGCTCTCCAAGCTGATAGTGATTCGCTAGCTCTCAATCGTTGTGGGATTGGGAGGGAAACCAGGCGGAACCTTGAGGTGGAATCGTCAGGCGCCGCGGCCTTTTCTTCCTTCCCTTTCTCAGCGCCGCAAGTGTTGGTTGGGGAGCTATGGATGGCCTTAGCGTAGGCTTGTCCCCACCTCTCCCTCTGTCGCTTGACTTGGCTTTAAAACAAGCCTGCCTAGGCCTCTCACCCTTTCTTCTTCTCTTGCTTCACCACCAGCCTGTTTAGGCGTTTTTCTTTGTAGTTAGCTTTAGAACAAGCCTGCATGGACATCTGCTGTAAGATGTAACTTTTCTTCATATATTAATAAAGAAGTAGACCCATTTCATCTCTTTTATTTCTCGCATTTTTCCATTTCTCGTGATTGTTGCCTTCTGAATGAATATTGTAGCTGTAGACTGTATTGTTTTTTTTTTTTTTTTTTTTTTTGGAGAAGTGTTGCTCTTCATCTTTTCACACCAACTATCGCGCTTGCTAGTGCATAAGTCCTCCCTACAGACGGCACCAATTGTAGGGACCCGGTTTCGTTTCGGGCGGCCCCCGTACAATAAATTTGTAGATAGTGGATAGAAGGGCCAGGCACTAGCAAGAAAGACAACAGTCGATATGGGTTTAGAAGAAGGATAACTAAATTTTGGTTAAGTGTTCTTCAAGAAAGTTCGTCCTCAGCTCAGTCCGAAGACCCCTTTTCTTTAGAATTAACGAATACAAGGGTTGTCCTTTGAACACCCTAAAAGAAATAAAAACTGTCCTTTTCCTTTCCTCCCCTTCGGGGGCAGAGCCCCCCCTCCCAAAGGGCCTCTTTACTTTAGGGATTCCGTCTGTTACATAGCCTTGTTTAGTGGATCTCTGCCGTCCACTTGTCGGCCATTTGGACTTATGTCTAAGGGCTTGTCCCATCAGCCGCCTTTGCAGGCTTTCTGTTAGTTGAAGCATCCAAGGCATCACTGTTGGCTGGTCAATTCACCATTGATGTAACCAGAATGTTGGTGGCGTGCATTTAATGAGTGAGTGACAGCTTCTTTCCTTCAATGTCGGTTCGCCGAGGACGTGAGCATCCTCGGCAAGGTTCCAGACGACTTGAGTTTCTCCCACTCATCCTCGGACATTGTACCCTCCTCGGCACGAATCTTGGGCCAGATGTAGAGCGGGCCGGGGTTGCTAAATATTTGGGCCCCACAATTACCATTTAATATCTCCTCTTGATCTGTTTATTTTAATAATTAAAATGAAAAATTCTTCTTGGCATTCTAGTTTATTGGACTTATAACGATAATGAAAAAAATAAAACATAATTATATTGTTAATTAATATCTTATTCATAGTATAGAAAAATAAATTTGCAAATATTGAAGTGAAGTGTAAGTGTGTATTGTGTAGTCCAAATTTTATAGGAGAAATAGAGAGGGAAAAAACTTATTTTATGTTATTTTAATAGGCCAAATTAAGTAACTTAATAATTTTGTGTTAAAAACAAGTTTAACAACTTATTAGATTCAAATAAAAGTACAAATTTTAACAAAAAATCTCATTTTAAATCATTTATTTATGTATCGTACGATATGTACGATTTTACATTACAATACGATATATACGATATACACACTATATCATATAATTCATGAGCACTTACGATATGCCGATACGATACAGAACTTTTTACACACGATACGATATGTATTGCGTATCATACGATACTGACAACTATGATTCCACTTACATATAGCATATATGGGAAGTCATAAAATGAAATGAATGAAATCTAAAACGAAAATGAATAAAATATTCATCTTTTTCTTGTTTGGAGGTTTGCGAATAAAAGAATGAAAAGTAAAATAATCATACTTAGAAATATCATAACAAGGAAAAAAAAAAAAAAAAAAAAACCAATTTATAATAACGTACCATCATTTGTTTCCTCAAATAAATTATATTATTATTAGTATTTTAAGAAGAAAATAGTTTCTTTAACCCAACAATCAATTATATACTACATTTTTTTTTTTTTTAATTTCAATCTATGGCATCTACTCGGCTACTCCTGATAATAACTCTTTACTACATGTTGTTCTTAAAAAAAAAAATTATATACTACATGCATATTATTATATTATTTAATGTTATTTATTTTATTTATTACTATTAAAGTAGTGGTTTTCACTGTAATATTTTTGACAAAAACATCAACAACAATACAAACAATGTTAGTACATGAATTACATGTGTAATAAACATTGCAATGGCCTTTCAATTTTGAGAATCTACTTTTCAATAATAAGTAACATCAAAATGTCATACAAATACAACCAACTTATTTTATCACTACATCATCTACTTAGCCCAATCGTGTAATTTTTTTTCTCTGTTTTTTGTTTTTTCCTATGAGTAAATACTAAAATGCCCTGTGGAGAGAGAGAGTGTGTGAGAGAGAGGTAATTAAAAAAAGAAAACTTACAAGTGAGTTCACTGCTTCCGACCCACTTGAACCTCATTTATAAAGGACTTGAAATCATTCACACAATTAATGTAGCATGCCAATACTTGAATTCTATACCTTTACTCACGAATTGAAGAGTTGGAGGAATTCCTACTACTAAAACACCTCTGCGAATGGTAAATACCCAACATATAATATACTTACGTCATTCTAAATTTGTATATTGCACATTGCCATCAAATAGAGAAATATAATGAAGATGTCTTCTTTACATTGGTTATCACATAAATTGAACGAGCAATTATGTTCTTATCATCATCAAATTTAATGATTTTTTTATATTAAAAAACAAATTGCATCTTGAAGATGTTAAGAAGGTATCGATGGTGTTTCACATCAACTTAAAGTGACATAATTTCATCATGATCATCCACCTCAAAAGTTTTCAAAACAAATTTATTTTGAGACATTGTATTATCATTGTCATGAATAGTATTACACCCAACATACCATGCACATTTAAAAAAAGAAAAAAAGAAAAGAAAAAAAAATTATGCATATATCTCTTTTGCAAATTGAATCCACTAAATTTGGGGTCGATTTGATTTTGTGTCTTATGTTTAAAATTTTGAGTTTTCAACTTGCATCCATTTTTAATCTTATCCTTCTATTCATGCACGTTAATGGCAAGACTGTCAAAACTTTATATCTTATTGTATTTCTTAATGAAACTGTTGAATTTCTAAAAAACACTTAGCATTCATCGCATTTTTGTAGATATTTGGAAGGAACACTGATTCTATTTGTGAAATATTGATTTGACTTTATTTTAATATATGATAAGTAAGATATATTATGGAAAAATTATTTATTTAGCATTCAGTTTTTATAAACTCTCTAATATTTTAGAGAAAATACAATACATTCATATTCGTTCAACTTACATGTAGCCTATATGGGAAGTCATAAAATGAAATGAATGATATATAAAATGAAATGAATAAATCATTAATCCTTTTCTTGTTTGGAGGTTTGCGAATAAAGGAATGAAGAGTAAAATAATACTACTTAGAAATATCATAACAAGGGAAAAAAAAAAAAACAGTTTATAATAAGGTTCCATCATTGATTTCCTTAAATAAATTATATTATTATTAGTATTTGAAAAAGAAAATAGCTTCTTTAACCCAACAATCAATTATATATTACATGTTGTTCTCAAAATATATATATATATATATACACTACATGTTTTTTTAAATAATAAAAAATTATATACTACATGCATATTATTATATTATTTAATGTTATTTATTGCTATTAAAGTAGTGGTTTTACTGTTATATTTTTAATAAAAACATCAACAACAATACAAACAATGTTAGAACATGGGTTACATGTGTGATAAACATTGCAATGACCTTTCAATTTTGAGAATCGACCTTTCAATAAGTAATATCAAAATTTCATATAGATATAGCCAACCTACTTTACTCAACCATATCTTATCACCACATCATCTACTTAGCCCAATCATGTAATTTTTGTTTTTCTCTTCTTTTTTTTTTTCTTCTTTTCCAATGAATAAAAATACTAAAATGTCCTATATATATATATATATAGAGAGAGAGAGAGAGAGAGAGAGAGAGAGAGAGGTAATTAATAAAAGAGAGCTCACAAGTGAGCTCACTGCCTCCATTCTACTTTTTTTTTTTTTTTTTTTTGAGAGATGCCTCCATTCTACTTGAATCTTACTCATGAATAACGTGAAATCATTCACACAATTAATGGAGTGTGTCACTACTTGAACTCTCAACATCTACTCGAAAAGTGAAGAGTTGGAGGACTTCCTACTATTAAAGCACATGGTAAATACCCATCATATGTTATACTTATGTCATTCTAAATTTGTATATTGCACATTGACATCAAATAGAGAAATGTAACTAAGGGTCTGTTTGGGAATTGCTTATTTTGCTAAAAGTACTGTAGATAAAGGTAAAAGTTAGTTGAAATAGTGCAGTGAGGCTCATAAGTAGGACAAAATTGCTTTTTGCCCATTTAAAAAAAAAAAATCCAGCATTTTACCCTCTTTCTCAAACTAATTAGGGAAATGCCCATCTTTTGAAAATCGAGTTTCTCAAAATCGATTTAGGCCCTATAGCGACGTTTCTAAGGACCCTATAGTGACGTTTTAAGGACCTATAGTGGAGTTTTGTAACTCGATATACATAAAATAGAGTTATAGGTAAAAAAAAAGAAAAAAAAATTGCATGTAACTCGACTTTATAGAAATCGAGTTACAAAACGTCACTATAAGTTCTTAAAACGTCACTATAAGGTCCTTAAAAACGCTGCTATAGGGTCTAAATCGATTTTAAGAAACTCGATTTTTAAAAAAGGGACATTTCCCTAATTAGTTTGAGAAAGATGACAAAATGCTGGATTTTTTTTTTTGAAAGGGGCATTTGCCCATTTTCTCCCCATAAGTATTATTTAAAAGTGCAATAGGACCCATGAATAGTAGTAAAAATAAGCTGAATAGTAAAATAAGTTGTCAAAATTCATTTATCCAAACGCACACTAAGGGTATTGGATACCGCTTATTTTGCTGAAAACTGAAAACACTGTAGCAAATTAATTTTTAAATATGTAAATAGTGCTGTGGGATCCATTTTTAATGAAAGTTTTGTTGAAAAAAATATGTTTGTGGGTCCTGTGAACAATGTATAGGACCCACTAGAATCTCTCAAAAGCTGCGTTTACGCACTTCTAAAAAAACAAAACAGAAAACGCAAATGCTGGACGCGCATCAGCGCTATCCAAACGTTGCTTAAGAGTCTAAGATGTCTTCTTTACATTGGTTATCGCATAAAATGAACAAACAATTATGTTCTTATCTCTATTAAATTTAATAATTTTTTACTATTTAAAATCAAATTGCATCTTAAAGATGTTAAGAAGGAACTCGAAGGTGTTTCACATCAACTTAAGGTGACATAATTTCATCATGATCAACTACCTCAAAAGTTTTCAAAACAAATTTATTTTGAGACATTGTATTATCATTGTCATGAATAATATTTCACCCAACATACCATGCACATTTAAAAAAAGAAAAGAAAAGAAAAAAAGAATCATGCATGTATCTCTTTTGCAAATTGCATACACTAAATTTCGGGTTAATTTGATTTTGTTTCTTATGTTTAAAATTTTGGGATTTCATCCTTAAAGCTTGCATCCATTTTTAATCTTATTCTTCTATCCATGCACGTTAATGGATGACTGTTAAATGCTAATTAAGCCTTTAACATATACTAATTTGTCCCATTAAAATATCATGAATTTAACATATATCTTATCAATTAAATAGCTATATATATACACACACAAATAATTCTTAAAAAAAATTGCAATAAAGTAAAATTTTTAAAATTACTTAAAGTATATAATTTTTAATTTTTTTTATTATTATTTTTAATCTATATATATACCCATATTTTTTTTCCCCATCATAATCATCACATACTCACAAAGTGTACCAGTTTATTTTTGGTCTCCCTGGCCTTGAAAATGCCCAAGCCCATGATGCAGATGATGGAGTGCTTCCAATTCCAAACCAATCTTAAATTTTAGCAAATGAAAGACGTTTAAAGATCAACTTTACCCACCAAGGTTGACGTTCCAACTTCCAAGCCTAAATTTTCCTGATTGAACCTCTAGATTAAACACTTGGCCCAACATTCTTGGGCTTGCGTATGGATCCATTATTTTAAGTATTCCATTAATGGGAATGTAAACCCTCCCGTCTTCCTTTTGAGTTTTATACTTTTAGGGTCTGTTTAGATATTACTTATTACTAAAAATTGAAGACTAAAAATATTGTAATAAAATAATTTTTAAATGTGTAAATAGTATTGTTAGACCCAGTTTTAAAGTTGTTTTTGTTGAAAAAAGTACATGAGGTCTTGTGAACAGTGCATAAGACCCACACAAAAACGCAAACGCAGACGTAAGTGAGTGTTTTAGCTAAATCCAAACGCTCACTTATTATCATAAGAGAATTTTTTTTTTTTTTTAAATAAACAAATAAATGAAAGACGGCAATTTTATTGGTTCTTGTTAAAAGTTGTAGAATTAAGCATTACTATCTAAGGCCAACAAGGACATAAAAAAAGGTTTAAGGAATAATATCAATTAATAAAAACTCATGAACCAAAATGGGGCTAAATAATAAAATCGAAACATGATCAAACAAGGCTAAAAAAAGGAATTATGCAAAATTCAAGAACCATAATTAGGCAACCATCTTCTCAAAAAAAAAAAAAAAAAAAACCTTTCACATTTAAAAAATCAAGAAAAGAAAAAAAAAATCATGCACATATCTCTTTTGCAAATTGCATTCACTAAATTTGGGGTGAATTTGATTTTGCTTCATATGCTTAAAATTTTGGGTTTTTATCCTTAAAGCTTGCATTTATTTTTAATCTCGTCATTCTATTCATGCACGTTAATGGCAAGACTGTTAAATACTAACTAAGCCTTTAATATGTACTAATTAGTTCAATTAAAATATCATGTAAATTAACATATATCATCTATACTACTATTTAAGGGGCTTTTCTTGTTTGAGATCCTCAATTTAGATGCCTAAAATACCCTCAAATTCATCCATTTCTAAGACTTAAATAATAGGGTTAGATATGTGAAATTAGTAATTTAAAAACTCCTAATTTTTAGCTAAATTAAAAAAAAAAAGTTTTTTCTCCTACTTTCACATTTTTCTCTCACGTTAGTTGTCAAGTACTATTGTACTAAATACTAATACAACTTTTTCTTTTTGAAAAAAAAACTAAAAAATAAAACCACTTTTTTTTCCTCACAAATGTTTTTTTTTTTTTTTTATCACTGAATTTTTTTTTTCCCACTTCCACATTTTTCTCTCACATTAGTAGTCAAGTATTAATACAACTTCTTTTTAAAATAAAAAATAAAAAATAAAATAAAACTATCATGAGTAAAACATGTAAGGGATGAAAATGGTGCCTGGGTGGTGGGATTTGCTAGGAATAAAGGTGTAGCAACTAGCTTTTTTGCAGAATTGTGGGCCCTCCGTGATGTCCTTTTACTTTGTATTGATAGGAATTTCAATTGTGTAGAAGTTGAGCTTGATGCTAAGTCTATCATAGATATCTTAAACTCACCAAGAGGAACTAACACTCCTATTTCTTCTTTGGTGGATTAGTGCATGCTTTTGGCTACCTGGATTCCCTAGGTTCAGTTTAAACATTGCTATAGGGAGGCCAATAGAAGTGCAGATAAGCTTGCCAAGCTAGGACCTATTCAAGAGGAGCAATTTATTTTGTTTAATAGTCCACCTGTGGACGTTATGTGTTAGGTTCTGAATTAGCTGGCATGTATTTTAAGCAGGACTTGTCCTGAACCAGTTTTTGTTCCTTAGTCTTTAATGCATTTTCCTTTTGACAAAAAAAAAAAAAAAAAAAGCCTCATCGCACATGCAAAGCGGTGTGACGAGGCTAGTATCAATTAAATAGCTATATATAGTTTGTGTAGAGGGGATTCAAACCTAAAGTTCTAATAAACGGAAATAGATTTTTTCTCTATAACTAAAGCCCAAAAGGCCATAAGAGATTTATGGTCTCCCTGACCTTGAAAACGACCAAGCCCATAATGCATGCAGGGTTCCAATAATCAAGCTTAAATTTTGCCTAAGAAGGTTGACATTCCAAGCCTAAATTTTCCTGATTGGACCTTTAAATTAAACACTTGGCCCAACATTTTTGGGCTTACGTATGGATCAATTGTTTTAACTTTTAAGTATTCCATTGATGGGAATGTGACCCTTCCATTTCCCTTTAAGGTTTTATTATACGAGTCTTTTTTTTTTTATAAAATAAATGAAAGACTGAAATTTTATTGGTACTTGTTAAAAAACTTGTAGGACATCAAAAAAAGGTCTAAGGAATAAAATTATTCAAAATTCATGAACCAAAATGGGGCTAAATAAGATTTATTTTATTTTTTAATACAAGATAGAAATTCTACTCTAGTTTAATCTAAATGTATATGTGTGTGAAGTTTCCTCCTGAAAACTTGAATTTTGACCTTTACCCCCACACCCCACAAGCACTTTTTGTGCGGTGGTCTAAATAAGAAAATTGAAACATGATTGAACAAGGCTAAAAATAAATTATGCAAAATTGAAGAACCATGACCCCAATGGGATTGCATATAGCTCATTCTGTGTCTCCCAAGGCTTAGTGCAAGGAAAGCTAGACTTATTTCAGGAAACTTTGGGCACGAGTGTTCAAGCCACTGACAAAAAGAGCTTCAGTAGTGGACAGCATGCTTTAGACATATTCAAGTGTTAGAGCAAAAGCTTTTGGAAACAGGTTTAGTTTAAAAGGGCAAGCTACTCATTACATCTAGTGTTGATCTACGACACAGTGAGGAGGTCCTAGCTATACTCCACTCATTCATGCATAGATAGAAATAGAATAGTTGGGCAAGTGACACATATTTGAGTAAAGAATCAAACACATTAAAGTTGAGCTAACACGCTAAAATCTTCTCATATCACTGTAAAATGACAATGTTGTATTACATGGTATAATTTAGATTCACAAGATTGCATGGTTGATAATCTAATTTCCTAGGAAACTGAATATTTGATGACAAAAGTACTCATTATGTGTCTTAGCACAATACATACAGAAACTCTGGCCCACGGAAAGTTAGATAAGCATTTGAATTTGAGAGAGCTGGAGAGCCACTCAAAAAAGATCCTAATTGTTGGACATAATTAAGGCCCCAGATTGCTTCTTTCACTGTGCAGTTTTTTTGTTGTAATATGAAACATATTGTCGGTAGATAGGTATCAAAAGGGGCACGCCAATCATGATTTTCATTGTTCTTAAATTCCAACTTATGGTTGTGATTGTTAAAGAATGCATGATTTAGTCCATCTTACTATGCAGTAAAGGAAGGTAGCTAGTGATGTTTGACGGGGCTGTACATGATTGTAACTGTGATATTGTAATTTTGGTAAACATGATGTTGCTCTTTTTTTCTTGTTTTTGGTGAGTAATGTTATAAACACCACATTTTCACAATGATTTCACAGCTTAAGTCGGTAAGCTATGATGATATTCACATATAGTATCACTCAATATCTCTCATTCACAGTTTATTATCTTGGCAATTGTGAAAAAAATTGTGAAAAAAAAGTTGTGAAGGTAGACATATTGATTTTTTATTTATACTTTTTGGATTTGGATAAACAACATGGATTACATAGAAAATAACTAAAGGTTTTTTTTTTTTTTTTTGGGTACTTTTTGGATTTGGATAAACCACATCAACATGGATAACATAGAAGATAAACAAAGGTAGAATCACCATGCTGACTTTTAATATTTTTCTAATTGCCAAATTAATAGTCCATTTGGATTGAGGGAGAGGGAGGGAGAGTAGAGTAAATTTAGCCCAAAATTAGCATATTTTTAGCTAATTCTACTCTACTTCCCTCCACTCCCCCTCCTTCCCCTCTCCATCCAAACGGAGCCTTAACTGTAGAACGGTTGGAAAGGTACTTCCCATTTTGTGTTGTCTGAGTAAATTTCAAATTACTTGACCGACTTTCTGTGATAATGCTAAACACAGCAACTCATCACCAAACAACTGCTAGAAAAATATCATATGAATTTCTATGCTTTACTTGGTGGGTGTTGCAGGCAAAAAGTTTCTCAGCACATAGGACAAGTTACTACGAAACTGTTAATATGGCATTTGAAAATTGTAAAAGAAGATTGTAATTGGAAATGGTAGATCCAAGTAGGTTCATGAGAAGATTCCTTTGTTGCACGAGTATTTCCAACATTATCATTGAATACCTATGTTTTTAACATGATGAGCACCTTAGATTTAATTTCTATCATGAAATTACTTCTTTTTGGACCAAGTGTGACACTATCAGATAGCAATGACTACAACCAATGGTGCATCTGTTTAGTCTTACTCTAACAAGTAACCAGTTGGACTAAATAAAGCAGCCAGCAAGCATGACTTCACCCTCTTTTGGAGGAAAAATCATTTTAGGCCTGATCCTTTAATAAAGCATATCAATGTCATGACATAATTTTTGCCATTACTTATTGAAGTAACTAAGGGTCTGTTTGGTTGGAGAAATGAAAAAGTGGGAAAATAAAAAATTAGTGAAAGGATGGAAAAGTGAAAGGATAGAAAATATTTGATTTTTCCTCATATGTGTTTGGTTGGAGGGGTAGAAAAGTGGGAGGGTGGAAAACTCTTTTGTTTGGTTAGAGAGAAAAAAGGGGAGGGTAGAAAATATAGTTGATATAAATTGACTATTATACTTTTGTTATATAATAGGTAAGAAATAGATTTATTTATACTCATTAAATAATATAAAATTTACCAACAATTATATTTTTCAATGAGAAGTGTTACGTCCACAACATTTTTCACAATACTTTTACAACAAAATTTATGTGGAAAGTTGTTACTAGTTCTAATTTGAATCTACCACTGAAATTATTTTTTTACTCACCAATATTAAAATTTATTACTTAAAATTTATTGTGAAAATATTGTAGTAACATTTCTCAAATAGGATTTTTTATTCTTTATATTATTTCTCCTCTCTCCCTTATTATTTCTCCTCTCTCCCTTTTCATTTCATCCATACGTTTGGTTTATTTTTTTGTTTTTTTTTTCTACGCTATCTACTCAACACACGTTGTCCTATCTCTATCCCCACCCCTTCTTTTTCTTTTTCTCCCTCATTCAAGTCTCAAGAACGTTCCAACACTCTCATTCCATTTTTTTTTTTTTTTAACTTGATTCCAGTACAGTCGTCCCCAACGCAGTCCAGATGGGTCAGATGGCTTTTGTCTTCTGTCTTTTGTCTTTTTTTTTTTTTGGTTATGATTTGATTAATTTTAAAATTGTGTTTTTGAGTTTGTATTCTGATAATATTATTATGCTTGATTATGCTTGAGTTTAGAGATGTTTGAGAGAAAGATTGTTGTGTTTGTAGCCATTGTGTTTGTAGCTATGAGGGCATTTTTGTAAAAGTTCTGTGAGAGCACTTTTCTCTCCACAATTTTCCTCCCGATTTGGGAGGATGAAAATTTTGGGCTCGGGAGAGAAAATTTTCTCCCGAGTTTTTCATTATCAACATTTTCCTTTTTTTGCCAAATAGTGGAAAACATTGTTTTCCACCCTATTTTCCTCCCTCAGTTTTCATCCTCCCTATTTTCACCCCAACCAAACACAGTGTAAGTGTGAGTGGTGGATAATCGTTTACACATAGACTCACAACTTTTTTTCCATCACTCATATATAATAAATTACATCAAAGTTGTGACATAAAAGTTGTACACCTAAACTTTCCTATTTCAAACGTGAGAGACATATCACCGGTACCGGGTGAGTTGAGCTCAGGGCCGGCCCTAGGCCTAGGCCATTTAGGCCATGGCCTAAGGCACTTGAACATAGAAATGCCCCAAA
This sequence comes from Quercus gilva, assembly GCA_023621385.1. NCBI lineage: Eukaryota > Viridiplantae > Streptophyta > Magnoliopsida > Fagales > Fagaceae > Quercus > Quercus gilva. Next base: position 6,597,174 of record CM042482.1, on the reverse strand, counting down.
TTAAAAGGGGGCTAGTAGGGTTTTTTTTTTTTTTTTTTTAATTAAAAAAAGAATGTATAACTTGCACATTTTTTTTTATCACATAGGTGTTATAAATTTATATGTCCAATCACAATAAGTAATTCAATATTCATTTATTCTTTTCTTGAAATGTCACATCAGTTTGTAAGTTTTTTATTTTTAAATTTATAGTACTTCAGCATCTTCTTCACAAAAAAAATATTATGAATTAATAAAAATATAACACAATTATCAATTCATCATTAAGTGAATGAAAAATGCTAAAACTAACACAAATTTTATGACAAAAAACTTACAAACTGATCAAACAATATAATAAATTAATGTTTTGAATAACTTTTATTTATTGATGACTTGTCAGTTTGTAAAACCTACATGGTAAGTATCACTAGCTCACTTTGGATGAATTAGTATTATTAATTAATAAGAATTAATAATAGATTTGAAATAAAAAAAATTATAATATAAAAAAAATATCATTTATGTGATATTCAGATATAAAAAGGGCCCTTTTAAAATTTTCGCCTTAAGCCTCAAACTATCTTGGGCCGATTCTGGTTGAGCTGGATGGTACCTCCCTATGCTTTAAGTGCACGAGGGAACACAAGAGCCTCGGTTCAAGCCCCGAGAGGGAGGGGTAGGGGTAGAGGTATTTATGCAGTGATATATCTAATCAATTCAAAACACAAAACATGAGAGACAATAATTTCACCAAAAATATTTCTTAAGAGTTTCTTGACTCGAGTCCTTCACTCAAAACTTAAAAGTCATAGGCAAAATCATTTCCCCAACAATGATTTCACAATACAACACATGCCTATAACTGATTACTGTATCTAATTGACACAAATATTACTAGGATTTTTCCCACTTCAAGAACTGCCCTTTGATGAAATGCCCAGTTCTTCTGAGTTCCCTGAGCTTGCTTAAGCTCAATCACCACCTTTACAAATTAAGGCTTCTATCTTCTCTTCTCCATTGTATAGTATAAATAGCTACGTTAATTAACTTTAGTCTAATACAGTAGTAATTGAACTTTTCATTTAGCAAGCACTTTTACCCTAAGGTGGAGGGGGAAGATATTGCTAGAAACATACACCAAATAGAGATACTACAAATTTTGTTATATATAAAATCTTACAAATTGATATGCCACCAATTATAAAAAAAGAGTCATTCAAATATTTAATTATTATACCTTGAAATAGCAGTTATTACATTTTTTTTTTGGTGAGTTTCTAAGTATTTTGTAGTAATATTGTAATTTATTAGCTATAGTATTTTTCAAACCGATACTAAGTTTTTTGCCCATAACAGCCTGTCAATTTTTCCTTAGGAAAATGCAAAAAAAAAAAAAAAATACTAGAAATTTAATTATGAAAGTTTTATAAATTGATGTGCTAATAAATTTGATTGGTGTTACTTCAATACATAATAAAAAAACTATTTTAATTGCTTTTTTTTTTTTTTTTTTTTTTTTTTTTTTTTTTTTACAATGATAACACATCAATTTGTAAGACCTATCTAATAAAAGTTGTAATATTTTTAGTATTACTCTTTGCTTATGTCCACAATATTTTCATTACAATTTTTATTTATTTATTTTTTTTTTAAGGGGATACAACAAATCTTAAATGATAAGTTGTTACTTGGTATTATTAGTAGGCAAATAATAATTTCAGTGTTAAGTTCAGACTAAAACTAGTTGTAGGGTAAAAATTTGTTGGGCCAGGCACCAACACTCTATATGATGAGCCCACCAAATTTCCCACAATAAATTTGTAGAGAATGGGCTAAACAACTGGGCTAATGGTGGATTTAACAACGGTCCAGATGAACAAAAACCAATAACAAAGAGATGGATTGAGTCAAGCCTTCAACGGGATGAACCCCTGTAGTCCGAAGAGGTTTTCTATTTAAAGGCTTAGTAAATACAATTTCTTCTCTCCCACACTCTGCGAGACTTGCTTCCCTTATATAGACCCCCTTTTCCCATCTTCACCGCACACTTGTCCTCCATCCAGACACCCACTTGAGTACTAGTCACATCAGCCGTTTGCTTTAACCTGCAGTGAGTGGTGGTGGGTGAAGACGCACTGTTCAGGTGTCTTCTCCACATAAATGCGGCCAGGAAAGTTGCTGCAGTGCATTAAATGTGGCGGTGACAGCTTTATTGGCAAGATATTTCGTGATAGCTACGCAGTTAGACATGCTCGAAGTTCCGTCCTGGGAGGGAGACCTTCAGCACAGCTACCCGATCAAGTTCTGGGCTGCTCCGTTAAGTAGGATCTCTTCGGCCATACCAGGTTGTCTTCGGACGGAGCGTTTTTTCCCTACGGGCCGCGCTTCCGCCAGGGTGGCAAAGCATTGATACATTTAACCTCTTCGGATAGTGAGTCGTATTTGAACTGGGCCTCAGGCCCATCATGTGGCGTCGGGCTTTCTCACCCACACTAGTAATAATCTGATACTTAAGAATTATTGCGAAAATATCTTGAACATAAAACTTCTCTCCATTAATTAGTCCATTTGAGGGTGCCTTTAGTCATACTCTTCTCCAACCTTCAAGGTTCCACTACTTTACCATTAGTCAAGATTCCACTAATTTCCGAAGGTCAAGGGTATTATCCTAGCAATTGTTGAAGCATCTTGATCAAGAGAATTATGTGTACCACGTTTTCAAGGTAAAAGGTGCAAAGCATCTCCACCATGATATGATTATAAATTTATAAGTAAAGAAATGACGACAGAACTAGAGAAAAGGAAAGGCAGTACTTCCACTAAATTACAAAAATTCTTCTAAATTCCGAGCATTAATTATTATTTGGTAAACCATCTTGTCCTTAAAATTGACAATAGAAAATTGAGTTTTTTTAACAAAGAAAATGAATGCTATAAGTTGCTAACTTACGAGGAAGTTGAAAATGTCAGTCTTTTCCAAATCTTTTAAATACCAAGGCCCATAAATAAGTGATGCCTTGGAGATTACATAATTTAAAGTTTAAACTAATCAGTAATCAGGTATCGTGTGAATAAATTATAGACTTCATTTTCGACCTTGTATTATCCCAAAAAAAGATATTACTAAATATTTGGTAAGGAAGATAGAAAGCTCAAGAAATGGATGACAAATAACAAAACCATAAGTAAACTTGCTTTTCTATAAATGGAGAGATTTTAAATTAGAAGCAACCACATCACCTAAAAACTCCAATTCTACATGGGCTCTTATTGATTCTGATAGGTAGATAAGATTCCCTCATCTTTATTTTGTCCCTTTTAAATAAAATATATATCTTTGTTTACCACTTTACCCCCAAAAAAACCACATTTTAAAGGGCATTTGATATGAAGTTGGCCTTATTTATTTATTTTTTAGAAATCAAAAGGAGGAATTTTTTTTTTTTTGGAAATCAAAAGAAGGTTAACTTCTAAAGTTTTCATTCATTTAAAAATAAAATAAAATAAATCCTCAAAATATGCATATAACTTGTGTGAAGGGGTTAGTTTATATGAATTAGATATGATGGATAAATTAATTACTTTATTTTCTTCCTTGTATTACCTCCCAAAAAAAAGTAATAAATATTTGACAACTAGATAAGGAAATCTAAGGAAATGGAAGACAAACAACAAAACTATAAGTTACTTGCATTTGAATAAACGGAGAGATTTAAAATTACAAGCAACAACTCTCAAGTCTCACCTACCACTACTACTAACTCTTAAATTCTGTGCTGAACCCAAATTCACAATTTTAGACTCGCTCTTTTAAAACAAGCGCAGCACAACAGTACTAGTCTACCTTCATATACAAAGAAGACTCAAACTTACTACTTAATAAAATAAATAATGGACAATAGAATAATGACACTTATATGGTATATTGGCCCTAATACAATGAGCAATTAGAAATTTATAATCTGAAGCTTCTAATTCCATGATTATTGTTGTTGGTCTCTTGTAGTTCCTCTCTTTTCCTCTTGGGCAATGATAAGGAAGAAATGGCTTTGGCTGACACAACCTTCCTCACCAGTAATCTCCACCTTGCATCATCTTTCTTTTTGTCTTGCTGCACTCTCAATTTAAATTGCCTGTCACATTCCCAAAACAATTACATCAATTCAATGACCAATTGACAAACCCATCTTTGAAAATAACACAGCAGCATTCAGTGCATGCAATAGCCACCGTTAGGTAAAAAGAAAAGAAATGCCAAAAGACAATGAACCATTCACCATAGTGTACTAGGGAAAAGGACAGAGCATTACATTGGACTTCGGACACACAAAAATCATGATATTTGTTCGAGGAGAGGTAGAGATAGAAAGTAGGACTAGTCCAATCCTATCTTTTCTAATCACCTATAAACTGGTAAAAGATTTGAAGGGTATTTTGTACAGGCAAGTCGTAGGACTCGACAATCATCTATTTGTCGTCTTTTGCAAAAGTATGAAGTGAAGAAAATATTTTATCGTCGAATATCTGTATATTTCTTTTCATAATATATGAGTCTCAGACTTATGATTGTGGAGCAAATTGTAGGTCTCGACAATAATCTATTTGCCAATTTCTTCAATAGTATGAAGTGAAGAAAAAATCTTATTATCGAATATATGTATCTTTTTTTTCACGGTGCATAAGTCCCAGACTTACTATCGTGGAGCCCATACACTCGGAAATTAATTATGCATATATCTAAATGTGGCATAATGTCTATTGCATGAAGTGAGACTAGCAAGCACCTAAAATACTTGTGGTCATGTTTAATAGTGGACTATTCATGATCATGATTAGTACACCATGAGAGGACCATTTTCTTTAATCTTATTGGACTTATGGTAAAGAAATAAGAAAGAAAAGGTTTACTTTTCTTGTCATTTGGAGTGGGACCCCATTTCTTGGCTTTATTAGGCTAGTTCATGTCCCCTTCCTCCTAATCAATGTTTGGTCCATAATAAGCTAGAACAAGCTTACCTATGGTTTAAAAGATTAAAATTACAGGTTATACGATTATGACACACTAGCAACCATTGCTTGGAGGCTGACCCTTCTTCTCTTTCTTTTGCTAACTTCTTCATTGGAGACAAACCATGCATTGATATCCGCTAGAGTCACCATCTAATATAAAACTAAATGGGGGTACTACGGTACAAATGTACAACGCAAAACTCATTGATATTTATATATAAATTGAATTGGAAAAAACTTTTAAAAAAAACTAAGACAAAAAGAAAATCAGTCTGGACCATGCCAATAAATTTGAACCGTCGAAAAATTTTAAATCATGCCAGCTGCCATAAGTGGGGAAGAGAAAATTGAAAGCTAACCAAACACGATTCTAGACCTTAATTCGAATTTGAACAAGCCATCCTTTTCCAGACTTTCTGGTCTGGTTTCTCAAAAAAAAAAAAAAGAAAAAAAGAAGAAGAATTTGAACAAGCCAATACTGCCAAACTCATGTAACCTATTCACTTATATTTTTTTGATAAGCACATGAACCTATTTAATATAGGCTGTGTTAAAATTCAAAGGACGTATATGATGTACCCCATCCCTATAACATATAAATATTTTCAAAACCATATACAAACGTGTCTCAAGACTCTCAATTTTCATTTTCTCAATGGCCCAATTAAATGATTATATATGAAAAGCAACTAAGATTTAGTCCTAAATTTTTGGGATCAATTTGTATGACCAATTGATGATTATATCGATTTTGTGACAAACAAACTTAATAATAAATAAATGAATCATATGATCAATAGGTGAATCATTTATAATATTAAGGGAGGGTAAGACTTGGCTCCAGTACTCCATTATGTTGGAGCCGACACAATTTAAATACGTGACGAAAATCAAACATGTATTTGTATCGTGTCGGTTCCAATGCACTAAAGCACTCAACGTAAGCCAAATCCATTGAAGATCAAATTAAATTACCTGCAAAGAGGAACTCTGCAACAATCATGGTGCTCACAGATTGAGGAGTGCAATCTAAGAAGCTGCCACATCCTCTTACACCTTGAGCACCCTCCATTCACCCTTTTCTTACACGTGGCAAAGTGTTTAATCAGGAGCTGGAGACCTTGACACGTGGAGAACTTGCTACAGGGCCCCTTCTTCTCTGTGGGCTCCATGTCATATGGCCCAACACTTGTGCAACCTTCCGTACATATGTGCTCCAAACATTCCATTGCCTCACTTAGCTGTAGATACAAGCTCTGGTCCTCCCTCAGCTTTCTTGATCTCTTTCTTCTCTGTTATTACCAAATCCAAATTTAATCAATATAAGTTAAAGAACTAAAGAATTGATATCAGCAGACTTAGCCTAAAATATGTAATTAATTTAATCTAATCTAAATATATTATCAAAACTTCGGATCAATTATAGATTTTCAATTGGTTAATTAGGATCGGTTACATGTATTGATAAATCATGAAGTAACAAATTTAATAAAAACTAGGGTAATTTACCGATTCAGCTTCATCCATAAAATGTAAGATCTCGAGCTCGAGCCAAGGGTCATGATCTTGCAAGAACTTCCAGCCTTCGGTTTTCTCCACAGCTTTGAAATGGTTGGCCACCAATTTCATGCACTTGAGGTAGAGATTTGGTGCGTCGCACATTCTTGCAAGTTGAAGCACATCCACCACATTCTCCATCGTAAGCCAATCCCCCAATACCTTCGTGCAACTCTGCTTCAATTGTGGGACCGAGTACACGTGGGACAGCGCCAACAGATGAATCCCATACTTCTCCATCTCCTCCTCCGAACACCTAAAACAACAGTGACACTTTTGTCATTTCACACGATCACCCATTAAGTTTGATTTCATTTTTAAATTGATTATGATGGTTACTCATTTGGAATGTTAATTTGAACCAAAAAAAGAGGCATTTAGAATCACGAAAATATGTCACATCCCTCTCACATTTTTTTTGAAATGAGATTTAACAATCAATTTGATAGAACCTTAATTAATCACATGAGAGCGACATGATGTATCCCAATAACATAAAATAAAAATCAAAACATAGCAGTCAAATAAGTTATGAAGACGGCTAAGATAATATAAATTAATAATCTTTGAACAAAATCAAACTTACTAATTATTAACAAATTAAAATGAAAAGAATAAATCTTAAGGTTCAAAAAAAAAATAATTTCAAAATTTCAGGGTCAAATGTGTAAATACATTCTAAAATTCAAAAATAAAAGAAAGGAATGTACTATAAGGTAAAGTAATAAAGTCCCCCTTTATTTTATAGCACGTGTATATACTAGAAATGAGTTTTGACCGTATCTAAAATTTAATTTTACACACTAGACCGAAATGTGACGGCCGTTGGATTGATTATAGGCGTAACATGCGGTAGATGAAATGGACGGCTGATATTTTGCGTGAAGTTACCGTAAAAACTAGGAGACTAGAAAGGGTGTACCAACCTGAAGGAGTAGAGGAAGCGAACGAAGGAGACAACAGCGTCATAGGGAACTCCGAGAATCGGAATGGCTCTCTCCGAACTCCGATGCTTACGTGGCCTGTCTATGATGTTCTCCAACACCGGTGACGCCGAAGCCTTCACAATTTCCAAAACAAATTAATATAAATCAATCAATATATGAAACATAGTAACATACCATGTCAGATTTGAAATTACTAAGGTTAAATCATACGAGGTTTAGAGCTAAGAATAAGTTACAGGCACGTGATATATTTTGAACACGTGTCTGAATCGTTTCGGATCCAATATATTGGATCGGGTATAGTCTAAATGAATCTCCAACAGATTAGTTAGAGGTAGAATCGACATTTGTATTGTTTTGGGCTAAGTAATTAAAGTATGTTATATAAGTTTCTAAAAATGAGAGATGGGCTGGAAATATAGAGTAGTACCAGGATGCTACAGTGTGCAGGGACGCGGAGAGCAGCGGAGGTGATGATGTGGACGTCGGGCTCCGGCAGCTCTCGGGCAGTGGCTGAGGAGTAACCGTAGAAGTCATCGGAAATGTTAAGAGATGTAGTTTGATTTTCTTCCATTTGTGTCTCTGAGAGAGAGAGAGAGAGAGAGAGAGAGAGAGGATATGAGAAATGAGAAATGAGTGCGTGTGTTGGGGGTTGGGGATGTCGCTAATTTTTATAGACAGCGGAATGAGAAGGGAGCAGGAAGTAAAGAAGTGAAGAAAAAGTTATATTGACTAATGCCCGAATGTTTGGCTTTAGTCCTTAACCCTCTCTGCCACGCACGCGCTTTCATCACTGTCTTTAATTCATTTTGTATTCTGATTTTTGTGAGTACAGTTGTTTCTATTCTTTTTCTTTTTCTTATTATTTTTTGGGTAAGGAAAAAAAGTGGAGTGCAGTTTTTTTTTTTTTTTGGGTATTCAGAGTACAGTTTAGTTCAGGTGATAAAGTGGAAATCCCATAAGTTTTAAATTTTTTTTATGGGAAAATTTTACCTATTTATTAAAGAATTAAATAAATAAATCTCATGTCATACACTTTTAATTTCTTTTTTGAAAATTGCACCACCTCCATTAAAATGTACTGGCTTGAAATCTCATGTATATTCATGGATACACTTAAAGACATACAATAAGATGTATAATATAATTCATATATATATATAATTTAAATACTATTGATAGACACTTTTATATTTTGTTAACTCTTTAAAAAAATTTGTAAAGATATTATTTGGTATAAAATGTAAATTGTCCATGTTTTTCTTTAAAATTATTGTGAAGCACTTTTTTTTGTTATTTTTTTATTTTTACAATTCATTTATTCTAGATTCTTTGGTTTTTGTACTTAATAACTCACTTGAATGAATATTTATGATGTGATCCCATATTTGATTCTAAAATTAAGAAATAAAACTCTTTAAGAATAAATAATTTAAGACACATAGCACAAAATTGGAACTCTAATTTGAAATTCTAATTTGAGTTTCTCTCAACTTTACTTATTATTATATATATAGATATATATAGATTGGAGTGAAATTTGAAATTTCCTTAAACTTTAGTATTAAGGATACTTTTAAATGAAACAAATTAGCCTATACTCTTTCATCAATAATAATAATAATAATTAGCCTATACTTTCTTAGGCACACTATTACTTCTCTAATAGAATGTTATACTTAAAAAAAAAAAAAAAAAAAAATCCAAAACTTAGTGCAGAGAAGTGTCATTTTGCTCATAGACTTCTATGTGTTATTAATAAATCTTGAGAATAAGTGTTATTTATACAAATGTTTGGGGAGTATCATTTCAATAATCTTAAGGGATGATAGTGTGTAATTGACATATTTATTTTGTAATTGGTGTGTAATAAAAGTAGTGTCAATGATGCATTCATACAAATATATATATATATATATATATTATTCCAATCACAAATTATTACTTTAAGAAGCATACTATAAGAAGTAAAAAATTTTTGTTTCTAATATTGCTCTAATGCATTTGACTATGACATACATGGTGATGAATCTTTTGGGTGTTTGAAGTTAGGTAGGTTGGTTGTGTTATCATCCCCAATCAAGACATAAGAGAAAAAAAAAAAAAAAAAAAAAAAAAAAAAAAAAAAAAAAAAAAACAAAGAATAGCAATGATTTGCAGGTATATTGAGTCTTAATCAACAGACAAATAGAAGAAACTTGTGTGGTCCTTTTTGTTTGGATAATAAAATTAACAATGTTTTGTCAAGCCAATTAATTAGTTAAAGAGGGTTTCCCTTTTTTTTTTCTTGTCCCTTTTTGCTTTTTTTTTAGGCAATTCGAGATTCTAGTTCATTTTTTAAAAGATTTTAAAGGGATCAAATAAGCTAATATATTTATGCAGTAGTTAATATAAATATTCTTATTTTTGTTAAATAATAAAATTTTTTATTTTTTGAGAAACTTGTTAAATAATAACGTGTCTCCGTTTTATAGATTATTATGTATTTAAATTCCCAAATACTTTATCAATAACTATATAATAATAATAATAATAATAATAATAATAAAATCCCACTTCATTCAATTCTTTTGAAAAAAAAAAGCCTAACTGGCTAAAAAATTGACATACAAATTAAAAACTGGTTAAAAAATTTACTATCACAAACAGTAACGCTTAAAAGCTTAGAAAAAAGTATCGATTTTGATTACCTCTCTTGACCATGATAAGTTTTAATGATGAAAAATATGTTTTTATATGTGATTAATATTTTTAGGAATAGTTGTCACTATTCATCAACCAGAATCATTAAAAAAAAGATCATATTATACCTGCAGAGCGTAGAATTTATTGTCAGATACGCATCACATATAAATTAAGAAATATGCTACGTCTACAATAATTTTACAATATTTTTACAACAAATCACAGGTGGTTAGTTATTATTGGTTCAAATTTGAAACTAACACTAAGATTACTTTTTTGCCCAAATAATAACAATCAGTAATAACCTGCCATTTAGAATTTGTTGTAAAAATATTGTAAACATATATGTCAATGAAGAGTGTTTCCTTTTTGTCTTGGGCCTCTTGGCAATTCGGAAATTTTGTTTTTTGGAGACTCGGCAATTCAAGGTTGTAGTTCATCTTTTAAAGATTAGAAGGGAATCAAATTAATGAGCTAATATATTTATGCAGTATTTAATTAAATCTTCTTATTTTTGTCAAATACCAAAGTAACTTGGGTTTTGAATTATATATTTAAATTCCCAAATACATTATCAATAAGTTATAAAATATAGAAAACTCCATTTTCATTCCATTCTTACCATTTGATCAACTCATGATTATCAACGTCTAAAGTGCTTAAAAAAATTGCTATCACCTCTAAGTGGTTAAAAATTACTATATAACCGAAGGTAACGTTCAAAAGCTTAGAAAGTGTCCATTTCCATTGCCATTGTTGAGCATAATATGTTTTAATAATGGAAATATTTTTTTAAAAAAATAGTTGTCTCTATTTCTCAATCACAGCCATTTAAAATAAATCACAATATTTATGCATTCCAAAGTTTAAATTAATTGTCATATACGCATCACATATAAAATAGAATCGATGGATCCATATGTAATTTAATGTGGCATAATCTTGATCGCTAACAAATGTTAGATAGTGAACCATTGGGGAATAGCCTCGGCATTTACACATTATATATTTTTTATTCCTTTTTTTATGTGGAATAAATGACCCAAAAAAAGAGCTATCACTCTTTTTTTTTTTTTTTTCCTTATTTATATATATATATATATATATATATTACTCTATTAGCAATGTGTTTCGTAAACTTTCAAGTTAATTAATCAGTCCCTAACTTTATTCAAACTTGCAACGCTCTAAGTCAGGGTTTGCAACAGCATTTGTCAAAAATACTGTCATAGGTCGCCTATATATAAAAAAAAAATGACGCCACAAAAACGCTAGGTTAGGCCTGTTTTTTAGTAGTAATTCATTTCCATAAAATGAAATATATATATATTATCACAAATAGTTCCAAAGTTTCCGAGAGAAAAGTCATAAGGCTTTTAAGGATAATACCTTCAATTTGATAAAAATACATAATGACGTACTTGAAGGTGGGTAAAACTATGGACTGAATTAGTCATGAGGATTTCAATTGGCACAATGTTGAGACGTTTTAAAATTCAACAATGAAAGGGCCTGCATAACAAGAGTAACCTATTTACAAGGCCATATAACCAATTGGTGGAATTGGTCAAGTTTCAAAAATGAAGCTCAAGTAAAAATGACAAAAGTGTTTGAGAAAGTGGAGTACACTCCTTTCTCCATTTTTTTCAATGCAATAGGGAAATTTTGGGCACCACAGTATCACACAATTCACACCACTCCCTATGAATCTTAAAAAGGGAATTTGCCTTGGCTATGGCCACATATATCCCCCATGGTTGAAGGTGGAAAGTCTCGTCATTGTCATGTTGTATTACATGCGACCTGTGTTGGTGAGGCACTGAGTAATGTGGGATGTGAAGGGAGGTGGCCTTCTACATAGCCTCATTTTTGGGCATATTCGACTGCCCTAATCAAAAAAACTATTCTCAGGATCTCAATTGGCCAAGTGGCCTTGAGCTCAACAAAATGCCTTTAAAATAAATTGGCCGAACATTGTAGTTTTGAACCTTAATTGTTGGGTTTGGTTAGCAAAGTTATACTTATTGGGATTAAAAATCTTATACCAATTCACTTATCTGTCCATCCTTAAAACCATAAATGAACTAAGTTGTTTAAGAAAAACTCATATTACGTACTGAAAAAACTTGTTTATATTAATTTATTTAGCAAATGAGTCAAAGTCAAGCTTAAATTTATACTTAACCATCAAACAAATCAAGTTCAAGCATAATAATACAATTTATAAACAAGTTCGGTCTAGAGTATGGTGCTCATTTTACTATTTATGTGTATACATGTATAAAAAATATATTTATAACTTGAATATATAATATACTTGAATATGTAATTGAAAGGATTAATTACTCATTTTTTTAAAGTCATGGGGGGCGTGGCGAACATTCATCATTTCCAATGGAGTAAACAAAGTTCCCCATATGTTCCCCTTGCCTTCATGGAAAGTTGCTTTAAAAAAATGTATTATCTCAGAGGCTCAGACGATGTGGATGAACTTTGTGAATCTGACGTGGACCAGTGGATGGATAATACACCACCTCGTCATCCAAATTTAAAATAAAAATAAATTAAAATAATAACTTTTGGAGAACACAAAGAGCACGACTCAATCTGACCTGGCTTGTAATACTCGTTCTCATCCATTTCCAGATGTGAATTTGTCCACTTGTAGCACCCAATTAGCATAGTTTATCTATTCTTGCCACGTGTCGAATACCCAGATGCTCACAGTCACACCGCCTAATACAGGCTAGTTTGTGACCAAAGAATTCAACCAATTAGTTGTGAACACGTTGACCGCTGTTGATGAGGTGAACAAGCTGACGCGTTCAATGTCTTACATGGGCCCACCTCTAAACAAAAAGCTAGATTTTGATTGGCGGTGATCTAATTTGGAGTTTCAAAAACCTGTGTCGGAGCCGACCCCGCCGTCGGGTCTACCATGTTGTCAGCGGTACCAAATAAAATATTTTATATTAAACTAAAGAATATGTTTATGGGTGTCCGATAACGATAAGATTTTTTTTTTTTTTTTTGAGAAACCGATAACGATAAGATTGTTAACGAAGAATTGAACTAGCTCTAATTAATAGTAAAATTTAATGAACAATCTTTAATTGAAAGCTGACTCTTAAAAAAAGAGTTGATTGTTTTTAAATTTTTTTTTTAGAGATAGTTTTAATTTATAGATTCCATTTTTACACCAAAAATCTAATTAGTATCTTGATTTGTTGATTGATTTTTAATTCTACACCAAAAATCTAAGAGTCTGGATGATTAATTTTTATTATTAAATCAAAATATCAATTAAATTTTTGGTGTAGTCGAAGATCAAGCTTTAAATATTTTATTTGATATTTTCTTTAATTGAAAATTGATTCTTCAAAAAAACATCCATTGTTTTTAAGAAATAGCTTCAATCTATAGTACAAAGTCTACTTATGATGATTGATTTTTATATTTTTGGTGTAATTGGAGATCTAATCTTAGATCTCTTATTTAATAACAAAAGACTTTACGCTAACTAAAATCCACAAATCAGTTTGAATTTGAATCGATGCGTTTGAAAACTTGTTAGGCGAACCCATAATAAACTAATACACTTTTGAACATTCCATTTATTTATTTATCAGGGTTTACTTTATCCCAATTTTATTAAGGTATGGTTGTCATGCACACTTTTTTAATTTCACCTTGATATTATATGATTTTGGCGTGGTTGGCATGGTTGGATTTTTTTTTCTTTTCAACCACTTGGAAAAAACATTAGATAGTGTTGGTATTTATTTTAGCCAAAGTTGGATGGTGTTGATTAAAGTGTGATTATTTTGAATTATTCTGAACCAGTGGGCATTAAAACTTAAAAAAAAAAAAAAAAAAAAAAAAAAAAAAAAAAAAAAAAAAAAAAAAAAAAACTAGTGCAACTGTGTGAACGGTCGTTTCCTAGAAGAAACATGCTATGGCAAGCTACTATTTTCTTATCATAACGTATAATAAGAGCATAGCATGATGCTCATGCTTATGAGTGCGTAACTGTCGTGATTGAAAGTGTGAAACAAGAACCACGAGTATGGAAACTCACAGTCCCTCTAGATCATTGTGCTTTTAAACCAGTCACTTCAATAACTTTTTAAAGTTTGAATTGGCATTGAATCACTAAAAAGATTCTATTTCATTACTGGATTATTAAAAGTAAATTTTGACAAATCTATTATTGAATTATAATTTTATTATTATTATTATTATTATTATATATTTTTAATGATTTATGTCATCAATCAAAATGTTTAAACTTTATGTTTTTGTAGTATAAAATTATACATAAAAAATAAGTTTATAAAATGAATAGTATATAAAATTCGATTGACAAGAAATTTTATATCTGTGTTAAAAACATAAATGACATGTAATCTATCGATTAGATTTTTCAGAATAGTTAGCAATTTCAGTGCTTCATTATTGCTCTACCATTTCAGTCCTATAGGTTTAAATATGCTATGGTTGATATATTTTCCTCTTGGTCCAGTAGATACATTTTTATTTTGAATGCCAATAGGCCTAAAAGTATTAAAAAAAAAAATATATATATATATATATATATATTGCTAGACTACTGGTGGGTGTCGATGGATCAAGGGCTAATGTACTACAGCCTCATTATCCATCACTACTAGCTATAAGCCCCATATATTAATTGTGGAAGCCCAACCCAAAAGCAAAAAAGATTAAGAAATCAAAATCGATTCTAGTTTAGCAATGGACCACTGGTGCACCGTGCAGTACGTTTCTTTTAAAAGTGGCCCGGCCTAGGCAACATCTCTAATGACCAGAAGCCCAAGCTGTATAATATGGTGATACTAATACCCATGCACGTTGACTGTTACAGGCCCAAACTGTAAGTGAATTAGTCAAACACAAATCATCACTGAACAAGGACCATCAACCTTTTGTTTAAAGCACAGGCTTAAAGTTCAACTACCTTCTGGCTGGTCCAAATTTACTCACTCCTGAAGCTATGCACAATGTGGAAAGCCCACACACTGTTTCTCAAGTACCCCCCATTAGTGGTCCAAGATAATTGTACTTTGAAAGCCTGCTCAGAGGGTCAAAATTCAAAACACAAGTTATGTTTTGAGCTACTACTTGAGGGATAAAATAAGTAACTAATTTTTTTTTCTAGCATTTCGGGTCTATAAATTGAGTTTTTGGGACTCGATTTTCATAGATTGTTCACGTCTGATGTGGCATTTTATCCTTGTGGTGTCTACATGGAAATCGAGTCTTTAAGACTCGATTTACAAAGCAAAAGAAAAAAAAAAAAAAAAAAAAATTAAGTCTCAAGTCTCTCAGCCATTCCTAAAAAAAAAAAAAAAAAAAAAAAAAAAAAAAAAAATCCAAGAATAGCACAATCAGATCAACCAATACAAAACATCCAACCAAATCTACCCAACAACCACCTAAAATCAAGATTAAAAAAAAAAAAAAAAAAAAAAAAAAAAAAAGAACCCAAAAACTCATCTGATCAGAGAGAGAAAGACCCATGCTTGGGTCTAGGCACCGCGGCCTGGGCCAGTGCGGACTGGGCGTGCGCGGCCTGGGGGCGGCTGGGTAGCGCTGATCTCCATGTCGTCTTCTTCTTCTTCTTCTTCTTCTTCTTCTTCTTCTTCTCTCTCTCTCTCTCTCTCTCTCTCTCTCTCTGTGCGTTTCTGTATTTTGGGTTTTGGGTCTATAATTTGTAATTATGTTTGTTATAAATCGAGTCTTAGAGACTCGATTTCCATGTAGACGCTATGTGGAAAAAATGCCACATCAGACATGAATAATCCATGAAAATCGAGTCCCGAAAACTCGATTTATAGACCCTAAATCGAGTCTTTTAGACTCGAAATGCTAGAAAAAAATATAGTTTCAAAACCTTAACTACTAACTAGATAGTTATAAAAAAAAAAAAAATAGTTACCTATTTTATCCCTACTCAAGTGAAAGTTCAATCATAATACGACTTTTATCTCTTCTATTTTTAAGCTTACACTTACCTTCACATTGCTTTTACGAAAAGAAAGGGTGTGTATGCTTATTCACTACAAAAAATATTGTTATTAGGGACAAAACTTTTTTGGCGACCACAAAAAACCATAAAAAACACTATCTTTTTCGACAGCAAGTTCCTTTCGTTGACAATTGCTTGTCAAATATTAAAACATTTGTGATGACAAAGTGAATGTTTGGACAGCAATGAATCCCACGTATGCATTTTGTGTTGCGTTTTCTCTTCTTTTTTTTTTTTGGTCAGCTGCAACAGGGGACAGCGGCTATTGTTCATGAACAGTAGCCGCACTTTTCCTACTTTTTTTTCACTTTTATCACATCAATGGGTTTGTACACTATTCACGGGACCCACAAATCTCACTTTTCAACAACTTTTTCATTAAAAATGGGTCACACGGTACTATTCACACATTTAAAATTTATTTTGGTATAGTGTTTTCAGTTTTCAGTTTCAGCAAAATAAGTTCTATTCAAACGAACCCAAAATAAGTTTGTTGAAAATGCCTATTATTTTTGTTGAAAATATGATTTTTTTTGGAGAGAAGTGTTCCCACCTTACTTTTTGCAACAGAAGAAAATTTTTGTCGCTAATAAAGTATTATTTACAATGAACGAAGAAAAACTATTGGAACTATTAACACTTGTGACGGCTTTCGTGCATTGAATATATATATATATATATATTATGGTGTTAGTATTCACAACAAACATTCTTCCATCATAAATGTGGGTGAGAAAGCCCAACGCTACGTATTGGGCCTAGAGCCCAATTTGAGTATCACTGCTTGTCCGAAGAAGTCAAAGGGATTAGCGCTTAATCCGTTTGGTGAAAATGCAATTAAGAAGGGACGAATGTTGCATCCGAAGACAACCTGGTTGGTCCGAAGAGGTTCCACTCATCGGATCGCCAGAGAAATTGATTAAGTAGATATACTGAAGACCCCAACAACCCTCCCAAAAGATTCCACGGTAAGGAGTGAACTATGGGCACGCCTAAGGGTGAGAAGATCTTGAAATATCTTAAAGAAAAAGCTGCCACCACTGCATTTAATGCACTGCAGCAACTCTCCTGACCGCATTTATGTGGAGAAGACACCTGAACAGTGCAACCTCAACCACTACCACTCACGACAGACTAAAGCAAATTTCTGATGTGACTAGTACTCAAGTGGATGCTTAGATGAAGAATAATTGTACGGTGAAGATGAGGTGGAAGGTGTATATATAAAGGAAATAGGTCTCTCAGAAGGGGGGAAAAAATTGTATTCACAGAAGTCTGTAAACTTTTAACCTCTTCGGATTCAAGAGGGTTCCTGCTGAATGTTAGCCTGAACATCATCTTTTTTCTTGTTTTGTTTACTTGAATCGTTGCTAAATCCATTTCCAGCCCAGTTGTTTAACTCACTCTCTAAAAATTTATTGCTTGGGGTTTCGTTGGGCTGAGTCTGCAAAGTCCGTGCTTGGCCCATCAAAAATTGACCCTACAGTAAATATAAAAGAGGGTATTAGCAATAGACATGGAGCCATTGAAAATGGTAAAATATTTTGGAGGGAAAATTTCTCCCTTACTTTTCATATTTGTGACGACATTTATCCATCGCAGTTATTATTATTATTATTTATTTTTCTAATTGAGTTTGTATTTGTGATGAACATGTTGATCGTTGTAAATAATTAATTTGTTTTAAAAGAAAGAATGTATTAGTAATGGAATTGGATCCCTCGCAATAAATAATATTTGCGATGGACCTAAGCTGTTGACAATGGTAATTTTTTTAAAAAAAAGAGGAATTCATGCCCTTATTTTTCTTGTGTTTAGTGGATTTTCCATCACTGTATATTGCATTGTTATTTGTGATGAATGTTTTGGTTGTCGTTAATAGTTAAAATTTTCTTAAGAAAAGAAGGTATTAGCGATGGTCAGGTAAATTCGTCACAATAAAGGTGATTTCCAACAGACATATGGCTGTAAAAATGGTTATTTCCTTTGAATGGTGAATTTTCCTTAATTTTGTCTTAAAACTCTAGAAAATTTTCTTAATTTTAAAAACTATACAAAAACATCTTTCAAGACCCTCCAAGTACTTTAGGGCTATTTTGGTTATTTTAGATGTTAAATGTATTTTAATCATTTTGAAGTATTGAGCAGTACTTTGGTCATTTTGTAGGTTTTGGGATAAATTTTGGTTACTTTAGAAGTTTATGGGTATTTTGGTCATTTCCTAGCTTTGATGGGAGGGGTGGGGGGGGGGGGGGGGGGGCTGTATTTCAGTCATATTTGATGCTTTAGTAGTTATTATTGGTTATTTGGTAGTTTTTATCAATATATGAGACAATGACATGTATCCATCATGTGCCAAACTCATATTCAAAGTTTGACCATTATATTGAAAGAGTGAGGTAAGATATTGGTTTTGGCAAATTTTGAACTTAATTGGATGGTTAGATTGTGCGAACAGGGTTAATCAAAGCTTATTAGTGGGTGGGTACAACAACATGTGGCCATCATGCAACAATTTGAGATCCAAAACTTGACCATTGGATTGGTAGAATGTGGTGAAATATTTGTATTTGTGAAGTTCAGTGACAATTAGAAGGCCAGATTGTTAAAACAAAGCAGTCAAATCTTACTAAACTTTGTCAAAGATGATTAAACATGGTCAATCTTTGGTCAAACTTCAAAGTTGGTTCTAGGACCACTAGATTTGATCAAATTAGGTTGATCAGGAAGGTTTCAAGTGGGTTTTGGGTATTGGAAAGTGTTTTAAGGTTTTCTCGATTTTCATGCTTTTATCGATTTCAAGTTTTAAAAGCGTAAAACAAGGCAGCCAAAAGTCACATACAAATCCATTAGGGTCATTTGGTAGGTTTTGGGTTGTATCTTTTAGATCGTTTTCTTGATTCTTAGTAATGTTTATATAGTGTATAACTCTCTTGGAAGAGTATTGAACATTTTTAGTGATTGAAGTTTCACATTAGGTGGATACAACGACATGTGTCCATCTTGTGCCAAAATCATATTTACAAATTGACCACTGGATTGAAAGAGTGTGATAAAATGTCAGTTTTGATGAATTTTGAGCTCAATCAAATGGTTGGATTGTGAGAACGTGACCAATAAAAATTTCCTGGTGTGTTGGTACAATGATACATGTCCATAATTTTGTAGCCTTAAATCCAAAATCTAACAGTTGGATTGGAAGAATGTGGTAATATATTGGTGTTTGTGAAGTATGACAACAATCAGACAGTCGGATTGTGAGGAAAATTTTGCAAAAGTTGACCAAAATTGGTAAATATTTGGTCAAACATGGTCAACTAAATATTTTAAAATACTCTTTGAAGTTGGGTCTAAGAACCGTTGAAAAATAGAAAAATAAGAAAGAGTCATTCTAAATATTTTAAAATATTCTTTAATTAAAAATTTAAATAAATGAATTTTAATAATGAAATAAGATAATTTTGGAAAGCAAATGGTATGTTAGTACATAACATTTTTAATATTAATTTAATAAAATTGTGTCAATTGGATGCCAAGGGTGTAAAATATTTTTTTCCTTCGAATTTAGGGTGGAGTATAGTTTCTCCAAACCTCAAATTACAAAGTGACAACAACCAAAAAGTGGGGTGATTTTGCCAAATAAAATATACAAAGCTTATTTATTTATTTATTTTTAAATATTGAGGTTAATTATATTGCTATAAAAGAAACCCACCTATATAGTATCATTTTTTATTATTATTTTAAATAAGGGCAAAACTTAGGTACAGTATTTAGATGCTGTTCCTTAGGTTCCCCTTTTAAAATTTTGCCATGTCGCTTTTTTCTCATGAGATGAAAGTAAATTTTTTAGTTAAATGGTCACAAGATAGAATTTTAAGAGAAGAACTTAAGGAATAGTACTTAAAATACTGTATATAAGTTTTTTCCTTTAAATATATCCCCACAATGAGCAATTTTTAATTTCAGAGAGATTATAGTTTTCCGCTTAATCGTTTTCACGTTTATTGTGGTATTTTAAAAATGAAATGTTATTGTGGCAGATTGCAATTGTTATCATAATAAGTCTATTTAGAGCTGGTTCTGTTCTTTGATTACTTAGTGTGACAACATAATATAACCTTGTCACAATAAGTCATGAAATTCACAAATGAGAGTTAAAAAAAAAAAAAAAAAAAACACAGTTTTAGACTTTGGGAATTAAGAGAGCAAGGTACACCATCTCAACTGCTAGCAAGGGGCTCCTACACTGGTGATCAGAAAATTTTCCCTCCCTTTTTTTGGGTTTTACTTCCAAAACGTATCTCTCTCTTTCTCTTACTTTACCAGCCAACCAAGTGGCTGAAGACAGCTGCAAATCCAACCTCTGCTGCATTATATATCTCTTTCTAGGTCCGTGCATGTGTTGCGTTCAATTTTATGTTTTTTTTTTTTTTTGGTAAACTGGAGCAATTCATTAACTAAGAAATAGAGGCAAAGGAGCAGTTATGCTCATACAAGGTTCCCACAACATCAAGGCTAGCCAAAAGAGCAACATCAGCTGGGGAGAACAAAAAACTACAAAATCTTGAGAAAGTACAGCGCCTTTTCTAGCAAGAGCATCAGCACACTTATTTGTTTTCCTATAGTAGTGCTAGATTTGGACTCCCAGGATCTTTAGTAGCCCACCATTGCAATCAGGAATAATTACATCGTTACCATTAGACTTCCCCTCATCTTTCATCGTTAGGTTTCTCAAAAAAAAAAAAAAAAACCTTCCCCTCATCTTTCGTTACCAGATCAATCACAAGCTTCGCATCCAATTCAGCCAACACATTAGCCAAATTTTATGTTTTAGTATTTTATAGTTTGTCTTTTTATGAGTTTGACTGTTCTTTGTCTATAAAGCTACAAAGGGAGCAGGGGCGGCCCAACATAATTTGGGGCCTTAGGCGAAAAATTTATGTGGGGCCTTTAATATGTAAATATTAATTAAACAAAATTATTTAATACTAATCAAATTAAGGTTAATTTAATACATTAAATACATAAATAATACCAACTAGATTAATGTTAATTTCATATAGAGAATTGAATATCATAGTTGAACCTATAAATATTAATAAAAAGAAATAAAAATATATTGTGATTGAAAAAGATACTTTATTTTGGATATAAGACAATGCATAGTTAAATAAAATTGTAATCTAATTTTTAATTTTATATTTTGATTTTAAGAGAGAGAGATAGATATTATTTGGTGTATGGTTTTGTAGAATATTATTTTACAAAAATCAAAGTCTCAAACTATTAGGAGAGATTAATCTATAATTGATGATTTAATACATTTGCAACATCTTTTTAAAATATTTTAGGGTTTCAATTGAGTTAAGGTTCTATTGGTCTCGTACTTTGAGAGTTTTAATAGAAATGAAAAAGAAAAATGCGCTAATTAAAAGCACTATAAAATGTTCAAAATATAATGTGATATTTTCTCTCATTGATAAACTTCATCAATTTAACTAATGAATGCTTATATCACTTTTTTGTAATTAATAACATGGTAATTTGTAAGCCAATAGTAAAATTTGTAGTATCCTTAACATCACTAATAAAAAAAATGTATAACCTTTAGGAAAAAATATATATAATTTTATAAAAATTTGGGCCTTTAATTATGGAAAGTTGGGCCTTTTTTCCTAAGGAAAAAATTTGTTTTTTGGTGGGGCCTTAGGCCTAGGCCCAACTTGCCTATACCTTGAGCCGGCACTGAAAGGGAGACAAACATAGGTTATAGTTATCTTTATATATTTTTATACATTAAAATGATTCAGAAAGTTAGTTATTACTTTGTAAATTGTCAAAAATACCCTTAATTTTATTAAATAGTTTTTAGTAAAATAAGAATGAGGTTAAAATGGCAATTCAACTAAATGAAAAAATGAAAAAAATTCAGGAGACAACTCCCCAAACTTCCCACTAAAATTAAATAAATAAAAAAAAACTACCCACTTCCCCACTTACATCACCTAAAAAATAACCCAATAAAACAGTTGTACACTCTCATCAATTTACAAATTGAAATTTAAATGTTCAATTAGTTTCTTCAAATTTTATATATAAAAAAAAAAGTTTCTTCAAAGTTCAAATTAAGTTTTTCTTTTTTTATAAATTTTTTTTTTTAATAACTTTCATCGTAATCTATACCACCGTTGTCATCTTCTCTCAATTGGAAATCCTAAGAAAAAAAAAGAAGAAGATATTTTCCACAATAACAAAAGAGTACAGGCATGTTTTGGGAGTTGAAATACCATTCACAGTCCCCAAATCTCAATTCTCCCAAAAATTTGTTGCCTACTTTCTTACTTTATTCTCAATCTGCCTTCACTATTATATCTACAATGTAAACCTATGCAATTTGCTTATTTGGACGAGGAATTAGTAATTGCTGTTTTGCTATGACCTGCCCCTAAGATGCATTTGCAATTTTAAGCTCTATCCTTTGGCCCACTGATAATTTAATCTGTCAAGGGAAGGGTGAATATCGAAGGTTACTTTGAAAATGCAGAGAAGTACAAGTAAAAGTGGATAGATTTTCTTTTTGTAAGAGGTATTGGTTTCGATATATAAATTTTCTAAATAGATTTGTGAATTTCGTCCTATGTTTTCACTTTCATGTTATTATTGATTGTTATTACTACCTATAGTGTTTGATGAAACCCATAAGCTGTTTGATATATGTCTCATAGGATATTTGAATTAGCAATTGTAATGTCTCAATAGTTTTTGTGAAGTGAAATGCTTATACACCTTCTTTATCTATTTTATTTTGTATGATTAAACCGTTTTTTTCTGATCATATTTGTAGGACAAATTTCAACTACAAAATTGGTTGTAGCCTTAAGCTACCACCTTACTCAATAAAATAAAAATTACTATATATTTTGAAAATCTTACCGTTGAATTGCATAGCCTTTACTCTCTTAATACACATTTCAAATTTTGTGTTAATCAAATATTATTTACTGTATAAGCTTATATTTTATATATAATTTTAAACTACAAAAACTTGTAATTTAAACAGTTTATTGATAATATAGCTATTGCCTTTTAATTTTCTAAACATTTTGCAAGCATGGAGGTTATAAGAAGAAGATATAATCCAATGGTAAATTTGTTAAAATTCGGCTCCAATAAAAAGACATTGAGTAAGGTTATAGTTTTATGTGATAACCAATTTTGTAGCTAAGTTTTGTCTATATTTGCAGGTTCCCTTTTAGATCTCACTGAAAACCATTCATTAACCTTAATGCATAGAAATTTTGCAAGCATGGAAGTTATAAGAAGAACATGTAATCCAATGGTAAATTTGTCAAAATTCACCTCTAATAAAAAAACATTGAGTAAGGTTATAGTCTTATGTGATAACCAATTTTGTAGCTAAGTTTTGTCTATATTTGCAGGTTCCCTTTTAGATCTCACTGAAAACCATTCATTAACCTTAATGCATAGAAATTTTGCAAGCATAGAGGTTATAAGAAGAACATGTAATCCAATGGTAAATTTGTCAAAATTCACATCTAATAAAAAGACATTGAGTAAGGTTATAGTCTTATGTGATAACCAATTTTGTAGCTAAGTTTTGTCTATATTTGTAGGTTCCCTTTTAGATCTCACTGAAAACCATTCATTAACCTTAATGCATAGAAATTTTGTAAGCATGAAGGTTATAAGAAGAAGATGTAATTCAATGGTGAATTTATCAAAATTCACCTCCAATAAAAAGATACTAAGCAAGGTTATAGTCTTATGTTACAATTAATTTTGTAGCTAAACTTTGTCTATATTTGCAAGTTCCCTTTAGATCTCACTGAAAACCATTCATTAACCTTAATGCAACCACAAAGAATGCACAGGGAGAGACAAACAATTTGAGATACAAGTGTCACCATCCAAACTCGACAAAGATTGTATCTACTCCTCATGGTTCCGCATATGATCCGATTCATTTTCGATCTCTAAGATTTTTTCTAGGATGTATGCATATATTACAAAAATATATGTTTGTGTGGAACTTTTTTATTATTTATTTATTGCTTATATGATTTGGCGGGTGTTGTTTACTTTGAACATGTTTTGTAACTTTGTTGTCACGTACATATGAGAGAAGGAAAAAAAAAAAAAAAGAGTATAGAGATGGGTGTTGCTGGAGAATCTTCTATGTGTTGAAATTAAAGTAATAGGAAAAGATAAAAGGAAAGTGGACTTATAGTACTTGTGTGTGTTTTTTCATTTTTGATTGGTTGGTGAGGAAGTATGGGAAATAGGGGATTCAATATTTAGTTTGTCACATTAATTTGTACATAGGTGAGCCGCAACTCTGCGCTCAGTTGGCATTGAAATGAGATAGAGACGAGCAAAAATAAATAAATAAATAAATAAATAAATATTGATGCTGAGAAAATTTGAGAAATAAAATGATGGTTGTTTTATTTTTTAACACGACTTAGTGATGTTGATTTTAGGTGCACTTCCTGTGAAAATATTGAATAGGTATATTTTAGAAATTTGATGCTCATGAATATTCAATTTTTGATTTCTATACTTTCAATAGTTTATCATTTGAACCACCGCACACCTTTAGTGCGATGGTCACTCCACAAGTATAAGTACTTGTGGGGTGTGAGAGGGGGGAAGGGCCGGAGTTGAAATTTCCAGGAAGGAGTTTCACACACATATCTACTTAGATTAGGCTAGAGTAGAATTTCTATAGTGTATAAAAAAAAAGTTCATCATTTGATAACAGACAGTTGCTGTCTTGATATTGAACCAGTGCCCAAAATATGTGTAGTTAGTACAATTTGTCAATTTTAATTCATCATAATTTAGAATTGATATATTTTTTAATTACAAAATTACCTAGATGTGTGATGAGATATCATTTTTGGAGGGTATAGATATAATGCCGATTGATAAATCTTGGATCAATCTTTCTAATAGGTCGTGTGAGGAATATGTAAATGAAGTAATAGAGTTTGTTGAGTATGCATTTCAATGTGTCAAAGAAGAGGATATAAAGATAAAATGTCATTGTAATGATTGTAACAATAGGTATGGAAGAACGCAAGTTGAGGTTATAGGAGACCTCATATGGAAAGGGATGACAAATGATTATACTAGATGGCATCTCCATGGAGAGGGAAATAGCGAAGAGGATGAGGAAGATACAATGTACCTAATGTAGAATTTATATATTAGAGAATATTTAAACAATCCTAGACTAAGCATAGATTAACAGGAGGTTAAGTTACTTATTCTACAAGTACATAGATCCTATAATTAGTTTAGGTCACTTGGGCTACAATATTTAACATATATTAACTTATTGAGTTTGAGAAGATTAAGATTCTCATCAACTCTTTTGCTTCAAAATAGACATTATTAGCATTATTGGTTTGGTTTAATCTCCAAGTTACCTCCAACAAGTCTTGAGACAACATTTAGGAAAACTAATGTATCTTGTAATGCTCTGTGCATAATCAAAGTTTTATTAGTGAAGAAATGTATCTTTAGTATCACAATTTGTTATTTTAACAAATAACTTTGCACAATTTTTTATTTTAAAAAATTGTGAAATTTTGGAAAAAAAAAAAAGAAAAAAAAGAAGTTACATCTCTACTAGAGAAAGGTATTTGACCCTAAAAGGCTTCTAAGCTTTGTTTGAGAGACATCACAAATCAGCATGCAGAACCCTTCTTGCATTTAAGGGCACCCGCATTAGCTGTAAGTTTGGGAACAAGAGAAGATGCTTTTGCACTTATGTCGGAAGCGCCTGAGGAAGATTTAGATTCAGAGGAGGATGTGAAAAATGCAGCATTTGAGGAAGATTTAGATCCAGAGGAGGATGTGAAAAATGCACCATTTAGAAATTCATCTCCTTCAGATTTCCAATTCCATTTCTGCCATTGACTTTTTGGTGCATTTTCGTATTTGGTCACCTGCACAAGTTCACAATAGGATAAATTTAAGTAAAAATTATAAATACAATAATTTTGGACCAACTCGATTCTAGAATATGATAAATTGTAATTGGTAGTACATAATAAAAGTGAGAAACCCAAGTTAAAAATGATGCATTTACTTTTTTGAAAAAGTAAGCAATTGAATAATAAATAAGGGGATTTTACCTCTTTGCTTTTTTCATCATCTGGTGCAAGAAATCTGTTCCCTTGGCTAAGGATGGTAGGGGAAGCACTCCCACCAATGGCATACATTTTCCACTTGGTGTAGTCATTGTTCACAATATGGACGTACCCATGCCTGATCCTGCAAATTATTGTGAAAAAGTATATGTTAAAACATCACAATGTACCAACTAGATAACAAACAAACCAAACCAATTAAATTGACAGGTTAATTTACACATTTTCTTTGTTCTTTTTTCCTTTTGGCACTTTACCTTGGAAGTCTTTGAGTAAGCCCTTCTCCAAAGTGATTGAAGGCAATAGTGACTTTCAAGCTCTTGTCTGCAGTGTAGGCATCACTGTGTCCCAATAAAATAACCTTTTCATGTTTTGTAAATAAATTGTTTGAAATGGTAACCAAGGATGAACCTTCTACAACATCAACCAGACCATCATCACAATTCGAAAGTGTGAGATGGTCCACCCAAACATGTTTACTACTAAAGATGCTTGTAGCATCACCATCTGAAACACCCCTATACCCAAAGTGACTTGGGGAACTTCTCACATTAGTATTCCCTGATGGCTTACATTCATGTATGTTTATCCCATGAATTATAATGTTAGTTATTGACTGAATAGTAATGCATCCACCACCAGTTATGTGCACATTAGCTCCCCTACCATCAATGGTCTTATATGAGTTCATAATCAATTCTTCCTTCAATTTGATCATCATATTACTTTCAAATATAATCCACAATGGTTCATCTTGGATCACAGCATGTCTTAGAGTCCCGTTCTTGGGATTTACAGCATCATTATCACTAGAATCTGTAACCACATAAATCTTACCATCTTTTCCACCAGCAGCATTCTTGCCAAACCCAATTGCACAATCAGCTAGCTTCTGCCGATTCTTATCCCAATTGGAGTCACACTTCCAACAATCATCAATTGGGTTCCCAGTTGATCAAGAGGAATCTCCCTTCAAATTTCTCCTTGTCAAAGAGGCATTGATGCTCCTGCCATATAAAAAATGACACATTTTAACACTGTAGAATCTAAATTGTAAAAACTAAAGTAACTGATTTTTGTTTTTTTTCCTTTTTACGGTAACATTGTAACATATATAGTTTATTTATTACCTTTGTACTTCTTTTACTACAAATTCCGGGTCTGTAACTGGTCTGGAGGCAATTAGGGTTGGGATTAGGAGAGAGAAGAGAATTGTAATGAGAGAGAGCAAGCTGCAGCTTGCCATTTCTTATTCTTTGCTAGAAATTGTGAGTGAGAGAGAGAGCAGAGAAAAACAAATTTGAAGAAATTAAAAGTTCTATGCAAAGAAATTGAAAAGAGCCGTGTAGCTTATATAGAACTAGAGATAGTGTATACTATAATGTAGAACCGTTTTAAACTAAAAGTAGAATTTATCTAAAATTAAGGATTTTGAAAAATTAGTAATGTGACTTATATATTTAGGTTTTTTTTAGTTAAACCTGTTGTCTATATATATATATATATACACACACATATATAAAGTCCATGTCTTTACTAAATTGTGATGAAAATTGTTAAAATTAATATTAATTTTACTTAAAAAAAATTACAAACTAATGTGATAATAAATGAGATTAGCATCAATCCAACAACAAAATGTATATATATTTACCTTTGTCTGATTACAAACTAATGTGATAATAATGTGATAATATTAATTTTTGGGTGATTCGTAATACATTTTGTAAGAATAGTAACTTTTGACCACAAGACAATGCGATAAAGCATTTTTTCATATGTATTCTTACCTTATCTTTGTCGCATTTAACAATGGTTCTTAACAAAAGAAAAAATAAAAGAAGAAGAAGATAATAAAGAAGAAGAAATAAACAAGGACCAGAAGATGTAAAAAGTATGACGAAGTCTCATATGATAGACATACCAATCAATAACCTAATAAATGAATAAAAGTACGAGAATAACCAAATAAATGAATGTCATATCATTTAGTTTTATACTTATTTTGTTAAATTTGGTCCACTAATCTTGCCCTTGGTAAATTTTTTTTTTTTTTTTTTTTTTTTTTTTTGTGGTTATAACCGGGGAGGGGAGATTTGAAATTTTGAACCCTAGATGTTTTGGAAATACCAAGAATTCTTGTCAACAAGTTGAATTGCAGAGCATTTACTTATGACTTGTTACGTTAGTATTTGAATATATCTATTAGAAAAGAGACTTTCTCCAAAAGGTATAATTTATCAAGAAAAAATGCTTACACACCCTTTGAACTTTGGAGTAGTGGCTAAGAGCCTACGACACCCCCCCTAAACTTTTATATTAGCCAATTTACTCCTTAAGCATTTCACTTTTGGCAACTCAATACATTAGTTAATCTCGCATTAAAACACTAACGAAAGTGACGTGTGAGACGCACATGAACTTTGAAAAACACACACAATTCTAAGAATTTGAAATACAATAGACAGAAGAAAGAAGAGAGATGAACATAGGTTTTGATGTAGGACAGAATCATCTATTTAATTTTAGTAATTATATAATATGGTATTTTTATGTAATTTTCATCATTTTAGGTTTAGGTTATATATTTCCATGCTTTTTTTGTTCTTTTAATGTTGTTTAGTCAAATTAGGGTTTAAAAAAAAAAAATTTTTTTTTTCCTCACCATCCTAGGTTTTCTTTGTACAATTTAAATGCATTGGAGCCTCTAAAGGCTGTTCAGTTTTGAAGTTAATAAAAATACAAAATTTTTCTATTGTTTTCTTTGGTGGATTCTAGAACCCTATTACTGTTTGGATTGAAGGAATCTCTCGTGGATTCGAGGTTTACTACCAGAAACTAGCATTTTTGTTTCTGTTTCATCAAAGAGAGCATCATATTTTCTTTCTTCAGTCTTTTGTGACATAAGTCGGTATTAGAGCATTGACTTACCCTAGTTTGATAGCTAATTGGTGTGACAGTAACCACCACCACAATAACAATGAAGTTGAAGACGTAATTCTTACTAGGCTCGAGTTCCAATAGTTTATTGAAGAGAGACATTAATCTATACGCAAAATCTGTGAAGGGATTGCCACTCTTCTTGCTAGGAAATCATATCACTACAACAATGATCAATATATTTGAAGACACACTCCTAACAACAGGAAAATTCCATTCTTTGATGGTGATATGTGTAAGTTGAATTTTATTAACTGGCTTCTTGATTTGGAAGATAATTTTAAATTTTGGAAGATTTATGATGAAGAAAAAGTATGGCTTGCATCTAATAAATTGGACGATGAAGCAAAGGAATGGTGGGAAGACATTTAAATTGACAAAAGACATCGAGGTAAGCATCTAATTTGCTCTTGGCAAAGATTGAAAAAGGTATTAATTGATTTAAGGTTTCCTAATGACTATTATGACATACTGGATTACACAAGTGTTGATTATAAGTTTGTATATTAATAGAAAAAGCAATATGTTCAAAACATGAAAGGTTAGCAAAGTCCCTGTGTTAAGAAAAGACAAGAGTTTGGGAGTTGTCTAGATGTAGCCAGTTTCTAAAGAAAATTTTGAAATGGTTAATAAAAGATCAAGACATGCAACAAGTTGTTGAATTGAATCTTGAAGATACCACTTGTCAAAAATTTGATGAAGAGATCAAAGAAAAGAAGGTTGAGTTCATTGTGGGTAATGACAGAAATCAAAAGATGGTAACTGTTGAGAATATTGTGGAAGATTCAATTGAGGTCAAATATGAGGATGAGCCCACAACTCATAGTCCCTAGGTTTCAATTGACTTGTTGAAGATGACTACACAATATGTAGATTTTCTTAGAGTAGAAAATTTTAATTTTATTATCAACCCTTTGTTAATTGATGTTGCAAATAAATAGAAGGCAAATGAGAAGAAATTTTGCTATGTATTTCAAGCATTGATTAAGTTACTAAAGCATTCAAAGTATTTGTTTATTTGGAGTGGAATGTTTCAGATCTTGACTTTCAACTCAATGCTGTGTTCGATTCAAGTGGAGGGGTTTGGCGTTGGATTTAATCTACTATTTAATTTTGGTATATTTATGTAATTTTCTTTATTTTAGGTTTAAGTTATTTATTTCCTACTTTTTTGGTTCTTTTAATTTTGTTTTTTGTCAAATTAGGGTTATTGTGTGTTTTCCTAGATGCCCTAGGTTTTCATTTTACTATTTAAATGCATTGTAGCCTCCAAAGGTATTTCAATTTTAAGATTAATAAAAATATAGACTTTCTCTATTGTTTTCTTAGGTGGATTCTAGAACCCAATTACCTTGTGATTTCAAGGAACCTTTCGTGGATTAGAGGTTTACTACTAGAAACTAACAGTTTAGTTTCTATTCCATCAAAGAAAGTATTGTGTGTCCTTTTTTTAGGCTTCTGTAATATCAAATTTGATCGGCAGAGAGGAGAGAGAGAGAGGCAGTAGAACCACCGTGGCATGGCTCCTATTTCTTTATCCCATTGTTGTCTTGCAGTTTATATCTCGAAAGTGCCCTGGTGGTCCTGTTGTGCTGTTCTACCACATGGTTCAAAACAAGCTTACTCACTTTGTCGATTTGTGGCATATTTGTAATTTTTCTGTTTTCTCAACGTCAAAATTTAAAAGGTAACTGTATCTTCTGATAGGTTCCATTTTCATTCATACTTTCCTAAATATCTCTCCTTTAATATATATATATATATATATTGATTTGAAAGTTGTGAAATGTTTAAGGAGTAAATTAGTCAATATAAAAGTTTAGAGGGTTTCTTGGCCATTTACTCAAAAGATTAGGGGGTGTATGGACATTTTTCCAAGTTTATTATTCATTAGCTTAAAATCTTGCATTGTTTTTGGATTATTACAATCTTTTTTTATTATCAACTTGACTTTTTTGCAATGATAAACATTTATTGCATACATTTATGATTTATACCATCTTAGCAAAAACAAGCGTCTAAGCACACATTTTTTTTTTTTTAAAAAGGTTAACAATTTCCTTTCATTATAATTTGAGGTTTGCTGCATTTTTTGATTACAACAATACCTAAGAGTGTGATGAGAATTATATACATAAAAGTTTTTTTACTCACAAACACATAATATGATCACACCTCTAATTATGATGAATGAAAATTGTAGGGGTAAGGGCCCAAATTTGTATATAGGGCCTTGGGCCTTGGCCGAGAGCGTGAGTAGTCTGAGGAAAAATGAATGATAATGAATGGTTCAGACTCAGGACTTAATGAGCAAGACACAATTTGGAAGATGGTCCAAGGAGACATATCTCCTCAGATAAATTAAATATAGATCAGATGTAGATCCTAATGATCAAAGTAACCTTCCAAGAAGCTCTAATGATAGGGACGTGTGCCATAAACGTCGAAAAAGGATGGGAACCTAAAAATATATAAGCGAAAGCTGCTACCACCGTATTGAATGCATTGCAGCTACTTTTCTGGCCGCATTTAAATGGAAAAGACTTCTGAACAGTGTTACCTTGGTTACCACAACTCACAAAAAGCCAAAAAGGGTGTCTGATGTGACAGGTACTCAAATAAGGACTCAAATGATCAACAAGTGTAGGATCAAGACGGTTCAAAGGGAGCTATATAATGTAAGAGACCCTCTATAAGGACGGGACCGGGGAAAAATAGAGAAGAGGCACTGTAGCAATCTAAATTGCACTTGTACTATGTTTAATTAATTTATGTGAAAACTTACCTCCTCCGACAATGAATTCATTCAACTTTATGTTCCTTGTTCTTGCTTAATCATCTTGTACATCCATACTAGCCGTTGTCAAATTCATTAGTGCCTAGTTCTTTAACCCACTTTCTACAAATTTATTGTACTAGACTCACTGGGCCAACATTCCATACATCTTGGGTTTGGGCTACAAAACGTGTCCCTACAAAAATTAATAACCATTTAAAAAAAAAAAAAAAAAACTTAGAAGAGTTTCTAAGCACGCTCGTGACTGCTTCCTTATAGCATTCACATCAAAGATGTGAAAATTGCTAAAATGCTATTTTATAGCTCAAAACACTAAAACAAGATCTATATCAATTGTGCCAAATCTAAAACATTTTAGCAATTCGCTACAGTAAGTTGCTACAACTAGCAACTAACTGTAGCAAGTTGCTATGTGTTATTTATTTATTTATTTTTAATTTATTTATTTCTTTTTCTTTCCCACTCTCTCTTGCCAGGTGTCTCACTCATTCTCTATCTTTTCTCTCTTTCTCTTTCTCTTTCTCTCCATCTCTCTGTCTCCCTCTTTCTCTCTGCCTCTCCGTCTCCCTCTTTCTCTGATTTGACTCTAGCGGCAAAGCCTTAACCAACACCATCTTCACTCACCTCAATGCCAGTCATCTCCAAAAAGCTGTCTCCATTTTCTTTGCTGCCCCAGTACTTTTCCTTTATTCCCTTTACGCCAATCTCTTCCAAATTTGTTTTTCCAATCACGCCATTGTTGAAGCCTGGAAGGTCGAGTCCCATTTGGTCACCTTCTCCCCTACACCACTAGTGTTTCTCCTGAACTGGGCCATCAAGACTTTGGGTAAATGTGGGTGTTTAGTTTATGTAAGAGAGATGTTTGAGGAAATGCCTCAAAGAGATGGGAGGTCTTGGAATGCGATGATTACAGCATATTTGCAAGGTGGGTGTCCTGAGAAGGCCTTGTAATTGTTTTCGGACATGAATATATTAGAAATTTGTGCGAGGTCACGTTTGCTAGGGTTCTTAGGTCTTGTGGTGCAGTGTTGGCACTTTGTCTTTTGAGACAATTTCATGGGCTTATTGTGAAATATGGGTGTGGATTGATTGGGGTGGCTTTGGGTTGTGAGTGTGGGTTGATTGATTCGGTTGTTGTGGGTTGATTAGGGTGGCTTTGGGTTGTGGGTGTGGGTTGATTTTATATTGTGCTGTGATATATTATTTTATTGTTTGTTTATATTATTTTAATGTGTTATATGTTAAAATAGAACCTTTGATGTTGAGTGTATTATAAAGTGAGATGTTAAAATAATTGAAGTAGGGTTTTGAGTTGTTAAGAGCTATATTTTTTTAGAACCTTGCTATGAATGTTCTTAAGGGCTAGTATTTCATAATTATAATCTATTTTTTACAATTATTTTAATGTGATAAACAATGTTGTGGTAAAATGATACTATAATTCAGTATTAACTTAAGAAATTTTTTTTTAAAAAAAGATGAATTTCTTAACAAATCTTAAAAATTTACATAAAGTGAAAATGCATAATGAAATTGTAACTATAAAACTATTAAAAAATTGCATGTGAAAAAATATATTCCATTCATCACAATTCGGAGTTGCTATATTTTTCAATTACAAAAATAATTAGGGGTGAGATGAAAATAATATAAACAATAGCATCCACTTAAATGAATCTAATGCAATAATATAGTTTCATCAAGGAAAAGTTTTTGAATGTGGAATGTAATTGGAGAGTAATATAAATATTTGGTTTTTCTAAAATGAAAGTCGGCTACTTTGCCTTTTAAAAATCAGCCTTCATATGTTTATTATTGGAAGGTTAAAGAAAAAGGGGGTATTCCAGCACTTAAGACATTGTTTTTACCTATCAGTAATTATAGCTCTTGAGATCCGGGAGTGTGAATTACTATCTCTTAAAAACTAATGAACATTTGCAAGTAATATTAAGATTCACACCTTTTGCAAATAAAACATAGGCAAAACTCTCTAGACCTCTAGTATTTAAGAAGAAAATTAAGAATAAAAATGTTCATTGATAAAAAATTAATTAAAAAAAAAGAGCATGAAAGACCTCTTACATTTTTGCTGCATCCGCATATAATGGTTGATTATTTTGGAATCCAACAAAAAAAAAAAAAAAAAAAAAAAAACCCTACTATTTAAACTATTATTAAAAAAAAAAAAAAAAAAAAAATTTAAGGAGAGCATGTATTTACCTCCCAATTGGTTTCCAATGGAAATCGTAACATTCTTAAAAGCCTTTCCCTGGGGCTTAATCAAAGAGATTCCTTACATTGTTAAAACCCAATCTAACTATATCATGATAGGAAACAATTAATGTAAGTTCTTATAAAAATAAAAGAGATTAAGGGAAGAAAACTGATATTATAGTCCTAAATTTAAATTATTTTTGAAGTGGTTGTCCGAAAGGACCAAACTGTGTACTTAATTAATTGTTCCAGGGTTACCACTACGAATCATACAAATTTTCCCAAGCTTTCTACGTTTGAATCTTCTTCATCATCAAAAACATTCAAACACAAATCATAGACATAAAATCATATTCTAAAACTCACAGAAAAAAGTTATTTGAATGAAAGAGCATTGCCTCCGTTAGCAGTTGACCTTCCCATTTTTTATTCACCTTCCACACTTCGAATCCTTCAATATGTATGATGAAGTGATAATTCATCAAATCAACACGAAACAACTACATTTATCTTGTAGCAACTGTATACAACTTTAACCATTTATTATCCATTAGCAATTGTAAATGCTGGGAGAAGAATGAGTATTTATTTTACCGATTAGGATAAAATAGTTTTTTTTTAATTATTTATTTATTTTAATAAACTGGATGGAATGGGATAAGGATGAGTATATATTTAAAAACTAAAATTAAAAAAAAAAAAATTCAATTTCAGTTCAAATATAATACAGACTTATTTGAATTTCGAACAAAGTAGAAGAAAAGGAAACGTGAGGAACTTGAGGGCGTTTTTTTTTTTGGAAGGTAAAGTGTATGTTTAAATTTCAAGAAGGATAAGAGATGAATATTAGGAGTCTAATATGATTGTGATCAAATGTAATATACTGTATATGATGTACTGGGAATAGGTATGAGTATTGTAAGCTAAGATTTCTACCTTGGGTCAGTTAGTTAGTTAGGAGACAGCTGGAGTGGTAGTTAGTTGCTGGAAGTTAGTTATTTGGGCGGGAAGGTCACAAGTGTATAAAGGCTCATTCAAAGGACTATATTTGGTATGCAAATGACAAATAAATTCCCAATTCTCTTATGTGACGTTTGGTACAAGGAAATCTAACATTACTCTTGGCATCCAAATTTTTAAGAATGTGATTCCTTACAATCTGGATGCCTAGGAATGTAGTTATTCTTATGTTTGGTTTTATTAGAAATCTCTTAAGATTCCTAGAAATGTGAGATAATAATGTTTGGTTTATTTCCTGAAATCTTAAATGAATTATTTATTTTTCCCATTCTATTTTTAAATTTGAATGTGAATAATCAAGTCCTTTAAACAAAAAAAAAAAAATCTTCATCTAAATAAATAATGAAAAACAGAATATAAACTGTGGGGACACAATAACTAGCCCCCGAGGAGTTTTCCACGAATTACCTCTACAATTATTTAAACAACCTATATATCAGTAAAAAACAGGGGATTAACACTCCCCAATGGGAAACTCAAGCAGTTGATTTCTTTGACCACAAGTATTACAATTTCTATTCAGGTGCTACAATAGGTAACTCTCTCATTCCCATGGTGTTACCCATACTTTCTCTCCCTATCTCTATCTCCCTTCCTCAGAAAGATTTTTCTACTATGTGTTTTCTTCCTTCTTCTTCTGGATCCTTTGCCTTTTGCCTCTCTCTCCCCTTTTATAGCTTTAGTCCTGGCTCTTATCACTAGAACTGTCCTATTGCCAGCCAGAGTCTTAGGGATATTTTCCTTAACTTTATCAGCTTCCTCCCTACCCTTATCCTAGAACTCTGACTTTTAGGGGTTGTTTGTACTGTTCAAGTTGTCTTATTTGTATTTAATGCAGTAGAGGTTAGGTAAGAACCCCATCATTAATGCGGAGGCAAAGATCTTCAATCTTCTTGTGCGTTCCGGAAGTTTCCCGTGGTTCTAGGCATCTCCTGGGAACCATACATGGACAATCCGTGTAGAATTGTTCAGATAAGGCTAGTTCTTTACTTCTTCATGGGAACTACCTTCCCGTGTTGCCTTCTTCTTTCATAGTACTTAGGATGGTCTAGCTGCTTTTCCTTCACAACCCATTATCCCTTGGGCCTTCATTGTAGCATAAAAGTTGGGCCTAACCCAACTACTTCTTGGGCCCTAGGCCTGGATGGGGACTCTTCCACTCCCCACATAAACTATTAATAATTTGTTGAGGAACATAAACACAATAGCAAAAGTGAATACCTAACAATAATGAAGGGTTCCCTTCAAGCTTTTTTCTTTTCCACACTTGAAACCTAAATAGAACTTTGTTAAAGAATATATCAACAGAGTTGTTTATCCTGTTTATGTTATTTTGGTGGGAAAAGATAAAGACAAGAGAAAAGATATTGATGATTTGTTTTATATTTTATCTTAATTGCTTAAATAATAAGGAAAAAGGGTTAAAATTGTCAATTTATAAAAAATACAGTTTCCTTTAAGCTTGGGAATCTGGATAGCCATCTGTTTTAAAGGGAACCTACATTCCTACTGAGAAGGGTTTAAAGGGGGAATCCAGATTCCCCTAACATCTAATTCCCTGGCGTGATTTGCAACCAAACATGCATGAGAATCTTTAAACATTTCTAGAAATCCTAAAACATTACTTTATACCAAACCCCACATTAGTCTTTCTAGGAAGGTCTAAGTAAGCGTTGTCAATGGGCCAGGTCAGCCCATTTTTACTTGGCTCATGGGTACAATAGGTTGAGCATGGTGAGCTATTAACTAGTTAACGAGTTGGGTTGGGCTGGGCCGAAAGAGAAAACCCCAGCCCATGGAATATGCTCATTTTGTCTTTAGCGGGCTGGAATACTAGGTTGGGCCTAATTAGCTATCTATGAGCTTGTCTTAGGATCTTATTTTATTATTTTTTATAAGAAAATAATCAATTTTTAATAACGGAATAATCAATCTTTTTTTGATGGAAAGAATCAAAAAATTTAATGCTTAATTAAAATTTTTTTACAGTCAAATCTATTTAAAATTTTGTTTTGTTGATGGAAACCTATTTAATTTTTTTTTTATTAAGGCTTTAAATGGTTTTTTATTTTTATCTTTATTAAAAAAAGGTCAAATGGTTAATTTAAAGTTGCTAGACTACTAAAAAAATATATATTTAGTAAACTAAATTTAACACAATCGCTTTAAGTATCTTAGTGGTTGAGGGAGTTCTCTTAATAATTTTTTTTTTTTTTTTTATAATGTCTCAAAATCAATTATTCATACTCATCCTATATATTTTTTTATATGAATTTTGAGTTATTGGGTTGGGCAACGGGTTTGGTCAACGGGTTGGGCTATTGGGTATGCCCATCAAGCACCCATGGGCAGAAAAACTAGCCCATAACTTGATCCATTGGGCTAGTGGGCTACCCATGAGTCTCAATAACAATGAGTTAGGCTGCCCATTAGCCTTATGGGCTGTCAGGCTACTAGGTCTGGTCGTGGGCCATGGGCTATTTGACGACCCTTAGGTCTAGGTCCCCTTGAAGTGGCCTATACCAACTACTATTCTCATTCACCATTCCTACTCTTCCACCATTCATATTCATTTACAAATTTATCCCTCTTAATTGAAAACATGTAATTATGTAAGCAAACCGAGAATGAATATTTTGGGATATCTAAGACTTAGGGTTTGTTTGGAAAGAGGATTTAAATATACTTTTTTTGTTTTGCAAACCAAAAATTGGTAGGTCCCACACCTGAATTTATCGTTTAGCAATATTGTTTAAATATTGGGTTCAGAAAATTGTAATGTATTTTCCTGAATAAGATTATGAAAATAGCTGAGAAGATGTTTTCAAGATACACAAGATGTTTCTAATGACATAATTGTAAATAGTAAACCCCACAAATTTGTCCAAATTCTTTTATTTTTTTATTTTTATTTTTTTTTACAAGATAGAAATTATACTTTAATTTAATCTAAATGTATATGCGTGTAAAACCCTTTACTAGAGACTTGAACTCTATCCCTTGTCCCCTACATGTCACAAGCACTTATACTTATGGAGTGACCATCACAACAAAAGTGCGTGTGGTGGTAAATTATTTTATCTCTTAAATGGAGGAGTGTATGGATAATAGTTTATCAATGCTTGTCATGTGTCGAATAACTAGATGCTCACCACCTCATACGTTATTGAGAAGTGAAAAATGTAACGTGTTTAGAGCCGTACATGGGACTACCTCTAAACAAAATAACTAGATTTGATTGGTGGTGATCTAATGGGAGTTTCAAAAACTTGTGTCCGAGTAGTAATAAATTAAGAACTATTTTTTTTTGGGCTAAACAAACTAAAAATATGTTAATCGATGTTTAATTGTATGCCTTA
Organism: Quercus gilva; assembly: GCA_023621385.1. NCBI lineage: Eukaryota > Viridiplantae > Streptophyta > Magnoliopsida > Fagales > Fagaceae > Quercus > Quercus gilva. The sequence goes on along the minus strand of CM042482.1, from coordinate 6,558,436 downwards.
GAAAAGAGATAAAGCGAGACACTTTGTGTATCAAAGTATCAAAAATTAATAAACAAATATCTATTTAACAAAAAGTTGTTGGACTAAATAAAATAAAATAAAAAACTGACTGATTATGATAAACATGCTCAACCTTAATCAATAGACTTTTGAGAAGATTAATCATTAGGCTTTGACACTCGATTATCGGATCCAAAAACTAATAAAGCCTCGCACATTCAAGTTTTTTATTTACCTGCTTCTCGAATAAAAAAAAAGAAATTATTTATTTACCAGGTTTTTCTTATCGTGCTTTTATTAATAAGGTATTGCTGTTTTTTATTTTTATGATAAATAATAAGGTATTGTTGTCATGGAGACCTTTATTTATTTATTTATTTATTTATTTATTTTTTAATTTTCAAGTTGATATAATATGATTTTGGCGTGGTAGGAATGGTTGGAAATTTTCCCCAACCACTTGGAAAAACATTAGATAATGCTGGTATTTATTCTATGGATGGTATTGATTCAAGTGGGGTTAAATTGGATTATTCTGACCAGTGGGCATCGAAATTTAACAAACTAGTTCAACCGTGAATGGTCGCCTCCTAAAAGCTTTATAAAATAGTAAAATACCATTTACATTTCTTTAGAGTTGAGTGTTGGTTACAAACGAAAGGTAAAATGAATTGAAACCCCATTTAGGTGGTGTTTTCTGTTCTATCGCTTAAGTTGAGTTGAACTATACTATTGCCACCTTTCTTTCTGAGTATTTTTGGTCTAATTATTGCTATTAGAAGTTTCAAATGTAGTAACTTAGTAGGGAGGAGGGGTTTCGGTAGTAGCAGGAGCATTTCTAACCATTAATATATATATATATATATCTATAAAATAAAATAAAAGAGACAAAAAATCCCATTATGATTGTGTGTGACGACTCCAACTTCCGAATTTGTTGCTCAAATGCAAAGGGATTTTTATTTATTTATTACTTATTTGAGTTTTTGATGTGTGCATTTACTATAGTGTAAGGACAAAATTATTTTGTTTAAAATTTTTTTAAGAGTTAGGCTGTTTGTTTTGAGCAAAATTGGTTGATTGAACTTAATTGTTTTTAACTTTAATATTGGTAATATTTGTTGTTATTAAGTGTGGAAATCAAGAAATGTGTGTATCTAGTTGTATTCGAGGTCAGCTGGACCTCCAAGAGAGAAAGCTAGAGAGAGTGAAAAAAGAAGTGAAGAATTGGAACTGAATTTAGAACATTCTTATTGCTTAACCTTCATTCAATCAGTAATGCCCTCTTAATACATCACTCAGCAATTCCCTAATCCCCTACTCTAATTGATTGACACAATAACCACTTTCCAACTGTCACAACCAACTCACAGCTGTCAATAACTGTCACTAACTGATTTCCCTCCTTCCGATTAGAATATAATTGCAATATAATCCCCTACAGTCGTTGGGCTAATTTTTTTAGTGCTTGAATATTTTCTTTTAGATTTTATATCTATAAATTTTTTTACGGCCTTTAAATGGAGGAAAATGCTAGAGTTGCAAATTTTTATACAAATTGCGAATTTGAAGAGTGATTATTGGTAAGTAAAAAAGTTATGTTTTGAGCTACAACTAGAGTGAAAGGTCAATCATAATGGGACTTTTATCTCTTCTATGTTTAAGCTTACACTTCCCTTCACATTGCTTTTACAAAAATAAAGGGTCTCTATGCCTATTCACTACAAAAAAAAATTGACATTTGTGACGAAACTTTTTCGATGACTACAAAAAGCCGCCCTCAAATTCGGTATTATATCTAATCTCTCCACTTTTTGGGATTGGAATATCTTATCTCTCATATCTGAATCTCTAGTGCCAAAAATTACTAAACTTTTCTTGGTTGAATAGCTTGATTTGATTATCTAAGTTGTGAAGAAAATAGAAAGAGAGGCAGAGATGATAGAAGTCTCTCTGCAATTTACACTCACCGAAAATAGAAGAGAGAGAGAGGGCAGAGAGCATCTAATGCTCCATATTTTTCTCTCTCTCTTTAATAAAGTTAAAGTAATATTTTATTATAAAAAATACTGTAGTAGTGACTAACACATCAACCATACCCTGACTGTTCCATTCAGTGGCGGCTCTAAAAATTTTGTTTAGGGGGGTCATTAAAAATTTTGAATAAAAAAAGAACTTGAATATATCGAGTTATTGACAAAAAAAAAATTAATACATGAAGTTTTACAATTTTCTTCTACAAATTCTCAAATTTTTAATAATTGTTATATGATAGTTCATTATGAGTATCTATTGCCAATGTGGGTAGCTATGAGCCTATGACTATTTTATTTTGTTAAGTTTATCTAACATTTTTATTTTTATGCAATTGTTATTATCTATTTGTTATTTTTTTTATAAAAATATTTTAAACTAAATGACTAAACTAAATGCATTAGCTTTGTATTAATTATTAATGCACAGAATCACACTCATTCATACATAAAATTATACACTACGTGTTTACTTAACCAATCAAATGCTTGGACAAGCACTACCTTTACAATTTTTTTTCTTAAATTTTACTAACTTTATAACAAAAAGTTATTATAACATGATAACAATACACACACATGTAACAAACCATTTCTATTTCCTAATTATTAAATTATATTATATTTATATTGTACACACAAACGTCCACACACATCATAATTCACACAAATAGCATTATAATAAAAAGTAATGCACACAAACAATATTAGATATACTCACACACATAATATAAATTTATAAAAAAAAAGTGACACTTATAATTCACAAACACTTAATTTTTACTCTTAGAGTTTGAAATACTTGTAATAAAAATGTGCAAAATTTAATTCAGAGTGTGCAAAAATATTTTTAAAAATAAATTAAAGTACTAAACTAACAAAAAAATATATTTTTTATATATAATTTTTTTTTTTTTGAAGTCAGGGGGTTCATTTGAACCCCCTGAATATAGACTAGCGCCGCCCTTGTTCCATGCATGATAGGGTAGAGTTAAGTGCATATATAACGGATATTCGAAGTTTGAGCAAATGAAAATCAGCTTTAGTTACTTATAATTATAGTTAAAGTTGTTGAGTGATTGTGTAATTTTTATGTGATAATTAAATAATGAACAAAAGTATGAAACAAAAAAAAAGACAACATATGAATGTTTACGTAATTTGGCCTAACAGCCTACATTTACAGTTTGATAGTCCTTAACGACTATATATTCTATCAAGTATTTGTGCTACAGTTAGTGGCGGAGCCAGGAATTTAGATTTGGAGGGGCAAGATTAAAAGACAAGATTAAAAGTAAAAAACTAATCTAAAAAAATTAATCAATATTAATAACAAAATAAATAAGCAACTATATGCTAATGTAGTTGTTATATAGAATCTAACATAAAATGTAAACTTTAATTTGGCTTTTCACACCTAGCTTAATTTACTCAATTGCCCTCAATGATTTTTCATATTTTGAAACTGCTATGTGATTTTTTCACACTCAATAGTCTTAAATATATCTTTCTAAACAATCATTCATCCATTGATCTCTCATCCGATTGTGCAATCAATTCTTAATTATGTTCATTGCTAAAAAAACTCTTTTAATAATAGTTGTTGCAACTGGTAAGATCAATGCTAAGGTCACTAATGAGTAAACCAATGGATATGAAACATCGCTTTTCATTTCTACCATTTTTTCAACAAGCTGTCCAATTACTTTAAGTGCTGAATGCTTTTAAAAACTCAACAAAAACTCTAAGGTACAAATCGAAAGAGACTTGTATCAAAAGATTTATTTTTATTTTTTATGTGAGGCATCCTTCACTCTTTTTTTTTTTTTTTTTTTTTAAAGAGCCTTTACTCCTTTATACTATATATATAGAGACCTAGTAGTATTAGTATTAGGTTGTGTAATTCCTTTTTTGTTTGGCAGTATGATCCTCTTTTCTTTTCTTCTTCTTCTTTTTTTTTTTTTAATCATTATTAGGTCAACCCCATTCTCCTATGATTCCTATTTCCTTATGTCAGCCCCATTCCCCTATGATTCTTATTTCCTTATGGCAGTATTTGCATCTTGTGTACAACTACAACCTAATGTCTTTTGTGTCAGGAGCCATGTGTGATATGCGTACCATATTAGTACTAAAAAAATTTGAAAGTTCAGGGGGGGCAGCTGCCCCCCCCCCTCCCTCCGCCCCTGGCTACAGTGTACCCAATGTAAAATTTATATATTAGGGAATATTTAACTAATCCTAGACTAAACATAGATTTACAGGAGGTTAAGATGCTTATTCTACAAATACCTACGTTGAGGGAATTAGTCTTTTCTTGATTCTTGAGGGAACATTGACTCCTAAATTTTTGAATATATTAAGGAGAACACCTGAACTTAGAAGTTAGACCATCGTAACTCGAAATCTCTGGATCAGCAGTGATTTTGCACTGCATGTCTTCACACTTCACCGCAATCTATGCTTGACTACTTTGACTGCTCCATGCATGATAGGGTAGTTAAGCACATGTATAACGGACATTCAAAGTTTGGTCAAATGAAAATCAGCTATAGTTACTTATAATTAGTTTTAAAGTTGTTGACTGATTGTGTCATTTGCATGTGATGATTAAATGATGAATGAAAGTATGAAAAATGCACACATGAATGTTTATGTAATTTAGCCTAAGAGCCTGCATTAATTTACGGTTTGATAGTCCTTAACAACTATATATTCTATCTAGCTAGTATTTGTGCTACAATGTACCCAATGTAGAATTCATATATTAGAGAATATTTAAATAATCCTAGACTAAACATAGACTAACAGGAGGTAAGTTACTTATTCTACAAATACATGGACCCTATAATTAGTTTAGGTCACTTGGGCTACAATATATCTAAGATATATTAACTTATTGAGTTTTAAAAGATTACGATTCTCATCAACTCTTTTGCTTCAAAATAGACATTATTAGCATTATTGGTTTGGTTTAATCTCCAAGTTACCTCCAACAAGTCTTGACACATAAAATTTTGAAAACTAATGTATCTTGTAATGCTCGGTGCATAATCAAAGTTTTATTAGTGAAGAAATGTATCTTCAGTATCACAATTTGTTATTTTAACAAATAACTTTTCACAATTTTTTATTTTAACAAATTGTGAAAAGTTTTGGAAAAAAAAAAAAATTATATCTCTAGTAGAGAAAAAAGAAATTGACCCAAAGAGGGTTCAAAGCTATGTTGATTGAGAGATATCACAAATCAACATGCAGAACCCTTCTGGCATTTAAGTGCACCCGCATTAGCTGTAAGAGTGGGAACAAGAGAAAATGCTTTTGCAGTTATGTCGGAAGCGCTTGAGGAAGAACTAGATCCAGAGGAGGATGTGAAAAATGCACCATTTAGAAATTCATCTCCTTCAGATTTCCAATTCCATTTCTGCCATTCACTTTTTGGTGCATTTTCGTATTTGGTCACCTGCACAAGTTCACAATAGGATAAATTTTAGTAAAAATTATAAATGCAATAATTTTGGACCAACTCGATTGAAGAATATGATATATTGTAATTGGTAGTACATAATAAAAGTGAGAAACCCAAGTTAAAAATGATGCATTTACTTTTCCGAAAAAGTAAGCAATTGAATAATAAATAAGGGGATTTTACCTCTTTGCTTTTTTCATCATCTGGTGCAAGAAATCTGTTCCCTTGGCTAAGGATGGTAGGGGAAGCACTCCCACCAATGGCATACATTTTCCACTTGGTGTAGTCATTGTTCACCACATGGACGTACCCGTGCCTAATCCTGCAAATTATTGTGAAAAAGTATATGTTAAAACATCACAATGTACCAATTAGATAACAAACAAACCAAACCAATTAAATTGACAGGTTAATTTACACATTTTCTTTTTTCTTTTTTCCTTTTGGCACTTTACCTTGGAAGTCTTTCAATAAGCCCTTCTCCAAAGTGATTGAAGGCAACAGTGACTTTCAAGCTCTTGTCTGCAGTGTAGGCATCACTGTGTCCCAATAAAATAACCTTATCATGTTCTGTAAATAAATTGTTTGAAATGGTAATCAAGGATGAACCTTCTACAGCATCAACCAGACCGTCAGCACAATTCGAAAGTGTGAGATGGTCCACCCAAACATGTTTACTACCAAAGATGCTTATAGCATCACCATCTGAAAGACCCCTATGCCCAAAGTGACCTGGGGAACTTCTCACGTTAGTATTCCCTGCTGGCTTACATTCATGTATGTTTATCCCGTGAATTATAATGTTAGTTATTGACTGAATAGTAATGCATCCACCACCAGTTATGTGCACATTAGCTCCCCTACCATCAATGGTCTTATACGAGTTCATAATCAATTCCACCTTCAATTTGATCACCATATCACGTTCAAATATAATCCACAATGGTTCATCTTGGATCACAGCATGTCTTAGAGTCCCGTTCTTGGGATTTACAGCATCATTATCACTGGAATCTGTAACCACATAAATCTTACCATCTTTTCCACCAGCAGCATTCTTGCCAAACCCAATTGCACAATCAGCTAGCTTCTGCCGATTCTTATCCCAATTGGAGTCACACTTCCAACAATCATCAATTGGGTTCCCAGTTGAGCAAGAGGAATCTCCCTTCAAATTTCTCCTTGTCAAAGAGGCATTGATGCTCCTGCCATATAAAAAATGACACATTTTAACACTGTAGAATCTAAACTGTAAAAACTAAAGTAACTGACTTATTTTTTTTTCTTTTTATGGTAACATTGTAACATATATAGTTTATTTATTACCTTTGTACTTCTTTTACTACAAATTCTGGGTCTTTAACTGGTCTGGAGGCAATGAGGGTTGGGATTAGGAGAGAGAAGAGAATGGTAATGAGAGAGAGCAAGCAGGAGCTTGCCATTTCTTATTCTTTTCTAGAAAATGAGAGAGAGAGAGAGAGAGAGAGAGAGAGAGAGAGAGAGAGAGACAAATTTGAAGAAAGTTCTGTGCAAAGAAACTGAAAAGAGCCGTGTAGCTTATATAGAACTAGAGATAGTGAAAACTATTATGTATAACCGTTTGAAACTAAAATTAGAATTTTATCTAAAATTAAGGACTTTGAAAAATTAGTAATGTGACATATATTTAGGTTTTTTTTAGTTAAACCTATTGTCTAGAATGGGATAAGAATAGTAGTTTTTGTTTATCTTGTTATTTTATAAAAACTATGGACGGGTTGTGATTTTAAAATTTTCTTTTTTAAAAAGACGATTCTGGATTTAGAATTTTTTTTTTTTTAAAAGACGATTCTGGATTTAGAATTTTCTATTTTTAAAAAGACGGTTCTAGATTTAGAATTTTCTATTTTTAAAAAGACAGTTCTGGATTTAGAATTTTTTAATTTTTTTTTATTGGCAAACCTAATTAATTGTTGTGATAATTGTATGGATCGGTATAAGTATGAATAGTTTTTATTTTTTATTTTATTTTAAAGAAGTAAAAAAGAAGTGGATGGTTGAGGTTTTAAAGTTCAAATGGATAACAAATAGAAAGCAAATATTTGAATGCAAATATATATTTACCCAAAGGGAATGTTTTTTTTTTTTTTTGATAAGTCAAAGGAAGAATGTTGATGAAGTGTATAGGGTAAAATATGGAACCCAAAAAATAAGGATTCATAGATCATTCCCTTTTTAATATGCCAAAATTATTCAAACTCTCCATTCTTACATTTTTTTTTTTTATAAATAACTTATCCTTTTAAGATTCTCTCTTGTATACTTTCCCGTACAAGAGAGCACAATATATATATATATATATATGTGGTAAAAATAGTAACTTTTGGCTACAAGACGATGTGATAATGCATGTTTACCTTTGTCTTTTCTAACTTGAACTCAGTAATGGACTCATTGTCTTCCTTATCACTGAAGAAGTGGTATTTGACAAAGCCGGAATACAAATAATTCTTTTTCTTGAGAAAAATTCACTACTAAAATTGGTATATTATTCTTCTCACAATTGGATAACCAAATATAATTACAGAGACACTGACACGATTAAAGGTAATCCTACATGTGTATTCTTACCTTGTCTTTGTCTCATTTAACAATGGTTCTAAAAAAAAAAAGAAAAAAAAAAAAAGAAGAAGAAGATAATGAAGAAGAGGAAATAAACAAAGACCAGAAGATGTAAAAAGTACGAGAAAGTGTCTCGTATGACAGGCATACCAATCAATAAAATAATAAATGAAAACCCAAGAAGTTGGCTGAGTTGGTTGGGCTCTCAGTTTCAAGGTGCTTGTATTGGGCTCGACTGGGTATGCTCCCTAGTTCGAGTCTTGCTACTTGCACTTTGAAAAGAATTTCCTGGGCCAGTGCTTTACCCCTTCGTGGGCCCACTCAGCGCGAACAGTGATTAGTTTTTGGTTGAAAGCCTTGAGGAAATACTGTGGGAAACCAAAAAAAAAAAAAAAAAAAAAAAAAAACCTAATGAAAGTATGAGAATAGCCAAATAAATGAATGTCATGCCATTTAGTTTTGTACTTATTTCTTTATAAAGAAAAAGTTTTATACTTATTTTGTTAGGGAAAAAATGCACTTTCGGTCCATACTTTTTGGGCCTATTCTCGTTTTGGCCCCTAACTTGATTTTATGCCTTTCTTAATCATTGAAAATAAAAAGCCATGTCCATTTTTGTCCTTTCTGTTAATCCACTAATAAAAAATTCAAACGTGACAGATGGAATACACTGTTTGAAAAGTAAATACTGACATGGCTAGTAATATAATAATAAAAAATTTTATTTGGCATTTTTTAAATGCCATGTTAGTATTTAAATTAATAAAAAAAATTCAAAATTAGAAAAGTTAGGCAAAAAAATAAATTAAATTAAAAAAAATTTAATCTAATTAAAATAAATAATTTAATTTAAATATTAAAAAAATCTCTGAAGTCTGAAGATAACAAGCCGTAATTCTGAATGGAAACTCTTTATTTTTAAGATTGAGAACACGATACTCCACTTCTAGATTCAGAAGATTCCCCAACACCATCCATGGTGCTCATGTCAACTAACCTAATACAATTAAATCCCTATACAAACACAAAATGCAAACCCTAAATGGTTCCCACATCCAAAGATCCAAACTTTCCAAGCCTAAATATTGATTTCTAGTATCAAAATATATATATATATATATATTAACAAAAACTTTACTGGGAGCTCAAAGATTCATTGATTGAAACTAGACATTACAGTTCAAATAAAAAGAAACCCTTAGTTTCCAGTCAGATTATATATGAAGAAATTTTTCTTTTTTGTTAATGATGAAAGGTAAGACTTTTAGCAGAGATCAATCTAAGAGCTAAAAATTGAGGTTGTGGGTTTTCAGATTTATTACCTTTGGTTCAAGAATCATCAGGTTAGAAAAGCTTGTCAAAGCTCAGAGAAGTAATAAAATCTGAGGGTGGTTCTTTTGAAACACTCAAACTAACTGATTTTCTCTGATTTTCTCTCTTCTGAAACACTCGATCTGACCCAAATGATTGTGATGGTTGTTGTGAAACATGGATTGATGGTGGTGATGAGAGGCTGAGATCAGAAACCATGGTCCACTAATCTTGCCACCCTTTTTTTTTTTTTTTTTTTTTTTTTTTTTGTGTGTGTGGATAATTTGATGGTTACAACCGGGAGCGGAGATTTGGTAGAAAGAAGAGAGAAGACCTAGGTTTGACCGACAGAGAGAGCGGTGGGGAAGGGAGATTTGAAATTTTGAATCCTAGATGTTTTGAAAATACCAAGAAGTATCAACAAGTTGAATTACAAAGTATTTACTTATGACTTATCTAATACTATATATAAAAGTAGAAGCCTTTAAGGAGGTGCTGCCACGTTAGGAAAAAAGGCCCCTTAAAATGCTGCCATGTTTAAGTTAAAAAGTGATAAAGTACAATGTTTCACTCTATTAAAACACTATTCGGAGCCTCTTGGTATAAAAGGAAACTAACCACTTAAAACAAAACAAAACAAAACAAAAAAAAAGAAGAAAGATTGGTACGCGGAGAAAGGAGAGAAAGATGAGGCGCACCGAAGACCCTAACACAGGGACTAAGACCGAGACCAAGACCGAGAGATCCCAACAATGGCGACACTCAAACGCACACCTACAGAAAGCCATCAACACCGTTACCATCAAATTGAGAGATACGGAAATAGAGAGAGACAGTCCATAAGGCGCGCAGGAGTAGAGATTGAGGAAGAAAAAACTAAGTGCCATTAACACGTTACCATCAGATCGTCGGAACTACCATCGGTAAAGGTTTTCTTTTCTTTCTTTCTTAGATCTGGGTCTAGAAAATAAACTTTCTCCAAAAGGCATTATTTGTTAGAGAAAAATGTTTACAAATCTCTTGAACTTTGGAGTAGTGGCCAAACACCCCCTAAATTTTTATAATAGCCAATTTACTCCTTAAGAATTTCACAACTGCCAAATCAATACATTAACGTTAAAACACTAACAGAAGTGGTGTGTAGGACGCACATGAACTTTAAAAACACACACAATTGCAAGAATTTGAAACATGATAGAAAGAAGAAAGAAGAGAGAAGACCTAGGTTTGACTGGCATAGTGGGGTGGTAGAACCACCGCGGCACCGCCCCTAGTTCTTTATCACGCCATTGTCTTGCTTTATATCGTGAAGGTGCCCTGGTGGTCCTGTCGTGCTGTTCTACCGCACAGTTTAGAAAAAGCAAACTCGCTTTGTCTATTTGTGGCAGATTTGTGTTTTTTCTATTTTCTGAACGTCAAAATTTAAAAGGTAATTGTATCTTCTGATAGGTTCCATTTTCATTCATACTTTCCCAAAACTTTCTCTCCTCCTTTACCAAGACGTATCTGTCCATCAAGCATCAGCCCATTATTTTATTCATTACAATGAGTAATATGATGCCTAAATATGATGTCAATTCCTGTTGTTATATAGCTTGGTAATCTATTCCCTAATATGAAATAACTACAGGTATGTATCACAGGATTCTCCAAACAAAAAAATAGTAAATGCATCAAAGCTAAAGCCAATGACAATCAAGAGAAGAGATTAAACATAGAGATGTTACTGATGGGGTTGCTAAGATGAGATGGTTTTTCGTGACCGACCCAAACATCAACCGAATTTTTTTTTTTTTTTTTCTTCCAAAAGTGAATTAGAACAAGTTTTTATTTTATTTTATTTTTTATTTTTTATCACATGGTTCTACCGCCTCTCCCTTTCTCTATGCTGGTCAGACCTACATCTGTCTCTCACACGCTATTTCCGTTAGTGTTTTAACGTTAGACTAACTGATGTATTGATTTGACAATTGTGAAATGTTTAAAGAGTTAATTAGCCAATAGAAAAGTTTAGAGGGTGTCTTGGCCATTATTCCAAAGTTCAAGGGGTGTATGGGCATTTTTCCAAGTTTATTATTCATTAGCTTAAAAATTTGCATTGTTTTTCAATTATTACTAGCTTTGTTTATTGTCAACTTGACTTTTTTGCAATGATAAACAATTATTGCATACATTTACAATCTATACCCTCTTAGCAAAAACTAGCCTCTTACGTATTTTAATTTTAAATTTTAAATTTTAAAGGTTAAAATTTCCATTCACTATAATTCTAGGTTTGCTGCATTTTTCAATTATAAAAATACCTAGGGGTGTGATGAGATTTATATATATATATATATATAATTTTTTTATTTTGGTATATAAGTCTCATCACGCCTCTAGCTTTTTTGTGATAAAAAAAAATGCAGCAAACTTCAAATCATAATGAATAGAAATTATTAACCATTTAAAAAAAAAATAGAATAGCCTCTAAGCACACTTGTGCGTGCTTCCTTAGAGGCAAGTATTTCGTAATTATAATCTATTTTTTTACAATTCTTTTAATGTGATAATCAATGTTGCAGTAATTGGATAATGATACTATAATTCAGTATTATCTTGAGAAAAAAAAAAAAGAAAAAAAGAAAAGAAAAGATGGGCCTCTTACCAAATCTTAAAATTTTAAATAAAGTGAAAATGCATAATGAAATTGTAAATAGAAAATTATTTATAACTTGCATGTGGAAAATACCTTCCATTCATCACAATTCAAGTTTGCTACATTTTCCAATCAAAAAAATAGTTAAGGGTGAGATGAAAATAATATAAACAATAGCATCCACTTAAATGAACCTAATGCAACAATATAGTTTCATCAAGGAAAAGTTTTTCAATGTGGAATGTAATTGGAGAGTAATATAAGTATTTGGTTTTTCTAATATAAAAGTCGGTTTCTTTGCCTTTTAAAAATTGACATTCATGTGTTTTTCATTGGAAGATTAAGGGGAGCATTACAGGAGTTTAAGCATCTAATGTTGCTAATAAATAATGGTTAAGAGTTCCATGCACTTTTTTTTTTTTTTTTGAGAAGAAAGTCAATGAACTTTTATTAAGTAATTCTAGCTAAATCAGCTTGGATGACAAAAAAACAGTGTGGTGGAACACTCTTCATCCACACAACAAAGTTGGAGATATGCTTAGCATACCTAGCAAGACTGTGAGCAACCTTATTACCTTCTCTCTTCATATGAGAGTAACATAATTAATTAAAAAAACTAGAACAACGACGCACATCCTTAAGCAAGACTCCACTGTAGGACAACACCTCTAAATTGTCAGCCAACCTTTTCATTAAAATTTGAGAATCCCCCTCTAGGACAGCAACTTTAAAACCAATATCAGAAGCAAACTAAAGGGCATTACACGCAGCTAATGTTTCAATCTCTTCTGCTGAATACGCTTGCTTGATTTGCTGCAACAACGATGCGAGAACCTGGCTAGCACTGTCATGAACAAAAACACCAATTCCTGATTTTTTCAGCTCTGAAAAATTTGCTCCGTCGAAGCTTATCTTTACCACATCTGTCTGTGGAGGTTGCCAATGAGCCTGAGGTTGCGGAGAACGAGGTCAAGGTAAAGGGTTTATGTCAAGGAACTCAACCAAGCGTCCTTCACACTCTTGTGCCAGCTGCTGTAGATTACAGCAAGGCTGTTGCAGTCGTGTTTTGTTCCTTTGAGTCCATATTGCCCAGACCATTAATGCAACTAATTCAAGCTTGTGGTGCTCCTTCATAATCCATGAAAGTAACTCCCTAAAATACAGAAATTGTATGGACATTCGGCATGCCCACAGCTCTGAGTCCGACCATACTACATCAAGCATTGGGCACAACCAAAGAGCGTGGAGAGTATGTTCATTAGCTTCACGGCATCTATCACAGTGGGGGTCTTCAATGATTGTTCGGCACACTAAGTTCAGCTTAGTTGGTAGTGAGTTTCGGCAAGCTCTCCAAATAAAATTCTTAACCTTGTTTGGAACATGTAGTGACCAAATTCCTTTCCACAGACTTTTGTCCAACCCCTCATCTCCATCCGGAACTACCAACTCTATCTCTTCCTTAAGGAAACGATATCCGAATTTACATGTATAACTTCCATCCTTCGCCCAAGGCCAAAAAATGATATCCTCAGATTCAGCTTGTGCAAGAGGGAGTGATTTTATTAATTCAGCTTCTTGTGGAGCAAAAAAAACCGTCAACCATCCCATGATTCCACCGCCTTTGCTCTGCATCTATCAAAATATCCACTGTTGCATCCTCCATTGAAGGGATTGGAGGTGATGACAACAAAGGTTGATGTTTTCTTGGCAACCAATGATGCTGCCAAATTTTGACAGATTTCCCATTCCCTATCCTCCACCTTAAACCTTTGAGAAGCACATCCCTACCCTGCAAAATGCTTCTCCAAGCACAGGAACCCGATCTTGAATCCTTCGCCTCCATGATTGAGCAAGTTGGGAAGAATATTGCCTTGAAAACCTTATAAAAAAGAGAGTTTGTATTTTTTAATATTCTCCAAGCTTGTTTTGCCAACAAGGAGTCATTAAATAAAGCCAAATCTCTAAACCCCATACCACCCACTGATTTTGAATTTGTCAACACTTCCCACTTTGAAGATGGAAAAAATCCGCGCGCATTGATGACGGGACATATTCATGACGGGCCATAATCCTGACGGGTCAGAGCGTTGATGGGCCAAATTTATGTGGGCCAGTTGAGTCGTGAGGCCCACGGATGGAACCCTAACGCCACTAAGATTCTATGTGATATGCTCATTAATGATTTCTCTCCACAAGGAAAAACCTTGTCCATCAAGTCTAGGATTCTATGAAGAAGAGTCCTATAAGGAAATGATTCCGCAATTTACGCGTATAAGGATTCCTATATGGAAAAGACTTCTACTCCAAGAAAGAGAGTTCAACCCTCCACTACTATAAAAGCATCGATACCCTCACAAATTGAGGTACGCATAATTTACCCTCTCTAGCACTCTAGAGTTGTGAGAATATTTCTGACTTGACCTTCGGAGGATATTCGGCCGGCACCACACCGGTGCTCTTCGCAAGGTTTTCTCTTGTTTTTATTGTGCAGGTTTACATTCGAGTGCGTAGGAATCGTGCAGCTCACTGGTGGGATTTTCGGCCTCATCAGTTGGCGCCGTCTGTGGGAAAACTCAGAGATTCATAAGCCATATCGCTTCCCGGACAAAAGAGTTGCATGGTACTCACGCGTTCAATGGCGACCACCAACGACGTTCAAGGAGTAGAACCCCCCACAACTGCCCTCGAGAGACAAGTTCGGACACTTGCTGCAGCTGTGGAGCGCCTCACTAAGCAGAACAACGACCTAGAAGAACAGCTGCGTCAGAAGAACGCAGCACCAAACGACTTACAGGGAGACCAGGAAGGGACCAGCACTGCAATCAAAAACCAGGAGAGAGTTGAAGCCAGCCGCGCCCCAACAGGGACGGAGAGACAGAACGTAGGCATGCCATCCCTCACGGATGCAACTCCTCCCCACATAGTCGCAGAGATGCAAGCAATGAGAGAACAGATGGAGGTTATGATGAACGCGCTCAAAGGGCGAGTCTCTAGTGACCTTGACGATCTAGTCAACCGCACTGACTCCCCCTTCACCGCAGCCGTGAATTCCTTCCCCCTGCCGCACAAATTTCGGATGCCAAATATCGACAATTATGACGGACTAAAGGACCCTCTGGATCATCTAGAGACATTCAAAACATTGATGCACCTTCAAGGGGTCGCGGATGAAATAATGTGCAGGGCTTTCCCCACCACGCTGAAAGGAGCTGCTAGGATCTGGTTCAGTCGGTTGACACCGAACTCCATCAGCACATTCAAGGAATTGAGCGCCCAATTCACATCCCACTTCATCGGGGGACATAGGTACAAGAAATCGACGGCGTGCCTAATGAGCATCAGGCAGCGGGAGGACGAGACGCTCAGATCCTATATAACTCGTTTCAACAAGGAGGCACTCTCGATCGACGAAGCCGACGATAAGATACTAGTGGCAGCCTTCACAAACGGGTTGCGAAAGGGTAAATTTTTGTTCTCTATATACAAGAATGACCCGAAAACCATGACGGAAGTCCTCTACAGGGCAACGAAGTACATGAATGCGGAAGACGCATTACTGGCAAGGGAGGATAAGCCGAAGAAAAGAGAACGGCAGGAAAACACCCGGCAGGACCAAGAGAGGAAAAGACTCAAGACCGGGGACCGACGGGAGGACCGACGATCAGGACCCCAAGGAAGAAAGTTTTCAAGCTTCACCCCGCTGAATGCCCCGGTAGACCAAGTCCTAATGCAGATTAAGGACGAAGAGGTTCTGACCTACCCGGGGAAGCTCAAGAGCGACCCCAACAAGCGGTCCAGAGACAGGTACTGCCGTTTCCATCGAGACCACGGTCACGATACGGCCGATTGCTACGACTTGAAACAACAGATCGAAGCCCTTATCAGACAAGGGAAATTGCAGAAGTTCGTCAGGAAAGAAAGGACGGATCCTCCGCCTCAGGAACAGCAACCTCCAAGAGGGAATGAGCGCCCCAGACAGCCTATCGGAGACATTAGAATGATCATAGGAGGAACAACGACGGCAGGCTCATCCAAGAAGGCCAGAAAAAGCTACCTCCGGATGGTTCAAAACGTTCAGCTAACAGGCTCGGTTCCGAAGATAGCCCGAAAGGAAAGCCCCATAATCGAGTTTTCGGAAGAAGATGCACGACGCCTTCATCACCCGCATGATGATGCACTCGTCGTCACTCTACAGGCCGGGGAGTTTAACGTGCACCGAGTCTTGGTCGACAATGGCAGCTCAGCAGACATCCTATACTATCCCGCTTTCCAACAAATGATGATTAACAGGGAACAGCTGGTGCCGACGGACGCACCGCTGGTAGGATTTGGAGGGAGTAAAGTATTCCCGCTAGGTGCAATCACACTTTCTGTGACGGTGGGAGATTACCCTCAGCAGATAACGCGGAACGTAACATTCCTCGTAGTCGATTGTTCGTCCGCATACAACGCCATCCTTGGACGACCAACTCTCAACGCTTGGAAGGCCGTAACTTCGACATACCATCTAATGATCAAGTTCCCCACGGAATACGGGGTCGGGGAGCTGCGGGGAGATCAGGTGGCTGCCCGCGAATGTTACTTGGCTGCCTTAGAGGTGGAAAATCACCAGCAGACGATGTGCGTAGAAGAACAGCGGGTCACTGCAGAACCCGTCGAAGAGCTAGAGGAGATTATCCTGGACGAATCAAGACCTGAACGTACGACCAGGATAGGGACCTCAGCCAGTCGGGCCGTGCAGCAGGCCCTCAGGACATTCCTCAGGGGGAACCAGGACGTTTTTGCTTGGAGCCACGAAGACATGCCTGGGATCAGTCGCTCCGTTATGGTTCACAAGCTGAATGTGAACCCTACATTTTCGCCTATACGACAGAAAAAACGTGTATTCGCCCAGGAACGGGACAAGGCAATAGCAGAAGAAGTAAAGAAGTTACTCGAGGCAAACTTCATCCGAGAAGTCTATTACCCCGACTGGTTGGCAAACGTCGTGATGGTAAAGAAGGCAAACGGAAAGTGGCGAATGTGTGTCGACTTCACGGACCTCAATAGAGCGTGCCCAAAAGACAGTTATCCGTTGCCTCGGATAGACACTTTGGTAGATTCGACGGCAAAGCATCAACTCTTAAGCTTTATGGATGCCTTCTCGGGATATAATCAAATCAAGATGGACGATGCTGATCAGGAGAAGACCTCCTTTGTGACAAGCCAAGGGCTATTTTGCTACAACGTAATGCCGTTTGGGCTCAAGAATGCAGGAGCAACATACCAGAGACTAATGAACAAAATGTTCACACACCAAATTGGGAGGAATGTACAGGTGTACGTCGACGACATGCTTGTAAAAAGTCTCCTGGAACAAGACCATCTAAGTGACCTGCAGGAGACATTCGACACCCTCAGGTCCTACAATATGAAGTTGAACCCAAGCAAGTGCGTGTTCGGAGTGACGGCAGGGAAGTTCTTGGGGTTCATGGTATCCCACAGAGGAATCGAGGTCAACCCGGAAAAGGTACGGGCCATCATGGAGTTAAAACCACCGAGAACGGTGAAAGAGGTGCAGAGCTTGAATGGAAAGATCGCAGCCTTAAACCGATTCGTCTCCAGAGCGACGGACAAATGCCTACCGTTCTTCCGCATCTTAAGAAAGTCATTTGAATGGACCGATGAGTGCCAGAAAGCGTTTGAGGACCTGAAGAGGTACCTCGCTTCTCCGCCACTCCTCAGTCCGGCCAAGCCAGGGGAAGAACTCTACATCTACTTAGCGGTCTCACGGGCAGCCGTCAGCGTGGCCTTAATAAGAGAAGAACAAGGTACTCAACTGCCCGTCTATTTCGTAAGTAGGGGCTTTCGGGGGGCAGAAGAGAGGTACCCCCAGATGGAGAAATTGGCCTTCGCACTGGTAACTGCAGCAAGAAAGCTCAAGCCGTATTTTCAAGCCCATGCCATCGTCGTCGTGACAGATCAACCCCTGAAGAGAGCTCTGCGCAGCCCTGAGGCGGCCGGACGAATGGCTTTATGGGCAATAGAGCTCAGCGAGTTCGATATACAGTATCGCCCACGAACTGCCTTGAAAGGTCAAGCTGTAGCAGACTTTATCGCCGAGTATACCCCGTCAGGAGAGAAGGGGGCATGCACTCCCAGAGAATGGAGCATCCACACGGACGGCTCTTCTAACAGGCAAGCTGGAGGAGCTGGGGTGGTAATTCAAACCCCGGACGGGGATCAAATCGAATGCATGATCCGATTGGATTACTCAACCACAAACAACGAGGCCGAGTATGAGGCATTAGTAGCAGGATTGGATCTCGCGGCAGCAGCAGGTGCTGAAGTCATGGTCGTACATTGCGATTCCCAGGTGATAACAAATCAGATTAATGGCATCTATGAATGCAAGAACGAAAGGATGAGGAGGTACCTAGAAAAGGTAAAGAATCGGATCGACGGCCTCAAAGTACGATTCATTCAAATCCCAAGGGAGGAGAATGAATGCGCCGACCGTCTGGCAAAGGCAGCCTCGGCAGAGCCTATGCTAGTCCCCGATCAAGTATTGTCATTCATCCAAACATCTTCGACTATTGACGGCGGAGAAGTGCATGAAGTGAATTCGGCGAATGATTGGACCGCACCGTTGTTAGCATACCTGAGGGCAGGCGCGCTACCAGACGAGAAAGAAGCAGCTAGAAAATTGAGAGTCCAGGCTTCACGGTTCGTACTAATCAAAAACCATCTGTACAAAAGGGGATTCTCACGTCCGTATCTGAGGTGTTTGAACCTTGACGAGGCGGACTACGTGATGAGGGAGGTCCATGAAGGTATCTGTGGAAATCATTCTGGTGCACGATCGCTGGTGCATAAACTTATCCGTGCAGGATATTACTGGCCCACAATGCAGAAGGACGCACAAAGCTATGTCAAGAGGTGTGACAAATGTCAGAGATTCGGCAACCTGATAAGGCAGCCAACCGAGGAGCTCACACCCATGACGGCCCCATGGCCATTCGCCCAGTGGGGACTAGACATCATGGGCCCTCTTCCGACGGCGATAAGGCAACTAAAGTTCTTAGTGGTCGGTATCGACTACTTCACCAAGTGGGTGGAAGCAGAGGCCCTAGCCATCATCACGGAGAAAAACATTCGAAGCTTCGTTTGGAGGAACATTATCTGCCGATACGGAATACCGAGAGTGCTTGTCTCCGACAATGGAAAGCAGTTCGACAACAATGCATTCAGGAGTTTTTGTTCAGAGTTAGGCATCAAGAACCATTACTCTTCGCCCGCACACCCGCAAGCCAACGGGCAGGTCGAGGTCACGAACCGAACCCTGCTCAAGATGATCAAGGCCCGGCTCGAGGGGGCAAAGGGCACCTGGCCTGACGAGCTGCCAAGCGTACTGTGGGCTTATCGTACAACTGTACGGGTACCAACGGGAGAAACACCGTTTAGGCTAGCATACGGAGCTGATGCGGTCATACCGGCAGAGGTAGGGCTTACTAGCTATCGCGTGGAGAATTACAGCAATGACAACAACGAAGAAGCCATGCGACTCCAGCTAGATTTAGTGGACGAAGTCCGTGCTACGGCGGAACAGAGATTGGCAAGATACCAGAACCTGATGGCGAGATACTACAACTCAAATGTCAGACAAAGAGACTTCCAGATCGGCGACCTTGTGCTGAGAAAAGTGATGGGAGCTGCCAGAGACCCCTCTCAAGGAAAACTCGGCCCCAACTGGGAAGGACCCTACAGGATCTCGTCTTGGCAAAGAAAAGGGACCTACCACCTTGAAACTCTGGACGGACAGAAGCTACAGCACCCTTGGAACACAGAACACCTACGGAGGTACTACCGGTAGAGATGACAACCTGAGAAACGGCACCTGGAGCATCTTTTTATTTAGACTTTTTTTTTACTTTTAAGTTTCCGCTACAATAAGCCCAACGGGCAGGCTATTACTTTGGTTTTGCTACAATATTTTCTTTCTTTAGCCCAAGGGGGCAAGTACTTTTTTGGGAATGAATGATTTTTTACTCAAAATTAATGTCCTACAGGCTCTACTTAGAATCCCAAATCCACAAGATGGACGGATTTCCCCAAGAGGGACATGACTAACGGTCCGAAACTAAGACGGACAACCCCAAGAGGGTTAAAGTTTTTACAAAGTCCATAAAGTGGACGGGTCTCCCCAAGAGGGATAAGAACCTATGTCCGCAATATGGGCGGACAACCCCAAGAGGGTCAAAATTTTTACAAAGTCCATAAAGTGGACGGGCAAAAGTCCATAAAGTGGACGGATCTCCCCAAAGAGGGATAGGATCCTAAATCCGCAATATAGACGGACAATTCCAAAAGGGTTAAAATTTTTACCAAGTCCATAAAGTGGACGGGCAAAAGTCCATAAAATGGACGGATCTCCCTAATGTGGGAGTATCCCAAATCCGCAACTTAGACGGACAGCCCCAAGAGGGTTAAATTTTTATCAAGTCCACAAAGTAGACGGACATCCACAGGACAGACCTATTTAACAGTCCTCAACTAAGACGGACGTCCCCCAAAAGGGTTAAATAAAAAAATATATATATATATATATAAAGTAGACGGACAAAAGTCCCCAAAGTGGACGGACATCCCCAAGAAGGACATGATCCAGCCCGAAACAGAGACGGACACCCAAAAGGGTTAAACTTTTCGTCAAGTCCACAAAATGGATGGACAAAGCCCATAATATGGACGGACAAAGTCCATAATGTGGACGGACGAATTCTGAAGCTATAAATTAGACGGACCACCCAAAGGATTTAAAAATAAAAAATAACCTCCTTAAAAAAGGACGGATAACTTTGAACACCTGCTGTCCACCAAGACGGTGTTTCCTTTTTATGACGGACGACAAATACGAATTATGACTCAATCACACAGATAAGCAGCTAAAATAAGAGGCGAGTAAATAATAAGCATTGACGGACAAAATATCCATAAGGAAATGTTTAAACATTGGAAAGTAGACGGAGTCATAAACTGTTATTCAAATATTTTTACATATCAAAAATTTTAAAGGAAAAGTAAAAAACTAAGCTACGACGGGGGCGTCCTTCAGTTCTTCACGACTGATATTTTTTTCCTTAGATCCACTTTCAACAGATGGCTTATCAGCACGGCCAGTCTCACCGTCCTTGGGGTCATGTTGAGGGATCTGCGGGTCTACCGAAGCATTGACGGGCGGATTCTCTTCGAAAAGTTCATCCGTATTTCCGGAGTCAGCAGGACGGGTAGAAGTAAGCTCTTGTGCATTTACATTGACGGACGAAACGTCAAAATCCGGATATTGTGCTTTCACCTGACGGATAGCCTCGTCAAAACCTTCATTGAAAGAATCTCCGAGCTCGGACAGCAGGGCGTCTGAATCACGGTATTCTTGGACGGCTGTTTCCTTGGCCAAACGGATTTCTTTCTCTTTGTCCTGAAGGACTATCCTCAGTTCCTCCGTCAGTTTGAACAACTCGTTCCGGTCCGTCTCAAGTAGTTTGAACTTCTTCTCCTGAGCTACCTTGTAAGCCTTCAGCTCCAAAAGCTCTTCCTCCGTCTTCTTGGCCTTGTCCCGTAGACGGCCTAGGGTCGTCTCATGGTTAAGACACCGTTCCGCGAGTCCCTTCACCATGACCACGGTCTGAAATATATTCAAAAGTCAGGAGCAGTAAGACGGGCAATGAGTGAATATATATAAGGTGGACGGGCTTACCTGAGCAATGCTAAATAGACTTGTTTCACCCATGGCCTCCGTCGAGTGATTACCCAGGTCTTCGTAATCCTCGGAGGTGAGAAGGGTGGACAGTTTCTCCAAAGCATAACTGGGGTCGTCCCGAAGAAGGGGAAGTGGCTTCTTCGCTTCAGATGACGGACCCTTCATCGGCCCTTTGCCAGCCCCATGCTTTGTTGGGGTGACCGTCTTGGTGCCTTCGGCCATGAGTCCCACAACGGGCTCCAGCGGAACCTTGGGCTTCTTTGGCGGACGGTCACCCTTGGACGGTTGCTTGCGCTTGGAGACCGTCGCATTTGTCTGTTCAGCGGCTTTAGCCGTCCTGTTTTTTGCTGCATTGTCCCGTATAAGTGCCCTTCTCTTGGCGGCATCCATTTCTGAAAGAATGAAGGAAAAAGTTAGCTCCGTGAAAAAATCTCGTTGTAAAGAAAAGAGGTGTCGAATGTACGTTGACGGATCCTTTCTTCGTACTTAATGGCTTGAGGTGAAGGTACAGGCCCGTCGCAGTACCAGCAGATTGTGTCAAGGTTTACTAATTTCGCCCAAGTCCGCTCCTCCGGCGTAGTCTTTTTGAAAATCCTTTCAAGGAAACTAAACTCCTCAATACTTACTTGGGGGCGACGACGGACTGCAAACAAAGAAGACGGTTAGAAAAATTTTTTTCAAAATAAAATTAAACAGTTTAAGAGGAATCCTAACTAGGACGGACACATACCATTCTCAGATAAAATGCCCCAAGTAGTATCGACAGGCATATGGTCCGTCTCTCCTGGACGGCACATCCATCCGTCACCTTCTAAGAAAATGTATCTACTCTTCCAGTCTCTGTTGGAGTCTGGGATTTCATATATAACCTTTAGTAGCGTACTCCAAGGTACAAAACTGTATATACCCCTAGACTTGTCGATCTCGTCCGGACGGTAGCAATGTAAAAATTCTCGTACCGTCAATCTCCTAGATCCGTCCGACATAGCCCCGTACAGAACCTCCATCGCAATGAAGATCCTCCAGGCGTTTGGAGATACTTGGTTGACGGACAAACCCAAATACTTAAGCAGCTCACGATGAAGGGAGCTCAGTGGGAATCTAAGTCCAGCCTTCAACATTTGCTCGTATATACCAACACCGTCCACCCCTTCATAGTAGCACTTCTCTGATCTGTAGGGTAGACGGATGGAGACACTATCTGGAATCTGGTAGTTGTCCCTAAGTGTTTTAAAGTGGTTTTCCTTAATTTTTGATACGAAATCATTCACCGTCCACTCTGGTAGCATGACGAACTCCCTTGGTCCGACAGCCCCTACGACGGGTCCTACTTGGTTTTCATCGAGCTCTACATTTTCAACAAGGTCTACATCCTCACTTGTTGAGGACGGAGAAGATGAAGACGGACTCCTATCATCGCTAAGACTCTCTAGATCCCTATGACCTGACTGGTGTACATCCTCATAATCCGTCCCGTCACGGACGAATGATTGGTTACTAGACGCACTAGACATTTCTAGGTATTGACGACTAAAGAAATGATGACGGATGTATGATGAGGAATAAAAATCTGACGGATGAACTAAATGGTAAAAAGTACTTACCGGTCAGTAGAGTATGAACGGAGGAAATTTGATGGAGACGAATGCGGATTACTAGCCTGACAATTGTGACGGATTGAGCTCTGACAAAGTGTTCCTAAGCAAAAGTGGAGAATGAGAGGCAAGGACTTGGTATTTATAAAAAGGTGCACGGAAGACGAAGCGACACTTCGATTTATTACAACCCCCAACAGCACCATGACGCGTGTCACAGTACTTGGATCGAAATTAATTGTGCGCGCGGAAACCGACGGACCGCTGTTAGCCTACCCGTCATATTATGCACCCGTCATAAATGTAGACCGTCATATCAACCTTTTCACCCCGTGAATCCTATGAATCCTGACGGATTCACGGAGTGAGGGGGCAACTGAAGATGGAAAAAATCCGCGCGCATTGATGACGGGACATATTCATGACGGGCCATAATCCTGACGGGTCAGAGCGTTGATGGGCCAAATTTATGTGGGCCAGTTGAGTCGTGAGGCCCACGGATGGAACCCTAACGCCACTAAGATTCTATGTGATATGCTCATTAATGATTTCTCTCCACAAGGAAAAACCTTGTCCATCAAGTCTAGGATTCTATGAAGAAGAGTCCTATAAGGAAATGATTCCGCAATTTACGCGTATAAGGATTCCTATATGGAAAAGACTTCTACTCCAAGAAAGAGAGTTCAACCCTCCACTACTATAAAAGCATCGATACCCTCACAAATTGAGGTACGCATAATTTACCCTCTCTAGCACTCTAGAGTTGTGAGAATATTTCTGACTTGACCTTCGGAGGATATTCGGCCGGCACCACACCGGTGCTCTTCGCAAGGTTTTCTCTTGTTTTTATTGTGCAGGTTTACATTCGAGTGCGTAGGAATCGTGCAGCTCACTGGTGGGATTTTCGGCCTCATCACACTTCATCCAATGAATTTTTCTCCATTCTCCACGGTGGCCCCAAATTTTTTTTTTGATCAAGGCTTCAATATCATTGCATAACCCCAATGGGAGCTTGAAGGCAACCCATAGTAAAAGTTGGAATAGCCTAAATGACTGATTTTAAGAGCACTTCCCTATTTGCTTGAGACGATAGTTTCCCTTCCCAACCTTACAGCTTCCTTCAAATTTTTTCTTTTATAAAATTAAAGCTCTCTTTTTTCCTCCTCTCCACCAAAGAAGGCAAGCCAAGGTGTTTTTCATACTCGGTGATTTCTTGAAGTCCCAAAGCAGTTTTGATTGCTTGCTTCAGAGTATTTGGTGTGGCTTTGCTAAAAAAATGGCCGTCTTATTCCTGTTAACTTTTTGACCCGAGGCTTGTTCATAGGATTCCAAGATTTGGAGAACCTTTTCACAGTCTTCTGAAGTAGCCTTGCAAAACAGAAGACTATCATCTGCAAATAACAGATGGGTTAGTTTAGGTCCTCCTCTACACAACAAAAAACATTTTATATCACCCCTCCTTGTTGCACTATTAATGAGTCCATGCAGTCCCTCTGTGCATAAAAGAAATAGAAAAGGAGAAAGTGGGTCTCCTTGCCTGATTCCTCGCAAAGGATACACCATCCCTTTCGGTTCTCCATTGATTAAGACTGAATAAGATATTGTCCTAACACGCACCATCATTAGACCAATCCAATTTTCATAAAAACCCATATTTCTCATCAAGTTTTCAAGAAAAGACCATTCCACCCGATTATAGGCTTTGCTCATATCAAGCTTGAGAGCAATAAAGCCATTATCTCCAGATTTATATTTTTTCATACTATGGAGGGTCTCAAAAGCCACCAAAATATTATTAGAAATGAGATGATCCTTTGTAAAAGCAGATTGGTGTTCAATGATGATTGTAGGCAACAACTTCTTCAATCTATTAGCAAAGACTTTTGAAAAAATCTTATACAACACATTGCATAGGCTAATAGGGCGATACTCAGTAATATACTTTGGATTTTTTTATTTTTGGAATGAGTGCAATAAAGGTATGGTTAACAAGATGAGGCAATGTACCTAAATTTAGCCAAGAAAGGATCAAACCGATAACATCCTAATTCACCGTTTGCCAGAAGTGTTGGTAAAACAATAGAGGCATGCCATCAAGACCTCGGGCCTTAAGCGGCGCCATTTGTTTCAAAGCTGCCACAACTTCATGTTCCATGAATTTTCCAGTTAGCGATTGATTCATGTCTTTAGTTATGACTTTTGGTATTTGATCCAATGTAGCGGCTTGATTTACTGGAGTGGAAGTGGAGAATAAATTTTGGTAGTAATTTCGAATAACGGATTCAATATCTTTGGGGTTTTGCTGCCAAGAATTATGTTCATCAATTATTCCTCCAATAGTATTTTTCCTATGTCTCTGAGTTGCTCTAGTATGGAAAATTTTTGTGTTGCTATCACCATTAGACAGCCAAAGAACACGAGACCGCTGTTTCCACATCCAGGCTTCTCTATCTAGGAGAATATTTATCTCATGCTTGAGTTCTCTAACCCAAAAATTTAGGCCACTACTCATTGCTTCCAATTCAACTTGAACCAACATCTTCTGCTTCCTTTCTAATTCCAATATGACATTCCCAAAAATATTCCGGTTCCAATAAACCAAATCTTTCCCATACCTTTCCACCTTTTTAATAATGGCATCATCACCTACTTCACCGATTGAGCAACACCAAGAAGCTTCAACTATTTCCCCACAACCATTGTTTGAAAGCCACATTTCCTCAAATTTGAAGATCTTTTTCCTTGGTGGAGGTTCTAGGCTGGACAAATTTAGGAATAAAGGAACATGATCCGATGAATCACAATGGAGGTGGTGGACACATGACTTGGGTAATTTTTGGAACCAAGCATTATTCGCCAAACCTCTGTCAAGTCTTTCCAAGATTGAACGCCCATCTTCAAAGTGTCTACTCCAAGTGAATTTAGGACCAACAAATCCAAGGTCCATAAATCCACACTCATCTATCACATCTCTGAATAACTGCATTTGATTACTAGATCAGATTGCCCCTCCCAATTTTTCATCTTGTCTTACTAATTCATTAAAATCCCCTGTACAAAGCCATGGGGTATTTGGGTGGTGGATTAAACTATATAAACTATCCCAAGCTTCACTTCTTCTTGTTGTTTTTGCTTCGCCATAGAATCTTGTAAATCTCCATTCCTGCACAGTATTCTTGTCGATACATGCATCAATATAATATTTAGACGAATCTTCAATTGTTAAATTAATTGATGATTT
Organism: Quercus gilva; assembly: GCA_023621385.1. Classification (NCBI taxonomy): domain Eukaryota; kingdom Viridiplantae; phylum Streptophyta; class Magnoliopsida; order Fagales; family Fagaceae; genus Quercus; species Quercus gilva. The sequence continues at coordinate 6,531,809 of CM042482.1, read as the reverse complement.
CCAAAAAAGAACAAGACCACCCCCACGGCCTTCCTTGGGAACCATCTTTTTTATTTTATTTTATTATTATCAAAATCAATATCCTGCATCACTCGGCCTAGCCTTGCTTTGTTTGTAAGTGTTTCGGCTATAAACACTATAAAGGGATCTTTTGCCCGAATGATGTCTCCAAGCTCCTTCCCTATATGTAGGTTCCCAAGCCACGACAGTTCCAAACAATAAGATTCATCATTCTTGGCAGGGCTGGTTACCAGCCTTCGCCAATGGAAAAAATAAGACTTCATCCTCCCCTAAAACTTGCTTCTTCTTGCAAGGTAATTTAGAAAAATCGCCAATCTGTGAAAAGGCTCTCTTCTCAGCACTTACGTTGTCTACGTTGCCCAACCCTCAGTTTTTTGCGTTTGTGTTTTACATTCTCCGTGTCTTTCTTTACCAATCGGGTCCACTTACGTTGAAATTGTTCTGACTGAACTTGCTCTTGCTTCTCACGTGACTGACTAATGGCAACTTGCGAAATATTTCCTGATTTGGTTGGGTCTTTAATGGGATCAAATTTACTCAGCGCCGAATCAATCTCATTAATTCTGGCATCAAATAAATCGGATGAGGATACGGTCTCTTGATTCATGGAGTGATGATTTCCCGAAATTAATAGGTTGATTGAAAACTCATTGATTGGATTGTCTCTGCATTCCCTTACATTATGCGTTACTGTTGTGGAGTCCATAGTAACGGCTTCATCCCTTAATTGATGGTGACTAACGTGACCTGACATCTCAGGTTTGTTTACCTCCACCGGATCGGAGTCAAGGATCGGGGATTTCTTGTTCATCATCATCACAGGCGAGCTCAGCTTGGATTGATAAAATCCTGAAACAGAGATAACAGTTTTCCGTGACAGAACAAAAGGCGCAGTTGGACTGAACTGTTTTTTATCGTCAGTTAAATTGCCTCTGCTCTCCAACCAGAGATCGCAGTCCCTATCATCGTGTTCTAGACGACCACACCAGTAGCAAATATTGGGAAGACGCTCATATTTGACGGATATCCACATGGTTTTACCATTCTCCATAGAAATCACCCGACCACGACATAGAGGCAGTGAGACATCCATCAGCACCCTTATCCTTATGAAGTTGCCTCCTTCAGTTTTTGTAGGATCAGATGAATGAATTACCTGACCGAGAACTTCGCATATTTTTTCAGCAGCTTTGATATTCATAAAACGATACGGCAACCCATGAACTTGCACCCAAAACAATGTCTTATCGAACCTGAGTTCTTCCACCACCTTGCTTTTATCGAAACGCTGCATGATCACGAGGGGTTTGTCGAAACTCCAAGGTTCAGCCTTTAGCACCTTATCAACATTAGCGGCATTATCAAAGATAAACAGAACTTTATGATCTCCGACATTGCGAACCTGAAACCCATTTCGTGACCGCGACAGAGGAGCAAACGTTCTAGCTATTGAATCAATGTTAAGGGCCCTCTTTGTCAGAAACTTTGCTGAAATGATGTTGTCTTGAGAACTAAGATCATTCTCTAAACAGCACCCCGGTCCCTCCCTCTCTGACAGCATAAGTTTAGTCCAATTTTGAGTCAAGTCCTCCATTGCAGACGTATCAGGTTTGTAATCTCAGAACAGGAATAGGAGAAATTCAAAAAAAAAAAAAAAACTGTTTCCCAAAACCCTTGAAAGAAAACCCAACTAGTCCACGGATTAACACTGTTAATACGTGGAAAAACGACAAGCCTTCAAAGTGAATTACTATCTCTTAAGACATTGTTTTTGCCTATCAATAATTATAGTTCTTAAGATCCAAGTGTGAATTACAATCTCTTAAAATCTACTTAACATTTGCAAGTAACATTAAGATTCATATCCCTTACAAATAAAACAGAGGGCAATCAATACTCTCTAGGCCTCTAGTGTTTAAGGAGAAAGTTAAAAATAAAAATTTTCATTGAAGAAAAAGACTTCTTACATTTTTGCAGCATCCACATAAAATGGTTGGTTATTTTGAAAAAAAAAAAAAAAAACTACTATTTAAACTATTATTCAAAATAAGGAGAGCAAGTAGTTACCTCCAAATTGGTTTCCAATGGAAATTGTAACGCTCTTTGAAGCCTCTCCCTTGGGCTTAATCCTAGAGATTCATGACATCGTTGAAACCCAATCTAATGTAAGTCCTTGTCAAAATAAAAGAGATTAAGGGAAGAAAACTCATATTACGGTCCAAAATTTAAATTAGTTTTGAAGTGGTTGTCCCAAAGGATCAAACATGTGTACTTAATTAATTGTTCCAAAGTTATTAGTACGAATCATACAAATTTTCCCAAGCTTTTTACTTTTGAATCTACTTAATCTAACATTTAAACACAAACCATAGACATAAAATCATAATCTAAAACTCACAGAAAAAAAGTTATTTGAAAGAAAGAGCATTACCTCCATCCTAGCAGTTGATCTTCCCAATTTTTATTCACCTTTCTCCACTTCGTATCCTTCGATATGTATGATGAAATGATGATTCATTAAATCAACACGAAACAATTACACTTATCTTGTAGCAACTGTATACAACTTTAACCATTTATTATCCATTAGCAATTGTAAGTTTGTAACTGCTTGATAGTGAGTTTCAAAGTTGATTTTGGATAAGAATGAGTAATTATTTTACTGATAAGGATAAATATTTTTTTTTAACTGGATGGAATGAGATAATGATGAGTATATATTTAAAAATTAAAATTAAAAAAATTCAATTTCAATTCAAATATAATAGTCTTATTTGAATTTCGAACAAAATAGAAGAAACGGAAACGTGGGGGCTGAGTAAATTATGTCTGTTTAAATTTCAAGAAGGATAAGAGATGAATGTTAGGAGTCTAATGTAATTATGATCAAATGTAATATATTGTTATATGGCATTTGGTACGGGAGAATCTACATTACTCCTGGCATCTAGATTCCAAGGAATGTGATTCCTTGCAATCTGGATGCCTAGGAATGTAGCTATTCTTATGTTTGGTTTCATTGGAAATCTCTTAAGATTCCTAGGGATGTGAGATGATAATGTTTGGTTTATTCTTATGAATCTTAAATGAATTATTTATTTTTCCCATTCTATCCTTAGATTTGAATGTGAACTACCAAGTTCTTTAAAAAAAAATATTCCTCTAAATAAATAATGAAAAACAAAATATAAACTATTAATAATTTGTTGAGCAACACACACATAATAGCAAAAGTGAATACCTGGCAATAGTAGAGGGTCCCCTTCAAATTTTTTTTTTCCACACGTGAAACCTAAATAGAACTTTGTTAAAGAATATATCAACAGAGTTTTCTATCATGTTTATGTTATTTTGGCGGGAAAAGATAAAGACAAGGGAAAAGATATTGATGATTTGTTTTATATTTTATCTTAATTGCTTAAATTATAAGGAAAAATGGTTAAAATTGTCAATTTATAAAAAATACAATTTCCTTTAAGTTTGGGAATCTAGATATTCACCTGTTTTAAAGGAAATCTACATTTCTATTGTGAGGAGTTTAAAGGGGGAATCCAAATTCCCTTGGCATTTGATTTCCTGGCGTGATTTGCAACCAAACAAGGGAATCTTTAAATATTTCTAGGAATCCTAAAACATTACCTTGTACCAAAAGCCACATTACTGTATGTGATGTACTGGGTTAGTCAATTAGGTGATAGCTGGAGTGGTAGTTAATTAGTTGCCAGAAGTTAGTCATTTGGGTGGGAAAGGCTAAGTGTATAAAGGTTGAGTCAATGGACTGTATTTAGTATGAAAATGATAAACAAATTCCCAATTCTCTCAAGTCTGTTTGATTAGAGGGGTGGAAAAGTTGGAAGATAGAAAATGATGAGAGGTTAGACAAGATTTTGATTTCCCTCCTTCTTGTTTGGTTGGAAGTGGAAAAGTGGAGGGATGGAAAAAATGAATATATATGAATTTATTCATATATCTTTGATAAAAAAAAAATGATGCCAAAAAAAAAAAAAAAAAAGACAAAAGAAGAAGAATAAAAAAAAGAAGACAACGTCCTAAACAAAATATCCCGCATATCAGGAGACACCTTAGGATGTACTCCCTCATTTTCTGTCCGTATCAATGGAAAATCCTATGGTAATATTATTCCTTCTAGAGGGCTCCAGTAGGGAGACCCATTATCTCCTTAGTTATTTCTTTTATGTGCAGAGGGTTTCTCTTCACTACTTGCAAAAGCTAAGGCAGAGAACAGGTTGCATGGTGTTTCTATCTGTAGGAGAGCTCCTAGCATATCCCATTTGCTATTTGCGGACGATTCCCTACTCTTTTGCCAAGCCACTCAAGATAATGGTCAAGAAATAGTGGATATTTTGCAGCTCTATGCCACGGCTTTTGGGCATCTCATAAATCTTGAGAAATCCTTAATCTATTTTAGCAGCAACACGGATGGTGGGCAACGAAATAGGATAAAAAATTGGCTGAATGTTAAGGAAGTGGACCGGTTTGAAACCTACTTGGGATTACCAATATTGATAGGACGCTCAAAATATCAAGCCTTTGCCTTTCTCAAGGATAAAGTTTGGAAAAATCTACAAGGATGGAAGGGGATAATTCTATGTAGAGCCGAAAAGGAGGTGGTGATAAAGGTCGTTGCTCAATCTCTACCAACAAATACTATGGGAGTGTTTCAACTACCTATGAAGCTTTGTGATGAGCTTAATGGTATGTGTGCAAGATTTTGGTGGGGGTAGGTGGGTAATGAGAGGAAGATTCATTAGAAGAGTTGGGACTCACTATTTAAGCCAAAGAAGGAAGGTGGTATGGGTTTTAGGGATATTCGATGTTTTAATATGGTGATGCTAGCCAAGCAAGGACAGAGGTTGCTGCAAAAAAAGGATACACTCCTCTATAGGTGCTTCAAAGCGAAGTACTTTCCACAGTGCAATTTTTTGGAGGCAGAGGATGTACCTAACAGCTCCTATGTGTGGAAGAGCATTATCGCGGCTTAACCGATTCTGAAGAAAGGATGCTGTTGGAGGGTGGGAGATGGCTTAGAAATTCGGGTACTTAAGGACAAATGGATTCCAAACTATCCCACTAATAGGGTGTTGCATCCACTGGTGGAAGAAGAGTGGGAATGGCGGGTTTCAGAGCTAATTGATTGGTCAGCCAAGCTTTGGGATAGGCAATTACTTGATCTGAGGTTTCACCGAGAAGATGTGGAAGCTATCTCTTGGATTCCACTGAGCCATCGACAAACCAATGATGCTCTATTTTGGTTGCACTCCACAGAGGGGGAATTTTCTGTAAAAATAGGGTACCATCTGGCTAGAGAGCTCAAGAGGGAGAATGATGTAAATGGAGAGGGCTCCTCGTCGATGGAAAGTAGCACGGTGTGGGGCAAGTTTTGGAAGCTCCACATACCAAACAAGGTCCGAATTTTTGCATGACGTGCTTGCCATGACATTTTGCTCACTCTGGAGAAGCTTGCTCGAAGACTCATTATTGATGATGGCACATGTATACTATGCAAAAGAGCTTCGGAATTTGCAATCCATGCCTTATGGGAGTGTAGTGTGGCTCAGGACATGTGGGCAGGGTGTGCGAGATGGTTGTAGAAAAACGTGGGAGGACAGCTTGATGTTTTGCAACTAGTGGAGGAGCTACTGAAAAAATTAACAACCAAGGAGGTCGAGCTATTTTTCGTCCAAGTTTGGTTGATTTGGAATCAATGGAATACAATTATCCATGGGGGGAGCATGAAAGACCCGTCTCGGCTAAACAAGAGAGCAGTAGAATTTTTGGACAAATTTAGAGAAGCCTAACAACACTTGGCTGACCAAACGTCAGTTGCTAGAGAAGTCCATTGGAGCCGACTACCAAGAAATGGCTTTAAGCTAAACTTTGATGCAGCCATTTTCGAGGACTTAAATGTGACAGGGTTCAGTGCTGTTATCCGTAATGAGGATGGAGAAGTGATGGCAACCATGGCAGCGAGAGGACCACCAGTTTTGGTCAATGAGAAGGCTGAGGTGTTGGCTTGCCGCAAAGCTTTGGAGTTCGTTGTGGATGCGGGTTTCGTCGAGCTTCTCATAGAGGGTGATAATGTGTCAGTTATGCAAACCATCTCACGCTCACAGCCTAACTATTCATGTTTGGGACACTTGTATGAGGATATCCAGTGTTTATGCATAGGCCTACGAGTTGTGTCAGTTGGGTGTGTAAGTTGTACAACCAATGGTGTGGCTCACTGTTTGGCAAAGTTTGCTAGAGGGATTGTTGATGAGATTGTATGGATGGAGGAATCCCCTCCTCCTGTGCTAGAAGCTTTATACTTGGAATTGTCTAAATTTTAATGAAATTCATCCCACTTTCAAAATAATAATAATAATAATAATAATAATAATAATAATAATAATAATAATAATAATAATAATAATTTACTTGAAACCCATGTACACTGACCAGGTAAAGTAAAAGCTAAGAAAAAAAAAAGGGCAATTAGATGGCAATTTCGTCATTTACCCTCAAATTTCTCCCCACCCAGTTTTCTCCCAATTTTGAGAGGAAAACTTTTTGGTGGACCTTGGGAGAAAACATCCGGGACTCACCATTTTTTTTTTCTCTCCCCCCTCCCAAACAAACGCTCCAAAAAGTTTTCCCTCCTCAATTTTTTTTCCATCCTCCCTAAAATGCACTCTACCAAACACACCCTAAGTCTCTTTATATGGAGGTCTAGATGCCCTTGAAGTGGCCTACAACAACTACTATTCCAATTCAGCATTCTTACTCTTCCACTATTCATATTCATTTACAAATTTATCCCCCTTAATAGAAAACATGTAACTTTGTAAGTGAGCAGGGAATAAATATTTTAGGATATCTAACACTTAGGGCATGTTTGGAAAGAATATTTAAATATAGTTTTTTATTTTGCAAACCGTAAAATAGTGGGTCTCACATTTGAATTTATTGTTTGGCTAATGTTCTTTACTTCTTTAAATACAGTTTTCAGAAAATTGTAACATATTTTCTTGCACAAGAATTTGAAAATAGCTTAGAGGATGTTTTCAAAATACATAAGATATTTTTAATGATATAATTGTAAATAAATTGAAAATAGTGGACCTCAAAAAATTTTCCAAACTCTTTTATCTCTTAAATGGAGGAGTGTATGAATAATTGTTTATCAATGCTTGCCACATGTCGAATGCCCAAATGCTCACCACCTCATTCTTCTTTTTTGGATACTAAAGATTAACATTTCATTAAAATAAAGGGAGGAGAAATTACATAACCACTGGAGCTGCCAAGTAATGCTGGATTGGAGCTTTAGTAGCTAGAGAAGCTAAATCTAACTCATTACATAAGATGAGTTTAGGAACAAAAATAGCGTGGATGGTTAGGCCATGCTGAGTTAGACATTGCAGGTCATTCATCATGGATTGTTCCTGCCACTGTGGTTGACTCTTCATGTTGCAAACTTGTTCAAGCCTTTTGCAATCTGTTAATAACAAAATTTGTCTAAAACCAAGGTCTTTATCTTTTAATTAATGCCTCTGCTATTGCTTCTTGAACAATTGTAGCCTAAGATATTGCTACACTACTAGCCACTCTAGTGAAGATGGTTCTACCCAACGGGTTTTTGGCTTCATAAGCGTATCCCTCTTTGGCCTCTGCTAGGTTTTTTTCTCCTTGAACCTGCTACTTTGATGGTGAACGGCCAGCCCTTGTTAGAGATGGGATTATGGCTGGGCTTTTGACGATCTTGTGAAGATTGACGATCTTTTTCAAGAGCTTTCCGATACTTGCATATAAAAGAATGGAAGGTGAAAACAACATTCATAGGATTTGGAATTTTTCCTTCATGAACCACTTGATTTCTATGATACCATAATGTCCAAAGTGTAGTGAAAAGGGATTGAAGATAAAAGTATTTTTCAGGATCTTCTAGGTCTCTCCACAGAATACAGGCAAATAGTCATTGTTGGGTTGAGATTTGGTTTAGCTCAGAGTTATGTATTGAGAGGTTTGATCCATGCCAAACTACTCTTGCAAATGGACAATAAAGGAAAAGGTGAGAAGTTGATTCATTCGCCTCATTACAAAGAGGGTAGATACAATTGGTAGTAATTCCCTTGGAAACCAAAAATGGACTTGATTGGGATGCCACTGCGGAGAAGTTTCCAAATAAAAGTGACAATTTTTATAGGCACTCTGACTTTCAGATGGTTTCCCACACATTCTTGGAAAAAGAGGGCACTCTTTGTTGATGGGTAACCTTATTGGAAAGATCTTTTTGTAATAGATCATAGGCTTTCTTGACTTGGTAAGCACCAATGGCCAAATGCCTCCACAAAAGTTTGTCAATACCATTTTCTGTCTTAGGCAGCAGATATTGAAGGATCTCTTCGCTGGTTGGATAATGGTACACTAATCTAACCAAATCAGACTTCCAAATTTTAGTAGTATCATCAATTAGATCAGAAACAGTGTTCAAATTCAAATCCCTCCCAGTGTCCATCTTAGGGGTTTCCATGTAACCCGTTTACCCGACCAAACTGAGAAACCAAACCGGACCGACCCGCTTGCTACCCGATCCGATGACTCTAGCTGTTGGCGGCAAGTCTCAACCCTTCAAACCTGATTTTGGCAGGTTAAGTGGCGGGTTTTCTCCTCTAAAATTGTAGCAACCCAACCCGCCCGACCACCAGTTCAGATGAACCATCTTCTGTTTAGATCCAACGACGATTAGCTATCTTTTGCTTAGATCCGGCGACGATTTTTCTCAGATCGACTTAGATCTAATGGTTTTGGCTCAGATTCGGCAATATTTTTCCAAAAATCACTCAGATCGGCGACGTTTAAGCTCGGATCGGTGACATGTAAGCTCATATCGGAAACTTTGGCTTAGATCCGGCAATGTTTAAGCTCAGATCGGTGACATTTCGTTCTCCTCCAACTAGATCCGACGACGTTTTGTTCTCCTTCGCCTGTCGTTGTCGTTTGTCAATTTAAACCGAATCAACCGATCTTTTTTAGAATCCGATTTGACTCGACCCGTGGTGATAGGTGATCGGTTACGGGTCTGATTCTCTCCCACCCAACCTGAGCGGGTCGAGTCCGGGTTGGGCATAAACCCGACCTGTGGACAGCCCTAGTCCATCTATGTTGTTCCATTGAACCATGAAGGATGATTGAGGGGAATATCAGAACCTCATACATTGTTGAGAAGTGAACAATCTGACATGTTCAGAGTCGTACATAGGACCACCTCTAAACTAAATAACTAAATAACTAAATTTGATGGTTGTGATCTAATGGGAGTTTCAAAATTTTGTGTCAGAGTAGTAGTTAATTAAGAACTATCTTTTTTTAGGCTAAACAAACTAAAAATATGTTAATTAGTGTTTGATACTTTGATTGCATGCCTTAAGAAAGAGATAAAGTGGGATACTTTGTATAACGAAGTATCAAAAATTAATAAACAAATATCTATTTAACAAAAGGTTGTTGGATTAAATAAAATAAAATAAAATAAAAACTGGCTAATTATGATAAAAATGTTCAACCTTAATCAATAGACTTTGATACTCGTTTATCAGAATCAAAAACTAATAAAGCCTCGCACATTCAAGTTTTTTATTTACCTGATTCTCAAAAAAAAAAAAAAAGTTATTTATTTATCAGGTTTTTCTTATCTTGATTTTATTAATAGGGTATGGTTTTTGTTTTTATTTTTTATGACAAATGATAAGATTTAACAAAATTTAACCGTGAACGGTTGCTTCCTAGAAGCTGTAAAAAATAACAATTACATTTCTTTAGAGTTGGAGTGTTAGACAGAAAAGAATTCCTAAAAGATTAAGGTTGGTTACAAATGAAAGGTAAATTGAATTGAAACCCCATTTAGGTGGTGTTTTCTATTCTGTTACTTAAGTTGAACTATACTAATGCCACCTTTCTTTCTGAGTATTTTTGGTTCAAGTATTGCTATTGGAAGTTTCAAATGTAGTAATTTAGTAGGGAGGAGGGATTCCAATAGTAGCAGGAGCATTTCTAACCAATAATATATATATACACACACATAAAAGAGAAAAGAAATCGTTATGATTGACCTTTCACTCAAATAGTAGCTTAAGATGTAAATTGTGTTTTTAGTTTTGACCCTCAAGCAGGAAAGAACGATGTTATAACATCGTTCTAAACATGTGGCTATAAAAAGCAGCTTTAGGCAAGCTGGAGCTGGGGTTTTTTAAACACGGCCATGGATAAGATTTAAAAAAAAAAAAAAAAAATAGGAAGGTCCTATAGCCGCGTTTTTTAAACGTGGCAATAGCTCCACCCCTAAAAACGCAACTATACACACTAAAAACGCGGCTCTAGTCATGGGCTATAGCCACACATATAAAATGCGGCTTCATATGAATAACTTAAGCTGCGTTTTTAAAAAACACGGCTTTTTCTCGTCTGTAGCCGTGTTTTTGAAAACGCGGCCTAAGACCTGCGTGTTTTGTAGTGTTAGAACTTGAAGTTAGGGTGGCAGTTTTGCTGTTGGTTGCGTGTGACAACTCTAACTTCTGAATTTGCTACTCAATAGCTTTAGGGTTTTTTGTTTTATTTATTTATTACTTTTTTGTGTTTTTGATGTGTGCGTCTACTACTGTGTAAGGACAAAATTATTTTGTTTAATTTTTTTTTAAAAGCTAGGTTGTTTGTTATGAGTAAAATTGGTTGATTGAGCTTAATTGTTTTCAAATTTAATATTGGTAACTTTTTTCATTGGGCTAATTTTTTTAGTGCTCGAATTTTTTGTTTTAGATTTATAAATTTTTTTTATGGCCTTTAAATGGAGGAAAATGCTAGAGTTGCAAACTTTTTTACAAATTGCGAATTTGGTGAGTAGTTATTAGTAAGTAAAAAAGTTATGTTTTGAGCTATTACTCGAGTGAAACGTCAATCTTACTGGGACTTTATCTCTTCTATTTTTAAGCTTATACTTCTCTTCGTATTGCTTTTACAAAAAGAAAGGGTGTCTATACCTACTCCCTACAAAAAAGATTGCTATTTGCAATGAAACGTTTTCGACAGTTACCAAAAGCCATTGAAAACACTAGCTTTTTCAAGGCAAGTCTCTTTCGTTGACAATTACTTGTTAAATATTAAAACATTTGTGATTGCAAAATAAGTTTGTAGAAAATGACTACTATTTTTGCCAAAAATATGATTTCTTTTGGAGGGAAGTGTTCCCGCCTTATTTTTGCAATGGAATAAAAATTTTCATCACTAATAGAGTAATATTTACGATGATTGAAGAAAAACTGTCGGAACTATTAACACTTGTGACGTTTTCATGCATCCAAAATACAAAATATATATTTTTTATGGTGTTAGTATTTGCGACAAACATTCTTCCATGGTAAATATAAAACAAGGTATTAGCGATAGATATGGAGCCCTCGAAAATGGTAAAATATTTTGAAGGGAAAATTCCCACCTTACTTTTCATATTTGTAACAACATGTATCCATCACAATTTTTATTTTTATTTTTCTAATAGAGTTTGTATTTGCGACGAACATGTGACCCTTGTAAATAGTTAATTTGTTTTAAAAGGAAGAATGTATTAGTGATGGAATTAGATTCCTCACAATAAATAATATTTGCAATGGACATAAGCTATCGATAATGGTAATTTTTTTTTTTTTTTTTTACAGGGGGAATTTATTTCATTATTATTCATGTTTTTAATGGTTTTTCCATCACTATTTATTGCATTGTTATTTGTGATGAACATTTTGGTCATCTTTAATAATTAAAATTTTCTTAAGAAAAGAAGATATTAGCAATAGTGAGGCAAATATGTTACAATAAAGGTGATATCCAACATACATATGGTTGTAAAAATGGTTATTTTCTTTGAATAGTGAATTTTCCTTAATTTTGTCTTAAAACTCTAGAATATTTTCTTAATTTTAAAAACTATACAAAAACATCTTTCAAGACCCTCCAAGTACTTAAGGGCTATTTGGTCATTTTAGAGGTATTGGGGTACATTTTTTTTACACATAATATTATTTAAATAACACCTATTTATTTTTCAACATCACAAACAAATTATTGGGCATACCTAAACATTTTTTTTTTACTATTGCTATGCTAGCCCACGACCATTCTCCTTTCCATCACAAAATTGGGCTACAACTGCAAAACACTATAAGACTCAATATTTTTTTTGTAAAGCCCAAATTATTTATTGAGCAAATTGAAATCTCATTCTTTCTAAAGCCCAAGAATTTCTTATGCTTAGCAATATTTGGAAAAGCCATGATTCAAATTCGTGGCAATACTATTTTATCAATGGGATTCAACCCCATAATCAAAGCCCATAATTTAAACCCAAGGCAAATTATTTATCAAAAAGCCCAATTTTCATTGGCAACATCAAAAGCCCACTTCTTGTCGGCAACATCAAAAAACCCAATTTCCATCGGCAGCATCAAAAAGCCCAATTTTTCATTGGCAACATCAAAAACCCAATTCTCGCTGGCAACATCAAAAAGCCAAATTTCCATTAGCAATATCAAAAGCCCAGTTCTCGCTGGCAATATCGAAAGCCCAATTTACACTGGCACTATTATATCAAAACCCCAAGATTATTAATGCTTGGCAAAAAAATATCATTTTTATTTCATTTAAAAGATGAACATTATTTCTTAAACATTACTCTGGCATAAATAAATAAAAAAAAAAAAAAACCATTGGCAATCGTTTTATAAAAGCTCATGGGAAGTTATTTTGAAGATTATGTTCTCATATTATAAACCCGTGAAACACATGGTCATCATTTACATCACAACATCCATAATATATATATATATATATATTGTCAAAGCTCATGGTAAATATTCAATCCCACAAGCTTGCCATTTAAATTATGATGTAATTATTAGAAAGCAAAAAAATTACTTACAATATGGAATCCATCATAGTAAATGTTATTAAAGTATTTTGAAACTTGGCCTATTGTTTCAAACATTACAACTCATTGCCCAAAGGCCCATTGTAAGTATCTATGAAAACATTTACTAATAAAAGTCCATGAGGAATAAAAACTCATGGCAACATGTGTTGTTGATGTCCATTTTGCAAGATGCACACAACCCAGCCCAAAGAAACCAGCCCACATGAGCAAGCCCAATCCAAAAGACCCCAGCAAGAGGCAGAAGATTGAAAGTGGACAACTAGCCCTTGTTCATCCCTAACCAAGGTACAGCTAGAAGCCCCTACAAGGGAACCAAGTCTTTGAGGATAAACTAGGGGCTATCCCATCAGCTTTCTGTCACCCTTTACCTGACGTGAACAATAACCAAGGGTTGTGATGTCAGCTGAAGTCTAATGGGTGATAAAGCTCCATCATCTTCCTTAAGACTGTATCTCCAGCGAAAGGTGAGCTGAAACCAAGTTATCCAAACCTCAACAAATTGATGCTATAAATGTCAAAAACGTTCAAGACATGATTCAGTGCCAAGCCCATGAATCCTAAAGGGGAAAAATTGGAAACATGTGGTTTAGAGGGCATAAAGGGATCTCTAGCAGAACCCCCCTGAAGTGGACTTAGAGTTTAACACCTGGCTTAAGGTGTTGAATCCTACTTCATGTAGTCCAAATCTCAGTTGCAGCATTAGGATTCGTTCTTGATCCTTGCCTTAATCCCATTGGTTAAACTTAGCTCCAGAAATCCTGACATTTAATGCAAAACACTCCAAAAACCCACAATGTGTCATATTGCCCAAAGAAGCAAGGCTGCCCCAAAAGTAAATCTCTTACTTCTGGCCAAATCCTAGGAAGATTAACCTTGATTCCCTACCTCTGATTAGTCCTACATTTTTTGGATTCTTGTTAATTAATGCTTCTCTAAAACTTCATTATAAAAACATAAGCACCTCAGCCCACAAACACACAACTACTCCCTATGAAACTTTCTAATTTGTTGGTCATTTTGCTTGCAATTCAGCTCTTCTCAAGCCTAAAACCCACTCCTCTTAGCCCACACTCACCTAACCTCAGATATTCCTTCCCTCCTTTACACAATCACAGCTCATAAATGTCTCACAATTAGTCACAAACAACCCACTATTCACTAAAGCCTTAACCTTAGTATTAACTCCATCCCACTCACACAAAATAGCCCACATTACCTCATTCATGCCTTATGAACACACACTTACCAAAATCTTAGCTAAATACTTGCTACACTGAGCTAGGATCTCTCTCTCCCTTCACACCATGCCAATTAATCCTTTTCTTCTTCCCATGGAACCCTTAATTTTTACCTTTTGTTTTACTATTGAAGGATATAATGTATTCGTAACAATCGAATTTTTTCCTCACATTGATGTAATGATGGCCGAAAGTACAATAAACTCCCTTGACCGAGACATACAAAGACCCCCAGAAGTGAACACCTTCCTAAATTTATTTAATCATTGACTACTAGACTCTTAAGTGTAATTTCACCTTTACCGCTGGAGAAGTTACTTTTCTGGACTTTAAGTGTAATTTCACCTTTCACCTTTAAGTGTAACACCCTTACCACTAGAGAATTTATTTTCCTTGTATTATCAGGATAGGACCATTAACGTATTAATTAAGTATTGTGAAGTGTTTTTCTATAGGGCTTTTGTTGCTGTTTTGTTAAGTGCATCCTTTTATGTCCTGCTTGAATAGACTCATTACCACATCGAAAGCCTTTGGGTGCTATCTTAAGAGCCTGTAGTTGAGTTCCGCTTGGCTTCCTAATATTTTATTCAGAAGCATCAATTTTGCCCTCAACATTTTGGCAACTCCACTGGGGAGCGAATCAATAAGTGAAAGTCTATCATGCCTCCAAGGTTGCGCAATAGCCGACAAGAAGCAAGTCAAGATATTGTTCATGTAGCAGCACAAAGCCACCAGGGTCCAGTTGCACAAGATGACCAATCAGAGCAACCTGAAGTTAACCAAGAGAATTCTAATCATCCATTCACTTTTGTTCTTGAAATGCTACAAGAAATGCAGCAAGCTTAATTTGAACTAGTTGAATTTGTCAGAGTCCTAAGGAAGGCTCAAGGTCAAGGTGTCCAACCGCCACATGTAGAACCAGACCCTCACACATAGTAAGAAAGGGGCTCAGCAATTGGAAATCATTAATCTGGCGAACAAAACACTCCTGCACAGCAGTTTGTCACTCTATCTAATCTCATTTCTCTACTGGAGAGAGAAAGAGGTAGGCAACGGAAAGAACCTGTAGGGTTTAGACCCCTTAAACCACAAATAAATTGCGTAGCCTATATTAATTAGCCAAGTTTTTACTTAGTCAAATTAAGCAATTCTAGGTTAAAACAATCACAAAATCATATCATGCATGTAAAACATATAAAGCAGCGGAAAATAAATAACACAGTGATATGATCACCCAGGAAACCACACGGAAAAACCTGGGGAGGATTTTACCCACCGATCCTCAAGGCAAAACGGAATACACTAAGAAAGAATTGAAGTTCTTACAAAAGGACTTACAAGCTCCCCGCTTGACTTCCTAATGCTACCCACCAGTAAAACTTCCTGACACGACCACGCGCAAGCTCCGAGTCCACGGACTATTTCTTTCTTTGTATTCCTTCAATCAGCTACAAGCTCCCCGCTTGTTTATCTTTAAGCTTCAATGGCAGCAACCAAGTTGATCATCAAGATGTAGAAGAATCTTAATCTTGAAAACCCTAAGTTATGTGTAAAGGAAAGCTCCTCTAGATCTCACAAGAGATTTACACAAAACCGCAATGTATGAGCAACAATACAACTTGTGCAACTCTGAAAAACGTAGCTAGGGTTTGCCTTATATACCTAGGGCAAAAACATAAAACCCTAAACGTTTAAAGAGTTTGGGCTGAGTTGGAATTCTGCAGAAAAACGCATCTGGGCCGACTTTCGATCGATCGAGAATTACATTCGATCGATCAAGCCAGGCCGAGAAGCCCCAATGCTTCTGCAGTCTCTCGATTCCAACTTTACAAATTAAACCAACTTTGAGCAAGCCTAAACAAGACTAAATACATTGTTTTGATCATGGTTTGCCAACATTACAAATTAGGTTCTAAATACATAAAATCCTAAGACCTTAGAACCTAACAGAACCTATGCATTATATTCGTAAACCCCCATATGCAGCAAAGCTACTTAGCAAACCATATCCGAAGAAGTATGAAACACCTACCTTTGCCCTTTATGATGGGAGGAAAGGGAATGCAATGGAACATGTCAGCAAATTTATGGATTCCATGAGACCATTTGCAGGAGATGGGGAGCTTTGTCTAATGGAGTTCTTAAAATCCCTCACTAATTGTGCTTACACATGGTATTCTACTCTTCAACCTAATTCCATTCCCACGTGGGAAGATATGGTGGAAAGTTTTTGCACTAAGTCTTTCCATGGCGAGGAGAAGGTTACCATCATCACTCTTCACAATTCAAAACAAAAGCCTTCCAAAGGGCTTCTTGATTTTATCTAGCGATTTAGAGATACCGCCCTTGATTGTTATGGACAATACAAAGAACAGGAGCTAGTAGAGATTTGCATCGACAACATGTTCTCGGAATACTGAGCACACTTGGAGAACCTTAACATTCATCAATTTGCCTAAGTACTCCATAAAGCTCGCAAGACAGTCCTATAAGTTAAGCCATCTGTCACTGACAAGCCTAGAGTAGAAAAAAGAAGCCCTTCTTAAGCTCTTGCCGTCTTTAGTGGTGAATCAGCTGTAGGGGTAAAATGCAAGAGGGATGATGGTGCAGAACAATAGGAGCTGCCTCCCATTCCATGTACTGATGAAGAAATCAAGGCAATAGTTGAGAAGTGGGTAGTTGATAGAGTCCTTAGAGTCATCAAGCCAAGCCGACAACCTACTAAGGAAGATAAGCAAAGCCCTTATTATTGTCACTATCATCAGTATGTGCATCATAAGACCAAAGATTGCAGAGCTCTTCGGAGGATCTTTCATAAAAAAAATCGCAGATAGGACCCTTGATTTAACCCAAGAGCAGGAGGTTTAGCGGAACACGTTGCCATAACACAATAGAGGGAAGGCTACAGCGGCAGTGGTGATTCATGCAGGGAATATCGAGGATGATATGAGTAACAACGGGGAGCTACCACTTGCAGCCGTCTCAACACTTTAAAGGAGCCCAGCCTTTTGTGCCCTGTTCAACCAACTTGGATTCAACGAAGAAGCAAGGAAGGCAGCAACTGGTACATATTACAGCACTAGTATCCATTGCCTCTGACTCCTGTACATATTGCCTTACCACTGAAGCTCATGCGAGCAAAACTTTCTTAGAAACTACTAATGCCATCACCTTTACTAATGAAGACATGGAAGTGCAGCACCCTAATCATAGCAGACCCTAATATGTCGTTGCGCTCAAATCAACGATGTCCATATACAGAGGGCATTAGTTGATACTAGTGCATCCTTGAATCTCATCCTAACTAGTACTCTCAAAGTAGCTAAATCTTTCTTAATCGAGTCACCGGCACTCCCATAGAAGTGGTTGGTTTCGCTGGGATGCAGGAGTATACCATTGGGAGCAAACAACTTGTCCTTAGAGTGGGACCTATTGTGGCACTTACAAGGTTTCATGTGATCGATTCAGCTGTATCATACCATGCCTTGCTTAGGCAACCTTGGCTCCATAGACACAAGTTGGTCCTATCCACGTATCACCAATGTGTTAAAGGGAGGTTCAATGACAAGCCCATACGCATCCCAACCAACCATACTCCGTTTGACTTGTCTAAAGCCCATTATTTTAAAGCAGATTTTTATGATGAGTTCACTTCATGTAGGGAAGATGCCCTGTCAAAGCCTATTGGGACCCCGCTACCTGATTGGGAGCTTATTGAGGAAGAACCTGAGGTGGATCTGAGGGGGAACCTTGATCAAAAGAAAAAAAAAAAGAGAGAGTGGAAGGAAGCATCTAGCAGTGGGTCACAACTAAGGTGTGCACAAATCTAACTACCGAATGGGCATCTTGGTTACCGATTATGACGGTACGTGGGGCCTAGCTATCTCAAACAGAAAGGTACCGGACTGAATGAAGCTAATACAACACCAACTTGCTACTGCACTCAAGAAATAGCAGCTCCAGCGGAGCATTCTCTTAACAACATTGTTGAAACAACAGCTCTAGTAGAGCAATCTCTTAACAACATTGTTGAAACAATAGCTCTAACAAAGCATTCTTTTGACAACATTGCTGAATGATGTGAAGAGTTATTATCGACACCCAATCTGTCCTTACTGGCTGATATGGAGCTAAAGGTTGTCGATCTTAGTAACGACCCTAATGTTTCACGAACAACCTCAATTAATGCAAATCTGTCATAGCTGGAGAAAACCCAACTCATTGCACTTTTGAAGGAATATGCTGATGTCTTCGCTTGGGAATACAATGAAATGCTTGGCTTGGATCCCAATTTAGTGGCACATTTTCTTAATGTTGAACTAGGTGTGAAGCCGGTGACACAACCCATGCGAACCTTCCATTTGGATATTAAAGCTCAAATCATCAAGGAAGTGCAGAAACTCCTTGCAACTGGTTTCATTAGGCCCATTGAGCACCTGAAGTGGCTGTCAAACATAATGTCTGTCAAGAAAAAGAATGGGCAAATAAGATGCTGTGTTGATATTCGAAATCTCAATAAAGCATGCCCAAAAGATGAATTTCCACTTCCAAACATGGACATGCTAATTGACTCGGCTGTCGGGCATTCCTTGTTCTCATTTATGGATGGCTTTAATGGCTACAACCAAATTAGGATGTCACCTAAGGATGCAGCCAAGACTGCCTTCTGAACCCATACCGTTATGGCCTTTGGCCTTAAGAACGCCAATGCCACTTACCAAAGGGCCATAACCGCAATCTTTCATGATATGATGCAAAAAGAAATTGAAGACCATGTGGATGACATTGTGGTGAAGTCAAAAGCAAGAGAAAATCATTTTAATTTCTTAAGGAAAGTCTTTGAAAGATGTCTCCTTTACAAGCTTTGTATGAACCCCCTTAAATGTGCTTTTGGTGTTTCCGCTGGAAAGTTTTTGGGTTTCCTTGTTCACCAACGAGGGATAGATGTTGATCCTTGTAAGGCACAAGCTATAGCAACCATGAAGCCCCTCGCCACAATCAAGGAGCTTAAAAGCTTCCTTGGTAAGCTTTCATACATCTGGAGGTTCATTCTCGGTCTAGCCTCTCTCATCGCTGCCTTCACCCCCCCTACTGAAAAAGGGAAGGCCTTGCCACCAGAATCAGAAATGCCAGCAAGCTTTCTCTCATTTGCAACAACTCATGACCAAATTGCCAACTGTATGTGTACCCAGATTAGGAAAGCCCTTAAAGCTCTATTTGGCCACCAACAGTGAGGCAGTAGGAGCATTAATAGCCCAAGAAGATCAAAATGAGGTAGATCAGCCAATTTACTATGTCAGCCGGATGTTGAAGGATGTTGAGACTCGATATTCAAAAGCTGAAAAGGCTTGTCTCTCATATATGCTGCACAACGACTGCGACATTATTTTTTGGCTCATACAGTTTACCTCATGACAAAATCTCATCCTATACGCTCACTCTTGCGGCATCCCATTCTTTCCGGAAGGCTAGCACGATGGCTCTTGCAATTGTATAAATTTGAAATCATCCCTATCGCCCCTATAGCTGTAAAAGGGCAAGCTATAGCTTACTTACGGGCGTGGTTCCCAAGAGAAGAAATTTGGGACATTATTGATGAAGTCCCTGGAGATTTATCGAAGGTTTCAACTGTTGAGGCGGCTAGAGCTAGGTGGATTCTTAGATTTGATGGGTCCTCCACTACTGCTGAAGGAGGAGCTGGAGCTATTCTAATCAAAGAAACAGGGGAAGCAGTAGCCATGTCTTTCAAACTTGACTTTTCTTGTACCAACAATACAACTGAGTATGAAGTATACCTCACAAGTTTGGCGGTAGCACGTGAAATGGGAATCAAATGCCTTAGGGTGATTGGAGAATCGAACCTAGTTGTTTGTCAAGCTAAGGGAGAGTTTGCACTCAAAGAACCATCGCTGGCACCATATAGAGCGATGGCTCAAATGTTGGAAGATTCATTTGAAGACTTTGATATCCAACACTCTCAAAGGTCCAACAACCGTTTTGCAGATGCTTTAGCCACTTTAGGGGCTAGGATTAGTTTTGAAGGCACAGTTGCTGATGTTACAATCATAAAGAAACCTGTTCTAGTCATGTAGGTGTTGAAAGAGGAGTCTTTCGGTCAACCACAAGACCAAGCAAATTGGCAGTCACCCATCAAAGAAGCGCTATTATCTCCATCTAGCAAAGTGCAATTGAAATGTTTCAGAGGGATATAGTTTCCCGCTTAAATGTTTTCACATTTATTGTGGTCTTTTAAAAATGAAATGTTATAGTTTCTTTAAAAAAAATGAAAAAAAAAAAAAAAAAATTTCATTGTGGCAGAACACAATTGTTGTTATAATAAGTCTATTTGATAGCTGGTTTGTTCTAGATTACTTATAGTCATAACAGTATCTGTCACAACAAAATGTAATCTTGTCACAGTAAGTCATAAATTTCATAAATGAGAGTTTTTTTTTTAAAAAAACACTGTTTTAAACTATGGCTATTGAGAGAGTAAGGTACACCATCTCAACCCGCTAGCAAGGGGCTCTTATAACGTATCTCTCTCTCTCTCTCTCTCTCTCTCTCTCTCTCTCTCTCTCTCTCTCTCTCTCTCTCTTGTTTTACTTTACCAGCCAACCATGTCGGCGTAGATCGCTGCAAATCCAACCTCTGCTGCATTATATATCTCTTTCTAGGTCCATGCATGTGTTGTGTTCAATTTTGTGTTTTAGTATTCTATAATTTGTCTTTTTATAAGTTTGACTATTCTTTGTCTATAATGCTACAAGTGAAGACAAACATAGGTTATAGTTATAGTATATTATTAATTTACTGATATTATATATAATTAATATAGGTTAATTTACTGATATTCTTTGACTATTCTTTGTTTTCATGCACATATGAGAGAAGGAAAAAAAAAGAGGAAAAAAAGGAGGATAGAGATGGGTGTCACTAGAGAATCTTCTATGTGTTGAAATTTGTAAGGTTGAATTTATTTAATCAGGTGTTGGCTTTATTCCGTACAAAATTTTCTTGTAATTTAGCAATTAGATACCTTGTATTTAGGTGAGATTTATGTAAGGGTAGTATTTGAGAAAGTGAAGAAAACTTAAGATGTGTGCGATTCAAAGGAGTCTTGCGACTGGCAAGTCGCCAGAATGGCACACATGTGAAGCATGCATGGGAGCTGAAAGGTCATGACAGTTGGAGCATTATAGGACAAAACTTCCAGTCTGGCCAGGCAATTAGCTCGCAACTCAAACTCACGACTCATTCCAGTCGTAAGGTTGAGTCACCAAAATGCCCTGTTTGATGAAAACTGACTTTTCGCATTCCTCATACATACTACTATAAATACCCTTATACCCACGAAATGTAGAAAGTTTCTAGAGAGAATTTTGAGAGAGAAACCCTAGAGAAAAACAAGGTTGACACATCTATAATCTTTATCATTTAATTCTCCAAATTCCTTTACTTTCACCCTCTCCATTGACATATCCTTGAGAGGTACACTTACCAAATCCTTATCTCACCATACCCATATCAGTGAGGAGATGTTTTGGTGCTTGGGAAGCAGTTCAAAGAGGACCAATTCGTTTGGTTGATGCAATGGACTTATTGCGGGATTCGGTAAGCTAGAAAAGACAAGGTTCGACATAACCCTGTTGGAGCAAGTAGCTTGGAGGGCTTAGGTGCACTGGGTAGATTAAGCTTGGAGGGTCTTTTGCTATTCATGTATCCCAACTTCATTCTCTAGTGGATTATTTGACCACTTGGAGGGTAGTGGAGAGGTTTTTCGCCGAGTACTTTGGTTTCCTCTTTAATAACACATCGCCGTGTTATCTTTGTATTTACATCTCTCTCCCCCTACTCTTTACCTTTTAATTACTGCTGTGGTTGTGATTAATTTCGATTTGGAGTGATTTACCAATTTGGTTTTAGCTTATATATATATTCATCTTTGTGAGGGATTTCACAATTCGCTCTAATATCAATGAACTTAGTCTGCGATCAAATGCTATAAAAGATTTATGCCCCCTCATCCTTCACCAATTGGTCGTTGGGTGGATCGGTAAGGCACACGGTCCGACAAGTAGTATCAGAGCCTGGTCATAGGTTCAAGTCGTTGGAGTCGCATTGTGAGGGAGGGATTGTGAGGGATTTCATAATTCGCTCAAATACCAATGGGTTTGGTCTACGATTGAATGCTATAAAAGATTTGTGTCCCCTCATCCTTCACCAATTGGTTGTTGGATGGATCGGAAAGGCACACAGTTTGACAATCTTTCCGCACATATATTGTTTGTATATAAGCTTGTGTTGGTAATTTTATTTTAAGGGTCTAAACGTTTATTGGTATTTTACATGCTATTTGAACTTTCAAAATTAAAGTAATAGGAAAAGTTAAAAGGAAAGTGAACTTATAGTACTTGTGTGTGTATTTTGATTGGTTGGTGAGGAAGTATGGGAAATAAGGGATTCAATATTTAGTTTGTCATATTAATTTGTACATAGGTGAGCCACAACTTTGTGCTCAGTTGGCATTGAAATGAGATAGAGACGAGCAAAAATAAATAAATAAATATTGATGCTAAGAAAATTGAGAAATAAAATGATGGTTGTTTTATTTTTTATTTTATTTTTTAACACGACTTAGTGATGTTGATTTTAGGTGCACCTCCTGTGAAAATATTGAATAGGTATATTTTAGAAATTTGATGCTCATGAATATTCAATTTTTGATTTCTATACTTTCAATAGTTTATCATTTGAACTACCGTACATCCTTGGTGCAATGGTCACTCTACAAGTATAAGTTCCTGTAGGGTGTGGGGGGGGGGGGGGGAGGGTCGAAGTTCAAGTCTCCAGGAATGAGTTTCACACACATATCCACTTAGATTAGGCAAGAGTAGGATTTCAATCTTGTATAAAAAAAAAAGTTTATCATTTGATAACAGATAGTTACTGTCTTGATATTGAACCAGTGCCCAAAATATGTGTAGTTAGTACAATTTGTCAATTTTCATTCATCATAATTTAAAATTGTTATATTTTTTTTAATTACAAAATTACCTAGATGTGTGATGAGATATCATTTTTGGAGGGTTTAGATATAATGCCGGTTGATAAATCTAGGATCAATCTTTCCAATAGGTCGTGTGAGGAATATGTAAATGAAGTAATAGAGTTTGTTGAGTATGCATTTCAACATGTCAAAGAAGAGGATATGAAGATAAAATGTCCTTGTAATGATTGTAACAATAGGTATGGAAGAACACAAGTTGAGGTTATAGGAGACCTCATATGGAAAGGGATGACAAATAATTATACTAGATGGCATCTCCATGGAGAGGGAAATAGCAATGAGGATGAGGACGATAGTGATGAGGAAGATACAATGTACCTAATGTAGAATTTATATGTTAGAGAATATTTAAACAATCCTAGACTAAACATAGATTAACAGGAGGTTAAGTTGCTTATTCTATAAGTACATAGATCCTATAATTAGTTTAGGTCACTTGAGCTACAATATTTAACATATATTAACATATTGGGTTTGAGAAGATTATGATTCTCATCAACTCTTTTGCTTCAAAATAGACATTATTAGCATTATTGGTTTGGTTTAATCTCCAAGTTACCTCCAACAAGTCTTGAGACAACATTTAGGAAAACTAATGTATCTTGTAATGCCCTACGCATAATAAAAGTTTTATTAGTGAAGAAATGTATCTTTAGTATCACAATTTGTTATTTTAACAAATAACTTTTCACAATTTTTTATTTTAAAAAATTGTGAAATTTACCCTAAAAGGCTTCTAAGCTATGTTTAAGAGACATCACAAATCAGCATGCAGAACCCTTCTTGCATTTAAGTGCACCCGCATTAGCTGTAAGTTTGGGAACAAGAGAAGATGGTTTTGCACTTATGTCGGAAGCGCCTAAGGAAGAACTAGATTCAGAGGAGGATGTGAAAAATGCAGCATTTGAGGAAGAATTAGAACCAGAGGAGGATGTGAAAAATGCACCATTTAGAAATTCATCTCCTTCAGATTTCCAATTCCATTTCTGCCATTCACTTTTTGGTGCATTTTCGTATTTGGTCACCTGCACAAGTTCACAATGGGATAAATTTTAGTAAAAATTATAAATGCAATAATTTTGGACCAACTCGATTCAAGAATATGATATATTGCAATTGGTAGTACATAATAAAAGTGAGAAATCCAAGTTAAAAATGATGCATTTACTTTTCCAAAAAAGTAAGCAATTGAATAATAAATAAGGGGATTTTACCTCTTTGCTTTTTTCATCATCTGGTGCAAGAAATCTGTTCCCTTGGCTAAGGATGGTAGGGGAAGCACTCCCACCAATGGCATACATTTTCCACTTGGTGTAGTCATTGTTCACCACATGGACGT
The DNA here is from genome assembly GCA_023621385.1 of Quercus gilva. Taxonomy (NCBI): domain Eukaryota; kingdom Viridiplantae; phylum Streptophyta; class Magnoliopsida; order Fagales; family Fagaceae; genus Quercus; species Quercus gilva. The sequence continues at coordinate 6,507,162 of CM042482.1, read as the reverse complement.
ACCCGTGCCTAATCCTGCAAATTATTGTGAAAAAGTATATGTTAAAACATCACAATGTACCAACTAGATAACAAACAAACTAAACCAATTAAATTGACAGGTTAATTTACACATTTTCTTTTTTCTTTTTTCCTTTTGGCACTTTACCTTGGAAGTCTTTGAGTAAGCCCTTCTCCAAAGTGATTGAAGGCAATAGTGACTTTCAAGCTCTTGTCTGCAGTGTAGGCATCATCGTGTCCCAATAAAATAACCTTATCATGTTCTGTAAATAAATTGTTTGAAATGGTAACCAAGGATGAACCTTCTACAACATCAACCAGACCGTCATCACAATTCGAAAGTGTGAGATGGTCCACCCAAACATGTTTACTACCAAAGATGCTTATAGCATCACCATCTGTAATACCCCTATGCCCAAAGTGTCCTGGGGAACTTCTCACATTAGTATTCCCTGCTGGCTTACATTCATGTATGTTTATCCCGTGAATTATAATGTTAGTTATTGACTGAATAGTAATGCATCCACCACCAGTTATGTGCACATTAGCTCCCCTACCATCAATGGTCTTATACGAGTTCATAATCAATTCTACCTTCAATTTGATCACCATATCACGTTCAAATATAATCCACAATGGTTCATCTTGGATCACAGCATGTCTTAGAGTCCCGTTCTTGGGATTTACAGCATCATTATCACTGGAATCTGTAACCACATAAATCTTACCATCTTTTCCACCAGCAGCATTCTTGCCAAACCCAATTGCACAATCAGCTAGCTTCTGCCGATTCTTATCCCAATTGGAGTCACACTTCCAACAATCATCAATTGGGTTCCCAGTTGAGCAAGAGGAATCTCCCTTCAAATTTCTCCTTGTCAAAGAGGCATTGATGCTCCTGCCATATAAAAAATGACACATTTTAACACTGTAGAATCTAAATTGTAAAAACTAAAGTAACTGATTTTTTTTTTTTACTTTTTAAGGTAACATTGTAACATATATAGTTTATTTATTACCTTTGTACTTCTTTTACTTCAAATTCCGGGTCTTTAACTGGTCTGGAGGCAATTAGGGTTGGGATTAGGAGAGAGAAGAGAATGGTAATGAGAGAGAGCAAGCAGCGGCTTGCCATTTCTTATTCTTTGCTAGGAATTGTGAGTCGGAGAGAGAGAGAGAGAGAGTAGAGAAAAACAAATTTGAAGAAATTAAAAGTTCTGTGCAAAGAAACTGAAAAGAGTCGTGTAGCTTATATAGAACTAGAGATAGTGTGTACTATAATGTAGAACCGTTTTAAACTAAAAGTAGAATTTATCTAAAATTGAGGATTTTGAAAAATTAGTAATGTGACTTATATATTTAGGTTTTTTTAGTTAAACCTATTGTCTATATATATATATATAAAGTCCATGTCTTTACTAAATTGTGATGAAAATTGTTAAAATTAATATTAATTTTACTTAAAAAAAATTACAAACTAATGTGATAATAAATAAGATTAGCATCAATCCAACAACAAAATGTATATATATTTACCTTTGTCTGATTACAAACTAATGTGATAATATTAATTTTTGGGTGATTCGTAATACATTTTGTAAGAATAGTAACTATTGACCACAATTTCGAACAAAATAGAAGAAAAGGAAACGTGGGGACTGAGTAAAGTATGTCCGTTTAAATTTCAAAGAAGGATAAGAGATGAATGTTAGGAGTCTAATGTCATTGTGATCAAATGTAATATACTGTTACTGTAGTTTGTATATGATGTACTGGGTTAGTTAGTTAGGTGACTGTTGGAGTGGTAGTTAGTTGCTAGAAGTTAGTCATTTGGGCGAGAAAGGCTCAAGTGTATAATGGCTGAGTCAATGGACTGTATTTCGTATGAAAATGATAAACAAATTCCCAATTCTCTCGGGTCTATTTGATTAGAGGGGTGGAATTGTTGGAAGATAGAAAATGATGGGAGGATAGAAAATATTTTAATTTCTTTCATTTTTGTTTGGTTGGAAGTGGAAAAGTGGAGAGACGAAAAAAGAAAATATATATAAATTTATTTATATATTTTCGATAAAAAAAAAGATGCCCAAAAAGTGATAAGAAAAAAAAAACATTAAAAAAAAAAACCAAAACAAAACAAAAGGGAATCATCCAAATTTATTTAAAAATAAAAATCATGTCTAGTCAAACAAAAGAAGAAGAATAAAAAATAAAAAGAATGCAACATCCCAGGAAAGTTAAAATAAAAATAATAATAAATTTGGGTGAAACCCATGTGCACTGCCCCAGGTGAAGTAAAAGCTAAGAAAAAAATGAAAAAGAAATGCGCAACTAGATGGCAATTTCGTCATTTACCCTCAAAATTCTCCCTTCCCAGTTTTCTCTATATTTTGAGATGAAAACTTTTTGATGGACCTTAGGAGAAAACATGCGGGACCCACCATTTTTTTTTTTCTCTCCCCCCTCCCAAACAAACACTCCAAAAAGTTTTCCCTCATTTTCTTTTTTTCATCCTCCCTAAAATTCACTCTATCAAACACACCCTTAGTCTCTTTATATGGACGTCTAGATCCCCTTGAAGTGGCCTACAACAACTACTATACCCATTCAGCATTCTTACTCTTCCACTATTCATATTCATTTACAAATTTATCCCCCTTAATAGAAAACATGTAACTTTGTAAGTGAGCAGGGAATAAATATTTTGGGATATCTAACACTTAGGGCATGTTTGGAAAGAATATTTAAATATAGTTTTTTATTTTGCAAACCATAAAATAGTGGGTCCCTCATTTGAATTTATTGTTTGGCTAATGTTCTTAACTTTTTTAAATATAGTTTTCAAAAAATTGTAACATATTTTCCTACACAAGAATTTGAAAATAGCTTAGAGGATGTTTTAAAAATACATAAGATATTTCTAATGACATAATTGTAAATAAATTGAAAATAGTGGACCTCAAAAAATTTTCCAAACTCTTTTATCTCTTAAATGGAGGAGTGTGTGAATAATTGTTTATCAATGCTTGCCACATGTCGAATGCCCAGATGCTCACCACCTCATTCTTTTTTTTTTTTTTTTTTGGATACCAAAGATTAACATTTCATTAAAACAAAGGGAGGAGAAATTACATAACCACTGGAGCTGCCAAGTAATGGTGGATTGGAGCTTTAGTAGCTAGAGAAGCTAAATCTAACTCATTACATAAGATGAGTTTAGGAACAAAAATAGTGTGGATGGTTAGGCCATGCTGAGTTAGACATTGCAGGTCATTCATCATGGATTGTTCGTGCCACTTTGGTTGACTCTTCATGTTGCAAACTTGTTCAAGCCTTTTGCAATCTGTTAATAACAAAATTTGTTTAAAACCAAGGTCTCTATCTTTTTATTAATGCCTCTGCTATTGCTTCTTGAACAACTGCAGGCTAAGATATTGCTGCACTACTAGCTACTCTAGTGAAGATGGTTTTGCCCAACGGGTTTTTGGCTTCATAAGCGTATCCCCCTCTACTAGGTTTTTTTCTCCTTGAACTTGCTGCTTTGATGGTGAGTGGCAACCCTTGTTAGAGATGGGGTTATGGCTGGGCTTTTGACAATCTTGTGAAGATTGACGATCTTTTTCAAAAGCTTCCTGATACTTGCATAAAAAAGAATGGGAGGTGAAAACAACATTCATAGGATTTGGAATTTTTCCTTCATGAACCACTTGATTTCTATGATGCCATAATGTCCAAAGTGTAGTGAAAAGGGATTGAAGATAAAAGGATATTTCATGATCTTCTATGTCTCTCCTCAGAATACAGGCAGATATCCATTGTTTGGCTGAGATTTGGTTTAGCTTAGAGGTATGTATAGAGAGGTTTGATCCATGCCAAACTGCCCTTGCAAATGGACAATAAAGGAAAAGGTGAGAAGTTGATTAATCCTCCTCATTACAAAGAGGGCAAATATAGTTGGTAGTATTTCCCCTTATGTATAGTGAATTTAACACTATCACAAATCAATTGTCGTCTGTAGAAATTGATATTGATGATGAGATCCGTGCATTGAACGTTTTGGCTTCTTTGCCAAATAGTTGGGAGGCAATAAGGATGGCAATAAGTAATTCTATGGCAATAAGTAATTCTATACGAAAAGAAAAGCTGAAGTACAACGACATAGAGATTTAATTATGGCTGAGGAGATTAGTAAAAGAGATGCAGGTGAAACCTCAAGCTCTGGTTCTGCCCTAAACCTTGAGACTAGAGGCAAAAATAATGACAGAAATTCAAATCGAGATAGATCAAAATCTAAAAATTCTAACCAGAACAGAAGTAAATCAGGCCAACAAGTACAATGCTGGAACTGTTGGAAAACAAGTCACTTTAGGAGGCAATGCAAAAGTTCTAAGAAGAATAATGAAGATGATTCTGCTAATGCTATAATAGAAGAGGTACATGATGCATTACTTCTTGCAGTAAACAGTCCACTTGATGATTGGGTTTTGGATTCAGAAGCTTCGTTTCGTACCACTCCACACCGAGAAATCATACAAAATTATGTTGTAGGTAATTTTGGTAAGGTGTATTTGGCTAATGGTGCAGCCTTGGATGTTATTGGTATGGGAGACGTCCGGATATTGTTGCCCAATGGGTCTGTTTGGTTACTAGAGAAAGTTCGACATATTCCTGACCTGAGGAGGAATCTGATTTCTATTGGACAACTTAATGATGAAGGGCATGCAACACTATTTGTTGGTGGTATTTGGAAGGTTGCAAAGGGAGCCAGGGTATTGGCTCGTGAAAAAAAGACTGGTACTCTATATATGACCTCAAGTCCAAGAGACATAATTGTAGTTGCTGAAGCAAGTACTGATACAAGCTTATGGCATCACAGACTTGGTCACATGAGTGAGAAAGGATGAAGATGCTGCTGTCAAGAGAAAAACTACCAAAATTAAAGTCCATCGATTTTAACATGTGTGAAAGTTGCATCTTAGGAAAGCAGAAAAATGTGAGTTTCTTGAAAACTAGTTGGACACCGAAGGCTAAAAAATTGGAGTTAGTACACATTGATTTATGGGGGCCTTCTCCAGTTGCATCCCTTGAAGGTTCAAGGTACTTCATTACTTTCATTAATGACTCAAGCAAAAAGGTATGAGTTTATTTTTTGAAAAATAAATCAGATGTATTTGAAACTTTTAAAAAGTAGAAGGCTATGGTTGAGATAGAAACAAGTTTGAAAGTAAAATATTTGAGGTCATATAATGGAGGAGAGTACATAGATGGATGGTTCAATGAGTATTGTGCTGCACAATGAATTAGGATGGTGAAGACCATTCCTGGGACACCACAGCAGAATGGTGTGGCTAAACGCATGAACAAAACTCTTAATGAACGTACTAAGAGTATGAGGTTGCATGCTGGACTACCAAAAACTTTCTGGGCTGATGCTGTTAGCACTGTAGCTTACCTGATAAACCGAGGACTATTAGTTCCCATGGAGTTCAGACTTCCTGAGGAGGTTTGGAGCGGTAAAGAGATAAAGTTTTCTCGTTCAAAAGTTTTTGGTTGTGTTTCTTATGTTCATATTGATTCTGATGCTTGTAGTAAACTTGATGCAAAGTCTAAAATATGTTTTTTCATTGGCTATGGTGATGAGAAATTTGGCTATAGGTTTTGGGATGAACAAAACAGGAAAATCATTAGAATTTGAAAGGTGATATTTAATGAATAGGTTATGCATAAGGATAGGTCAATTATAGTGCCAGATGTTATAGAGATAGATAAAAATAAATTTGAGTTTGTCAACTTAGATGAATTGACTGAAAGTATTGTCCAAAAAATAGGTGAAGAAGATAAGGAGAATGTAGATTCACAAGTAGATTAGAGTACACCTGTAGTTGAAGTTCGTAGATCTTCCAAGATCATTAGACCTCCACAGCGTTATTCATCCGCTCTAAATTATCTCATGTTAACTGATGGTGGTGAGCCAGAATGTTATGATGAAGCCTTGTGATAAGTGTAATTTTTACATGATTTTTATTATCCTCTTATTTATTAAAATTGTTAGTTTTCCTTTATTTCTTTTGATTTGATTTGATTTTTATTTATATTTATCTATTCATTTGTGCTTTGAAGGAATGAGAAGGTTTCAGATTAATCTACATCTTAAACTTTCAAACTAAAAGAAATGGTGCAAGTTCATATATGAAGAGAGCCAATGCCTAGCAGCTATGAAGACCGAAACAGAGGAGACATTGAAGACCGAAGCAATCCTGGTGTGTAGGTCTTTCCTTTATTCAGCAGCCCATTTATTTCATATCGAGCCCAACAATAGCTGTATGACCATTAGAAAGATTCGACCTGGCCCACAAAAACACATGAAAAGATGGACCTGGAGATATGTGAAGGAGCAAAGAAAAGAGATAATTGATAGGGAGCTTATTCACGTGGAAGAGATACATGGGCTTGAGGTTTAAATGAACATTTGTTAATTGTTGGTGGGCCTCTCTATTTCTTATTGAAACACAAACACTCTTGGGCTAGTCTTTGGTTTCATATAGTCAAGCGGCTTCTATTTGAAGGGTGTGTCTTTGTGTGATATAAAGAGGAGAAAACAGAAAAGTAAAGGCAGCGCCGCATAGAAGAATCTGCTTTTGCGGAGTCTTTCTGAAGAGGAGGATTGAGGACAAAGGAAAGAGCTTCATGTGATCAACTAGTTCAGATGAAAGACATAAGTTTTATTTATTTTCTTTTCAATTTTATTATGAACTAAATTTTATTTTCTAGAGCATTGATGTAGTCTAGCAATGAGCACACAATTTATTTTCTGAGTTATTTTATTTTTAATATTTCCATGATTGAGTGTTTTATTCTTATTCTTAATGCTTACTATTTTTTACAAATTATAGTTTGATCAATTGAATTACAATGAGACCGAGAGGTGATTTGTTATTTTAGTTCTAGAATTAAACACCATTAGTTGAGCGAAAGTAGAGATGCTTTACCGCGACTAGTGTGATTTTTCAGAAAATACAAAGTACGTAATGAGTCTCCAATTAATTAAATTCACATAGAGATATGGAATTGTTATTTGAAGATATTTTTGATATTATTCGAGAGAAGATATTGAATACTTGAGGAACTTTTAATCATCAATGGGAAATTATTAGAATTTAATAATTAGGAAGAATAAATTGTGTGGGATTTGTTAGGTGAAATCAATTACTTTAGATCCATTCTTATCATATTTTTACACTTTTACATTTTTACGTTCTGTTAATTTTTTATTCGTAGATTTATTTTTATTAAATAGTTTAACTTAATTCAAATAGTAGAACGTCCCTTTTATTTTCGATTTTCCAAATAGTAATTAATTTAGTGAATTTCGGTATTCAATAACATAGTTAATCTCTGTGGGTTTGACATTTGTCTTCTAAAAACACTTTACTACTTGTTACAATTCTGTGCGCTTGTAGATTATTTTACGCGAACACCTTGCAGGATGAAAATTCAAGCAAGTGGGAGTTAGCCATGAAGGATGAGATGGATTCCTTGTTGGGAAATCAGGCATGGGAATTGATTGAATTACCAGTAGGAAAGAAGGCTTTGTACAATAAGTGGGTATACAGAATAAAAAATGAGCATGATGGTAGCAAGCGTTACAAGGCCAAATTAGTTGTCAAAGGGTTCCAACAGAAGAAAGGCATTGACTACTCATAAATATTTTCTTCAGTTGTGAAGATGTCAACAATCAAACTGGTACTGGGAATGGTGGTTGCAGAAAATTTACATCTTGAGCAGTTGGATGTGAAGACGGCATTCCTTCATGGTGACATGGAGGAAGACATTTACATGATTCAGCCAAAAGGGTTCATTGCTCAGGGACAAGAGAATCTAGTCTGCAAATTGAGAAAGAGCTTGTATGGCCTAAAACAAGCTCCAAGACAGTTGTACAAGAAATTTGACAGTTTTATGCATAAAATTGGGTTCAAGAGATGTGAAGCTGATTATTATTGCTATGTTAAGTTCTTTGACAATTCTTACATCATTTTACTATTGTATGTGGATGATATGCTCAATGCAGGGTCTAGCATTGAGGAGATTAAAGATCTAAAGAAGCAATTGTCAAAACATTTTGCAATGAAGGATTTGGGAGCTGCAAAGCAAATCCTTGGTATGAGAATCATTAGAGACAAGGCTAATGGTACATTGAAGCTTTCACAATTAGAATATATGAAGAAAGTTCTCAGCAAGTTCAACATGAATGAAGTTAAACCAGTGAGCACACCCTTGGGTAGTCATTTCAAACTAAGCAAAGAACAATCACCGAAGACAGAAGAAGAAAGGGACCATATGAGTAAGGTGCCCTATGCCTCAGCTATTGGCAGCTTGATGTATGCTATGGTGTGTACAAGGCTAGACATTGCACATGCAGTGGGAGTTATGAGCAGATTCATGAGTAGGCCAAAAAAGCAGCATTGAGAGGCAATTAAGTGGATTCTAAGATATCCGAAGGGTTCATCAGATACATGTCTTTGCTTCACAAGTTCAAGTTTGAAACTGCAGGGTTATGTAGATGCTGATTTTGTTGGTGATATTAATAGTAGATAGAGTACCACTAGGTTTGTATTTACTTTGGGTGGTACAACTATATCATGATCCTCAAATCTACAAAAGATTGTTACTTTGTTTACTACAGAAGCTAAGTATGTTGCAGCAACTGAAGCTGGAAAGGAGATGATTTGGCTACATGGCTTCTTAGATAAATTGGGAAAGAAGCAGGAGATGGGCATTCTATACAGTGATAGTCAGAGTGCAACCTTTCTTGCTAAAAATTCGACTTTGCATTCAAAGTCGAAGCATATACAAACAAAATACCACTCTATCCATTACCCTGTTGAAGATAAGCTGATAATACTTGAGACGATTTCTGGATCTAAGAACCCGGTAAACATATTGACTAAGGGTGTCATTACGTAGAAGCTGAAGCTGTGTGCAGCTTCAGTTAGTCTTCTAGCTTGAGGATAGGAGGATGAGTTGCAGGGATGAGGGATTGTGTTTTGGAGGATTGTGGTTGATATTGGTGATTGAACTAGTCTCCAAGTGGAAGATTTGTTAGGCTTTATGGAGCCTAGTTGTGTTTGATAATTTTTTGTTCTTTCTTTAGCCCATTGTGAATCTTGTGCGCAGGATGTAGAAAATGCAGCTTTGGTGATTAAGGCTTTGTTATTATAGTTTTTGAGAGAGAAAAACTGTACTGTCGCACTTATATTTTTTTCCCTGATAATAGTGAAATTCTTGCAATTCCGTGGACATAGGCAAATTGTTGAACCACGTAAATACTGTCTTGTGCGTGTTATTATTTTTATTTAGCGTGTGTTTTCTTTATTTTTTGTTTCTCACAGGTTGGGAATTTCATGTTAATTCCCTACAAGCCACTCTAGTGAAGATGGTTTTGCCCAACAGGTTTTTGGTTTCATTGGCGTATCCCCCTCTGCTAGGTTTTTTTCTCCTTGAACATGCTACTTTGATGGTGAGCGGCCAACCCCTATTAGAGATGGGATTATGGTTGGGCTTTTGACGATCTTGTGAAGATTGATTATCTTTTTCAAAAGCTTCCTGATACTTGCATATAAAAGAATGGGAGGTGAATCCAACATTCATAGGATTTGGAATTTTTCCTTCATGAACCACTTGATTTCTATGATACCATAATATCCAAAGTGCAGTAAAAAGGGATTGAAGGCAGATAGCCATTGTTAGGCTGAGATTTGGTTTAGCTCTGAGGTATGTATAGAAAGGTTTAATCCATGCCGAACTGCTCTTGCAAATGGACTATAAAGGAAAATGTGAGAAGTTGATTCATCCTCCTCATTACAAAAAGGGCAGATACAATTGGTAGTAATTCCCTTGGAAATCAAAATGGCTGGACTTGACTGGGATGCTACTGTGGAGAAGTTTCCAAATAAAAGTGATAATTTTTATAGGCACTCTGACTTTCAAATGGTTTCCCACACATTCTTGGGAAAATAGGGCGCTCTTTATTCATGAGTAGCCCTATTGGAAAGATTGTTTTGAAACAGATCGTAGGCTTTCTTGACTTGATAAGCACCAGTGGCCAAATGTCTCCACAAAAGTTTGTCAGTACCATTTTCAGTCTTAGGCAAAAGATATTGAAGGATCTCTTCGCTGGTTGGATAAGGGTACACTAATCTAACCAAATTAGACTTCTAGGTTTTAGTAGTATCATCAATTAGATCAGCAACAGTGTTCAAATTCAAATTCTCCTCGATGTCCATCTGTGTTGTTCTATTGAACCATGAAGGATAATTGAGGGGAATATCAGAAACCTCATATGTTGTTGTTGAGAAGTGAACAATCTGACATGTTCAAAGCCGTAAATGGAACCACCTCTAAACTAAATAACTAAATTTGATGGTTGTGATCTAATGGGAGTTGTTAGGTTCTAAAGGTTTGGGGACTAATGTATTTAAAACTCTAATGTGTAATGTTGGCAAACTGTGATTAAAACATTTTAGTCTTGTTTTAGACTTGCTCAAAGTGTGTTTTATGTAAAGTTGGAATCGAGTGTTCTGCAAGATTTATAGTGTAAATCTGCCTAGCTCGATCGATCGAAAATTAGGCTTGATCGATCGAATATCGGGCAGATCAATTTTTTGCAGAATTTCCAACTCAGCCCAAGCCCATTAAGGATTAGGGTTTTAGATCTACTTCTCCTAGTATATAAAGGAAACCCTAAGCACGTTTTTAAGAGACTTTGAAGAGAGAGAAGAGTGTGCCTCTTTTGTATCTAGGGTTTTGTACCCAAACCTCTCTAAGATCTTTGTTGCTCATATTGTTATTTGTGTGAATCTCTTGTGAGATCTTTAAGGAGCTTTCCTTCACATAGACTTAGGGTTATCAAGAAGGAGACTACTTCAAGACCTTAATGATCATTTAATTGCTGCCATAAGAGCTTAAAGAAGGAGATTACACAAGCGGAAGTTCTTGTAATTGCTGGAGAATCCAAGAAAGAAGGAGTCCGTGGATTCGGAGCTTGCACGTGGCCATGTTAGTAAGTTTTACTGGTGGGTAGCAATAGGATGTTAGTGTTCTAAGTCCTATTGTATGAACTTCGATTCTTTCATATAGTGGATTCAAGTTTATCTTGAGGATAGCTAGGTTAAATCCTTCCCAAGTTTTTACCGGTGTGATTTCCTTGGTCATCATATCTTTGTGCTATTTATCTTTCCGCTGCTTATACATGATATGATTGTTTGATTGCGATAATCTAGATTTGCATAATTTGACTAAGTTAATCACTTGGCTAATTAACTAAGTTAATCCAATTGTTGTTTAAGGGGTCTAAAAACCTATCAGGAGTTTCAAAATTTTGTGTCAGAGTAGTAGTAAACTATATTTTTTTTAGGCTAAACAAACTAAAAATATGTTAATTAGTGTTTGATACTTTGATTGCATGCCTTAAAAAAGAGATAAAGTGGGATACTTTGTATACCGAAGTATCAAAAATTAATTAACAAATATCTATTTAACAAAAGGTTGTTGGACTAATTAATAAAATAAAATAAAAAACTGGCTGATTATGATAAAAATGTTCAACCTTAATCAATAGACTTTGATGCTTGTTTATCAGAACCAAAAACTAATAAAGCCTTGCACATTCAAGTTTTTTTATTTACCTGATTCTCCACACACAAAAAAAAAAAAAAAAGGTTATTTATTTACCAGGTTTTTCTTATCCTGATTTTATTAATAGGGTATGGTTGTTTTTTATTTTTATGATAAATGATAAGATTTAACAAAATTTAACCGTGAATGGTCGCTTCCTAGAATTCCTAAAAGATTAGGGTTGGTTACAAACGAAAGGGAAAATGAATTGAAACCCCATTTAGGTGGTGTTTTCTATTCGGTTGCTTAAGTTGAACTATAATATTGCCACCTTTCTTTCTGAGTATTTTTGGTTCAAGTATTGCTATTGGAAGTTTCAAATGTAGTAACTTAGTAGGGAGGTAGTAGCAGGAGAATTTCTTACCAATAATATATATATATATATATATATATGAGAGATGGGTTTAAGTTACAACTAGTATAACTCTTTAAAGTTACACCTAAAGTATGAAGGTATAACTCTTTAGAGTTACACCTTTTTTAAACCATTAGATTTAAGTATATCCAACGGTTAAAAAAAGACTATAATTATTACAAATATTCTAATTAGAATCTAATTAATTACTCTCATTTATTATCTTCTAAACCTATCTCTAAACCCAAAAAAAGTTTAACTTCTGACTTTCTTTTTCATTTACGTTTCTCTCTCTCTTTCTCTCTCCACCCCCTCCACAGGTTGCTGGCATGAAAAAAAATAAAAAAATAAAAACTAAAATGTTGCGCAAAGATTATAAAGCATACAAGTGGCAATTGAAGAAGGTTTGCACATGTTGCTCTGTTGTAGAGCCCGTGGACATTTTTATAAAAGACAAGTATAGCATCATACAAAGCTTAAGAAAACGTTTGATGAGAATCATAAAAAAATTAGAGCAAGTTCTCGGTGTTATCTCTCAAGCCTCTCTACCGACAAGTAAATGCCTCAAGCAATGCATCACCTTCATTAGGTCCATTGTTGTGGCAAAATTCCAACCATTCCAAATTAATATACAGTTGTTGACCATAGAATTAGTTTACAATGAAAAGTGGGAAATTCAAGTAGAAAAAAAAAAAAAAAAAAAAAAAAAAAAAAAGGACGCCGGAGTAGAAATTTAATGAGTGTTGTGCCTGTGCCCTTGTGCGTCATGTTGCATATATTGAAAAATAAAAATATCCTCACCCTTCTGATTATGATCAGTGATGAATCATTTGATGAGATTGACAAAAAGAAACCATCTTCAATCATTGTTGAGAATCAGCATTTGGTTCACTAATTCATTAAAATATAGCAAAACATGGGATAAGAAGTTAAAATATGCAGCCTAAAGTTCTTTGATAGATCATATTCCTATATAATAATTGGCAGGATTACAACTGAGTATTGATCCCCTGGATCATCTAATAGAGTAAAAAAAAAAAAACTTCTCTCTGAATATATGTCAACCCGGTCTAGCATTTGTTTGTGAAGAAAATAAGGCTTTTCTTCTTCGCCAACTAATCTATATAGATGTATTGCAGTTTTAAATGGTAAATTATATTCTTCTTTTTTAAAAAGTACTAGTGTGGGTTGCATGTGCAAGGCACATACTGGCCATTTCGTGAGTGAATTAATATATATATATATTTTTTTTTTTTTTTGAAGAAATATGAAGTCATGTACTTAAATTCAAAATAGATATTTGAATATCTATGTACTATGACAATTTCTCAGAACTTATTTACTAAATGTAATATCTACTCACCAAAAAATGCTACAAAGACTGATAATGAATGTCATCATCTTTCTATAATATTTAAATTTTTGCAATGAATGATAATATATGCTACATTTTTTTTGAAGATCTTTATTATATTAAATACTAGTTATAAGCCCGTGCATTGCATGGTATTATGAAAAAGCTTATAAAATAAATGTATAAATAATTATATATTTTAATAGATTTAATAAAGATAAAAGAAAAAATGATCAAATGTAGATAATTATGTCACTAAAATAAGGGGTAAGATTTCTTCCAAAAACTAAATTAAATTGATAATTCCAAATTGAATTTTAAATTGATAATTATTTTAAAAAAATGTACTAAACAATTGATAAATCTAAAATTAATATAATCTTGATAATATTATAAATTAAAATAAAAGTTGATAATTCAAGAATACACGTGTAGAACATCGTGATAATTTGATGTAACATAAAAATCAAATAAGAAAATTGTTAAAATTAATCTATTAATTCTAAACATATTTAATCATTAATTCTAAGACCCTAACCCTAAGCATATAAATTAGATCAAAGCTAAGAAAATTAGTTTAAACAAAAGGCAACCAATACACAAAACCTAATCAATTTAATAAAAACAAAATACAAAAACAAAGAAGGAGCCTTTAGAAACTTGACAATATTTTCGAATGTTTTGAATTCATTAATTAAAATTACATGAAGACAAAAAAACCAATAATAACACTAAAGAAAATAAACAAAATGAAAATAATAATAATAAAAGAAGAAAGAATGCATACTTGCATTGTCATGGGATTTAGGCATTCACATACTGAAATAAGTTTCACTTCAAAAAGGATATATAGGGTTATATATATTGGTAGAGTTTCATTTGAAATATAATTCATTTAAATCTTATTGAAATTAAAGATATCTAATCAATGTGTTTGTTTCTATCCCATAAAAATTGGAATTAAAAGAAGGTCATATGAATAGAATGAAAAAAAAAAAAAAAAAAAAAAGAGTTGATTCAACATAACATAACATATAAAAAATTAAAAATTAAAAAAAAAAGAGAGAGAAAGAGAACGTGGTTGATAGCTATAAGGAATTTTGATATATATATATATATATATATATTTAAATGTCACCAACGTTGAAATTATCAAATTAACGGAGATGTATACTATTTTTTTGAAATAGATAAAGATTATCAAATTATTGAAGATATATACTATTTCTTAGGATAGATTTACTTATCCCTTAATAATCAAGTTTTGTAGCTTGATCTCTAGATAAAATAATATTAATTTAATAATATTAAAATTTTGAAAATTTAGATAATAAATATTATCTAAATTAAATTTTTGTCTGTTAAATATTATTCCCTAATTTAAAAAATATATCCTAAAAAATAAAAAAATAATGTTAATGAGATGATAAATATTATCTAAATTAAATTTTTGTATGTCAAATATTATCCCTTAATTTAAGAAATATATCCTAACAAATAAAAAAATATTGTTAATTTTATTTTATTTAATGATAAGAATGAATTAGAGTCCTATTAGTATACTATTCCTTTTAGATCTTTAAAAATATAAAAATTTAATAAAATTTCTGCAATTTTGTGAAGCCACGTGGCGCAACCACGGCTTCTAAGCCCAACTTTTATTATATATAATATGATTTGCAATCATCCACAATAAAGATTTTGTTATTCATATTTCATTCTTTATTATCTTATTTTATGAGTCTAACTACAGTGTTTAGCTTACTTATTTTTAATGAATACCCTTTTAAGCAGGAAAATAAATTAAAATAAAAACAAAATAATAAAAGACATATGTCATCAAAGTTTCTATTAGATAAAATTATAAGTGTAGAAGACTTAAATCTAATAAATTAGTGTTCTCTAGGTAGCAAATAGAACGCTATATATCATCATTCTAACTTTCCAAGCATGACTACCAGTCTATTACATAAAATTCAAAATATACAAAGAAATTTTTAGGAATTATAAGATTTTGTTAGGGTTTAACTAAGAGAGAAACAATAAGGGTATATGCTTTTTAAAAAATATAAATAATGAAATTATTCAACTTTACTTTAGGGGGGAATGCAACTATCCCGAACATAAAGGAGGAAAGTGTTACTTCGTCAATTTGTGTGTGTGCGTGTGTTATGTGTGTGTAAAACAATATGTGTGTGTATGTGTGTTTTTATTTTTATTTTTAAAAAAAAAACTTGAAACAATGTGTAAAAGAAATCAACCTAAAAAACTTATGCATTAAACAATGAATTTTAGTTTAACAAATTGAATAAACCAAAAAAAAAAGTCTAGAAACACACAAAAAGTCACGATATTTTTACAATACCTTTATTTTTAGCTATGGTGGGTCCTAGTATGATATTTTATTATTTTATTTTAGAGTAATGTTAGGTCCACAATATTCTCATAATATATCTTCGGTGGTAAATTGCTTCTGTTTTTAAATTGGACTAATCACTTTTAACCGTGCATTTAAAAATATAATAAATAGCCAATTGAAGAAAATTGTGCCTAAAACAATGAGTTTTCGCTTACTAAATTTGACTAAACAAAAAAACAAGCCTAGGAACACAACAAAATGTCATACAAAAAAGAAGTTTAATTAGGAATATAACAAAACGTCACAACATTTTTGTAATATTTTTTATATCCAGCTGTGGTAGATCCTAGTTTGATATTTTATTATTTAATTTTTACATCCACAACATTTTCACAAAGAATCTTAGGTAAAAAATTACTACTGGCTTTAAAATTATGCATTAAAAAAAAAAAAAAAAAAAAAGACAATACAAGAAAATTGTGCATGAAACGTACAGTGAATTTTGGCTCACCCAATTTGACTATATATACTAAAAAAGAAGTCTAAGAATACAACAAAATATTAAGCACATTCACAATACTTTTATTTTTAGGATCCGAATAAATATATTTTTATTTTATTTGAGAGAAATGCTACATCCATAACATTTTTAGAACAAATTATAAATGACAAGTTATTATTAGTTTTAAATTGAACCCACTACTAATATCACTTTTTTATCCTTCAAAAATACCTTAGCACATAAAATTTGTTACAAAATTATTGTGAAAATGTTGTGGACATAGCATTTCTTTTTATTTTATTTTATTTTGATCTATAAGGAGCAGAGATCCCGCAATTGTGAAAATCATGTGACAAGAAGAAGATGTTATAATATTTTCATAATACATTTATTTTTAGTTGTGATTGTTCTCAGTCTCTTATTTTATTATTTTATTTTGACCTTTAAAAAATTGACACCTCAATAATTATGAAAATATTGTAAAAATTTGTGGCGTTAGTGTAATTGCGTATGCACATATAATATTTATAAGCACAAGCAAAACCAGCATATTGTGAAAAAAAAAAAAAAAAAAAGGGCCAATGAACAGTGCAAATTTTCAATAATTGTGAAAATATTGTAAGAATTTGTTAAGTCAATGTAATTGTACATACAAATATTTAAAAGAAAAGACAAATATAGCACAACCAAAACTGGCGTACTGTGGTTTGTGGGAAAAAAAAAAAAGGCTAATGAACAATGTTGTGAAAGTGTTGCGAAAAATGTTATGGATGTAGCACTTCTTTTTGTCATAATACCTTTAGTTTTAGTTGTAGATGATTCTAGTATGATATTTTATTTTAACCTATAAGGAATTAACATATCAACAATTGCAAAAATATTGTGACAATTTATTGTGTTAACTAATAGTTTTATATATAAGAAAAAAAATAAAAAAATAAAAAAAAGAGTGGATAGGATATTACCCCGAAAAAAAAAAAAAAAAAAAAAAAAAAGCAGTGGGGAAAAAAAATGCAGCAACTATTCAAAACTTAAATAAAAAAAAAAAAGAAAAAAAAAGGGACTCAATAAACCAAAACACTGCAGCCAAAGCACTGTAGTGTCATTGACACCTTTTATATAGTTAGTAGAAATGTGTCTCAATCTTAAACCTTTTTATTGTCCATGGGCTCTACAACGGAGCAACATATGCGAACCTTCTTCAATTGCTACTTGTATGCTTCATAATCTTTGTACACCATTTTGTTTTTTTTTTTTTTTTCTACCAGCAACCTGTGGAGGTGGTGAAGGAGAGAGAGTGAGAGAGAGAGAGATAGAGAAAGAGAGAGAGAGAGAGAAACGTAAATGACCAGAGAGAGAGTCAAAAGTCAAACTTTTTTTGAGTTTAGAGATAGATTTAGAAGGTAATAAATGAGGGTAATTAATTATATTCTAATCAAAATATATGTAATAGTTATAGTTTTTTTTTAAACCGTTAGATCTACTTAAATCCAATAGTTTAAAAAAGTAGTAACTCTAAAGAGTTACACTAAGTGTAACTTGAACCTATCTATATATATATAAGAAAAAAAAAATCTCATTATGATTGACCTTTCACTCGAGTAGTAAATCAAGATGTAAATTGTGTTTTTAGTTTTGACCCTTAAGCAAGCAAGAATGAAGCTAGAATTTGAAGTTAGGGTGGCAATTTTGCTGTTGGTTACATGCGATGACTTCGACTTTTGAATTTGCTACTCAACCGCTCAGAGGTTTTTTTAATTTATTTATTACTTTTTTTTTTTTTTATGCTTTTGCTGCTATGTAAGGACAAAATTATTTTGTTTAAAATTTTTTAAAGGACCGGGTTGTTTGTTTTGAGTAAAATTGGTTGATTAGTCTTAATTGAAAGAATGTGGTGATATATTGGTATTTGTGAAGTATAAAAACAATTAGACATTCAGATTGTGAGGAATTAGTAGTCAAAGTTTGCAAAACTTAGTCAAAATTTGGTTAAACATGGTCAACCAAATATTTTAAAATTCTCTTTGAAGTTGGGTCTACGACATGTTGAAAAACAGAAAAATAAGAAAAAGTCATACTAAATTTTTTAAAATGTTCTTTAATTAAAATTTTAAATCAGTATATTTTAATTATGAAATAAGATAATTTTGGTAATCTTAGACATGGCAAAACGGGTTAGAAAATTCTAATCTGATCCGACCCGACCAGAAAAATACCTGACACAAACTTGATTTTTTTAACCTGAAGCAAAAACGAGTTGAGCCGTGACCCGAACTGCATTTTTTCCAGGTCAACTCGACCCAACCCAAACTTGAACCATTTTTTAAAACTTTTCTTTTTGGGGAAAAAATAATAATAAAATTAAGACAATATTGGTTTAATTGTTTGTTATGAGCTTTAAAGAAACAATTGAGACATTTACATAATTGTATGAAAATTAATTAAAATACGAATGATTGAGCATTCTGTAATGAGTAAAAATTTTTAAATATCAAATAGCAAAGTGCATGCCAAGATAATCTAGTTACAGTACAGTTAAAAACATAGATTTAAAATTGTAGACATGTGTAGGAAACATTCATAGGTGTGAAAATAGTGAAGCTAAAGTATCAAATTAACATAAATTATGAATGCTTAGACCTATTTATTAACAATTTATGTACAAAATAAATTGCTTTTCAAAATAAATTATGATATTTTCTAGAGTGTGTATTGCTTAACAATGATATGACATTCATAAAAAAAAACTTTGTATAAATAAGTAAACAATCAAACTTTAATATATATCTCAAATTGAAATAGAGTGCCAACCACAATTGACAATAGATTATAAAATTAATTTTTAAGATTGTAAATTTCTTATATGTTTTTATTCTTCGTCAAATGAATTATCTAATAAGTCATTTGTAATTTTGTTTTATATTTTGGGATGTTGATATTGTGTAGAAATAAAACTTATATATTTGTTTTATTTATTTTTGTGTTATTTTGTTTTAAATAGCAATGTTAGAATTTGTATAATTTTAAAAATATTGAATAAGTATTAATAAGTGTAATTCATTCTTGATTTAAGTGGTGAATTCAAATTAGTGCATTTTATATTAAGTAATTTGTTGCATGACTTTCTAAATGGCAATACATATTGTTTTCTTTAAAATAAAAAATAAAATAAAAAATAAAATTCATGGGAAAAATACGGGTCAACTTGACCCGACTCACAACCTGATTGACCCGAACCCCTTTTTAACCCTTTTAATACGACCCATTTTAGACCCGCAACCCATTTGACCTGCAACCTATTTGACTCGACCCAAACCTGACCCGACCTACACGTTTTGTCATGTCTAGGTAATCTGCCCTTAAGTAAAGGGCAAGTTAGTACACAATATTTTTAATATTAATTTAATAAAATTGTGTCAATCAAATGCTAAAGGTGAAAAATGTTTTTTTCCCTTCAAATTTAGAGTGGAGTATAGTTTCTCCAAACCTCAAATTTCAAAGTGACATTGACCGAAAAGTGAGGTGGTTTTGCCAAATAAAATACATTAAGTCATTGAGTTTATTTTTTATTTTTTAAATATTGATGTTAATTATATTGCCATAAAAGAAACCTACCTACACGATATCATTTTTTTAATAAAAAAATCCCCACAATGAGTAGTTTTCAGTTTCAGAGGGATGGTTTCCCGCTTAAATGTTTTCACGTTTATTATGGTCTTTAAAAAAATGAAATGTTATAGTTTCTCAAAAAAAAAAAAAAAAAAAATGAAATTTCATTGTGGCAGAACACAATTGTTGTTATAATAAGTCTATTTCAGAGCTGGTTTTGTTCTAGATTACTCATTGTCACAACCGTATCGGTCACAACAAAATATAATCTTGTCACAATAAGTCATAAATTTCATAAATGAGAGTTAAAAAAAAAAAAAAAAAAAAAACCGGTTTTAGCTTTGGAAATTGAGAGAGCAAGAGCAAGGTACACCATCTAAATCCACTAGCAAGGGGCTCTTATAACGTATCTCTCTCTCTTTTTTACTTTACCAGCCAACCAAGTCGCCGTAAACCGCTGCAAATCCAACCTCTGCTGCATTATATATCTCTTTCTAGGTCCATGCTGCATGAATGTGTTGTGTTCAATTTTGTGTTTTAGTATTTTATAATTTGTCTTTTTATAAGTTTGACTATTCTTTGTCTGTAAAGCTACAAGTGAAGACAAACATAGGTTATAGTTATAGTATATTATTAATTTACTGATATTATATATATATATATATTTTTTTTATACAAGATAAAAATTTTACTTTAATCTAATCTAAGTGTATATGTGTGAAACTCTTTCCTGGAGACTTGAACCCTAGCCCTTGGCTCCTACACCTTACAAGTATTTATATTAATAAAGTGACCATCGTGATAGACCAAGAATATATTGACCTCTTGTAATGAATTAACAAATTAATTAGCCAAGTTAATTAATTAATTCAATTAGTATGCAATAGTGTGGTAGCACAAACAAATTACCAACTAAGTTAAGTGCAGCGGAAAAAAATTGATATAGTGATTTGTTTAAGAATAGGGAAAACCAACATAGCAAAAACCCTACCAAGTGATTTTAAAGTCATCACTCTCGAGAATTTACTATTATCATAATAAGCGGTTATAAGTAAATGAATCCCAGTACCTTATACCAACCTATAGTTGAACCCTTATCTCAATACCCAATTGGACTTGTTCTGTAGTGACAATCTCTTCTTGTAATGCACGACTCCGAGTACGAGACTAATCAATTCGATGCACGGATCTCAGTACGTAACTTACTCACTAACTTGAGAAGGATATTGGCTGCAAAGTTCATAAGTTCATCACACAATGAAAATCACGAAACTCGTTGGTTACAAAACTCTACGGTGTACAAACACAACAACTTCTTGAATAGGAAGATGAACCAGGGCATATGTCTCCAGTTTACAATATGCTTGTGAAAAACTTGTATATTAAATTGTATCAGCTGTGACAGCCTTTAAAACAATCCTTATATATGTTTAAGGTTGTGAGAAAAGAAAGTTCAAACATCTATTCATGGATTGGATTAAAATCAGCTCTGAAAAACTGATTTTTATAAACTTCGAAAGATAGTTTATCTGTCGAGCTAGCTGTCGAGCATTAGATTTCAGTAACTTTTTAAACCTTAATAGATACTAGTTGTCGAATTTTAAAATCCAACACTTTTTCACTTGTTTCTTGGACAGATTTGCATGGTTTTAACACTTGGACTTGAACTCTTGTTCCTTGAAATATTAAACTCTTCTTAGATCTATCCAATTACAAGTAAAGTGCATTTTGTCAAAAAATTAGCTAATTTTATATTAACATATGTTTCTAATATGATTCACATATGTCCTAACACATCGCACCAAGAATGTGCGATCACGATATTATATATAATTAATATAGGTTGATAGATTAGTTTATATAACATTATTTACTTCAATCATATATATATATATATAAACACGTGTAGTACTGTACTAGACCAAGAGCTTTTCAATTAATGTTAAAAAGTTTTCACCATGGGTTTGAGTAATGCAAATTCATCAACTGTCTTGTTACCTGTCAAAATTTTAGTCAAGGTAAAGAAAAGCCGGCAGTATGGGAGTTTTGTAAAAATCAATGTGGCACCAGATGTCTTTTACCAATGACACCACAGTGGACTTGCTTAAGTATTTTATATTCTACTGTTTACAAGTGTTTTTTTTTTTTTTTTGGTAAAACTGTTTACAAGTGTAAAGTTTAAAAGAAATGAAGTTGTGCTTGAGATAAAACCTAGCTAATAAAGATTAGTTATGGAGAACAGGGCCAAATGGCCATAGCGATGAAGATATGTATTGACCATTTTCAAATTTGATAAAATAAAATAAAAATAAATAATAAAAAAAAAAAGAAGAAAAAAAGATTTGCGCACCATGCAAAAAAAAAAAAAAAGAAGAGTATCAGAATATTTTTTTTATTATTTTTTAATAAAAAAAGGTAACTGCAGCAATTTATTGAAGCTGTGCATGTTATTTTTATTTATTTATTTATTTAAATTACTGCAGCTCTAAAATTTAGTTAAGCTTTGCATGTTAGTTACTTTACAATACATTCAAAGGTGGTGTTTTCAACTTAGTTTTTTGTATTTAATTTTTGTAATAAGTTTATTTATCAAAATTTAGATATGAATAATTGTTGATATTTATATCTTATATCATTTTTGAAGGGTGTAGATATAATGCGGGTTGATAAATCTTGGATCAATCTTTCTAATAGGTTGTGTGAGGAATATGTTAATGGAGTGATAGAGTTTGTTGAGTATGCATATCAACGTAACAAAGAAGAGGATATGAAGATAAAATGTCCTTGTAATGATTGTAACAATTGGTATAGAAGAACACCAGTTGAGGTTATAAGAGTCCTCTTATAAAAAGGGATGAGGCGTGACTATACTAGATGACATCTCCATGGAAAGGGAAATAGTGATAAGGATGATAGTGATGATGAATAAAATACTGATGATAATCTTAATATGATACGGAATGTTTATCCACATATGAAAGATGTTGAGGAAACAAGTGGGAATGAATCGCGAGATCCAAATGAAGATGCGAAGGAGTTTTATAATTAAAGAGGCAGACCAACCGCTTTATTTATGACTAGCCTTTGAGCACGCGCTCACGCATGTGCTTAGAGGCTCTTCTATTTTTTGGGTAAGGGTTAATTTAGAGTATTTATTATAATTTGGGATTACTATATTCTCCAATCACAAAAAAAAATAAAAAATAAAATAAAAATACATAGGGGTGTGATGAATATTATGTGTGGTGAAATAATTTTTTCATCACACCCTTAGGTTTTTTTTTTTGTGATTGGAGAATGTAGTAATCCCAAATTATAATAAATACTCTAAATTAACTCTTACCCAAAAAATAGAAGAACCTCTGATCACGCGTGCGCATGCTTAGAGGCTAGTTTATTTGTGACAATTATCAAGTTAAATTTAATCCTAAAATGTAATGTTTGAATCCTAAAATTTAGTAATATAGTACACATCCATAATAAAAATTTAAAAAGGGTTAATATTTAAAATTTAGCAACTATCTTTTTTTTTTTTTTTTCTTTTATAGTAAAAGGCTCATAGTTTTTTTTGTTTATTTATTTATTTTTTTGTGTTAAAGGAAAGTCTCACAGTTATCAATTTTTTTTTAATCCAAAAATTTAGTTTTTTAGTCCTAAAAGTTAGCCACTTACTACATATCCATAACAAAAGTTAAAAAGAGCTTAAATTTAAAATTTATCATCTACCTTTAAATTTGAGAAAAATTATGTGATTTTTTTTATGGAGTAGTAAATTAATAATAAAAAAATGTAAATTAAATTTCACATAAAATTATACAAACGATAAATATAGTTTCTATTACAATAAAAAAAAAATTACAACAATTTCTTAGATAACAACTACTTCACGTGAGGTTTGAATCTCATTTGAACTTATCTAATATTCTATTCCAATGCCTCCTCAATGCAATCTAATAAATTTGTGCATACGTCAACCTAAAAGAGATAAAAGAGTTAGGGTTAAATATAAGGTTATCATTATTTTGAATAAACCAAGTATATTAATTTTTTTTTTTTAAAAGAGTAAACATTAATTAACAATGGCTTTGAATGACACTTTTTATCCACACACACTTTGTATGACTTTGAATGGCTTCGGGTAAATAAAACGTTTTTGTGATTTTTTGTTAAATGAAGGAAAACAAAGAAAAAGCTTTATATCCGGTTACTTAAAAAAAAAAAAAAAATTTCTTGAAAAAAAACTATAAAAGAAAATTCCTATTAAAAAAAAAACAGTTTGTGTTTTGAGGGATTACAAACCCAAAACATGTTCCAGATCTACAACTTACACGGCAAACAAAGTTAATTAAAATTTTTTTTAAAAAAAATCACTTTTAAAGAAAACAAAGTTAAATTAAAAGCACATCCCTAGCAAACTATGTCCCCAAAACCAAGAGCCACTTGTTCCATTTTAAGAAGTAAGTTGAAACACCACAAACAAAAGTGCCCACAAATATGAGAATCAAGCACCATATTTTCACCAATACCAATAAACTACCAAGTAGCGTAATCCAATTTAAAAATATATATAAAAGAAAATTTCTATTAAAAAAAAAGTGTGTTTTTGATTCTACACCAAAATAAATAGTAAGAGCCCTTGCCAATATACTTTCTCAAGCAAAGTAGCTAGTTCAAGCACAAACGGGTAATAAGCAATCGTCAAACACCCTTGAATACTTTGTAGCCATGGCAGGTAAGAATTAAAAGAAAGTCAGTGATAAACAAAAGAAAAGAAAAGAAAAGAAATAAAAACTTGCAAAAGATACAACCTGAAAAACTGTTGGAGCCTTTGACAAAGTCTGTTTAAATTGTTTAGAAACCAAATCTGAAAGTAGAAGAAGAAGAAAGAAGAGAATTTAGAGCTAAACTGAATATCTCTAATCTAAAGAAGAATGAGAGAAACTGGCAAAGTGTATGTGAGATTGTGGGTTTTAAAAAGTATAGGAGTTTTAATTTATATATTTATCTCCGTTAGTTGAAAAACTTGTAAGTGGGTATGATGAGAAGTTGGAATAAAAAATAAAAAAAAATAAAAAAGTTGGAATTCATTTGAACAAAAAATACCATGCTTCAATTATTTTTTTATTAAAATTTCAATAGCAAAATTCGGTGCTTGAATTTAGGAGAAGTTTGTTGTAGTTAGTGACCACTGTTACTAGGCTGTTAGTAATATTTAGTAGGAAGTTATTGCAAGGAACACGTGGAGAGTTTTCCTGATAGAGTTTTTTTTTTTTTTTGGATAAGGATAAGGAAAAAAAGAAAAGTAAGAGTTTTTTTTTTTTTTTTTTTTAAACCAAATTAACGTGAAGGAGAGGAAAAAAAAAAGATCTTGCAAAAAAGATTTTTTTTTTTTTTTTTTTTTTTTTATGATGGGATAAGGATAATAATTATATTAAAAAAAATGATAAGAATAAGGGTTTTTTCCCCCATAAAAAGAAGTGAGGCTTTTTAAAAAAAGCAACTTAACGTGTAGGAGAGGGAAAAAAAGAGGAGATCCTGCAAAAGAGATTTTTTTTTTTTTTTTTAAGAAAAAAAAAGAAGAAGAAGAGGATAGTTGGTTGCCGGATTTTGATAGGAGTGTTTGTAGCATATTTGAATTTTAGTAGTAGTGGTTTAGTGGATGTGAAGTTATTTTGTAGTGGGTTGTTTAAAAGTTAGAAATACAAGTTTACTTGATTGTCCTCTAATTTTGTCCAAGTGTAGAGGTACTTTGGAACAAAAAAAAAAAAAAAAAATCATGTTCAAACAAGGGCAGCCCCTTAAATAATAATATAGATAGATGATAAATAAATAAAACCACTAACTCATGTTTTCAAAACAACCCTATCAAAACAAAAACTCACGGTCAGTAAAGGAAAAAAAAAAAAACTATCCTTATCTCACGATAACCTACATCAATAATTTTATCCAAAAAACAAAACTCTACATCAATAATTTTATCCAAAACAAAACTCATCCGTATGTACAAAATAAAAATGAACGTGGAAAGATATATAAACAAACAAAAAACCTAATTTTCAGTGTGGGGCCTAAATATTTAGCAACCTCGGCCCACTCCACATCTGGCCCAAGGTTCAAGCTGAGGAGGGTACAAAGTCCGAGGATGAGTAGGAGAAACTCAAGTCCTCTAGGACCTCGCCGAGGATGCTCACGTCCTCGGCAAACCGACATTGAAGGGAAGGAGCTGTCACTCACTCATTAAATGCACTCCACCAACACTCTGGTCACATCAATGGTGAATTGACCAGCCAATAGTGATGCCTTGATTGCTTCAACTAATAGAAAGCTTGCAAAGGCGGCTGATGGGACAAGCCCTCAGACACAAGTCCAAATGGCCGACAAATGGACGGCAGAGATCAACTGATCAAGACTATATAATAGATAGAATCCCCAAAGTGAATGGGCTTTTTTCTCTATCCCCGAAGGGGAGGAAAAGAGGAGGAGAGTTTTTCTTTCTTTTAAGGTGTTCAAAGGACAATCCTTGTATTCATTAATTCTAAGGAAAATGGCTCCTCGGATTGGGCTGAGGACGAACTTTCCTCAAGAACACTTAGTCAAATTTTAGTTATTCTTCTTGTAAACCCACATCGACTGTTGTCTTTCTTACTAGTGCCTGGCCCGTCTACCCACTCTCTACAAATTTATTATATAGGGGCCGCCCGAAACGAGTCCCTACAATTGGCGCCGTCTGTGGGAAGGACTTGTGCACTAGCAAGTGCGATGGTTGGTGTGAAAAGATCAAGAGCAACACTTCTTAAAAAAAAAAATAATACAGTCTACAGCAACAATATTCATTTAGAAGGCAACAATCACAAGAAAAGAAAAGATGCAAGAAATAAAAGATATGAAATGGGTCTACTTCTTTATTAATATATGAAGAAAAGTTACATCTTATAGCAGATGCCTGTGCAAGCTTGTTCTAAAGCTAACTACAAAGATGGATGCCCATGCAGGCTTGTTCTAAAACTAACTACAAAGAAAAATGCCTAAACAGGCTTGTGCTGAAGCAAGAGAAGAGGAAAGGGTGAGAGGCTTAGGTAGGCTTGTTTTAAAACCAAGTCAAGCAACGGAGGGAGAGGTGGAGACAGGTTTATGTTAAGACCGTCCACAGCTCCCCAACTAACACTTGTGGCGCAAGGAAGGGGAAGGAAGAAGAGGTCGCAGCGCCTGACAATTCCACCTCGAGGTTTCGCTTGGTTTCCCTCCCAATCCCACAACGACTGGGAGCCGGCGAATCATTATCAGCTTAGAGAGTTGACAGATCCAAATTCGGAGGGGAAACGTTATGTTCATTTCGGATCCCCCTCCGAACGACAAGGGGAGTTCCATCTCTGGCTAGGTTGAAAAGAAGAAGGATCTTCGGCCTCCTCCTACCCTACCCCAGCATGATGTCTAGGGTTGGGGTGGCATCCTCAGCTCCTGAAAGGGGCTAAGCTTCCTCATCACCGCCCTTTCCCAAGGCCACTTTGTTTCATGGGGAACGAGCTACTATTTTGGCAAAGCCCTTGACACGTCCAGAGAACAATGCGTTTATAAGATATGAACTCAAGTGTTTATGAAGTTTGAAGAAAATAATCGTCCCAGAAATGCCTTATATAGAAGGCAAAAATTAGTGAAAGCCAGCCCGCACAGAATCCTAAGGGGAAATTACCGGAGGCAATAACTCCACCCAATTTCCAAGAGGCTTATCTGCTGTTGGACCCTCGTAAACTTGCAAGGACATTAATGAGGAGGCGCCTCGCGCACTGAAGCGTCAAGCGTGTTACTCGAATAGCCCAAAGGATACCTCGTAATCAGAAGAGGCATGTTAGACGAAGAGGCTAGACCAAAGAAGGGTCCCCTTCTCGGCGGAGCAGGTCCAAGACAAGTACTAGACAGAACCAAGGTCTTGCATGGTCCTTGGACTCAAGCCTATGGGGAAACTAGTTACCTAAGAAGACAAGTGTTAGACAAAACCTAGGCCTTCCATGGTCCTCAAACTCAAGCCTCTGGGGAAACTAACTACTAAAGAAGAATTAGGTACTAGACAGAACTAAGGCCTTGCATGGTCCTTGGACTCAAGCCTATGAGGAAACTAGTTACCTCAGAAAACAAGTGTTAGACAGAACCTAAGCCTTGCATGGTCTTCGGACCCAAGCCTCTGAGGAAACTAACTACTAAAGAACAACTAGGTACTAGACAGAACCAAGGCCTTACATGGTCCTCGGACTCAAGCCTATGGGGAAACTAGCTACCTCAGAAAACAAGTGTTAGACAGAACCTAGGCCTTGTATGGTTCTCGGACTCAAGCCTCTGGGAAAACTAACTACTAAAGAAGAACTAGGTACTAGACAGAACCAAGGCCTTGCATGGTCCTCGGACTCAAGCCTTTGGGGAAACTAGCTACCTCAGAAGACAAGTGTTAGACAGAACCTAGGCCTTGCATGGTCCTCGGACCCAAGCCTCTGGGGAAACTAACTACTAAAGAACAACTAGGTACTAGACAGAACCAAGGCCTTACATGGCCCTCAAACTCAAGCCTATGGGAAACTAATTACCTCAGAAGACAAATGTTAGACAGAACCTAGGCCTTGCATG
Organism: Quercus gilva; assembly: GCA_023621385.1. Taxonomy (NCBI): domain Eukaryota; kingdom Viridiplantae; phylum Streptophyta; class Magnoliopsida; order Fagales; family Fagaceae; genus Quercus; species Quercus gilva. The sequence goes on along the minus strand of CM042482.1, from coordinate 6,478,695 downwards.
GTCCTCGGACCCAAGCCTCTAGGAAAATTAACTACTAAAGAACAACTAGGTACTAGACAGAATCAAGGCCTTGCATGGTCCTCGGACTCAAGCCTATGGGGAAACTAGCTACCTCAGAAGATAAGTGTTAGACAGAACCTAGGCCTTGCATGGTCCTCGGACTCAAGCCTCTGGGAAAACTAACTACCAAAGAAGAACTAGGTACTATGCAGAACCAAAACCTTACATGGTCCTCGGACTCAAGCCTATGAGGAAACTAGTTATCTCAGAAGATAAGTGTTAGACAGAACTTAGGCCTTGTATGGTCCTCGAACCCAAGCCTCTGGGGAAACTAATCGCCTTAGGAGATCCAAGCCAATGGAGAAACCATCCCCCCACGAAATACCAAATGTAAAGCAGAGCTTGGGTCTTGTATGTTCCTCAGCGTCAAACCTGTAGGGAAACTAGTTGCTTCAAGAGAACCCAAGTATTAGACAGAATCAAGGTCTTGCATGATCCAAGAACTCAAACCTATGGGGAAACTAATCACTTTAGGGGGATCTAAGCACTGGACAGAACCAAGGTCTTGTGTTGACTGTGGGCCCAAACCTACGGCGAAGCTAACCACTTAGGTATTAGTAGTGAGCGTTGCAGGGGACGACGATCAGTGTAGTCGGCGGAGACGTAATCGAAGCCAGTATCGTACAAGTGATGTATGCATACATATATAATATAATACAAACAAAACGAACAAAAGGAAACGAAATATGCACTTTACAGAGTCTTTAAAAAAAAAAAAAAAAAAGAGTTTTACAAGGCAAACACGCTAACATAAAAAAAATAAATAAAATAAAATAAAATAAAATAAAAACAGAAAACAGAGCAGAGACGCAACAAGGGATCACTCTTTCGACTCCATCTCAACTCCCCCCTCAGGGGGCTAAGCAGAGGAGGTCTCAGAATCCTTAGGGCCCTCGCCTGGGACTGCAATTTGAGAAGGTTCAGCTGGGTGGGGTACCTCCTCTACAAGGGGTGCTTGGACATCAGCCGAAGAGTCCGCAGTCTCTCTAAGCGCATCAGCAATGGGATCCTGGCTTGCCTCAACGTTCTCAGGAGGATCAGCTTCCTTGGTGGGCTCGCCCGAAGTAGGAGCAGCTGGGGTGTCTTCCTCAGAGACAACCCCAACACCCTCGGTAGCCCCCTCGGCCTCAGAACTTGGAGGGGCAGTCTCACGGATGGCAGGAGGATAGTATACGTTCTCCGTCCTCCACAGGTTGGATGAGGCTTGACAGGGTTTAGACCCCTTAAACCACAAACAAATTGCGTAGCCTAGATTAATTAGCCAAGTTTTTACTTAGTCAAATTAAGCAATTCTAGGTTAAAACAATTACAAAATCATATCATGCATGTAAACATATAAAGCAGCGGAAAGTAAATAACACAGTGATATGATCACCCAGGAAAACCAAACCGGTAAAAAACCTGGGGAGGATTTTACCCACCAATCCTCAAGGCAAAACGGAATCCACTAAGAAAGAATTGAAGTTGTTACAAGAGGACTTACAAGCAACCCCGCTTGACTTCCTAATGTTACCCACCAGTAGTAACTTCCTGACACGACCACGCGCAGGCTCCGAATCCACGGACTACTTCTTTCTTTTGTCTTCCTTCAATCTGGTACAAGCTCCTCACTTGTTAATCTTTAAGTTCCAATGGCAGCAACCAAGTTGATCATCAAGATGTAGAAGAATCTTAATCTTGAAAACCCTAAGTTATGTGTAAAGGAAAGCTCCTCTAGATCTCACAAGAGATTTACACAAAACAGCAATGTATGAGCAACAACACAACTTGTGCAACTCTGAAAAACGTAGCTAGGGTTTGCCTTATATACCTAGGGCAAAAACATAAAAACCTAGACGTTTAAAGAGTTAGGGCTGAGTTGGAATTCTGCAGAAAAACGCATCTGGGCCGACTTTCGATCGATCGAGAATTACATTCGATCGATCGAGCCAGGCCGAGAAGCTCCAATGCTTCTGCAGTCTCTCGATTCCAACTTTACAAAATTAAACCAACTTTGAGCAAGCCTAAACAAGACTAAACACATTGTTTTGATCATGGTTTGCCAACATTACAAATTAGGTTCTAAATACATAAAATCCTAAGACCTTAAAACCTAACAAGGCTTTAACCCCAGCTTGTGTAAGGGCCTCATTCCAGACTTGGGAACAGTAAAGTCTGCACACCTCAGGCACTTGGGCTCTAAGGTTGTCTTCTGTTTCAACCGCCCCTTCCTCATAGGCGTCCTGCACAGCCTTGTCTTTGGAGGCCTCAGCCTCAGCCTTGGCAGATTCAGCCTCCTCTTTGGCTTTCAAAGCCTCAGCCTTTGTAGACTCCGCAGCACCTCTAGCCTTATCTGCCTCAAGCACCCTCTCCTCTAAGGTCGCGATCTTCTCTCTAGCTGTCCTCAGCTGATCCTCAGCCTTGAGCAGGCTGCCCGTTTGATCTAGAGCCAATTTTTCAGCCATAGCAAGGGCCGAATCAGCAATGTCTCGAGCCGCCTTCATCTCCTTCAACTAGTCCATAGCCTTTTTAAGATCGGCCTTGGAAGCTTGAGGGCCCGCATGGTGTCCAACAACTTGGTACGCTTTGAGCTAGCGACATGGCTCTGGCTACTGGCTATGTCCTCCAGTCTGAAAGTAGCCTGAATAGCCTGCTAATTGAAACCATTGTGCAACAAATAAGGAGCCACAGAAGGTCAAGAAAATCACAAGCAAGCAGAAAACTTACCATGCCCAAGTATTGCTTAAGGCCAAGGAAGACCTCCTCTCTCCTCAAAGTCTTTAGCTAGGCCATGTCCGCAGGGAGCAGCAAGGACCTCTCTAATGTGTCGGCCACGAGCGCACCCTCCCCCCCTTGAGGGCTCCTGAGGGAGATATCATCCGTCAGAAACCCCCTATGGAGAATGGGGGCAGGAAGCCAAGCCTGGGCCCCGACCTGGATAGAGGCTTGCCTCTCTTGGCCTCGGCGCCCTATCTTCAGTTATTTTGATGGCGGCCGACCATCGCCACCACCTCGAGAGGGATCAGACTCTTCGCCCCTCTAGGTCTCTTGCCTTTGTCCTTCTTCAATGGAGGACTGGTGGACTTGAACCTAGGCGTCAAACTCTGTTGGGGTGGGGGAGGGGAAAGCTCGGGAGGAGACTTCCCCGGTGCATCCCTCCCCGGCTGCCCCTTAATCAGTGCCAGCAAGCTCTTCTGAAGCCGCTTCTTGAAACTCATTTTCGACTGAGGAGTGGCTTCTTCAGACAGAAAGTCCGCTTCAGTTAAACTAGGGTCACCTAAATCACCTGCAGGGTCCTCGGGCGAATGGGGCTGGTCAAACACGCCAAACTCGTCCCCGGACGGACCTGAGTCAGCAACCTCCTCTTCCCCTTCAACCTTGGCAGCTTGGGCCGACGTAGAAGTACCTACCAACGGTACGCCCTCGAGAATGGGAGACCCTTCGGGGATGAAAAACCCGTTCTCGACTACAATGATGCTTCGCAACCGAGGATTTCCAGCTCGGATCACGTGCCTCGGAGCCGAGAACGATTTTTGGATCAGTACGTATCCTAAGACCACGTGGGCGGCTCTAACTTGGTTGTCATCTCTATTCACAAAGATCTCCGACCTCAGTACCGTCTCCAAGTCTTCCTTATTGACCTGGCTGAAGTGACACTCAAAAGCACGCGGATCTGCATAAAAGAAAGCAAGTTCCTGTCAAAATTCAAGTGAAGCAGGGCACTAAAGCACAAAGAACTGAAAACGCTCTCCTAGTCTAGATGTCCCACCTGGTGTATCCTCCGCTGTTGGGCATGGAAGGCCCTTGTGCCATTCCCCAAACACAATAAAGAAGTCTTTGTTCAGACCCTTACTGGACTCAGAGAGGCACTGGATGAGCCGGACCCTGTCGTCCCTCGTCTTCATATAATAAGACTTCTCTTTTAAGCGCTGGAGTTTGTAACACTAGTTCACATCATGATAGGTTAGCCTCAGCCCCATCTTCTCGTTCAAGGCATCCACACAGCCTGAAATCCTAAATACATTAATGGCACACTGAGTGGGAGATCGGCCGAAGTTCCTAAGATAGTCCCTCATCGCCGACCCCATTGGGATCCTCATTTCGCCCTCCAGAAAGGCGATTATAGGAATCGCCACCTCATCCTCTTTCCTACTTGAACTCAATTCCCCATCTCCGCAATAACTCAAACCCACCATAGCGGGGATCCTATGATCGGCGACGAATTTGTCCATTAACTCCTCAGACTCAACTAACTTCTTAAGCCTACCCATCCCACAGAACTAACAAGGAACTCAAGTGAATAGTATGAACTAGAAAGAGAAGAAGACTTACGGAAATGAGAGAAAGCTCCTCGAGCAGGCTTTTTGTGCTATGGAGAGTTGCAAGTGCAGTTGGAGATGTGACCAAATTCGGGGTGGGTGCGCAGGATCTCTTGAATGCAAAAGTGAAAGGACAAATCAGTTCAACTGGGTATATATATATACCCCCAATTAAAAATAACCGCATGGACTTTCCTGCCCAATGGGCCGAAGCATCCCCACCATCCGTTCATCATCACACCGTTGAACGTGGGAAGTACAGAGCCACCAAAATTTAATGAAGGCACACTCCAAATACCGAAATGCCAGGAACGTCCCCTGGGCAGTTGAAAAGATTGTGACACTGACAGAAAGAAAAAGCTCAACAGGCTAAAACATTGGCCCGAGAACATCAAAATCCTCCTCCCCTCCTAAGAGGCCGGGCAGCAGAATTTTGAGGGGCTATTGTGGGGCCCAAATATTTAGCAACCTCGGCCCACTCCACATCTAGCCCAAGGTTCGAGCCGAGGAGGGTACAAAGTTCGAGGATGAGTGGGAGAAACTCAAGTCATCTGGGACCTCGCTGAGGATGCTCATGTCCTCGGCAAACTAACATTGAAGGGAATGAGCTGTCACTCACTCATTAAATGCACTCCACCAACACTCTAGTCACATCAATGGTGAATTGACCAACCAACAGTGATGCCTTGGTTGCTTCAACTAGTAGAAAGCCTGCAAAAGCGGCTGAGGGGACAAGCCCTCAGACACAAGTCCAGATGGCCGACAAGTGGACGGCAGAGATCAACTGAACAAGACTATATAATAGATAGAATCCCCAAAGTGAAGGGGCTTTTTTCTCTGGCCCCGAAGGGGAGGAAAAGAGAAGGAGAGTTTTTCTTTCTTTTAGGGTATTCAAAGGACAACCCTTATATTCATTAATTCTAAGAAAAAAGGCTCCTCGGACTGGGCCGAGGATGAACTTTCCTCAAAAACACTTAGTCAAATTTTAGTTATCCTTCTTGTAAACCCACGTCGATTGTTGTCTTTTTTACTAGTGTCTGGCCCTTCTACCCACTCTCTACAAATTTATTGTATGGGGGCTGCCCGAAACGGGTCCCTACATTCAGTATATCTATTTTTGAAAGAAAAAAAAAAGGCTAAATTTTAGGGAAATTAAAAAGATCAACTTGGATAATTGGTGTGACCCCTATCCTTATCCCATGGTAACCTACATCAATAATTCTTTAAAAAAATAAATAAAAAATAAAAACTCATCCTTACGTAATAAAAAAGAACGTGAAAATATATAGCAAAACAAAAAAACCTCATCCTTACCAGTACCCGATTAACCAAACCGTGAAATTAAAAAAAATAAAAAATAAAAAACGAAATAGAATGTGAAAAGAAACTGAAAAAAGAAACCTAAATTTAAGGATTTCTATTGTTGAAAGTATTATAAAAATAAATAAATAAATAAAAAGCAAGTCTGAACGTGAAAAAAAAAAAAAAAAAAAAAAAAAAAAAAAAAAAAGGTTAGAATTTAAAGAAATCTATTAGTAGAATACCTTAGGAATTTGAGAAGTTTATCTACAACTAATTGATGTTTATCACTTTGTTTTAAATTTAATTATTTTTGTTTAAGATTTAAAAAAACCGTGATTTTGATATGAAAACATGTTTTTTGATATTTTTTCTTTCTGTTCTTTAAAAGTAACCCAACATACTTCCCTATAAAAAAGGATTAAAAAAAAAAAAAAAAAAAGAAAAAGAAAGAAAGGAAGGACTAATGAGTAACTAAATGTAAGTAGAAAATACTTTTCAAATAGGGAAGAAAAAAAAAAAAAAAAAAACCCTTAAATTCCTACCCCTAAAAAGTTTTTTAAAAAAGCGTAAATTCTTATTAAAAAAAAAAAAAAAAAACCCAAAAGAGAGTTTACAAAAAGAAAAAGAAAGAGCCTTACCAATATCCTTTCTCAAGAAGCTAGTTTAAGTACAAACCCTTTTGTTTGAAATGTCTATGTCAGGCATGGCCCACGGGTAATAAGCAATCATCAAACACCTTTAAATCCCTAATCACATTCACTCACAGGTAAGTACTTGGCAACCATGGTAGGTAAGAACTCAAAGAAAGTCAATGATAAACAAAAGAAAATAAAGATGAACTTGCAAAAAATAGAACCTAAAAAACCGTTAGAGCCTTTGATAAAGTCCGTTTAAATTGTTTAAAAATCAAATCTAAAAGTAGAAGAAAAAGAAAGAAGAAGATGTAGAGCTAAACTTGATGTTTTCAATATGAAGAAGAATGAGAGAAACTGGTAAAGCGTACATGAGTTTGTGGGTCTTAAATTATAGAAGTTTTAATTTACATATTTATCTTTGTTAGTTAAAAACTTATAAGTGGGGATGATGAAGGTGTTTTAAGCATAAAAAATAAGGAATCCAAATAGAGAAAGCCCCTTAAATAGTAGTAGTAGTAGTATATATATATATAGAGAGAGAGAGAGAGAGAGAGAGAGAGAGAGATATGCTCCTACTATTACCTGAACCCTACCTTCCTAATAAGTTGATACATATGAAACTTATAGTAGCGATACTTGGACCAAAAATACTCAGAGAGACGAGTGGCAATGATATAGTTCAACTTAAGCTATGGAATAGGAAACACCACCAAAATGAGGTTTCAATTCATTTTCAAATGTCAATACTTTATTCCCTCGCAAAACCTTTCTTTTGTTTGTAACCGAACCTACTCTTTTAGGAATATTGTACAAATAATGAGGTTTAAAAATTATGTACCTAAATAAAGAATCTAAAAATTTAAAAGAGAAAGTAGTCTACAAATATACACTTCCTCTAAAAAGACAGCTACCTACTATGGAATTAGTCTTTTCCTGATTCTTGAGGGAACATTGAATCCTAACTTTTTGAATATATTAAGGAGACCGCCTGAACTTAGAAGTTAGACCATTGTAACTGGAAATATGGATCGGCAGTGATTTTGCATTGCACGCCTTCACACTTCACTGCAATCTATGCTTGACCGCTTTGACTATTCCATGCACGATAGGGTAGTTAAGTACATATAAAACGGACATACAAAGTTTGGGCAAATGAAAATCAGCTTTAGTTATTTATAATTATTGTTAAAGTTGTTGAGTGGTCGTGTAATTTTTATGTGATAATTAAATAATGAATGAAAGTATGAAACAAAAAAACAAAAAAAAAAAAGAAAAAAAGAAAGAAAAGAAAAGCAGCACATGAATGTTTAAGTAATTTAGCTTAACAGCCTACATTCATAGTTTGAAAGTCCTTAACGGCTATATATTCTATCTAGTATTTGTGCTACAAGGTACCCAATTTGGAATTTATATATTAGAGAATATTTAAATAGTCCTAGACTAAACATAGATTAACAGGAGGTTAAGTTGCTTATTCTACAAGTGCATGGATCCTATAATTAGTTTAGGTCACTTGGGCTACAAAATATCTAACATATATTAACTTATCAAGTTTGGAAATATTACAATTCTCATCAAATCTTTTGCTTCAAAATAGACATTATTAGCATTATTGGTTTGGTTTAATCTCTAAGTTACCTCCAACAAGTCTTGAGACATAAAATTTTGAAAACTAATGTATCTTGTAATGCTCTGTGCATAATCAAAGTTTTATTAGTGACGAAACATATCTTCAGTATTAAAATTTGTTATTTTAACTAAGAACTTTACACAATTTTTTATTTTAACAAATTGTGAAATTTTGGGAAAAAAAAAAAAAAAAAAAATCTCTAGTAGAGAAACATATTTGACCCTAAAAGGCTTCTAAGCTGTGTTTCTTGAGAGATATCACAAATCAGCATGCAGAACCCCTTTGGCATTTAAGTGCACCCGCATTAGCTGTAAGAGTGGGAACAAGAGAAGCTGCTTTTGCAGTTATGTCGGAAGCACTTGAGGAAGAACTAGATCCAGAGGAGGATGTGAAAAATGCACCATTTAGAAATTTGTCTCCTTCAGATTTCCAATTCCATTTCTGCCATTCACTTTTTGGTGCATTTTCGTATTTGGTCACCGACACAAGTTCACAACAGGATAAATTTTAGTAAAAATTAAAAATGCTATAATTTTGGACCAACTCAATTCAAAAATATGATATATTGTAATTGCTAGTACATAATAAAAGTGAGAAACCTAAGTTAAAAATGATGCATTTACTTTTCTGAAAAAGCAAGCAATTCAATAATAAATAAAGGGATTTTACCTCTTTGCTTTTTTCATCATCTGGTGCAAGAAACCTGTTCCCTTGGCTAAGGATGGTAGGGGAAGCACTCCCACCAATGGCATACATTTTCCACTTGGTGTAGTCATTGTTCACCACATGGACGTACCCGTACCTAATCCTACAAATTATTGTGAAAAAGTATATGTTAAAACTTAAAACATCACAATGTACCAACTAGATAACAAACATACCAAACCAATTAAATTGACAAGTTAATTTACGCATTTTCGTTTTTCTTTTTTCCTTTTGGCACTTTACCTTGGCATTCTTTGAGTTAGCCCTTCGCCAAAGTGATTGAAGGCAATAGTGACTTTCATGCTCTTGTCTGCGAAGTAGTCATCACTGTGTCCCAACAAAATAACCTTATCATGTTGTGTAAATAAATTGTTTGAAATGGTAATCAAGGATGAAGCTTCAACTGCATCAATCAGACCGTCATCACAGTTTGAAAGTGTGACATGGTCCACCCAAATATGTTTACTACCAAAGATGTTTATACCATCACCATCTGAAATACCCCTATGCCCAACGTGACCTGGGGAACTTCTCACATTAGTATTCCCTGCTGGCTTACATTCATGTATGTTTATCCCATGAATTATAATGTTAGTTATTGACTGAATAGTAATGCATCCACCACCAGTTATGTGCACATTAGCTCTCCTACCATCAATGGTCTTATACGAGTTCATAATCAATTCCACCTTCAATTTGATCACCATATCACGTTCAAATATAATCCACAATGGTTCATCTTGGATCACAGCATGTCTTAGAGTCCCGTTCTTGGGATTTACAGCATCATTATCACTGGGATCTGTAACCACATAAATCTTACCATCTTTTCCACCAGCAGCATTCTTGCCAAACCCAACTGCACAATCAGCTAGATTCTGCCGATTCTTATCCCAATTGGAATCACACTTCCAACAATCATCAATTGGGTTACCAGTTGAGCAAGAGGAATCTCCCTCCAAATTTCTCCTTGTCAAAGAGGCATTGATGCTCCTGCCATAAAAAAATAAAAAAATGACACATTTTAACATTGTAGAATCTAAAGTGTAAAAACTAAAGTAACTGATTTTTTTCTTTTTTCTTTTTTAAGGTAACATTGTAACATATATAGTTTATTTATTACCTTTGTACTTCTTTTACTACAAATTCCGGGACTTTAACTGGTCTGGAGGCAATTAGGGTTGGGATTAGGAGAGAGAAGGGAATGGTAATGAGAGATAGCAAGCAGCAGCTTGCCATTTCTTATTCTTTGCTAGAAAATGTGAGTGAGAGAGAGAGTAGAGAAAAACAAATTTGAAGAAATTAAAAGTTCTGTGCAAAGAAACTGAAAAGAGCTGTGTAGCTTATATAGAACTAGAGATAGTGTGAACTATAATGTGGAACCGTTTGAAACTAAAAGTAGAATTTTATCTAAAATCAAGGATTTTGAAAAATTAGTAATGTGACTTATATATTTAGGTTTTTCTAGTTAAAATTAACTAAAAAAATCACGTCTTTACTAAATTGTGATGAAAATTGTTAAAGTTAATATTAATTTTACTTTAAAAAAATTACAAACTAATGTTATAATAAATGAGATTAGCATCAATCCAACAACAAAATGTATATATATTTACCTTTGTCTGATTACAAACTAATGTGATAATAACTTGATAATATTAATTTTTGGGTGATTCGTAATACATTTTGTAAGAATAGTAACTTTTGACCACAAGACGATGCGATAATGCATGTTTACCTTTGTCTTTTCTTAACATTTCATACTATGAATTTGAGCTCAGTAACGAACTAATCCTCATCCTTATCACAGAAGAAGTGGTATTCGACAAGGCCAGACTACAAATAATTCTTTTTCTTGAGAAAATGTCACTTCTAAAATTGGTATATTAATCATCTCACAATTGGATAACCAATTACAATTTCAAAGACTCTGATTCTTAAAAAAAGAAAAAATAAAAGAAGAAGAAGATAACGAAGAAGAAGAAATAAACAAGGACCAGAAGATGTAAAAAGTATGAGGAAGTCTCATATGACAGGCATACCAATCAATAACCCAGTAAATGAATGAAAGTATGAGAATAACTAGTAATGAACTCATCCTCATCCTTATCACAGAAGAAGTGGTATTTGACAAGGCCAAACTACAAATAATTCTTTTTCTTAAGAAAATATCACTTCTAAAATTGGTATATTAATCGTCTCAAAATTGGATAACCAATTACAATTTCAAAGACACCGATTCTTGAAAAAAGAAAAAAATAAAAGAAGAAGAAGATAATGAAGAAGAAGAAATAAACAAGGACAGAAAGATGTAAAAAGTATGGGGAAGTCTCATATGACAAGCATGTTGGAAAATCTGGTTTTATATCTCATACAAAACACACAGGGGAAGCAATAAATATGGATCTATTTCATTCATGATTGATAACTTGCATTATGTAAATTTCAGAATTTAAGAACAAGATTGCATACCTTGGTGTAGTGAAATTCAAAACAAAATATTAGAAGTACTTGGGAACACTTTTAATCTTCACTCCAATTCCACTTTACACCCGAGAAGTGTGGTCTCTCAATCAGTTTCTAAGGGAGAATAATTGAGTGGTTTCACTCGCACATACACACCACTTCACAATGGTGTCTCACTTTTTTTCTCTAATAAAAATTCTGTATGTCTCTCTCTTTATATATAACTGATCATCTAATTGGGCCGGCTTATTGGGCCATTCCAATTAGGCTTTAATGTGTGGCTTGGAGTGGGACCAAAAGGACCAATAAGACACTAGCTCCAATGGGCCTTGGGCTTTTCTGTCAACTCTTGACAAGTCCAAAGTTACCATTAATTATATTTAATACCACTATATAAATATAATTGCACTCTAGGCCTTATTAATAAATTATATCCCAAGACTTTATTATACATGCAACCCCTTCATAAAATATTCATAGTAATTCAAAGTCATAAATATAGACTGTCACTTTGAAGATTACATCTTAATCCTTGAGTACTTGGTTTATTCCTTTTAAGTTATTTATCATATATTTATGAAATCCAATTTCATAAATATATACTTTAGTAATATCTTACCAAAGTGGTTAGGCCTAACTCTCTGAATAACAAACCTATTAAACTTATCTCAAGGGAATATTTTGTATCTCCGTTAAGAGACTATGAATTTTATCTTGAAAATATATGTTCCATCAACACTAAATGTGACTGCCCAACATACTGAGGTTTTGACTGTTTTTTTAGATCTCACTCTTGATATATTAAAGCAATCTACATTTCATGATCAGGTCCATTATTCTCTCAGGATTAAGAGTTCATGCAAATATAAGTCGTGAGATTTATTATTCAATTGACAATCGTTAGGAGAATAATAAATCTCACAGCGGTCCAGTTCAATATGTCTTAACTCTTAAAACATATCAACATATCAACTAGAAGTCACCACTTCCATGATCAAGACAAATCATCTTAGTTAATATGTTATAGTCTTCGCAGATGAAATGCCAATTTCATCACTGACTACGAACCAAATTCTAAGTTTACAAAGAACTTGTGACTTATATCTTCTGTGACTAAATCACATAAATCACATACTATGCATCTCATGGACTATATGATAATGTCCAAATATTCATGTTACCATTATTTCAGATAATAATAAAACAACTTTATTAATTTCAATATTAAGTCATACATCATGTCATACATAATGTCATACATAATATAATACATAGCATCATACAATAGGATTCTAGGGCACAAATCCCAACAATCTCCCACTTGCCCTAAAGACTATTGTGCACTAATCTAACTCTCATTCCTTCTAAATGTGACTCGAAGGTCCTTTGAGGCAAAGCTTTGGTAAAGGGATCTGCTAGATTATTTGCACTTTCAATCTTTGCTACCACCACATCTCCACGAGCAATAATATCTCTAATGATGTGATACTTTCTCTCGATGTGCTTTCCTTTCTTGTGGTTCCTTGGATCTTTTGATTGTGCAACTGCACCACTATTGTCGCAAAACAATGTGATGGGAACTTGTTCCATTCTCATTACACCAAGGTCAGAAAGGAATTTCTTAAGCCATACAGCTTCCTTTGCTGCTTCACAAGCAGCAACATATTTTGCTTCCATGGTGGAGTCCGTAATACAAGATTGTTTGACACTCCTCCAAGTTATGGCTCCACCTCCCAAGGTGAAAACACATCCTGATGTGGATTTTCTGAAATCTAGATCCGATTGAAAGTCTGAATCTATATAACCAATGGGTATCAAATCCTCACTTCGGTAAACAAGCATATAATCTCTTGTTCTCCGTAGATACTTGAGAATATGCTTTACAACTTGCCAATGTTTTGGTCCTAAATTTGATTGATATCGACTGACCATGCCAACTGAATAATAGATATCTGGTATAGTACAAAGCATAGCATACATGAGACTTCCTACTACAGAAGCATAAGGAACTTGTCTCATCATATTTTCTTCCTCTTGAGTCTTAGGCCTTTGGTCATCAGACAGAGGAACTCCATGTCTGAAAGGAAGTAATCATTTCTTGGAGTTTTGCATGTTAAATCGTTCTAGAACCTTATCTATATACCCAGTTTGTGATAAACCTAACATCTTATTCTTGTGATCTCTCCAAAGCTTGATCCCTAGAATAAAGTTAGCTTCACCTAAGTCCTTCATATCAAATTGGCTTGACAACCAAACTTTTACTGATGACATTACCCCTACATCATTTCCAATGAGTAGAATGTCATCAACATAAAGCACTAGGAACATTACTACTTTATCTCGATGTCTTTTATACACACATGGTTTATCAAGATTTTGTTCAAAACCAAATGACTTGATTGCTTGATCAAATCTGATGTTCCAAGACCTAGATGCTTGCTTAAGTCCATAAATGGACCTTTTCAACTTGCATACCATATGCTCTTGGTTCTTTGCTATGAAACCTTCCGGTTGCATCATATAGATTTCTTCTTCAAGATTGCCATTAAGAAATGCAGTCTTGACATCTATTTTCCAAATCTCATAATCATAATGAGCAGCAATGGATAAGAGAATTCTGATAGATTTAAGCATGGCTACTAGCGAAAAAGTTTCATCATAGTCAATACCTTCTTTTTGTGTATACCCTTTCGCCACTAGTCTTGCTTTAAAGGTTTCAACCTTTCCATCTATCCCTCTCTTTCTCTTGTAAACCCATTTGCAACCAACAGGTTTAATGCCGTTAGGCGCCTTTACAAGATCCCAAACTTGATTGGAATACATAGAATCTAATTCAGATTTCATAGCTTTGACCCAATGATGTGCATCTATATCATTCATTGCCTCTTCATAAGTGTAGGGATCCGATTTAGCCTCTTTTGAGATAACTTCATAAGTTTCTCCTAAACCTATAAATCTTATAGGAGGCCGAATAATTCTCCCACTACGACGAGGTACCTATGTACTAGTCATCTCATGAGTAATATCTTGCGGTGTATCTAATACAACCACATCATCCCTAGTTTCATCCATTGGTTGTTCATTTACAGGTTCATTCATTTCAGCCAAAATAACTTTATTTCTAGGATCAAAATTATTCATATAATCATCTTCCAAAAATTTGACATGTGTGCTAACAAACACTTTGTTATTTTTATGATTATAGAATAAATAACCCTTTGTTTCCTTTGAATACCCTAAAAACATGCATACTTCGGTTTTAGCTTCCAACTTATCAGACTTCCTTTTCAACACATGTGCTGGACATTCCCAAATGTGGAGATATTTCATACTAGGCTTACGCCCACTCCACAATTCCTTAGGTGTGTTGGGAACAAATTTTGATGGAACTAAATTCAAAATATGCATTACAGTTTTTAGTGCATATCCAAAAAAAAAAAAAAAAAAACCTGGTAAAGTTGAGTAACTCATCATGGACCTAACCATTTCCAAAAGAGTCTTATTCCTTCTTTCTGCTACACCATTCTGTTAGGGAGTTCCAGGTGCAGTCAATTGGGATATGATCCCATTTTGAGTTAAGTAATCCTTGAAATCCCCAAGAAGGTATTCACCACCACGATCAGATCGGATGGCTTTTATGTGTTTACCTAATTGATTCTCAACTTCAGCCCTAAACTCTTTGAACTTTTCAAAAGTTTCGGACTTCCATCTCATTAGGTATACATAACCATATCTTGAGTAATCATCAGTAAAAGTGATGACGTACTCATAACCTGCTTTTGCTTGGGTTGACATAGGACCACATACATCTGTATGAACTAATTCAAGCAATTCTTGGGCTCTTCTACCTTTTGCATTAAAAGGTCGTTTGGTCATTTTACCTTCCAAACAAGATTCACAAACTGGAAATTCATCAAAGTCCAATGGCTCTAAGAGTCCATCTTTGATCAGTCTTTGAATTATGTTTGGATTAATATGACCCAAACGCAAGTGCCAAAGATATGCTTCATTAGTAGAAGGAAACTTTCTCTTTAATGATTTTACATGAGAGTTATGATCTAATTCAGAATTATGTAATTCATGCTTATCAGGAGTTAAAATATAAAGACCATCTACAATATTGCCAGAACAGATAAACACTTTATCCTTCTTTATTACAACATTGTCTTTTAGGATAACATAATATCCATGTTTACCTAAATAAGTTGTAGAAATTAAATTTCTTCGAACATTAGGTACATACAAACAGTCTTCCAATATTAAAACTCTAGATTCAAAACATAAATTAAACACTCCAATAGCTACAACTGGAATCCTGCTCCCATCAGCCATGGTAAGAAACATTTCCCCTTCATTGAGTTTTCTGGTCTCCTGAAACCCCTGCAAGGATTTGCAGATATGATTAGTACAACCTGAATCCACACACCAGGAATCTGTGGGATTCTGTACCAAACATGTTTCAAGAAGGAATGTACTTTTCATACCTTTATTCTTGGCAGCCTTAAATATTGGACAATTCATCTTCCAATGTCCTTTCTCACCACAATGGAAATACTTTCCTTTGGTTTTCTTTCCTTTGTTGGCAACTCCTAAGGCAACTTGTTTACCATCTTTCTTGGAGAAGTCTTTCTTCTTCTTTTTCTTACCCTTGCCTTTCGACTTAGGTTGAGAAGTAGAAGCTTCAGCCATATTAGCATTAACACTAGAAGTACCAAGGATGCCTTCCGTCGCTACCAACTCATTCATCAATTTAGACAATGTATAAATCTTTTTGTTCATATTATAGTTAAGTCTGAATTCCTTGAATGATTCTGGTAATGACTGGAGTATCATATCCACTTGGGATTCTCCATCAATATCGGCACCTAAAACTTTCAATGTATTCAGATTAGAGATCATCCTAAGACAATGCTCCCTTACTGAAGTACCTTCAGCCATTTTGGTATTATAAATCTGCCTCATAGTTTCTTGCCTTGCAGAACGGCCTTGCTCACCAAACATCTCCTTCAAACTTAGCATAATGTCCGAAGCTAGTTTTACATCCTGCATTTGATGCTGTAGAACATTTGAAATAGATGCTAGGATATAGCACTTAGCCATCTCATTAGATTTCTGCCAACGATCATATCGCTGTTTTTCCTCAAGAGGAGCATCTAATGATGGAAAGTTAGGACATGGTTGAGTAAGTACATATTTGTGCTCTTCAGCAGTAAGAACAATGTCCAAATTTCTTTTCCAGTCAATATAGTTGGATCCAGTCAGTTTGTTTTGATTAAGAATAGCAACAAGTGGGCTAAATGATGCCATGATTTTAAATCTGAAAATAACAAACATGAATATAATAAGTAAACTAGACATTATCAATTTAGCATATAAACATATATTATGGAACCTTATAAAACCATAAAATAATATATGCAACAACAAACCAATCCATGTCTATAATTCCTTGGTAGCAAGTTTATTATAAACACATTAATTGATTGAGAACTATTCTCATTATTAGTGCTATCATGATAACTCTTATCATACACTAATAATATGCCGTATTAGCTTTAGCCTCTAAATGATAATGACATAGCTCCTTTGGGAGGTTAACATTACATTTAGTCTAGTGTATACCATTATCTAAAATCATGTGTAGCTACATTTCATCTCCCTTATAATGTTTAAACTTGTAGTACCATGAAACAAAACACTCTCCTTTGGGATCGCGAGGCATATACGCCAAGATGAGGTGCTTGTCCACACTACTTTAAACAGGTTAGTTCAATCTTGTAGTACTTGAAGTAAACACCCTCCTTTGAGATCGCAAGGCATATACGCCAAGACGAGGTGCTTACCCACACTACTATGAACCGATAATGGAGGCCATGAGATCCAACCATTGTATCTCTCTCCCACTAGATATTTTAAATTAAAGGTTTTTAAGATCAAGAACCATAATAATGCTAGAAACCCTTGAAAACATAATCCTAATCTCATTAGGAATAAATTTCATTAAATGAATAATTTAATCCTAGCATTAATATCATAGCATATATCTCCGTGCATCTCCATATAAATTAAAACATATGAAACACACTTTAATATATGAATCCAAGACATCCAAGGCATATAAAAATTTGAATGCATATGAACCCATATAAATATATATCTCAAGACAATTGTCACACCATATATATAATATACGGATTCAATACTTCCAAGGAAAGTAGTTTTCATGCTTATAATATATAACAATTAACACACCATAATGTTAATTGCCTTGTTATAGCCAAGCAATGCAAAACAAAGTCCAAGCGGTGCAATAACTTGGTTCACGCACATGGCAGTTATTGAATTTCAAAAACATATATCCTTGGCAATCACTATTAAGACACGGCACCATTACTTAATAGTTATAGGCCACTTCGAACAAACCAATGCAATACAATGGTTATCATCACGAACGGTTATCTAACAACATCATTCTAGAAGTCTATAGAAACTTCAATCTATATAACCGAATGGTCTTCAATCATTGTTATATAGTAAGGATTCAAATGAATCCTTTAAGACAACAAAAAACAACCGTGGGCCAACATAAATGCTTTTGAAGATGGAATTCCATTTTAAAAGGAATTCACTTCACATAAATGCAAAGTCAATCTCCAAAAATAAATTATGAAATCAAAAATCCTATAAACGTGATTATATAGAACAATCACGGCAGATTCAAGAATCCCATAACACAAAGATAATGATTTCTTTGATTCTAAAATTCAATCACATGCTATACAATCATGATATGAAAACCTGGCTCTGATACCAATTGTTGGAAAATCTGGTTTTGTATCTCATACAAAACACACAGCGGAAGCAATAAATATGGATATATTTCATTCATGATTGATAACTTGCATTATGTAAATTTCAGAATTTAAGAACAAGATTGCGTACCTTGGTATAGTGAAATTCAAAGCAAAAGATTAGAAGTACTTGGGAACACTTTTAATCTTCACTCCAATTCCACTTTACGCCCGAGAAGTGTGGTCTCTCAATCAGTTTTTAAGAGAAAATAATTGAGTGGTTTCACTCGCACATACACACCACTTCACAATGGTGTCTCACTTTTTTTCTCTAATAAAAATTCTGTATGTCTCTCCCTTTATATATAACTGATCATCTAATTGGGCCGGTTTATTGGGTCTTTTCAATTGGGTTTTAATGTGTGGCTTGGAGTGGGACCAAAAGGACCAATAAGACCCTAGCTCCAATGGGTCTTGGGCTTTTCTGTCAACTCTTGACAAGTCCAAAGTTACCATTAATTATATTTAATACCAATATATAAATATAATTGCACTCTATGCCTTATTAATAAATTATATCCCAAGACTTTATTATACATGCAACCCCTTCATAAAATATTCGTAGTAATTCAAAATCATGAATATAAACTGCCACTTTGAAGATTACATCTTAATCCTTGAGTACTCGGTTTAATCCTTTTAAGTTATTTGTCATATATTTATGAAATCTAATTTCATAAATATATACTTTAGTAATATCTTACCAAAGTAGTTAGGCCTAACTCTCTGAATAACAAACCCATTAAATTTATCTCAATGGAATATTTTGTATCTCCGTTAAGAGACTATGAATTCCATTTTGAAAATATATGTTCCATCAACACTAAATGTGGCTGCCCAACATACTGAGGTTTTGACCGTTTCTTTAGATCTCACTCCTGATATATCGAAGCAATCAACATTTCATGATCAGGTCCATTATTCTCTCAGGATTAAGAGTTCATGCAAATATAAGTCGTGAGATTTATTATTCAATTGACAGTCGTTAGGAGAATAATAAATCTTACAGCGGTCCAGTTCAATATGTCTTAATTCTTAAAACATATCAACATATCAACTAGAAGTCACCACTTCCATGATCAAGACAAATCATCTTAGTTAATATGTTATAGTCTTCGCATATGAAATGTCCAATTTCATCACTGACTACGAACCAAATTTTGAGTTTACAAAGAACTTGTGACTTATATCTTCTGTGACTAAATCACATAAATCACATACTATGCATCTCATGGACTATATGATAATGTCCAAATATTCATATTACCATTATTTCAGATAATAATAAAACAACTTTATTAATTTCAATATTAAGTCATACATCATGTCATACATAATATAATACATAGCATCATACAATAGGATTCTAGGACACAAATCCCAACAAAGCATACCAATCAATAACCTTGTAAATGAATGAAAGTATAAGAATAACCAAATAAATGAATCTCATGCCATTTAGTTTTATACTTATTTTGTTAAAGTTGGTCCACTAATCTTGCCCATAGTTTTTATGTGTGTGTGTGTGGATAATTGATGGTTATAATTGGAGAGAGGAGATTTGAAATTTTGAACCCTAGATGTTATGGAAATACCAAGAATTCTTGTCAACAAGTTGAATTATAGAGCATTTACTTGTGACTTGTTACATTAGTATTTGAATATATCTGTTAGAAAAGTGACTTTCTCTAAAATGTATAATTTATTAGGGAAAAATGCTTACACACCCCCTAAACTTTGGAGTAGTGGCTGAGACACCCCCTAAACTTTTATAGTAGCCAATTTACTCCTTAAGCATTTCACTTTTGGCAAATCAATACATTAGTTAATCTAAAGTTAAAACACTAATGAAAGTGGCGTGTGAGACGCTTGTGAACTTTGAAAAACACACAATTCTAAGAATTTGAAATACGATAGAAAGAAGAAAGAGGAGAGATGGACCTAAGTTTTGATGTAGGATAGAATCAGCTATTTAGTTTTTGTAATTATATAATTTGGTATTTTTATGTAATTTTCATTATTTTAGGTTTAAGTTATATATTTCCTTCTCTTTTTTTTTAGTCTTTAATGTTGTTTAGTCAAATTACGGTTTTTTTTAATCTTTTCCTCACCATCCTAGGTTTTCTTTGTACAATTTAAATGCCTTGGAGCCTCCAAAGGTAGTTCAGTTTTGAAATTAATAAAAATACAGACATTGTCTATTATTTTCTTTGGTGGATTTTAAAACCCTATTACCTTTTGGACTGAAGGAATCTCTTGTGGTTTCGATATTTACTACCAAAAACTAGCATTTTTGTTTCTATTCCATCAAATAGAGCATTATATTTTCTTTCTTCAGTCTTTCGTGACATAAGTTGGTATCAGAGCCTTAATTTACCTAGGTCTAATGGTTAATCGGTGTGATAGTAACCACCACCACAATAACAACGAAGTTGAAGATGTAATTCTTACTAGGCCTGAGTTCCAATAGTTTAGTGAAGAGAAACATCAAACTATGCACAAAATCCATGAAGGGATTGCTACTCTTCTAGCTAGGAAATCACATCACTACAACAATAATCAATATATTCGAAGACACACTCCTAACTACAGGAAAATTCCATTCTTTGATGGCGATTTGTGTAAGTTGAATTTTATTAACTAACCTCTTGATTTGGAAGAGTATTTTAATTTTTGGAAGATTTGTGATGAAGAAAAAGTATAACTTGCAACTAATAAATTGGACGATGAAGTAGAGAAATGGTGGGAAGATATTCAAATTGAAAAAAGGTGTCGAGGTAAGCATCCAATTCGCTCTTAGCAAAGAATGAAAAATGTATTAATTGATTTATGGTTTCCTAATGATTATTATGATATACTAGATTATACAAGTGTTGATTATAAGTCTGTATATTCATACAAAAAGCAATACGTTCAGAACATGAAAGGTCAACAAAGTCCATGTGTCAAGAAAAGACAAGAGTTTGAGAGTTGACTAGATGTAATTAGTTTCTAAAGAAAATTTTGAAATGGTTAAAAAAAAAATCAAGACATGCAACAAGTTGTTGAATTGAATCTTAAAGATACCACTTGTCAAAAATTTGATAAATAGATCAAAGAAAAGAAGGTTGAGTTGATTGTGGATAATAACAAAAATCAAAAGACGGTAACTATTGAGAATATTGTGGAAGATTCAATTGAGGTCAAATATGAGGATGAGTCCACATCTCACAATCCCCAGGTTTCGGTTGATTTGATGAAGATGACTACACAATATGTTGATTTTCTTGAAGTAGAAAATTTTAATTTTATTATCAACCCTTTGTTAATTGATGTTGCAAATAAATAGAAGGCAAATGAGAAGAAATTTTACAATTTATTTCAAGACTTGATTAAGTTACTAAAGCATTCAAAGTATTTGTTTATTTGGAGCGGAATGTTTCATATCTTGACTATCCACTCGATGCTAAGTTTGTTTCAAGTGGAGGGGTTTGACGTTGGACATAATCTATTATTTAATTTTGGTATATTTATGTAATTTTTTATTTTAGGTTTAAGTTATTTATTTCCTTGTTTTTTGGCTCTTTTAATTTTGTCTAGTCAAATTAGGGTTATTGTGTGTTTTCCTAGCCACCCTAAGTTTTCTTTTTACTATATAAATGCATTGTAGCCTCCAAAGGTAGTTCAATTTTGAGATTAATAAAAACATAGACTTTCTCTATTATTTTCTCAGGTGAATTCCAGAACTCAATTACCTTGTAGTTATAAGGAACTCCTCGTGAATTCAAGGTTTATTTCTAGAAAATAACAGTTTAGTTTCTATTCCATCAAAGAGAGTACTATGTATTCTTTTTTTAGGCTTATGCATTATCAAATTTGACCGCCAAAGAGGAGAGAGAGAGAGAGAGAGAGAGAGGCAGTAGAACCACCATGGCACGGCTCCTAGTTCTTTATCCCACAGTCATCTTGCTGTTTATATCTCAAAAGTGCCCTAGTGGTCCTGTTGTGCCATTCTACCGTACGGTTCAGAACAAGCTAACTCACATTGCCGATTTGTGAATTTTTCGGTTTTCTCAACGTCAAAATTTAAAAGGTAGCTATATCTTTTAAATTTTCATTCATACTTTCCTAAATATCTCTCCTTTACCAATACGTATTTGTCCATCAAGCATCAACGCATTAATCTAATCATTACAATAAGTAATATGATGCCTAAAACAGATGTCAATTCCTATTGTTATATAGCTTGGTAATCTTATTCCCTAATATGAAATAACTAAAGCTTTGCATCTCCACACACACAAAAAAATAAGTAATGTATCTCCAAAAAATGGCACAACGGTTGTCACAACTTGCTAAGTGATAAGTTGTGAGTGGTAGAGATGTATCCTCACATGAATCTATCATCACACCTTTATCACTCAAAATTCACCACAGGATGAGTTGTGGAAAAAATTGTCATTTTATATGTCACTAGCATTACTCCTCAACAATGTATAGAATAATGCTAGTGACACATAAAACAATACAACTTTTGCCACAATTCACCTTGTGATGAGTTGTGAGTAATAAAGATGTGATGATAGATTTATGTGGAGACATACCTCTACCACTCACAACTTACCACGTGCCAAATTGTGGCAAATGTTATGTCATTTTATAAGAAGTGAACAATCTACATGTTCAAATCCATACATGGGCCCACCTCTAATCAAAATAACTAGATTTGATTGGCTGTGATTTAATGTGAGTTTTAAAATCTTGTGCCGATGTAGTAATAAATAAAGAACTTTTTTTTTTTTTTTTGCTAAATAAAATAAAAATATGTTATCGGTGTTCCACTGCATGCCTTAAAAAAAAGAGATAAAGCGGGTTACTTTGTTTACTGAAGTATCAAAAATTAATAAACAAATATTAATCTATTTAACAATAAGTTGTTGGACTAAATAAAATAAAATAAAAAACTGGTTGATTATGATAAAAATACTGAACTTTAATCAATAGACTTTGATACTTGTTTAACAGATCCAAAAACTAATTAGGGTATAGGGTTTATAGTTTAGGGTTTAACGGCACATAAAATATCACAATTTTTGCCACAATTTCTCCAATGGTGAGTTATGAGTGGTACAAATTTGATGATATGTTTATGTGAGAACACACATCTACCACTCACAAATTGCCATGTGACAAGTTGTAACAAATATTGTGCCATTTTATGAGAAGTGAACAATCTGACATGTTCAGATCCGTACATGGGCCCACCTCTAATCAAAATAACTAAATTTGATTGGCTGTGACTTAATGTGAGTTTCTAAAACTTGTGTCGAAGTAGTAATAAATTAATTAAGAACAATTTTTTTTTTTTGGCTAAATAAAATAAAAATATGTTATCAGTGTTCAATTGCATGCCTTAAAAAAAGAGATAAAGCGGGTTACTTTGTATATAATCGAAGTATCAAAACTTAATAAACAAATATCAATCTATTTAACAAAAGGTTGTTGGACTAAATAAAATAAAATAAAAACTGGTTAATTATGATAAAAATACTGAACCTTCATCAATGGACTTTGATACTTGTTTATCAGATCCAAAAACTAATTAGGCCTCGCACATTCAAGTTTTTTATTTACCTGATTCTCAAATATATATATATATATATATCTATTTACCAGGGTTTTCTTATCCTAATATATATATATATATATATTATATCTATTTTATTAACTTGTTGAGTTATAGATTGACCACAGTTAATAAATTTAATTATCCAAATTTGATTAATTAGGTCAAATTAAATGTAAATCGTGAAGGTACGAACAAATCACCAAATACACTAAAGTGCAACGGAAAATATATTTGATACAGTGATTTGTTGACTAATGGAGAAAAGCTCTCACAAGGCAAAAAAACCCACCAGAGGATTTTCAAGTCACCACTCCAAAGAATCAAGCAATTACAAGTATAAGGAATTTTACCACTACCCAAGACTATCTCGAAATACTAACCTACAGTTGAACCTTCACACCAATCCTTAATTGTACTTAATCTTGTAGAGACTTCTTACTTTTGCACGGATCCCAATACATGACTAACTCCCAGCAACTGAGGTTTGTTGGTTGAATGCAAAGTTCTTCACTTCAATACACTTTGAAGATCTAGAAGCATTTGGTTACAAAATCCTAAGACGCATAAGTACGCAGTAACTTCACCAATAGTGTATGAGTTCTCTAATTAAGTCTCTTTATCTTGTGATGACTTTAAAATAAAGCTTTTATGTCCCTTAGAGGTTTAGTGAATGAAACCCAAGTAATCCAAGTCATCATAGGCCAAAAAACAGATCTCACATTTCTGGATTTGCAAAAGTCGATAGATCGAGAGGTGTTGAAACTAGTATCGAGATTCTTCACTTATTCTCAACAGATGCTAGTATCGAGACTAGTGTACATCGAGGTTCATTTTTTCAACTTTTCTTTACTTGTTTCTTGTTTCAGTCTTTATGTCTTCAGTAATACCATTTGTCTTGTTTATTAAACATGCTTAATGATATTCTAAAAACTACTTAGAACTACTCAATTACAAATAAAGTGCATGTTGTCAAAGGATATGCCAACACATGAAAAATATGACCCTAACAATAAGGTATAATTGTTTTTTTTTTTTAATGATAAATAACAACATATAGTTGTCATGGAGACCTTTTTTATTTTCATGTTGATATAACATGATTTTGGTGTGGTAGGTTGGATTCCCCCCTCTCCCCTAACCACCATGGAAAAACATTAGATAATGCTGATATTTATTTTAGACTAATTGGAATCAATGGATGGAGTTGATTCAAGTGGAATCAAATTAGTTGAATTGACACCTTTCTATGCACTAAGTGCTTGGGCGTTGCTATGAAACACATAAGGACCTGATTCGAGTCCCTAGCCCAAATTATGGATAGACTTAGGCCCAAAAAGCCCAATACAATGAATTTATAGAGAGTGGGTTGGAAAACTAGGTTTTAATGAGTTGGACAACAAGTAAGATGGATTTAGATGACAAGAAAATGTAGAAATACTAGTTTAATCCAAAGAAAACTATCCTCGGCACAGTCCGAGGATATCAGTTCTTATAGGGATAATTACACTTTACCCACCTGTAATTTGCCTTTAATTTGACTTGCCTACCCGTGGTTTCAATTTTGACACTTTACTCACCTGTGATTTCCTCCGTTACTGATCTGTAACCCACCTCTCCTTCAACCGTTACTCTAACACATAATATGTCAAAAACAAAAGCCCAAACAGATTAAAACACTCATCACATGAAGAACATACACAAAAATGAAAAACATACACCCAGAAAACTAATACAAATCAAATCAAGCAATACCATCCAACTTGCTCACCAAACTAAGATCCTAGATACAAGGCAGTAAATCTACAAAAATAAAGCATACTACAACACCTCAAACTGCATTTTAGCATCTAGGATTTTTGTTTTGATCTATTTTCTAGGTATTAAAATTTTTCCCAAGAAAATCAAGATTTTCTTTCCAAATAAAGACTAAAAAATCAAAAATCAAAACAAAAATCCAAACGAAGCCAAGCATAGAAATAAAGAAAAGAACTCAGATAGAAATTTCTTTCCACCATTTTTTTCTCAGTATCCGAACAAAAATCCACCAGTTTTCCAACCATGAAAATCAAGCCTAACTATGAAAATCTAGCCAAGAAAGAACCATGAAAAACCCAGCCATGAAACACCATGAAAAACCCAGCTATGAAAACGAAGACCTAACCAACCTAGCTATGATCTCCGCATACACCTCATCGTTCCACTTCCTCTTCACCAATTGCTCCCCAAGGTGCACTGCAGCTTCAACCAAGCTCTCCTCGCTACCGTGCACCGCCGAGTCCACAATTCCCACCCTCACCGCCTCTTCTCCCTTAACCTTCCTCCCGGCCAACAATATATCACACCAAGTCGAGGCGGAGCCGATCTTTGACCTCCTCAAAGCCGTGAAGTAATCTGGGAAAGTAAGGCCAATATTGACCTCACTCATGTACAACACGCCCCGATCGCGGAGGGAGAGGAGAGCGGAGATGACTGGTTTGAAAGAAGCAACCAAGTGGTGGAGTCGATCTACGACGCCGGAGGAGGAGCCGACAGATTGGGCCCATGCGAAGTCGAAGCCGTTGGAGAAGAATTTGTCATGGGCAGTGGTGATGAGTGCAGAGCCATGGACAACTTAGGATTTGACTTGGGAGAGACCAAAGATGAGAGTTTCGATTTGAAACGGTATTGCTTGATTTGATTTGTATTAGTTTTCTAGGTGTATGTTCTTCATGTGAGGAGTGTTTTGATCTGTTTAGGCTTTTGTTTTTGACATATTAGGTGTTAGAGTAATGGCTGAAGGAGAGATGGGTTATGGATCAATAACGGAGGAAATCATAGATGGGTAAAGTGTCAAAATTGAAACCACGGGTATGCAAGTCAAATTGGAGGCAAACCACAGGTAGGTAAAGTGTAATTATCACGTTCTTATATATTGATTCTCAAGTTTGATTACAAGTTCAGTTCTTGATTGCTATAGTGTTTCTCTCAATTTCTCGATCCCCTCTCTATGAAGGGTCTCTTGCCTTATATATCTCCCTTTAGATGATCTTGGCCCTTCATTTGTTGATCATCCAAGCCACTTCTTGAGTGCTTGTCCTATCGGACACCCTCTATAGCCCTTTATGAGCTAGGGTAGCCAAAGCAGTACTGTTTAGGGGTTTTCTCCACATAAATATAGCTAAAAAGTTAGCTGCAAAGTATTCAATGAGGTGGCAACAACTTTCCCTTAGATACTTCTTAGCTCCCATCCTTCTTGTACATTCATAATGCATGTCTTTATCAATAAAACCTCATGGAACGCCACCCTGGATAATAGAAGGCACATCTTGATCTTCGTTGCGTTTAGCCAAGGGGATGTTCCTCCTCGAACAACCTCTTCCAGCCTCTATAGTCATAGTTTGCTCGTGAAGTTTAAAGTATTATGTCTTCCTTGCTATTGATCTATTCTCAGACCATGGAGCCTTCTCGGACAAGGCCCAAGGCCCAACATACATTTAGGCATGCGTCCCCACAAAACATATCATTAAATGACGTAAACTAATTAGGATGATAGTCTGATATTCACCATAACAATGTGCAACTTAAAGCTCTACTTTCTACAACACTTCTGCACATTCTAAAACACTAAAAATACCCAACTTCTTAAAATGAAATTGTTTAATGCAATCTCTTTTAAATTAAACCATTAAATTATTAACAAATGATTAGCAATAAAAAAAAATGATTGAAAAAGATAACAACTTTGTGTAAAAAAAAAATAAAAAATTTTAAAATCCAAATTCAAACTCAAACTTTTGCACTCACCAAGGGCAATCAAATCGCTATGTTTCGGCCCAGCATGTAATGCCTTCACCAGACACTGTCTCTCTGAAAAACTCAAACCATGAGTATGAGGTTGAGGCCAATCTGATAATAGCCTAAATAAACCAGTGTTCTTGAAAACACCAAACAAACAAACTCAATCATTATTAGAACAATTAAACAACGAAAAAGAGGCAACAGTTTCATTCAAATGAATAAAAAACAATTTGAAATTATAGTAGATGAAGAAGAAGAGTTCTGAATCAAAACCTTAATTAAAAAAATATAATCCAATCACCTAAATAAAAACCAACTTATCAAAATACCAAAAACTAAATCCTATAAAATCTCAACGTTAATATAAAATATTACTTTTTAAGCCTATATATATTTTGATGAAGATCAATCTTTCAAACATGGAAAACTCATAGCTTGTTTCAATTATCTTATGGGTAACATCTTTTGGGTAACATCGAATATAAAAGTAACTAACAAACATTGACACCAAAAAATCTATAATATATTTAGAACCTTATTCAATAGTTTTGCATTCAAAGAGCACAATTTAAAAAGATTAGTAAACCAAAGTGCCAAATTCAACCTAAAAACCACAATTTCACTCCCACTAACAAATAAAGAGAATAGGCAAGGGAAAATCCTGAAATTAAAAACAAAACATCACTAACCATTCTTTAAAGCCCATGTAGAATTTGATCTTCTATGATGTTTCCCTAGATTCAAAAAATAATAATAATAATAGAGGAAAAAGCAAGCATGGACATGTATATATGACAATCCAACGCAGTTACGAAACGTAGATGTCTATTTTCTCAACCAAATTAACTTTGGTACATCTTTAGCCTTGTATCATTCTTTCCATCAAAATTATTGCCTCTAAATCATGTTAAAGGCTAGTGTCACATTCTTTACATAAATATGTATTCTATTTTGTAGGATGGAAAGCTAACATAATCAAATTTTATTCCTATTTAATCGAAGCTAGCTTAAATTAGCTTTTGGGAGCCTTGAGTCCTTGACATTATTCCAATATTCTATGCTGCTATGCTAATTATTGAAAGGTTGTTAACTCTATAGCTGAAAGTTACTGTGATAAAATTTGAGACCCTAACATCAAAGATAGCAGAAGACATTCACTTATGTTTAGGTTTATTGATGAGAAAACTGTGAGGAAAAGAAAAACTAAATCAAAAATTCCCAAAAAAACAAACAAAGGCTTACACAAAATATTTATTCTTGGCCCCCCTCCACAAAAATTGTTTACAAATTAACCCATGATACCTAATAAAAAATATTTTGGTCCATCCCCTTTGCCCATTTCCCCCAAGAATAGGAAGAAAAACCTTTGGACAAACAAAAAAATACCAACACAACCAATCACAAATCCAATATACTCAATAGCCCCAAGAATAACAATAATAACCTATAGACAAACCAAAATAAACTATAAAATCAGTTTAAACAAAAAATAAAAATAATCAAGAAGTTTAAAACTTAAATATGGCAATTGTTACTGATAGGCCAAGAATGTATTAACCCCTTTGGTAAATTAATCAATTAATTAGCCAAGTTAATTAATTAGATTCAATTACATGCAATGCACATGGTAGCACAAACAAATCACCAAATAACTAAATACAGCAGAAAATAAATTTGACACTGGTGATTTGTTTATGAATGGGGAAAATCACCAAGGCAAAACTCCACCGGGTGAATTTAAAGTCACCACTCCTGAGAATCCACTATTATCAAAACAAGTGGTTACAAGTAAAAGGAATCCCATTACATAATACCAACATACCCCAATACACAATTAGACTTGTAATGTAGTGACAATCTCTCCTTTCAATGCACAGCTCCAAGAAAGTGACTAACCCCTCGATGCACGGATCTAAGTACGTGACTAACACACCAACTTGAGAAAGATGTTAGCTACAAAGTTTTTCAGTTCATCTAAATAATGAAGATCAAGAAGCTCCTTGATTACAAAACCATCGGCACAAAGACACGGCAGCTTCTACAAAGAAGATGAACTATGGAAAATTGTCTCCAGTCACAATTTGAGTGAATAATCACTTTGGATCAAGTTACGTCACCTTAGATGGCTCTTAAAATAATCTTTATATATGCCTAGGGTTGTGAGAAAAGAAACCCTACACAAATAGCTTGGATATATGTGAAAAACAGATCTATAAATTTGAATTTCGTAATTCTCGATAGGTACAGCTTCTGTTTAGAGCTATCGAGAGTTAAACCTTAAATCTCAATGCTAGATTTGAACTCTTGTTCCTTGAAGTATTAAACACATCCTAAATTTACCCAATTACAAGTAAAGTCCGTTTTGTCAAAGGATTAGTCAATTCTATATGACATATGTTCCTAACAAGTTCCTCATATGTCCTAATAATTACTACCTTTAATGTTATTTTTTGGAAGCAATAATATTTAGTGTTGTCTGGATTATCTGCCTTTTTTTCCGAAACTTTTGACTGCCTTTGATAAATACATTAAATTAATTCTAAAATATCTGAAGTGCATTTAGTCCACGTGTAGATGTATGATTGATGTCACAAAGTGTATATTAGTTTTGTTTGACTGAGCACTAAAAAAAGGTTTTTATTTTGCAATTGTTATTCAAAACAATCAATAGATATTCAATCGTTTTTGGCTTAAATTATTTTTTAAAAACGCTAAAATACAAATTGGAGTGGCAGTTTCATAATTTTATTTTTGAGTGGCAGTTTCACAAATTGGAGTGGCAGTTTCAAAACCTAACTTGTGTTTTAGTTTTATTATACGTTATGTTCTCAGATTTTTTTTTTTTTTTTTGGGGGGGGGGGGGGGGGGGGGGGGGGGGGGTTGGTGTGGGGGGGACAAATATATGACATATATTTGTTACATGTATGTCTAGACCCAAGGATGACTTTACATTGAAGGCAGGGTGGTAATATATAAATTTTTATGATTTTTTTACCTTTAGAAAAAATTTGTGACTATCTTAAATTTTTTAGGCCCAATATAATTAAACTTTGAACAAAGTTTAGCAACAAACTTGGTTGTAGACTAATACTATAACTTCACTTTTTTCTTTTTTTTATTAGATGTGCATTTTGACAAATCTACTTGTGGAGTACCACCCGCTTGAAACCATCCCGGCCCACTCTATACCCGGCCCAGGGCCCACGCCGAGGATAGTGTGAAGGCCGAGAATAACGAAAGTAGCTTAAATTACCTAACAGCCTGGTCGAGGATGACACGTCCTCGGCACACCGACTTCGTCAAAAAGAAAAATATCAATTCATTCGTTGAAAATATCTCACCAACATTCTGACCACTTTAATGGTGATATGACCAACGGACCCAGTCGCCTTGGTTACTACAACTAATAAGAAGCCTGCAAGGACGGCTGAGAACTAACATAAAGCCTATAAACTCAGATGATGGGACAAACTCCTATCCATAGTGGCCGAATAACTGACAGATGGACGGCCGAGATTAATGAGAACGATGCTATATAACCAACAGAATTCCCAACAAAAGAAGAAGAGGGATCAGTCAAAAAAAGAAAAAGGATAGAAGATCTACGAACTCTAAGAAAAAAATAGATCCTCGGCCTGGTCCGAGGATAAATATGCTTCGTAAACACATAACCAAAGTAATGGTCATTCCCTATAAAAACACTTAGCCAAATTTCTTAAAGGAGATTCTAACGAACGCCATATCACCTATCATTTGTCATAAACACCAAATTAACCGTTGTTTACTTCGGTGACGCCAAATCCTTATACCCACATCTCTACAAATTTTATTGTTAAGGGTTCATTACAAACTGGGCCCCTACACTACTATTTGATTTTTTTTTTTTTCTTATATCTCCATGCTTGCAAAATTTCAAGAAGATCAAAGATCAATAGCTATGACATCAATCAAATGTTTAGATTTCAAGTTTGTAGTCTAAAATTATACATTAAAAAAATAAATTTATGGATTGAACAGTAAATAATATTTGATAGCATGAAATTTGATATGTGTTTTAAAAATATAAAGAATATACAATTCAACGGTTAGATTTTTTTAAATATGTAATCATGTTGTTTAGTGAGAGTTGTAGCCTTAGACTACAACTATGTTTTTAGCCAAACTTCGTCCTTAAACTTTAATTCTCTTAACAATATATTAGGCCTTTATAAACAAAAAGAAAAGGCCCATGAAAAATTTTATTTAACTAAAATTTTGAAAGAGATGTAGCTTGCAGTATTGATAACAAAACTATCATACAATAATTTTAAAATAAAAATATATATATAAGACTTTTTGTATTTGTGTGTGTGTGTGTGTTTTTTTTCTATTGTCAATATATAAGACTTTATCTTTTCTCTGTCACTAGTGAAATTTAGGGTTCCTAAATTCTCCTAGGCTATAGAATTTTCTATCCCTTTTTCTTGAAGGCTAGTCTGTCCCTGTAGTAAACTCCTGTTTGTTATAGGCTTGTGGGGGGGTTTTTTGTGGGGTTTGGGAAACACAGTTACTGTTCACGCTTCTTTTATGGAAGGAATCACAGAAGGACGGAGCCGATTATCCTTGCAAGGTCCAGAGGGAGATGGTTTCAGACTCAGGTTTGAGATGGGGTCGGAGGAGTTTGTCATGGCTGCTAAATTCTTCACTAAGCGTGTTCTGAATACCGATACTATTGCTAGAAACTTCTCTCAACTCTGGCGACCTCGAAATGGTTTCAAGATAAAGGATTTGGGAAATCATATTATCCTCTTCATTTTTTATAGCAAACTAGACACTGATAGAGTTTTGGCTAGCCAACCTTGGAGCTTCGATAAGTACCTGGTGCCTATCCAACGCTACGAGATAAAGACACATGCACAAGATTTATGCTTCGATAGGGTTCCTTTTTGGGTGCAAGTGTATGATATTCCTATACGGTTTATGAATAAAGCGGTTGTGGAAGGAATTTGTTCAGGTATTGGTGAGGTTTGCTCATCGAATTTCTCTGAGGTGGAGGGCGGAGATTTTTTGAGGGTTCAAGTTATAGTTGATATTTCAATACCTCTCAGTCATGGTCGTAAAATTACTTCAGATGATGGCTCAGTTGGTTAGGTGTCTTTCAAATATGAGAGATTGCCTAATGTATGCTACTGGTGTGGCTGCCTAACTCATGGGGATAAAGATTGTGATCTTTGGCTTTATAGTGAGGGTACTTTACCTGTCGAAGCACGCCAATATATACGGAGCATGGATGCGAGCCCCTACATTCAGCCCATCAAAGAAAGCTACGGTGGTTGTTCATGGTTTTTACGCACAATGAGAGGGGACTGATCGAAGGTACCCTCCCTGGCGGTGGTGGTACTTCGTTCAGATCATCAAAACCACCAAAAAAACAACACTCTCCGACTGTCCCTTTGCATAAGGTAAGTCTTGAATCTTCGACTACTTTTATACTAATTCCATATTGGTGGAAGATTACATACATAAATATATACTCTATTTTTAGGATGGAAAGCTAACATAGTCAAATTTTATTCTTATTTAATTGAAGCTAACTTAAATTAGCTTTTGGGAGCCTTGACATTATTCCAATATTCTATGCTGTTGTACTAATTATTGAAAGGTTGTTGACTCTATAGCTGAAAGTTACTGTGATAAAATTTGAGACCCGAACATCAAAGATAGCAGAAGACATTCACTTATGTTCAAGTTTATTCATGAGAAAACTGTGAGGAAAAGAAAAACTAAATCAAAAATTCCCAAGAAACAAACAAAGGCTTACACAAAATATTTATTCTTGGCCCCCCTCCACAAAAAATGTTTACAAATTAACCCATGATACCCAATAAAAAATATTTTGGTCCATCTCCTTTGCCCATTTCCCCCAAGAATAAGAAGAAAAACCTTTGGACAAACAAAAAATACCAACACAACCAATCACAAATCCAATATATTCAATAGCCCCAAGAATAACAATAATAACCTATAGACAAACCAAAATAAACTATAAAATCGGTCTAAGTGTGAGTTTGGATAGCATGTTTGTGCGTTTCCAACGTGTCTACGTCTTTTTTCTATGGATCCCGTACACTATTCACAAGACCTGCAAGTACAGATTTCAGCAAATCTAACTTTAAAACTGGGTCTCGCGGCACTATTCACACATTTAAAAATTATTTCGTTACAGTGTTTTCAATTTTAGCAATAAGCGATATCCAAACAGACCCTAAACAAAAAATAAAAATAATCAAGAAGTTTAAAACTTAAATATGGCAACTATTACTACCTTTAATGTTATTTTTTTAAAGCAATAATATTTAGTGTTGCCTGGATTATATGCCTTTTTTTCCAAAACTTTTGACTGCCTTTAATATATACATTAAATTAACTCTAAAAAATGTGAAATGTATTTAGTTGACGTGTAGATGTATGATTGATTTTGCAAAGTTTATATTAGTTTTGTTTGACAGAGGACTAAAAAAAGGTTTTTATTTTGCAATTGTTATTCAAAACAATCAATAGATATTCAATGTGCGTTTGGATACTACTTATTTTACTGAAAACTAAGAACAATAAAAAAATAATTTCTGGATTACTGTTCACTGCTGGGTTATTGTAGCTTTGCCTTAATGCATGTTTATGTCCAATGAACAATGTAAGAGACGCTGGTATTAAAAAAAAAAAAAAAACACAAAAAACACAAAAAAAAAAACACAAAAACACAAAAACATGCGTTTCAAATGTGATCCAAACGGGCCTTCAGTCGTTTTTGGCTTAAATTATTTTTTTAAAACACCAAAATACAAATTGGAGTGGCAGTTTCATAAATTTATTTTTGAGTCTTTTATTAATATTGTATATAATAGATAAAAACCCCATTATGATTGACCATTCACTTGAGTAGTAGCTCAAAATCTAACTTGTGTTTTAGTTTTATTATACGTTATGTTCTCAGATTTTTTTTTTTTGGGACAAATATATGACATATATTTGTAAATTGTATGTCTAGATCCAAGGACAACTTAGCTAGGGTGGTAACAAGACCAGCTGGCCTGAAAAAAAATTATGTATAAATTTTTATGATTTTTTTACCTTTAGAAAAAATTCGTGACCATCTTATTTTTTTTTAGGCCCAATATAATTAAACTTTGAATAAAGTTTAGCAACAAACTTGGTTGTAAACTAATACTACAATTTTACTTAATATTTTTTTATTAGATGTGAATTTTGACAAATCTACTATTGGATTAAATTTTTTTTCCTTATATCTTCCATGCGTACAAAATTTCAAGAATATCAAATATCAATAGCTATGACATCAATTAAATGTTTAGATTTCTAGTTCGTAATCTAAAATTATACATAAAAAAAATAAGTTTATAGATCAAATAGTAAATAATATTCGATAACATAAAATTTGACACGTGTTTTAAGAACATAAAGAATATGCAATTTAACGGTTAAATTTTTTTAAATATGCAATCATGTTAATTTGTTTTGTGAAAGTTGTAGCTTTAGACTACAACTATGTTTTTAGCCAAACTTCATCTTTAAACTTTTGTTCTCTTCACAATATTAGACCATAACAAACAAAAAGAAAAGCCCACGAAAAATTTTATTTAACTAAAATTTTGGAAGAGATGTAACTTGCAGTATTGATAATAAAACTCTCATACAATAATTGTATTTGTGTGTGTGTGTGTGTGTGTTTTTCTATTGTCAATATATAAAGTTCTCTTTTTATTAGATTTTATATAATTTAAATTTCTTAACGACTACCTTAGTAAAAATTTCTAGAGCTGCCTCTATCTAGACCCATTAAATTAAATTATCATGCTCAAACCTTAATTCAGATAGTCGAGCATCTATCACATGGAATAGGAGACCCTGCTGATCAATTTGTTTCTCACGTAAACTGGATTCACATGCGTGAATCAAGAACAAAGATCAGGTTCAACTCTTACTTGTCCCTTCTAAAAATTCTTCATCTTTCAAACTTTTTTTTATTCTAAAGACTGAAATTAGCTTCACGTAATAATCAAAACAAAAAAAAAAATTTAATTTTGCAAGAAAATGAAAATGACAAATGGACTGAGTCCAATGACTCGAATTAGGTTACATGTAACTAAAGGAATCATTGATAACTTGCTAAGATTCCATATTTGCCCACTTACACATCTCGAAATGTGGTGGTCTCATTTCATCAATTGTATCGAATAAAAAGAATTGACCCAAAAAGGCTTCTCACGTATACACTTTTGGCCTTCCTCCTTTTTTTTCTTTTTTTCTTTTTTTACATCCCTTCCCTTTCTACTCAAATTTTCAAAGATTTAGTCACTTCTAAGCAATGTTGTTTGAGAGATATCACAAATCAGCATGTAGAACCCTTCTGGCATTTAAGTGCACCCGCATTAGTTGTAAGAGTGGCAACAAAAGAAGCTGATTTTGCACCTATGCCCGAAGCCTTAGCATAGCTTGAGGAAGCATTATTTCCAGATGGTGTGAAAAATGCACCATTTAGAAATAGGTCTCCTTTAGATCTCCAATTCCAGTTCTTCTATGTACGTTTTGGTGCATTTTCATATTTGGTCACCTGCACAAGTTCACAGTTTGATAAGTTTTAGTAAAAATTATAAATGCAATAGTTTTGGACCAACTTGATTCAACAATACGATTTGCTGTAATTGGCTGTACATAATAAAAGTGATACTAGTGATAGACCCAATTAAAAATGATGCCATTACTTTTTCCTATTTCTCTTTAATAAAAACAAAAAAGTGAGCAGTTGAATAATAAATGGGGGGAAGGGGGTTTTTACCTCTTTGCTGTTTCTGTTATCTGATGCAAGAAATCTATTCCCTTGGCTATTGATGGTAGGGGAAGCACTCCCACCAATGGCATACATTTCCCACTTGGTGTAGTCATTGTTCACCAAATGGACGTACCCATGCCTAACCCTGCAAATTAATGTGAAAAAGTATATGTTAAAACACCAAAATGTCCCAACTAGATAACAAACAAACCAAAGCAATTAAATCGACAGGTTAATTTACAGTTTTTTTTATATTTTTCCTTTTGGTTCGCTACCTTGGAATTCTTTGAACGAGCCCCTCTCCAAAGTGATCGAAGGCAATAGTGACTTACATTACCTTGTCTTGAGTGTAGGCATCACTATGTCCCAATAACATAGCCTTATCATGTTGTGTCATGTAATTGTTTGAAATGGTAATCATAGAAGAACTATCAACTGAATCAATCAGACCATCATCACATTTTGAAAATGAGACATCTTCTACCCAAATATGTTTACCACTGAAGATGTTTACAGCATCACCATCTGAAACACCCCTATACCCAAAGTGACCGGGGGAATCTCTCACATTAGCATTCCCTTTTGGCTTACAATCATGTATGTGTATCCCATGAATTATAATGTTAGTCACTGACTGAATAGTCACCACAAGAATTTTGGTCTTTTGCGACCAATGTTTTAGCGATGACCAAAAAGTAGTCACTATTAGGCATATATTAGCGGCAATAATAAATGGTCATCACTAATAAGTGTATTGTAGCAACAACACTAAGGTAGTCACCAACACCATGGAGGGACTTTTATTTACTTTTGGAAAATGGAGGAAGCTTTTAGCTAGCAATGACAATAAATTTTGTTATGAAGACATTTACGTTGCTAAAATAAGGTTTATTTTAATGACGACATCTATCGTCGCTAATAATCATCATCTTTAGTGACGACCTTATGTTTCGTCACAGATATATGACCAAAAATATATAGTAAGTATATTATATAGATATATATATATGCTTTATTTATTAACAATGACACATTAGTGATCGCTATTAGAAGGCTATTAGCGATGACACAACATGTCGTCACAAATATATCTACCTAAATATAATAGAGGGTAAAATTTTCACTCTCAAAAAATGGTGGGAATTATTGGAGGGAAGTAGATTATATATTAGCAACAAATTAGGTCGTCACTATAAGGGATCTTTTAATGAAGACAAAGATTGTCGTCACTAATATGTGGCTAAAACAATTTTGATATAATATGATTTTTTTTTTTTTTTATCAAATCCTCCAAATGCCTCTTAAAATATTTAAAGTGACAAAAATTCCTTTAAAATATTTGAAATTATTAAAATACCATTAACCTCGTCAAAATGACCAAAATACCCCCAAACTTATATAACGACCAAAATAAACTTGAAACCTCCAAAGTAACTTAATTAAAACTTTCAAATCAGTTATAAAAAAAAAATAAAAAGAAAAAAATGAGACAACGGAGGGCTTGTTGCTTCAAAATACTCTCAAATCATAATGTTACCCATTTGGAACTTGAAATTGATAAAATAATAAAAATTGAGAAAGTTCTTATTCTATTCAAAATACTGACTAATTCTCATAGTTATCAAAATGTGAATCGTATCGTGAATCAATTTTTTATTTTTCTGTATCATGTGTCATAAGAAAGGTATTAGTCAATATTTACCAAACTAATAAATTCATTATAAAGATATGAAAGGTATATTCATTATGAATTCATAATATATTCAACTAATAACCAATTCAATCATCAATTATGTAATAATATTTACCAAAAGTAAGTAAATAAATCAAATTAAAATATATTTATAACATACATATTCAAATTAATTAAAATCAGAAGTGATAATACATGATATATAAGCAAAAATAATAAAAATTTTCATCATTTTACCTAATCAACTTTATCTAAAAGTTAATGTAAACATGATGTTCATCATCTTTCAAAATTATTTCTTTATTAACATTTTCTAACAACTACTCCAATACCCAATAATCCACTGAAAACCTTCCCACTAAACCTAATTTCACAAAGTCTAGTGGTCTCGAGACCATCTATTATCTCGAGACCATCTATTAAGTTTGACCAAGTTTGACCAACTTTAACTAAAATTTGACTGTGCCTTTCTCTAAATCTAACAGTTTGATTGTGACCATAATTTACTAGAATTAACATTTCATTACACTCTTCAAATCCAATGGTTAGATTTCAAATCTAAGTATGGCATGAGATGGACATGTGTTGCGTATCTGAATGGCTATGTTCTCTCAATCTGACCATCCAATTGGTCTCAAATTTCACCAACAACAATATGTCACCATACTTTTCAATCCCAATGATCAAGATTTGAATATGAATTTCACCAATTCTAGTGGTCACAAGACCATCTATTAAGTTTAATTGGGTTTGATCAACTTTAACTAAATTTTGACCGCGCCTTTCTCTAAATCCAGCCGTTTGATTGTGACCATAAGTTACTAGAATTATTCTTTCATTACACTCTTCAAATCCAATGGTTAGATTTCAAATCTAACGATGGCACGTGATAGACATATGTTATGTACCTTTATGGCTATGTTCTCTTAATCTGATTATCCAATTGTTCTCAAATTTCACCAACACCAATGATCAAGGTTCGAATATGAATTTCATAAAATCTAGTGGTCTCGGGACCATCTATTAAGTCTGACCGGGTTAAACCAACTTTAACTAAACTTTGATGATGAGCAAAAACAGGGTGAGTCGAATCAAAAACTTGTTGAAACATTGAAACAAGTGGCACAGTTACAGAGTCAGGTAGAGGAACAACGTCAGCAACTAGTTGTACTGATGGCAAGGTTTGGTAGCTAGTCTATAAGGTGATTAGTTTATTAGTATTTGAGACTTTGTTATTACTTTATTAGTATTTGAGACAATAGATTGGAATTTAAATTATGTATATGATATTGAACTTGGGTATTGTTTTTCCTTATTAGTAGTTATTGCTTATTCCTTTGATGGTTTCCCAGGTCTCTCCATTTTGTTTCCCAAACATAATCTCCATTTTTTATCACTATCATTTACTGTTTTTGTTTTTTGTTGGTATGCTCCAATTATGTTATATCTTTTAACTTTTCAAAAACCGGTGCCTAAATTTTCAGTGATGGAAGTTGTAGGTTTGGAAAATCAATTCAAAAATGATAGTTAGGATTTCATTTATTTATTCTATTTACTTAATTGTACAGCTAACTGAATGTGTCTGGTTTATGAACTGGTTTATGGATCTTTACCGTTCCTGTGATATAATAGTTTAGGAAAAATATGTTATCTTAAGTTTGAGGCTTTATAGTCATACTCAGTGTACAAAACTTTCACTTTTGTGCCTTAGTTTACAAGGAAAAAGTATTTTATAGATATGAGAAATGGAGTTGAGAGGTTTTGAAAGGGATTTTTGCAAGGCAAAAGTTCACAATCATTTTAAGTGCCATCCCTAAATTATTGGGAGTATTAATGTTCAACAGTGCTTCATGCTTAAACTAGAAAACCTATCTACTTCCGATTACTAAATTTTATATTTTTGCTTAGATCTTCATGAGTATTTGTAAATACTGAATTGAAACTGAAACTTAACTTTCCACCGCATGAAGTAATAACTTCAAAAATTAGGCACCCTGGATATTATAAACAATCAGTTGTAGCTCATCCATCACTTAAACTTTGGGTGAATGAATTTTAGGTTGAAAAAAAACAGAGATATAAATTTGCATGTAATTACTGACAGATTGTATACATACATATATATATATGTATATAAAAGAAAAGATAATAACTTCATGGACAGGTCATTCCCCACTAATTCCCCATTTTCGCTGGGCATGATTTTCAATGATTCCAATTCCAACTGATTAAGACATCAGAATATGTTTTACCATCGTACGTTAAGTTAACGATTAATGGAGCACTTGCCCTCTCTCCAAGTTCATGTTGTTGACTTAAATTTGGATCAGTAATTCTAAGCAACATATCAGGCACAAGAGTTTCTTTCTTCCACTTCACATATCACTTTTCTTCCACCACGCACCCTTGGGGCGGTAATCACTTTAAAATAAAATAAACAATACAATAATGAGCTTCAAGCAGAATTTATAATGTTTCTTGTCAATAAATAATAAATCTCGAGTTCAAACCTTGCTTACACTAAAAATCAATTGGTATCTTAACTTAATGATAATGAACAATCATCATAGAGTGCATATTATAGGATAAGATTGTAGAACTCAAAACTAATATGATCTAAAAAGAAATTTTAATTTTATGTTAATCTAATAAAATTGTAAAGTTTAATTTGTAACAATCTTATGCTTCATTGTTTTATTGAAACTTTTTAAACTACCCCTAAACTATAAGATTTAAATTGTAATTTACCAATATTTCTTTCTTCTCTTTCTTTTTTAATTAGAAAAGTGGCATTAAATTAGAGAAACCAAATATAATAGGTTCAAGAAAAAAAAAATTCAAGGTGTTGTGTAATGTATACCCAAAAAAAAAAAAAAAATCACCTTGTAGAAAATATACTAGTAAATTACAATGGAATAATATATGATAGGGGAGCCTAACCAATGACAAGGTTAGGATATAACTTTAGGAGGTAAGATTTATAATTAGCGCATATACACACATTTGATATTATATGGTATAATTTGAAAAATAAAAAGCTACTAAATTGAATACCAAGTTAAATTTAATTATTAAAAAAAAAAAAGCAAAAAAGGAAGGGGGGAAAAAAGCCCTCATCAAAAAGATACCGCTAGATTACAAAAGGTATATGATAGGGGAGCTCAACTAGTGGCCAAATTAGGATTTGATTTTTGGAGACAAAATTAAGAACAAACCCACATACATAACTATAACAACACAACTTGTTCAAAAACTCTTTTTACAACTTGTTGAAGTGATAAATTGTAAGTGGTGAAAAATAAAAGTTTTATTAATGATGAATCTACGTAAAAGTGATTGTTCATCACTCACAATTTGTCATCTCAATAAATTGTGTAATTTTTATAACTTTAAAACTACATCATGGACTGCGTCTTTGTGCCTAAAAATTCAAATTTAATCTAAAAATAATATTAAAAAAATACTAAGTCTATTATGTAATTATCCTCATAATTTCTTTAGACAATTTTTTTGAAAAAGAATAAATTATTACGTAAAGGATTCAGGAGTCTATTTTCAAATTTTTATTATCAATTCTGGTAATAAAACAATAATGTTTTTATTTAATTTATTTTTTTAATTAACATTTCATTAGTTATAATATAAAAGAAACTTATCAAGGATAAATGCATGAAGAAATCATTAAGGAAAAGGAAAAGGAAAAGGAA
Organism: Quercus gilva; assembly: GCA_023621385.1. Lineage (NCBI taxonomy): Eukaryota > Viridiplantae > Streptophyta > Magnoliopsida > Fagales > Fagaceae > Quercus > Quercus gilva. The sequence continues at coordinate 6,437,133 of CM042482.1, read as the reverse complement.
AAGCAAAAATAAAATAAAATTACCGTATAAATTATTTAGAGAAAAGAGGGTAAAGAAATTGTAACTTTGTAAGTATGTCTTAATTCCTTAGGCAAGGAATAAAGACAACAGTGCACTAACATAAACCCTCTGGGTCATCGTCGACTCTTCTCAAATTTTCTACATGACTACACCCTCTTTTAGATCTTCTCAAATCTCAATTCTACCCCTCTCAATTTCCACAAACTTCCAATCCCACCCCTCAGATTCAATTCCCATTTTAATTTCAATTTCTAGGGTTTCGCTAATCCCACCGATGAGTGAATGCAAAAAAAAAAAAAAAAACAAACAGAGGATCTTCCTCTTCCATCACTATTTGAACAAGCTCGTAAGATCCATTCAACTGTCACAGACTCCAACGCCTATTAGGTACACTCTCAATGTTGAAAAGTTTGGTCTATTTATTTTCCTCAGCTTCTTTGCCTTCAATCCTTGAATTCATAATTGGGAAACATAATTGAGCATCAAGAGTGAATTTTTCTGTCTTACTTTGCAAGTTAGCGATTTGGGAAACGTAATTGGGTTGCCGCAACAAAGCGTGTAAAGGTTAGATATTCGTATTGTTTTTATCTCTATAGTTATTTTTGTTAGGACATATATGTTTCACTTGTTAGGAATATATGTCACTATTTTATGTAATTGACTAATCCATTGACAAAATGCACTTTACTTGTATTTGGGTAGGTAGAATGTGTTTAATACTTCAAAAAATCTTGTTTCAAGATCAAGTGTTAAAACCATGCAAGTCTGTCCAAGATTCAAGCTGAAAAGTGCAAGTTCATTAAAGTTTTACAGCTAACTCGACAGCTAGTATCTATCGAGCTTGAAGAGCTGTTCCAGTCCCATGGCTCGACAGCTGCTCGACAGATGGCTATTTGTCAAGGTTTAAGAATTTCAGAATTTCTGATATGATTTTCTTGTAATCCGTGATTATGTGTTTGGGCATTCTTTTCTCACAATCCTAGACATATAAAAGGATTATTTTAAGGGCTGTCAAAGTGGACACAAATTGCACAAGTGTTAAGCAAAGTTTGTTCAAGCAAATTGTAATCGGAGACAGAATTTGCCCTAGTTCATCTTTCTTGTGAAGACGTTGCTGTGTTTGTGCACTGTAGGGTTTTGTAACCAAGCATCTTCTTGATCTTCATCATGTGATGAACTGAAAAACTTTGCAGCCAACAACTTTCTCTAGTTGGTGATTGAAGTCGCGTACTAGAAGTTGCGCAATGGTTTGTCACGTACTGGGAGCTGTGCATTGAAATGAAAGATTTGTCACTACAGAGCAAGTCCAATTGGGTATTGGAGTAAGGGTTCAACTATAGGTTGGTATAAGGTACTGGAATTCCTTTACTTGTAACCGCTTGTTGTGATAATAGTGGATTCTCGGGAGTGGTGACCTTAAAATCACCCAGTGGGGTTTTTGCCGTGTTGGTTTTTCCCATTCATAAACAAATCACCGTGTTAATTTATTTTCCGCTGCACACTTTAGATAATCGGTGATTTGTTTATGATACCACGCATTTGCATGTTAATTTGATTAATTAATTAAACTTGGCTAATTAATCAATTAATTCATCACAAGGGGTCAATACGTTTTTGGCCTATCAATTTTGTGGTTGAAGGGAGTTCAATTATACTAGTTGGATTGTCTTATATTTATTCTTGCTTTTGATTTTGTTCTTGAAATATTGTCAAATATTTTGACATTTGTTTATTTCTAATCCTAAAATTAACATAAAGTAGACCTAAAAGAGTTAATTGTCACTTCCCCACAATATCCTCTCCTAGTTTTTGAAGAACTGCCTATACTCTGTCCATTTCTTTATCATACTTATGCTCAGGGACGGAGCCAGGACTTGGAGTTAGGGGGGGCAGAAGTATTAAAAAAAAAAAAATGAAACTCTAAATAAACATTCATTTAATAAACCATCAACAAAGAAAAATACACAAAATTATTGTTTTTTAAGATATTACAATGCAGTTATTTATGAAAATGGAACTCGCCGTCTTTTTAAATCTTCGAAATCATCTATGATTAAATCTGTACTAATTGTCGCAGCAATGTCCCTTTCAATGAATAACATCATAGCATCTAACAAAAACTCATCTTCCATTTTGTTGCGAAGGTCAGTTTTGATGACATTCATAGCTGAAAATGCTCGCTCTGTAGTTGCAGTAGAAACGGGAAGAGTAAGCACAAGCTTGACCACTCTATAAATAAGCGGATAATATTCTGATTTTCTAGTTCTCACCATCCATTGGCACAATTCAGAAATATTTTTCAAATTCTTGAACCCTGAATGCTGAACTACATCATACTTATAAAGATCAAGTTCCTTTTTCAAATCATTCTTTTCATCATCTGTGAAGTCTATTGGATAAAAATTATCTACCAATGAACAAATATCACTGACTCGAAAAGATTCATATGCCTCTCGAGGGTCTAGAGCTGAGCTAAGCGTAAGTAACTCCATGGCATGCTCACTAAACCGATGATTTAGTTCCTGTAATTGAGAATCTATTCCTGCATTAAAAATATCTACTTTATAATAATGCTCATTTCTAAAGTCCTCTTGTTGATGACGAGATCGACCAAATCTTGCAACATAACGAGCATTCATATCAGGGACATCTAAACTACGTTCCTTACAAAATGATATCACAGTAGCTAGTAAGTCATCCCATTTCTCATCTCTAAATTGTTGAATAAGTTTTTTAGTGGATGAACCTAAATGCATAGCATTTAAAATGTCTTGCGATTGGTTTTGCAAAGCTTGACAAAGTTTATCCGTGATCCCCATAGTTTCATTAACAAAATGCAAGATGAAGACAAATTCAAATGAAATTAATACCTCATAAGCGGACTCTGCTTCTACTTTTTGTGAAGAATTTCCTTCATCCATAATTTTCAGTAGAACTTCACATGTTGGACTAAACAACTTTATCAAGTTAGAAACCGATTTATAATGCGAACCCCAACGAGTGTCTCCAGGTCGCTGTAAAGTGACCAATTGATTAAGTCCTTTCCCAGTCTCAAGCTCTTCAATATCAATCAAATATGCAATGTCAGAAGCTCTAGCAATTTTTAATTGCTCAATACGTTTGCATGAAGCACGAATATTATTGATAACCAAAATCAATTTAGTGAAAAATCTATTAAGAGGGACAACTGCTTTTGATGCTCCTACTAATGCCAATTGTAAGCGATGTGCAAAACAATGAATATAGTAAGCATATGGACAATCATTCAAAATCAAAGCTTGTAATCCATTCCACTCACCTCGCATGTTGCTTGCACCGTCATACCCTTGCCCCCGAATGTTTTGGATATCTAAGCAATAATTAGAGAACAAATGATATATCTCCTTTTTAAGGGTTACTGCTGCGGTGTCAACAACATGAACAATCCCATAAAATCGTTCTCGCACAAAGCCATTTGTATCAACATATCTTAAAACCACAGCCATTTGCTCTTTCATGGACTCATCACGAGCTTCATCAACCAATATGCAAAACTTTGCATCACCAATTTCTTCCCTAATTGCCTTCTTCACTTTGGTTGAAATAACATGTAGAATTTCTTTTTGAATCTGAGGTGATGTGTAGGTGGCATTTTTTGGAGCTTTTGCCATTATTTCAACAACATTATTATTATAGCCCACCATCAAATCCAATGTCGTAAGAAAGTTTCCCCGATTGGTTGAAGTAGAGCTTTCATCTCGACCTCTAAAAGCAATAGCTTGCAAGGCAAGATGTCGAACAACATCAATTGAAGCCTTCAATCGTACTCGATTATTTGCAATTTGTTCTGAAGTGAAATTGCTCACTACCCTGTCTATGTGTTGAGACTGGTTCATCAAATCTAGACACGCTTTATGGGCAATTCTATGAGTGGAGTTAAGATCTTTCCCCATATGAAGACTAAAAGAACAACTTTCACCATTTCTAACTTTCTTCCAACTCTTAAATCCGTTAACTGTGAATGCATTTTGTCCGTCATGCCCAGTTGGCTTATGAAAGAGAAAGCATGGTAGACAAAAAGCGGCATCTTTTTTAGGAGAATATTCAAGCCATGACTTAAAGCGATCATCTTCATACCAAGAACCTTGAAAGCTTCGACCCTTCTCAGATTTTTAAAATTTTTTAAAACGAGGCTGGTATGGACCCAACTTAATGTAACGTCGCCGAATCTCATCTCATTGATCAACATGATATGTATATATTTGTCTACGCAATCCAGGATCAAGTTCTAATTGCAACAAACTCATATCAACCTTTTGAAATTTTGTTTGAGAATTTTGCTCAATGGGGACATCAAGATTTTCCTCAACAGGTTCAGGATTTTCCTCAATTGGAACGTCGAGATTTTCCTCAATTGGGACATCAGGATTTTCCTCGGCTAGGACATCAGGATTTTCCTCAACATTAGTGGTTGGCAATGTTGCACCACTAATATTAGCTTCTAAATCATTTGAAACTTTTCTTTTGAAAAAATCAAATATGGTAGTTGACTTTTTCATAATCTACAAATAAAATATAATTTGAAATTATTATGTTATTATATGGTCAATAATCTACAATCATTACACACAATAGACAAATATTATGCACACAAACATTCAACAACTAACCAATAAATTTTAAAAATACAAATAATCTAAAGATACAAATAATCTCTTTAATTATTTATCCAACTTTAATATTTTAAAAGACACTAACTAATAGACAAAAACACTAAAAACAAAAAAAAATTTTAAAAAAAAATCACAAAACATCACTGCCATTCACTATTGCTAAAGACAAAACTACGAAAAAAATATATATTATAAAACATCAATGGACTGTACGTGTGGTGTTGTCTTTGTCAATATCAAATGCAACTTTTTCAATTATAAAAGAATGGTAAAGACAAAGATGGGTATTGAATCAGATTTTTACCTCTTTTAACTCTTTCTCTAGTATATTTTGTCTTTTGAGTCTCTACTCTCAAGTCTCTCCGTCCCAGCCCCCAGGCTCCCAGGCCTCAGCGTGATAGCGTCCCTGACTGGCTGTGGCTGACTTCCTGCGCTAGTTGCTTAGTTGCTCTGTGCCCTCTGCCAAATTCCTCTCCTTTGTGTTCAGCCGTAAGTTAGGTTTTCCTCTCTTTTTTTTTTTTTTTTTTTTTTTTTTTTAATGGCTTAGAAATCCCCTTCATTTTTCCCTTTTATTATATGTGGAAGGTAAGTTAGGGTTTCTACTCCTAGGCTGGGTAGATATCTAATTGGATCCGGCCTTGATTTTTTTTTTTTTTTTTTTCTTGTGTTTATTTTGGAGCGTTGTTTGGACTTAATTTTTGTGGTTGGGCTAATATTTTTTCTATAGCATTTAAAAATATCAATAATATTGTTAAGGAGGATAAAGTGTAATTTTATTGAAACAAATGGTAAAAATAATATATTATATATATATACTAAAAAATTTTTTTGAAAATCTGGGGGGGGCCACTGCCCCCCCAGGTCCAAGAATAGCTCCGTCTCTGCTTATGCTCCATGTTTTGCGTTGGTGCTAATGCATTTCATTAAACTAATCAAATACATGGGAAAAAGGCTTTGTTGAGGAAAATCTCATGCTTTCTATTTGTTTCTGAATTGTTTAGTTGGTAGTCTCAGCTTAAAGTTTTGATGCATATCTAATAATAAAATTTAATAAGATATATGTTTCTCAATTTATTATTTTGTGAGTCCAAATATTTTTAGAGATTCTTTTCCATTTTGATCTGAGGAGAGGGATTTATAAAGACTTTTTAGTCATTATTATGTAGCCAAAGACCTTGTAGCTGAACTAGCATTTCCCCATGTACAAAGTGCTTAGGTGTCTGAGGGGGGAAAGGGTTTGAGCTGCGGGGTTAGCAGCATGTTGTAATTAATTCTAAAAAAAATAGTCATTATTATGTAAATTACCAGTTTGGGACTTTTACACCTTAAGAATGAAAGGTAAAAGAGAAGAGGGCTCATTTATCTTTGGAAAAATTCTCAATATCTTTTATTGTTTCAATGTAGGACATGCTATTTGTAATAGAAACTTAATGTAAGTCCCATGTTGGAAAATGAAAGGGGAAGCTATACTTCTTCTATAAACACCACACTTCATTAGGAATTTCAGGCACTAAATGACAGGCTAGCTTTTGTGTGAGTCTAATATTCTTTAGTTCAATGTTAAATTTGTTATGTGGTCCATTTATTCCCAATGAAATAAGTAATGCTGTAAGCATACTTAAAAAAAAAATTTAAAAAAAAAAAAAAAAAAAAAGGAATGGTCAAAAAGTTTTATGGTAAGTTATAAAAAAATAGAGAAAAAAAAAAATCAAAACAGGCCGAAACCAATTCTGGTGTTAGGTTCCACACAAAAGACCATGAACATACTCGTCATACTCAAAATAGTGGTGTCTTTGTTTCGAGTGAAGATGGTGGAACAAAAACTGACTACCATGGTGAGTTGAGGAATGTTTTAGAGCTAACCTACTTGGGCAATAATCGTGTATATTTATTTGAGTGTGATTGGTGGGACACTAGGGATGGAACAGGAATGCAAAGGGATGAGCATTTTACAGGTATGAATACATCTCGTACATGGTATCATTTTGACCCATTTATCCTAGCATGCCAAGTTTCACAAGTTTTTTACTTGAATGATACCAAATTAGGCAGTAGTTGGCGAGTGGTGCAATATATGACGCATAGAAATGTGCATGATATTCCCACAGGCACAAAGAAAGTGCATGAAGAAAATGAAAAAGATAATGGTGATGCGGTATACCAAGAAAGTGAATGTATTGGGGTTAATGCAACAGCTCAACAAGAAAATGATGAAGACTTAACTTTGTTACATAGAGATGATGTGCCAGTAATAGATTTGGGGGACTTAATATCTGTTTATGATGTATATGTGCAACTTAATGAAAGTATGTTCATCAATGATGACTTGTCTAATGAGGAATGGGATATGGATTCCAACAATGAAGAAGAAACATATAGTGGTGACGATGTTTCAAGCTCAGATCAGGAAAAAGATTTATCTAGCAATGATGAATCTATTGGAGGTCTTGGGGATGAAGATTAAGTTGAGTTTTGATGCAGGTTAAGTTTTGTTAAATACATAAAGCTTTCATATCTTCTCAACTATGGTATTTTTGAAAAATAAAAATGTTAAATTTTTACTTGGATGTTAAAACTATTTTGTACACATTTTTGTCATCTACTTTAGTTGACCTTTACATTGGTTTATTCTTTTTATTCAGGTTAAAATGTTGCATGCCTTAGCTACTGATGATGTTAAGGGGAGATACATTTTATTGCAAACTTGGTTGTATATCTTCTTGAGGAATGTCATTATTTTATTAATATTTAAGAGTAGATTTGAATTTAAATTATGTATATGATATAGAACTTGAGTATTGTTTTTCCTTATAAGTAGTTATTGATTGAGTAGTTGTTATGCTTATACGAGTATTTGTGATTGAAAATTTTTGATGTGTGGAATTGTGGTTTATTAAAGTCGAATTATTATGGCAACGACCTGATTGTCCTTTACATTGGTTTATTCTTTTTATTCAGGTTAAAATGTTACATGCCTTAGCTACTGATGATGTTAAGGGGAGATACTTTTTATTGCAAACTTGGTTGTATATCTTCTTGAGGAATGTCATTATTTTATTAATATTTAAGAGTAGATTTGAATTTAAATTATGTATATGATATAGAACTTGGATATTGTTTTTCCTTATAAGTAGTTATTGATTGAGTAGTTGTTATGCTTATACGAGTATTTGTGATTGAAAATTTTTGATGTGTGGAATTGTGGTTTATTAAAGTCGAATTATTATGGCAACGACCTGATTGTCCTTATCATGAGTTCCTCTTGTTTGGCCCAATTTAAAACTCTTGTTTATTACATGCAAATAACATCTTGTCTTCTACATCATGGCAATCCATCTGGCAAAATCTAATTCACAAATGGCTAGCATGTGATCCTTGTAGAAGATCCAGTTGCTTGACCCACTCATGCTATGAAACTTCCTAATTCATCTACAAAATATACTACACATTTGTTTGGTATTAAAGCACATTGTTTATGTGTCATTCTACATTTTGACAAGTGCCTGCACTTTTGGAACTTATTGTTGTGTTTGTTTGTTTGGATAGGAGATTAAGAATGAGAAACTTAAGTTGGAACATGTTTAGCTTTCAGAGGAGAATAGTGGGTTATGTGTGTAGAATCAAAAATTGGCTGAAGAGGCTTTTTAAGCAAAAGAACTAGCTTCTGCTGCTATTGTGGAACTGAACAATTTGGCTAGTGAAGTGCCAATGCCCTCCAACATTTCGGTTTCGGGTCTCCTGGTCTTCAAAGGCTGTGAGTAGTCTTCCTTTCTTTTCCCTCCTTTTATGTTTACTTTTATAATTCAATGTTATTGTAAATTATTCTGTATAAATCTAAAATTTTAAAGGTGTCATCAGATGCCATTTCCTTGTAAAACCATGAAGAAGGCTGACATATTTTTGTTTATTAGGATGCTTGCCTTTTAGTTCTATGTTGCCCCTAATTTCTTACACTTACAAATTAAACATCACATCCAAATTTCTATTTCTCATTTTTTATCTGCAAAAGTGAACAAAATTTGCATTCATGCAAACTTATATAGGTATACTCAAACGTTAACTAATGTCGTGATTAAGTTTCACTCAAAATATATGTTAGTTGCTTTTCATGTATTGAATTTTTCTCTCAGCATTTGAAAGGTACACCTGTACAGTAAACCTGTGATATAAAGTAAACCATGAACCTACCCCTAATCTTTCCAACAAAGAATATTCACCACGCCCTGCCTTCCCTAAATGTAGCCTTTTGAAAAGTAAAGTTTAAAAATTAGAACCTTCTTGAATTAATCTTTTTGGAGGGAAAAAATAAATCATTTAAAAAAAGAAAAGAAAATTTGAGTATATTTTTAGTTTTTGAGATATAGTTTTGACCATATATCATTTTCACTTTATTGTTAAATTCCTAAAGTGGGACTCTCAATTTGGAGAGGGAACATAAAAATCTGCATAGACCCATTATCTCATCTTTCTAAAAATTAAAATCTTTTTAAGTTAATGCTTGAGATAGTTTTTTTGTGGATGGTTCAAAGGTAACCCATGTGGTTAATTTTATACACCTTTTGGTTATTACTCTTTATCTTATACTGTATCATATTCTTCATTTTACTTGAATTATATTTGGAAGAATCAATTTAGCTCTGCTTATGAAACTCTTTTTTGTCACAATGTAATTAATTATAAATCTAAGTTGGCAGTTTCTCTTCATCCTATTTGTCATCAACAATACTAGTTTTTCATGGATATTATGACCCTTAAAACTTTTTTGCTGTTCTCAGATAGCTCGTCAATAACCATTTATTAGTTTTAAGTCTATTTCTAACTAATTTGACTCGCTTTACCTCTGATTTTTTAACTTTTAAACTAATTAGAGCTTCATTTTTATCATAATTGAAATCCAATAAAGAAAAAATCATGCTATCAAGCATTGTTGTTTGCAGCTGGGATTGTTATCTAGGGTTTAACAAGGCCCTCAAAAGGGGCTTACGTGTTCCTTGGTCTAAAGTGTGTGTACAAGTTATGCTAGCAGAAATACCGTTAAGTCTTCTTGGATTTCAACAAAATGAATGTTAGAAAGTCCTGCAATCAAGATGGTGATAAACCCTCATAGAGAAAAATACCCAAAACCATTGTTACATAATTCAAGTCTAAAAAAATAATAATAATAATAAAAACCATAACCCAATTACTTATGGTATGATATTCTGAGTAAAATAAACTTCATGCTTTAGGCAGCATTGATCACCATTTCTTTGATTTGCTCTCTTAAATTTTCAATTCCAACCTCTTGAGAGTGATGAAACTAGCATAGAGGTCAAAGATCAAACAAGGAGATTCTAGAATTGGAGTCTAGTTTTGATGTGGGACCTAATCGGTACCATTCAGAAGCTTTTTTTTGTCATTGATGAGTCTTCATAAGATGCATAATTTGGCAAATTCAAGATTTACTAAAATGAAAATTAATTGGCTATACGAAGCCCATGAGCCTTCTTTTTAATTTTCAAGTCCTTTTTCCTTTAATAGTTCTTCTATTTCTTCAATCCTTAGATAACCAACCAAATTCATATAGAGATTGAGAGTTTAAGAAAACTCTAGCAGCTTTTCTTATAGCTTTGTGGGTGTGATTGCAGATTAAGAGTTTAAGAAAACAGATGAACATTTTTGACATCTTTTAATGAAAATTTTAAATGGAAAAATGAATGATGTAAAAGACTCTTTGTGATAATTGAACTATCATAACATTTTAAATTTTTACTTTTCTTTCACCTTCAGTTTAATTTAATGACTTTATTGCCTCCAAGCCATTTGCTGAAGATTTAACTTCTATTGGGTTTTGTTTTGAAGGTTATGCTAAAAGTACTAGTGGTGGTTCATCTTGAAGGCACAAACGTGATCAGAAAAGAGCATGATCTCACTCTTTTGTTCATCTTGTAAGTCCAAGGCGTTTACCAAACACTATGTGAAAGAAACAAAGTTTTTATTTTTATTTTTTATAGAAGAAGAAACTAAACTCAAAGTCTAACACTTCAACTTTGGGGAGTGTCAAAGTTCACATCTTTCTTGGTTATGTTAAATTGAGGTACTTTTAATGATCTCCCTTCATTTTACCTTCTGGGTATTCCTTAATTTTGGTAAACAAGTTATGGGTATCTTTGAAAATCAACAACTGTTTCATGGTTCAGTTGTGGGTCTCTGTGTCTTAGAGTTTCATGGGTTTTGAATGATTTTTGGAGTTTTTGTGTGTTTTGGGTGTAACTGATTGGTAAATTCTAAAAAGGGTCTTAATTTAATTTGAGATATGGAGTACATTTTAAAAGGAGACTAGTCTGGAAATACTGAGAAAATTGAATATGAAATTTTAGCGGTTACTTTTCTTTTCTTTTTCTTCTTTGTCTTGTTTCTTGTTGGCTCTTGTTTTGTGTTTTATCCATTGCAACAAGTTTCAGCTTGGTTGCATATCTTCATGAGGAATTCATTATTATTTGATTAGTATTTGAGTGAATAGATTGGAGCTTTTATTATGTAGATGATATTGAACTTGGGTATTATTTTCCCTTATTAGCAGTTATTGATTGAGTAGTTGTTATATTTATATGATTATTTGTGATTGAAAATTTTTTATGTGCATAGAATTGTGCTTTGTTATTTCCCAACAGGTACCCATGTAAAATTCATAATGTAAATTTTAAAGAAAAATAAAAAAGAAAATGTAAATATTATTAGCAATGAAAATTTCATTGCTAATATTTTATCATATCATTAGTGACGACAAACAACATCATCACTAATATGCAATTTTTAGTGATAACATGTTTGTGGTCACTTATATATCATTATCTATGACAACAGCAGGCGTCGTCGCTAGTAATGACATATTAGCGACAACAAAAATGTCGTCATTAATAATAATCTACTAGTAATGACAAAAAAATTCGTCACTGCTAATGAGCTAGTAGCGACGACATTTCATCTTGGGGTCTCGAGTTATTTATGACGACAATTGTCACTATTAGCGACGACTTTGTCGTCATTAATAGTATTGTATTTGCGACGACATTAATATCATCACTAAAAAGCTTTTTTCTTACCATTTTCGTTTAACGAAAGTTAGCAATGACATTTTTCATCGCCAATATAATTAGCGACAATATTTAAAGCATTAGCAACGACTATATGCCGTCGCTAAAGGCCAAATTTCTTGTAGTGAGTAATGCATGGACCACCAGCTAATGTAGGACAAAATCTACAATTTAATAATTGTAATTTATTCATTTTGGTATTTAACTTGTAATTTTAGTTATTTTAGGTTTAGGGTTATTATTTCCTTGTTTTTAGGTGCTTTTAATACTTTTTAAGTCAAATTTGGTTTCTATTATGGTTATGTATCAATTAGGAGTTATTTTACATTATATTTTCTTGTCTGTCAAGTTTTACGGAGCCCTTAAATAGGTCTCTAAGTCTATACACGTTTTTAAACAATTATTCAATGAATAAAATTAAATTCAGACTTTTGTCTTTCTATTTTTCTGGTGAATTCCAGACCCTTTCTCATTGTGGATTCAAGGACCCTTGTAGACTCAAGGAACCCTTGTGGATTCGAGGTTATTTTCAAAAGTAAACGTGTTCTGTTTCTTGTTTTTTTAAAAGTACACGTGTTCTACTTCTTAACGCTTCCGTATCCCGCAACACCAGCTATGTGCACATTAGCTCCCTTACCATCAATGGTCTTATTAGAGTTCATAATCAATTCCACCTTCAATTTGATCATCATATTACGTTCAAAAATAATCCACAATGGTTCTTCTTGGATTACTGCATGTCTTAGAGTCCTGTTCTTGGGATTTACAACATCATTATCACTGGAATCTATAACCACATAAATCTTACCATTTTTTCCACCAATAGCATTCTTGCCAAACCCAATTGCACAATTTGCTAGCTTCTGTCGATTCTTATCCCAATTAGAGTCACACCTCCAACAATCATCAATTGGGTTCAAAGTTGAGCAAGAGGAATCCCCCTTCAAATTTCTCCTAGTCAAAGAGGCATTGATGCTCCTGCCATATAAAATATGTGACGCATTTTTAACGCTATAGAATTTAAACTGTAAAAACTAAAATAACTTGACTTTTTTTCCAGGTAACATTGTAACATTTATGGTTTCTTACCTTTGTACCGCTTGTCCTACAACTTCGGTGTCTTTAACTGGTCTGGTGGCAATGAGGTTTGGGATTAGGAGAGAGAAGAGAATGGTGATGAGAGAGAGTGAAGAACAGCTTGCCATTTCTTATTCTTTGCTAGGAAATGTGAGTGAGAGAGAGAGTAGAGAAAAACAAATCTGATGAAACTAAAAAGTCTGTGCAAAAAAACTTAAAGGAGTCAAGTGGGATTTGTAGAACTGGAGATAGTCTGAACTATAACGTAGAACCGTTTAAATCTGAAATGTAGAATTTTATCTAAAATCAAGGATTTTGAAAAAGTAGTTATGTGACTTATTTAGGTTTTTTTCCTAAGTTTAACCTATTGTATGGATTGGGATGAAAATAGTAGGTTTTTTTTTTTTTTTTGGGGACTCGGTAATAGGTTTTGAAGATTAGTTACTTTCGACCACAAGATGATGCGATAATGCATGTTTATCTTTGTCTTTTCTTACAATTTCAATCTATGAATTTGAACTCAGCAATGAACTAAAGCGGTATTTGACAAGGCCAAACTACAAATAATTCTTTTTTATTGAGAAAAAAAACTCGCAACTAAAATTGGTATATGAATAGAAACATTGAACCAAAATTTATGGCCTCTTCTAGTTGGTAGCAATTACGTATACAGTACTTCATAATTACTCTACCATTTCCTTCGTATATTTGTAAATTAACATATGGTTGATATTTTTTCTCTTGTTCCAATAGATATATTTTTATTTTGAATACCAAGAGGCCTAAAAGTATAAAAATTTGCTAATTTACTAATGCCTCGTTACTACTCGCTATTAGCCCCTTATATGAGTTGTGGAAGCCCAAGCCTAATAATAACCCAAGAGCCCAAAATATTAAGAAAAAGTGCAAATCCATTCTAGTTTGGCAATGGTGCACCATGCACTACCTCTCTTTTAAAATTGACCCTAGGCAATATTTCTAGTAGCCAGATACCCAAGATGCATAAGAGGGTGATACCCATGCATGTTGACCATTACTGGCCCAAAATGTGAGTGAATGAGTCAAACACAAAATCATCACTGAACGAGGAAAACCATCTTTTTGTATTAAAGCACTGGCTTAAAGCTCAACTACCATGTCGCTACTCGCTGGTCCAAATTTACTCACTCTTGAAGCTAAAGTAGTAAGCACCATGTGGAAAGACCACACCCTGTTTCTCAAGTACCCTCCAAATTGGTGGTCCAAAGTGACAAGATAATTGTACTTTGAAAGGCCCGTTGAGGGTCCAAAATCAAAACACAAGTTAGGTTTTTAGCTACTACCTAGCCTACTACTCGAGTGAAAGGTCAATCATAATGGGATTTTTATTTCTTCTATTTTTAAGCTAACACTTCCCTTCACATCACATTGCTTTTACAAAAAGAAGGTGTCTATTCCTATCTCCTATTGGAGATACAATTCATTGTTACGCATTAATCAAATTTTATTTTTTATACAAAAAAAAAAAAAAAAAAAACAAACACACTTTCTTTACTAAGTTGATACTTTTTTTATGGGTTAGAAATGCTCCTAGTACAACCTGAAACCCCTCTTCAGTCTTCCCTACTACGTTAATACCTTTAAAACTTCTAATAGCAATACTTGGATTAAAAATACTCAAAGAGAAAACTGGCAATGGTATAGTTCAACTTAAGTAATGGGATAGGAAAAACTACCTAAATATGGTTTTGATTCATTTTCAAAGATCAATACTTTCCCTCGCAAAACCTTTCGTTTAAACAGTAAACACTCCAACTCTAAAGAAATATAATTAGTATTTTATACGTTATGTTCTCAGAGGTTTTTGTGACAAATATATGACATATATTTGTTACAAGTATTATAACTTAGACTCTAGACCCAATCAATTGAATTATCATGTTCAACCTTAATTCAGACAATCGAGCATCTATCACATGGAATAGGAGACCTTACTGGTTTGTTTCTCACGTAAACTGGATTTACATGAGTGACTCAAGAATAAAGATCATGTTTAGCTCTTACTTGTCTTTTATAAACATTCTTCTTCTTTTATCATTTTTTATTTATTTTGTAGACTGAAATTGGCTTTCACGTAATAATCAAAGAAAAAATAAATTTGCAAATTATTGAAAATGACAATTGGGCTGAGTCAAATTAATTAGGTTAATTCCGTGTAACTAAAGGAATCATTGATAGCTTGCAAGATTCCATATTGCCAACTTACTTAGGAAAATATGGTGGTCTCATTTCATCATTTCTATTTCGAATAAAAAAGCATGACTCTTTCATTCAAGTAAGAAAAAAAGCTTGAGTCATTTAAATAATGAAAGTTTTGATAAATGAAAATGACGTTTAATTGAGTGACTTGTTATGCCTAAGTTATTTGTATGAAGCAGCATTAAGAAATTAAACTACCAAATTAGCATTAATTCCTGCATTTCAGCACTAATTTTCAATTTTCAACCAGTGTGGCCTTCATCTGCTTGCTGGTAAAATAATTATAAGAACCGAAATATATAGTAAAAGATGCACTGTCTGTTTAATTGGAAGACAATGATACTAAAATGGAGGTGCTGAGCCAAACTATTATAATGCTCTATAGCCCATGTTTTACTTCATACAACAACCCCAAACGAATCTTAGTCCAATTAATGATCTTTTGTTGAAAGTTGATTAAAATATAATTGCAACTAAAAATAACAAGGATAGGTTTATCTCCATTGTTTCTCGGAATGTAATTTTTTTTGTCTCACTATGTGGCCTGACGATGGCCTATCCTTTGTGGTTGGAATGAATTTATCACTATTTTTTCTTTTCCTTCTTATGTGCTAGATTCAAAAGTTGGAGATGGTTTAGAACCCTTCTTTATTTTTCATATATATGTAACCTAAAAATAATGAGGTTTAAAAATGATGTATACCCTTCTTCTAGATTTTTTTATTTTGGATAAACACCCTTCTTCTAGAAAGTCGGCTCCTTATATTGTGGAATTAGTCTTTTCCTGATTCTTGAGGGAACATTGGCTCCTAACTATTTGAATATATTAAGGACACCACCTGAACTTAGAAGTTAAATCATTATAACTGAAAGAGAGGTGCTATGTCCACAATATTTTTATAATATTTTTACAACAAATCATAAGTGATTAGTTGTCATTGGTTCAAATTTGAATCTAACACTAAGATTACTTTTTTGCCCCAACAATAACAACTGGTAACAACCTGCCATTTATGATTTGTTGTAAAAATGTTGTGAACATATCATTTCTCTAACTGAAATTTGGATCGACAATGATTTTGCACTACATGTTTTCACACTTCTCCGCAATTTATGTTTGACTACTTTGATTGTTGCATGTATAATAGGGTAGTTACCGCAATTTATGTTTGACCATTTTGATAGTTGCATGTGTAACAAGGTAGTTAAGCACATATAACGGACATTCACAGTTTGGGCAAATGAAAAATCAGCTTTTATTAGTTATAGTAATCGTTAAAGTTGTTGTGTAATTCTATAATTTGTGTGTGATAATTGAATGATAAGTGGCAGTGATTTTGCACTGCATGTCTTCGCACTTCACCGCAATCTATGCTTGACCACTTTGATTGTTGCATGCATGATAGGGTAGTTAAGCACATATAACAGACATTCACAGTTCGGGCAAATGAAAATCAGATTTAGTTACTTATAATTATTGTTAAAGTTGTTGTGTGATTGTGTAATTTGTGTTTGATGATTTAATGATATGCGGAAGCATGAAAGAAAGAGTATACATGAAGGTTTAGGTAGTTTGGCTTAACGGTCTATGTTCACAATAAGAAAGTCCTTAACAACTATATATTTTATTCAGCAAATGCATTACAATGAACTCAATGTAAAATTTACATGCTAAAGAATATTTGACTAAACCTAAACTAATTATATACTAATCCAAGATTAAGTTACTTGTTTTTCAAGTACATGGACCTACAATTAGTTTGGGTCACTTACGCCATAATATATCTAACATATATTAACTTACTGAGTTTGGGAAGATTACGATTCTCATCAACTCTCTTGCTTCTCATTATAGACATTATTAGCATTATTGGTTTCGTTTAATCTCCAAGTTGATTACCTCCAACAAGTCTACAGACAAAATTTTGAAAACTAATGTATCTTGTAATGCATGGTGTATAATCAAAGGTTTATTAGTGAAGAAATGTTATCTTTAATCACCAAAGTTATGAAAAAAAAAAAATTATATCTCTAGTATTTCTTAGTTTCATTGGGTCCTGGTTTTGGTCATGTATTATGTGGTTCTCAACTGATATACTTTTGTGTACAAATACCTGTCTCTTCTTCATAGTCGTATTCCAATTAGGTCCATTTCCACTAATTTGGACTAATTGTCTGCCACATGTTTGGACCCACCCACATGGCCACATGTTTATCCAAGAATAAACCAGTTCGTTGCCTTAATATCTTGAGAATGTGCCACTCTTTGTCCAAACTTAGACATAAAAACTCTCCCATTTTTCTTTCTTAGTGTGATACAGCATCATTCCAATTCTTATCATCAATGGTCGCAAGAGTTGAGCCATCAGAGACCTTTTGCATTGTCTATGATTTTAGTTCACTCATATTCTTTTGATCACATATGCCATGTTACTCACCAACATTGACATCGACTCTCCCAATTGCAACTACTAGGACAAAAGTCACATGGAATATCCTTGTGACTTTTTGGAAGATTTATTTTGTGATTTTCATATATTGATAAAATCATCATTTATTTGAAAATGTTTAAGTTGATAAGTATGAGTGAATTTAATCACTTTGTAGTTAATAATCTACTGCTTATTTTATGTATGGGATCAAACTCCCTCTTAATAAGAGTTCCTGAATGTTTAACTTGAATGAAAGATATAATAGAAAGTTTCAAATTTAGAACCACATATTAATTTGAATACAATGATGAATTACTAGTTATTTCTAAAGGTTAAAATGATTAGGAAAATCTATTTAATTATTTAGTGTTGTATATCATACATGTCACACAGAAATCCTCTCTTTTTTTCTTTTTCTTTTTTTTTTTTTTTAAAGGAAATCACACAGAAGTCTTTGTTCATTCACTTTCCTGCTAGAGCATTTATTATAATCACTAACAACTGAAGAGAACAATGCACGGACCTGAGGATACAGAGGCCATGACAGTGACAGTAAGACACGCTCAATATGCCTCCTGTGAATGGATGAGCTGCTCATGCCATGAATTTATCAGGTCTCTTTTGTGAACTGAAGTGTGAAGGGCCCATCAATTCTGGGCAAAGTTAGGATCCCACCACACCTTCTTATTATGTCTTAATAACACCGTGATTGGCTGCCATATGGGAGAGAGAAGAAAAGAGAAGAGTAATAGCCAGTCTGGAAGGAGAAAGGATAGAGTAGAGTTGGCGGGCCTCTATTCAAATTGGCCATAAGGAAAAAGAAATAGAAAAAGAATGACAAAGTTTATTTACAAAATTAGTTATAGTATAAGATTACAACTTTACTCAAAAAAATAAATATTACTGCATATTTTGAAAATTTAACCATTGAGTTGCATGTTCTTTATACTCTTAATACATATGTAAACTTTTGTATCAATCGGATGTTATTTATTATATGATTTATAACCTTATATTTTATGCATAATTTTAAATTACAAAACTTGTAATTCAAACAATTTATTAATAACATAACTATTGATTTTTAATTTTTTAGAAATTTTACAAGTATGAGGATATAAGAAGAATAAGTTATCTAAAATTTATATCCAATAAAAAAAATATACCAATTTTGTAGTTAAATTTTGTATGAAAAAAAAAATGTTCCCTAATATATGTTTGGAATGGGGCGAAAATGGAAAAGAAGAGAAAAATATGCTCCTCTTTCCTCTGTTTAGTTTGCAGAGAGAAGAGAATTGGAACGAATATAAGTGTTTTTTCTTAAAATTTATTTTTACATTTATACCCAAATGAAATAAAGAGAGGTATAAAAACTTATGGGCAAAAATGTAATTTTATGAGCAATTAAAAGTCAAAAATTGCTGCTATCTTCATTAAAAAAAAAAAAATTCAGCTTTCCCCTCATTTCCGCACAAAATGTGGGCTGCGGAAGAATTTTTTTCGGTCACAGTTACATTTTTTTTTTTTTTCTTTCTCTTATGTCAGCTAAATTAAGGAAATTCAATAATTTTCATTCCCTTTTCCATATATTCTTTCCAAACGCAGTGTGTCGATGTTAGTGCCTACCCAATATTTTTTGCTATTATTGGCATGATTTATTGTTATTAGTGCATAATAAAATTAGTGTTAGTGTTAAGAAAAATTATTTTATGAGACCGTTTTATGAATCGTCCCTCCTAGATATAATAGATCCCATACACTTGTGAGATATTCAAATTACCAAAGAGACTCTATGAGATGGATTTATGACATACTTTCTCTCGTGCGGTAGCTAGATTCTAGTAAGAATAATATTATTTAACAACAACAAACCAATTCACTAATAATAAACTTAAAAAATGAAAAGAAAAACAATAGTGTAAAATATTATGACCCTATCATTATTCATATCTTATCGCATGCATGTGCTAGTTTGGTAATTTGATCCCAAATCATACTTTGTCAATCTAAAGTATTTTTAAAAAAATATTTCATGTTTTTAAAGTACAATATTTTAAACAACCCTTATCAAAAAAAAATATATATATATATATATATTTTAAACAACCTCCCTTTAAAAAATGTTTTTATTAATGGTTGCCCTTTTGCATTAGTTGGAAAGTTAATAAATGCCTACTATACTGATAGATTAGTTTCTTGAATTCCTCTAGAAAGGCAATATTATAAGACACTAAAAAAAGTTACAGTTGGTAGTTGGTGCCATGAGCCTAGAGCACCCAAGCTTTTTGACTAGTGTCAGGGACTCAGGTGGCTTAAGTCTTCAAAGATATGATGACAGCCCTGTGCAACAATGTGCAGGACTCACTTTTTCTCATTACCCCCATAGACAAAAAACGAAAAA
The DNA here is from genome assembly GCA_023621385.1 of Quercus gilva. Classification (NCBI taxonomy): domain Eukaryota; kingdom Viridiplantae; phylum Streptophyta; class Magnoliopsida; order Fagales; family Fagaceae; genus Quercus; species Quercus gilva. The sequence goes on along the minus strand of CM042482.1, from coordinate 6,417,236 downwards.
GAAAAAGAAGCTTCACTTGGGACTAGCTTGGCCAAGCAAAAACTCTAACATGAGCACATGAAACTTGAGAGGTGGGAAAGGGATTGAAGAGCTGCAGCCTGCAGAACTAAAACAGGTACATAGATAGTAACTAGTCAGCATCAATGTGGGAACTGGAAGCTAGATAGGTCACTTTAAGCGTATATATGAGGGGTTGAGACTCTGAGAGATACACTTTGTACCCTACTTCTTTTTGATGCATTGTATACTCTATCCTATCCTACTCTTCAACGTGCATGTGCCTTTGCTGCATCACGGTTAGCACTATTCGATACCCACAAAATTCAAGAAAAGGACCCCATAATATGTGCAACTTTGTCAAACCTGTTGTAGTTGTAAACCAATCTTTAGTCCACAGCAAACAGCTCCATCAAAAGAAGGTCCAATCAATAAGGCATGCATGTGCTTTCTCTTCCATTTCTACTCACAACTACTATATTTACCAAATTTGACACCCAAGTGGGTCCTTATGCACAAGAACCTAAGGGGATTGGGAGAGAGATTTTTTTTTTTTTTTTTTTTCCAATGTTTTTGGAGGGAAATTGATTTGTATTAGGGTTTAATTAAAAATAATATTTACATTAATCCTAATTGTAAAATGGAGAGAATCCCATGTTGTATGAGTAATTTGTAACAATCTTTGTAATGTAATGTTACTTTGGTTAGTGCATGATATGTAAAATGATCTTCTTCTTTTTTTCCAAATTATGTGATGATGGTTATGTTATACTATTATATTCAAAAAATAAAATTTTAAATGTAAAATCAAATTGAACCTATTCCCCTATTTGTAGGGAATGATTCGCCGTGATCTTCGCAATGCAATGTTACTTTTAATTTGTGGAATATATGTAAAGTAGTTTATGTTCTTTGTTGATTGAGGCTACTTGGAATGGAATGGACTGGTTGGATTTATCTAGATATACTTGTATTGGATTCCTCTCTCTTTATTAGTATTCAAGTACGTATAAGAATAACAAAAGATGCTCTAGTTGGCTAATTTTCTCGTTGTACAGCTAATTCGGTGACAGTTATAGCGGTTGTTGAACTTTCTTAATCACTTACATTAATAAGACTGGTAACTGGTATGGATTGGAACATTTTTCCTTTGTCTTACTTCCATTTTCTCTTTCTCTTTTGTCTTTCAGTTCCGATTTTCTATTTACAAAATTCTTGGCTCTCTTTTTCTTAATATTGGACTTGTTCAAGGCTCATTGAGTTGTGTGTGAGAGAGAGAGAGAGAAGAGAGAGAGAGAGAGAGACAAAAGAGAAAGAAATTTAATATTAAACCTATAATTGGATAATTTAGTTTTTCAACACTTCTGCACTTGTTTTCTCAATGACCATTGAGAATTCCACATTGAATCCCCAAATGGTTCTAAGAGTAAAACAGGCCGCGGTTGTACATTGTAATCATGAAACCCTTGGTCAAAAGAGAAGAAAAAGAAGATATAGAGTAGAAATAATGGCTAAAAAGAAAGAAAAAAATTACAGAGGAAAGGGAAAGTAGAGAAAAGTAATTGACCCTAATAGGCGTCTCTCTTGTACTCTTTTTGCCTCCCTCTTTTTTTACTTTCCTTCACTTTCTACTCAAATTTTCAATGATTTAATCGCTTGTATGCAATGCTGTTTGAGAGATTTATATCACAAATCAGCATTTAGAACCCTTCCGGCAACTAAGTGTACCAGCATTAGCGGTAATAGTAGCAACAAGAGAAGATGGTTTTGCACCTAAGCTCGAAGCCTTAGCGTAGCTTGAGGAAGCCCCAGCTCCAGATGGTGTGAAAAATGCACCATTTAGCAATAGGTCTCCTTCAGATCTCCAATTCCAGCCCTGCCATTCACTTTCTGGTGCATCCTCATGTTTGGTCACCTGCACAAGTTCACAATTTGATAAATTACTCAATTCCAATAATGTGATATGTTGTAAATAGTAGTATATAATAAAAGTTATATTAGTGGTAGAATCAATTAAAAAAGATGCAATTACTTTTCTCTGTTTCTCTTTAATAAAATCGAAAAAGTGAGTTGTTGAATAAGAAATGGGGTTTTTACCTCTTTGCTGTTTCTATCATCTGGTGCAAGAAATCTGTTCCCTTGGCTATTGATGGTAGGTGAAGCACTCCCACCAATGGCATACATTTCCCAATGGGTGTAGTCATTGTTCACCACATGGAAGTACCCATGCCTACACCTGCAAATTAATGTGAAAAAAGTGTATATTAAAACACCATAATGACCCAACTAGATAACAAACAAACCAAACCAATTAAATTGACAAGTTAATTTACACTTTTCCTTTTTCTTTTTTCCTTTTGGTACTTTACCTTGGCATTCTTTGAACAAGCCCTTCTCCAAAGTGATTGAAGGCAATAGTGACTTGCATACCCTTGTCTTGAGTGTAGGTATCACTATGTCCCAATAACATAACCTTATCATGGTGTGTCATGAAATTGTTTGAAATGGTAATCATGGAAGACCCATGAATTGCATCAATCAAACCATCAGCACAGTTTGACAATGAGACATGGTCCACCCAAACATGGGTACCACCAAAGATGGATACACCATCACCATCTGATATGGTCCTCCACCCATAGTGATTTGGGGAATCTCTCACCATAGCATTCCCTCCTTGCTTACAATCATGTATGTTTATCCCATGGATTATAATGTTAGTCACATACTGAATAGTAATGCATGGACCACCAGCTATGTGCACACTGGCTCCCCTACCATCAATGGTCTTAAACGAGTTCATGATCAATTCCTCCTTCAATTTGATCACCATATCACGTGCAAAAATAATCCACAATGGTTCATCTTGGATCACAGCATATCTTAGAGTCCCTGGCTTCGGAGTTACGGCATCATCATCACTAGAATCTGTGACCACATAAATCTTTCCATCTCTTCCACCAACAGCATTCTTGCCAAACCCAATTGCACAATCAGCCAGCCTCTGCCTATTCTTTTCCCAATTGGAGTCACACCTCCAGCAATCATCAATTGGGTTCCCAGTTGAGCATGAGAAATACCCCAACTTTCTCCTAGTCATCGATGCATTGATGCTCCTGTCATATCAAAAAAAATGTGACACATTTTTAACACCATAGATTCTAAACTGTAATAACTGAAGTAACTAACTTTTTCAGGTAACATTTATAGTTTTCTTACCTTTGTACTTCTTGTACTACAAATTCTGGGTCTTGAGCTGGAGTTGAGGCAATGAGGCTTGGGATTAGGAAAGAGAAGAAAATGGTGATGAGAGAGAGTGAAGAAGGGCTTGCCATATTCTTACTCTGCTAGGAAATGTGAGTGAGAGAGAGAGAGAGAGAGTGTGTGTGATATGAAGAGAATGGAGGGAAAGAAGGAGTTGTATATAAAGAATTAAAGCCGGGCTAACTGGCGTGATTAAACTAAACAAGTGGGGTCCAATGTTCTTCGTGATTTCTGGTTTTATGGGATTCCCTTGGGCAGTTGTGGCCGTTAAGCAAGGCCTGAATGATGGTCCAGATAGAAAAACAGAGTGAAAGAAAAGAAAAAAAATAAAATTTCAAAAAGGAAATTTCTCTTTTTTTTGCTTTTTCAAATCTACACGCTCACTCGGGTGCATTATAGGGTACATTGAGCGGTACTACCTTGTGGGGCATATTGTGTTACTTTTATTTCTCTCTATTTTTTCTATGAACCTTATGATTTGTGAAGGTTCTTTTTTTGTTTTTATTTTTAGGGGCAGAATGAGAACAATGTTTTGAGTCTTTTGACAATATGGTAGTGAATTCAAAAACACAATTAGATTCCTTACATAATTAACAATAGGAATGGTTCAAAAGCACAATATACTTATTATATACACCTTCTTGGATAATGAATTCAAAATACAAATATATTCATCATCTGAATTGGATAACTTTAAGTTGTAATTGGTTCAATTGTTCTAAAGCACAAATAAATATTCTTTTTGGCTGAGGCTCTTTTATTCATATTCTCAAATTTAAAACCCAATTGCTGGTTGCTTACTTGCTTCAATATGAAAATTTTGAATTGTAAATATGGTTCAATATAAAACCAAAAAAAAAAAAAGAAAAAAAGGATTCATAGATCATTCCCTTTTTATTATATGCCAATATTATTCAAACTCTCCTTTGTTACATTTTTAGGATTCCCTCTTGTATACTTTCCCACACAAGAGAAGTTCCTCCTTTTTTAAGGTAGTTTATACTTTTTTATATAGGGTTTTGTTAACAAGCATCTTACGGTGCCTGTTAACAACAATCCTTTGCAGTTTTTTGCTGTAGTTATTCTACTTTTTCAGTTTTTTGGTAATTGTTTAACAATTGTTTATCTTTTTTGGCCATTTTTTTAATAACTTTTTATCATTTTTAATAAGTCACACCCAATTTGGGAAACGTTAACCAACACTGCACGGTGCTGGTTAACATTTCCCTTTTATATATATACAATTAAAAGTTCACATTGTCATGAAAAATATTAAAATTACTACTAATTTTACTTTATTTTTTAAAAAATACTTATAAACTAAGGTGATAATGAATGTGATTAGCGACACCTCAAAAATATAATGAATAAATATTTAATTTTTGTTCTTTTTTTGTGATTTGTGATATGTTTTGTAAGATTAGTAACTTTTGGCTACTCGACAATGTGATAATGCATGTTTATCTTTCTCTTTTCTTACCATTTCCAACTATAAACACATCCCAATCCTTATCACAGACAAAGAGGTAATTGACAAGGCCAGACTACCAAAAAAATTCTATTTTCCTGAGAAAAACTCACTACTAAAATTGGAATATAATCAATAACAGAAATATTGGACCATCTGCGTTTTGCATTTGCACATATTAATCATCACACAATTGGATACATAACCAAAACATAATTAGAAAGACACCGACACTTGCGATGTTGCTATCCAGATGTTGATGAAAAAAAACAAAATTTTACATTTTCGTTTGTTATCGTTATTTCCACACCATCATGCTTCCTATCTATTTGGCCTAGTTTAGCTGTTAAGAGTAGATACACAAGGTTGTTCTTTAAGATGACATAATTAAAGGTAATCCTGTACATGTGTACTCTTACCTTGTATTTGTCGCATTTAACATTGGTATTGATAGGGACAAAGAGAAAGACATGAATGGTTCTTAAAATAAAAAATAAAAAGATGATAATGAAGGAGAAGAAATAAACATAGACTCGAAGATGCAAAAAAGTATGAGAATTGTGTCTCATATGACAGTCATAACAAATCATATAAAGAATAACCTAATAAAATGAATGTCATGTCATTTAGTTTTGTTCTTTGTTTGTTAAAGTTACTCTACTAATCTTGCTCCTGTTTTTTTTTTTTTTTTTTTATCATTTGATGGTTACAATCGGAGATGGGAGATTTGAATCCTAAATATTTTGAAAATACCAAAAAATATTAATAAATTGAGCTATAAAACTTTTGACAGCCAAAATATTTACTTGTTGAATTGTTACATTAGTAATTTAATATATCCGTTAGAAAAGATATTTCTTTCCAAAAGGTAGAGTTTATTGTTTTTTTTTTCTTTTTTTGAAATTGAGTTTATTATTCTTTAGTTCAAAGCTTGCATTGTTTTTTCAATTATTACTGCTTCGCTTATCATCCACTTGACTTTTTTGCAATGCCAAACAATTATTGCATATATTTATACCCTCTTAGCAAAAAGACAGAGTTTACACATATTTAGTGGAGTATGCTATTAGGTTTTCTAAAAACTGCATGTGACCATATATATAGTTCACAATTTCATATAATTTTGTTTGCATACATGAATAATATGAACATACATTTTTTTTTTAATTGATATAAACAACATATTTTAGTCTAATCTAAGTATATATGTGTGTAAAACTTTTTCCTAGAAACTTGAATCCCAACCCTTACATCTCCCACCTCACAAAAACTTATATTTATGAAACAACCATTACATTAAGAGTGCATTGTGAGATGAACATACATTGATCTTATATAATCTCCGAGTAACTTTGGGAATAAGGGTATGTAATTAATTGTTTGTGCTTGGTTGCTCACCACGCACCTCAATGGCACAGAAGCTGTTCATCTTGTGAACCATTTATTACAATAAATAAGACCTCTCACTAAGTTACAAATCCTAGCTAGAAAAGCACATGCTTATGCTCTCAAAAATCAAACCTATAAACCCTAGTAGGCCCAACTATTTTTTTTCTTTTTTTCTTTCTTCTTTATTTTCTTTTTCTTTCTTAAGCCATCTTGATATTTTCCCAACCGCAAAGTTCGCCGAAATTTCACAATAGGAGACAAAAATGTGACCAACGATGCTGGCATAGCACAATGGTGATCTCTCAAGCTGCCACGTGGACACACAAATTGAACCCGACACATGGCCCGCAATTAGAGGTCCGGGTATACGTTTCAATTTGATGACTTGGGCTCTTATGTTGGGCTCTCTCATACAGTGTGAAAGCTACGTCCTCAATCCTCAAACACGTCCTCCCGATCCCTCATATGGATTTTTATTCCTTTTAGATCGATACGCTTGTCGACCCTTAACTATTGAGAGCCATTATTATGGATTTGACAGCCAATTCAATCCCTTGATTTTCAGATAGTGGGGTTGATCAACTTTTTAAAGAGAAGGTGATTTTGGACAAAGCCAACGTGTAAGGTCTCTGTTTTTAGTGGTTTGAATAGAGAGGATCAAAAATTAAAAATTAAAAAAAATAAAAATAAAAATAAAAATAAAAATAAAAGGCGTAGCCCCATGTTAGTTGGTGTATTAGGAAGGGTTTGGTTATGGATGGTGAAGAGTAAGTGAAAAGTACTTAGCAAACTCCTCATCTCATTTAACAACCTCTTCATCTCACTAACACGTGTTGCACAAGGGAACATGCCATGTGGCAGTCCCTCTCAACCCAATAGTACTTCTCAATTGCACATGCAAAACCTTGTATTTTCACATCAAAAATCTTAATTTGTGTATAGAGAGATATTGACAATTTGACCCTGATATTCTTCATTCATATTTCCAAATTTTACTGCTTGAATTTATGGACTTATAAGATTTAAAAGAGTCAAATTCTTCGTAGAATGTACATTATGGTTGAATTTTAACACTCAAATTTAGTCCAATTTTTTAGGTATTATAGACTAATTAGTCAAATTTTGTACATACATTTTCTGGTAGAATGTCATATGGTGACCGACAAATCACAAAATATTTAGACCAAGAAAAAGAAATTTCACATTTATTTTGTCAACCATAATCTCAACAATTGGGTCCTGGCCTAAAAGAAAGACTAGAATGGTTTGAAGATTTGTATGTGTGAGTGAGAGGGTGGCCCAATACACACGCATACAGTGTGTTTTAGGTCTAACAAACATCATTTATTGGTTGATAATCTTTAGTGAGATGCAAAATGAAGCACTGGTATAGGCCAATGCCACACACACCCATGTACCCAATCAATTTGAACCACATGAGAGAAGTGGGGGCAACTTGGTCCCTCTCTTAAACAAGGTATACAATTCCAGACTTGGCACACTTGATAGAATTGCTCTCCAATTATGGTGTGCATTAATGATTTTTTTTTTTTTATATAGATCTTGATGAATTATTGTTGATATAGAATAGAACATCACTATCATTGGTTTTTCCTTAGAATATACTTGATTCCAAACAATGGTGATCACATGGGACTCCTTGAAAGCACTGCTTAGGGGACAAAGCTGGGCCTGATGCTAGTTTATTACCCATTCTCTCAATGGTGCATTACACCAAGGGGGTCTAGCAAAGTAAAATTATGTTGCTTAGGCTCCGTTTGGTGATGGTTTTTTTAGAGATGGTCCAGCTTTTGAAAATAGAACTTACTTCAAATTGAAGGGGCTTCTAGATTATTAAGGAGTGACTGCCTTCCCAAATTAACCCTTATTAATATTGAGTTTCAAAACATAGTTACCCTGACCAAATTAAGCTCAAGAATAATGGAACTTGTCCCACAAATAATTGTACTTAAAGTGCAAGCTTATCCAAAAAAAAAAAAAAAGGTTAGGTTCAATTTTCAATAATTTAATGTACCACTATAAATTAAACCTTTAAAACCTTTTTTGGTTTAAGGGACAATACCCATCATTTGAAAGGATTTCATACAGCCTATACAGAAGTAACATATCAACTAATCCATCCCATACAATCAAGTGAAACATTGACTCTTTAATATTCATATAACCACATCTTGAAATTTTCATTGTGAAATTAGGAATGTGTAACTTTCTTGTATAATTTTCTTTTTCTTTCCTTTTCTTTTCTCTAAAAAGTTCAAATTGGAATTGAAAGCATATATTGTAGTGACAAAATGATTTTATATTTTTGGATTCATCAAAATTGGTTCACTTGGGAGTGGGGGTTCTCATGTGGTGTTCATCATAATTTTAAAAGCTTTGCCTTATTTCCTTAAAAGTTATAATAATCAAAAAGTAAGCACAAATTAAGTTTTGGTTCAATCTGTACTGAATATTACTTGCATTGTACATGACTACTTATATCACCACCTAGTGCATATTAATTTCTTTTAGTACACTGTACAACCATGCCTTAATTACATACCCCATGCCTATTTTTGGTATGATAAAAGCCACAAATGGGGTCTTGATTAGGTTAGCATTTATTAAATTTAACTAATTTTTTTCTTAAGGATCGAAAAGAGAAGGCTATATTATGAGATATATGAACTTAATGTGAGAGGATTAACAACATATAAATCACATAATAATCATTTAAAGTCATGTGAGATGGCTACAAATATCATCACGTTCACACTCTATTTGCTATGCTCAATTACATTGAGAGAGCCTTCCTAATTATCTGTAGGTAAAGATAGTCTTTAACTTTAATCAATTATGTCGGGGAATGACTCTAGGTTAAAAGTCAAACTTTCACCATGATAACATGCACTCCTGTCTCCATGTCTTCTTTTCTTTCTCGGTGTTCAAAGATTGACAAATTTGACTTACTATGTAGTTGGAGTGGGAAAATGAATTCCATATATTGACTGATTACTCATTAATCTTAGAAAAATGCCAAACATATATGATGGCAGCCAGTGAAAATTCATCAGCCGAAAAATTTAACAAAATTTCCACCGAATTTTAGGTGAGCAAGCATTCAAAAGTAAATATTTATTCAATGTACGATAGCAATGTTATAGTATATAGTATTATGTTGTTATTGTGACACCAATCATGCGCGTCAATTTATAAAATTTTTTTGTATTAAAATTGGTAACAACTCTAATATTTTCCTTTAAGCTATAAAATATGATGTGGTTGTTGTTATTATTATTACATAAATTTTTTTTTAACAGCTGTTGAAAATTTGAATTGACATTTTCATAGAATTAAAAGGCATCAGACAAAGGAATGACTGTAAGCAATGGGATAATCATGTTTCTGATTCTACAAGCCACCGTAAACCAGTACTTTCTTAGAAGAATGAACCCCTTCTCATCCTAATTGGACCCACTAATCATCCAAATCAAAGCAATTTGTGTGCACGGCATGTTTCATAAATCAAATTAATTGCTGCCCAATGTCCTCAAAATCACATGCCAAGCGGTGAGCAGAGTAGAGAAAGGAAAGGTCTATCGATAAGGGCTATGTTTTCTCAGTACCCCTATGTGTTTATACACTTTTATATATATGAACCCAAAGACAGCAGGCTTTTCACTTAGGAATCAGATCTGACAACATTATTATTAATATTAGCTACCATACCTCTCCTACGAACCACCAAACCTACCTATCACTTAAAGATGTGAATAAAATCCTAGGTAAAACATCAATGACATTAGTTCAAATTGGAACTGGCAAGTTTTGAAGTTATGGTTATGCAGCCTCAATATTGGGCTGGATTTTGTACTGTGCTCTTAGGAAGAGTCAGAACTTGGAATTAAGAGGGCGGTTTTGTTGTTAGCTATATGCGACAGTTCTAACCTTTGGCTCTACGGCTACTTAGCAGCTTGAGGATTTTTTCTTTTTTTTTTTCCTTTTAATGCTCCTTTTGGGTAAGGATAAAATAATTTTATTTTAAATTTTTTAAAGGGCCAGATTATTTGTTTTGAGTAAAATTTGTCAATTGGGCTTAATTTGTTTTAGATTTACTATTGGTAATTTTTGTTGTTGTGCTAATTTTTTGGACTAGTATATTTTGTTTTAGATTTTAAATCTATAGATTTTTTTTTTATGGTCTTTACAAGGAGGAATGCTAGAGCTACAAACTTTTTTACAAATGACTAATGTAGTGAGTGGTTTTTTTTTTTTTTTTTTTGAGTGATAACATTACTCTTAAAAGAATTAATGATATTATTAAAGGGGGAAAAGTGTAACTTTATAGAACAAAATTGCTAAAATTAGCACCGAATATATATATATATATATATATTTTTTTTTTTAATTCATCAAAGCATGCCTCCTTTCCTAAGTGCTCCAGCATATTGAATGATTGAATGAGATACGAGATCAATACATACACCATTATTTTAAAACATATGCCAAATGTTGCATATCTATTGCATCTGTACAGTAGCGCATCGAGTGCAATTCAAATCTCTCAATTTCTTTTGCATTAAGAGCCTGATGTAGAACAGACAGCACTTGCCTTCCTAGAACAGCAGGGGCGTAGGAAGTCACAACGCAGGATCAAAGGGGGGTGCCAGTAGGGGGCTGTCGGGGTAACAGTGTCGGAATTGCATGAAATTTGGCAGGTTGAAGGGAAACGGCGTTCTGATCCAGATTCATCACAGATGCCATGAACGTCGCCAAAATTTAGGCGAATTCCTTCATTAAGGCCCCGAAAACAATGTTTTTGCTATTTATAGTATTATTCGTTTTTCCTTAATAACTTTTAGTTTAAAAGTCAGAATAAGGTCCCGTCTGTTTTGGGACGACCCTTAAGGTCAGTAGGTTGTGATTTTGCATTTAACTCAATTTTACTATTTTTGGTAAAATTCGGTAATTTTGTCCCCTAATCGCGTAATTAGTGCGAATTAGGGTTTTAGACGTTTTCCTTAGTATTTATATGTTTGTAGCCGTCAGAGGCAAGTTAGTTGATGATCAATAAAAATTCAGACTTTTGTCAAATTTTCTTCTGGTGGATTCCAGTTTTATCTCCTTGTGGATTCAGGGAAACCCCTCGTGGATTCGAGGTTTTCTACCAGAAACTAACAGTTTAGTTTCTGTTCCATCAAGAGAGCATCGTGTGTGCTTCTCTTCAGGCTTCCGCGACATCAGTTGGTATCAGAGCCTTGACTTACCTTGGTCTGATGGCTAACCGGCGAGACGGTAACCACCACAACAATGACAGCGGTGACGACGTCAACAACCTAGTCCTCACTAGGGCTGAGTTTCTTGATTTTCGTGATGAAAATCAACAATTTCGTGATTCAACCCAGCAGACTCTAGACCAGATTCAAGAAGCACTTGCCACCTTGCTTAACCGAAATCCTAATCGCGATGACGGAGAGCGACGTGATAACCGAGCGCGTGGTCCTCCCTATCGTGGTCCAAACCGGAACAGGCAGCAGGACTACCATGAAGAATACAGTGAAGACGAGGAGTATGCAGAGAGAGTCCTTGGCAATCATCGTGGTCCCGCAAGGGATAATGGGCGAGATTATCAGGAGCAGAGGGACTATCGAATGAAAGTAGAATTACCATCCTTTAATGGTAATGTCTCCATTGAAGAGTATCTGGATTGGGTTAGTAAAGTGGAAAAATTTTTCGATTATATGGGTACAGCAGATGACAAACAGGTGTGTTTGGTGGCCTACAAATTGAAGGGAGGAGCATCTGCCTGGTGGGATCGTGTTCAATTAAACCGTGCCCGTGAACGAAAGCTTCCAATACGATCATGGAGGAGAATGAAAAGATTAATGGCAGATCGGTTCTTACCACCAGATTACCAGCAGGAGTTGTTCAGACAGTACCAAGATTGCAGGCAGGGTACGCGGACAGTTAATGAGTACATGGAGGAGTTTGACAGGCTGGCGAATCGCAATGATTTGGAGGAAACTGAAGATCAACGGATATCCAAATTTGTACACGGGTTACGAATTTCCATCCGAGATCAGGTATCCTTACAAACCCTATATACTTTGAATGAAGCTGTAACCTTATCCAAGAAAATAGAATATCAGCATCTCAGGGCAGGTTCGAAGTTTTCCAATCGCAATTCGGAGTCCTCTAGTTCCACTGCCAACAAAGGTAAAAAGCCCATGTTTACACCACGATCACAACCCGTGGTTAGGGAGAACAGTGGTGTCAACCAATCCACAGTGGCAGTAGCAGGTTCCGCAGCCCAGCAGATAGCGAAAGCCAACCCTTATGCTAGGCCAACTGGGAATAAGTGCTACAGATGCGGAGAACCAGGACATCAATCTAGTACTTGCCCTAAGCGAGCCGCAGTGAATCTGGTAGTGGCAGAAGAGGGCGAGATAGAAGGTGAACAGGAGGGTGAAGAGATGTATAATGATGCAGATCCATATGCCTATGACCCCAATGAGGTCCAAGAGGACGAGGAAGGTGTGCCACTAGGGCAGTCTTTGGTGATTCAGAGGTTGTTGCTCACGCCAAGGGTGGAATACGGTGATCAGCGAAATGAGATCTTTCGAGCACGATGCACCATCAGTAAGAGGGTCTGTGATTTGATCATTGACAGTGGCAGTGTAGAGAACATTGCGTCGAAGAGTTTGGTTACCAAGCTAGGACTGAAAACAGAAAAGCATCCCTCTCCGTACAAGATAGGTTGGATCAAGAAAGGTACGGAAACTCTTGTTACTCAACAATGTCGTGTTACTTTTTCTATGGGTAAATATTATGTAGATGAAGTAGTTTGTGATGTTGTTGAAATGGATGCATGTCATTTAATACTGGGTAGACCTTGGCAGTATGATGTAGATGCTACTCATAGGTGTAAGGATAATGTGTATGTGTTTTTTAAGAATGGCAGAAAAATTGTCCTTGGTCCTATTAAGGAAGGCAGTATACCCAAAGCTTCTAAAGTGGAGGGGAAGCCAGCACTCCTCATAGTGAACAATGAAGATGAGTTTGAGAAGGAGTGTAAGGAGTTGAAACAGGTATACGCTGTAGTGGTGACAGATGGTGAGCCAAAGAAGGTTACTGAGGTACCTGAGGCAATTCAGCCATTGATCAAGGAGTTTGAAGAGCTTTTTCCAGAAGAGCTGCCTGCAGGTTTACCACCAATGCGGGACATCCAGCATTGCATTGATTTAGTTCCTGGAGCTAGTCTACCTAATCTGCCACATTACAGGATGAATCCTCAAGAGGGTCAGATTCTACAGGGGCAGGTGGATGAGCTTTTGAGCAAGGGGCAGATCAGGGAGAGTATGAGTCCATGTGCAGTACCGGCATTGCTAACACCAAAGAAGGATGGGAGCTGGCGTATGTGTGTGGATAGTCGAGCAATCAACAAGATCACAGTCAGGTATCGATTTCCTATTCCCCGACTAGATGACATGTTTGATATGCTGAGTAGGTCCAAGTGTTACACCAAGCTGGATCTCAAGAGTGGGTATCACCAGATTCGGATCCGACCTGGAGATGAGTGGAAGACGGCTTTTAAGACAAAGGAGGGGTTGTATGAGTGGATGGTTATGCCCTTCGGATTATCTAATGCTCCCAGCACTTTCATGAGGCTTATGAATCAGGTATTAAAACCATTTATTGGAAGGTTTGTGGTAGTTTATTTTGACGATATCCTGATTTACAGTAAGACAGAAGCAGCCCACTATAATCATGTGCGAGAGGTATTGGCGGTGTTGCAGGCCAATGAGTTATATATCAACTTGAAGAAGTGCAGCTTCTTGACTGATAAGTTGCTGTTTTTAGGGTATGTGGTCAGTGCGGATGGCATTCATGTTGATGAGGACAAGGTCCGTGCAGTTAGAGAATGGCCAACCCCAAAGACAGTGAGTGATGTGCGAAGCTTCCATGGGCTAGCAACCTTCTATCGGAGGTTTGTTCGAGATTTCAGTAGCATAGTAGCCCCTATCACTGAGTGTCTGAAGAAGGGGAGGTTCTCCTGGGGAAAGGAGGCAGAACTAAGCTTTGCCTTGATCAAGGAGAAGTTGAGCACAGCCCCAGTTTTGGCATTGCCCAACTTTGATAAGGTGTTTCAGGTGGAGTGTGATGCATCTGTGGTCGGGATAGGCGCTGTTCTTTCACAAGACAATAGACCAGTAGCATTCTTCAGTGAGAAAGTTTGTGAAGCTCGAAGTAAATGGTCAGCCTATGAGCTGGAGTTCTTTGCTGTCGTACAGACTCTTAAGCATTGGGAGCACTACCTAATTCAGAGGGAGTTTGTATTATATACAGATCATCAGGCATTGAAGCACATCAACAGTCAGGTTAGCATTAACAGGATGCATGCTCGGTGGGTAGCTTATATTCAGCGCTTCCATTTCACATTGAAGCACAAGTCTGGAGTCACTAATAAGGTGGCTGACGCACTCAGCAGGCGAGCATCTTTGTTGACCACCCTACGTACTGAAGTTGTAGGGTTTGATTGCCTCAAGGAGCTGTACGAGAATGATGAGGATTTTGGTGATATTTGGGGTAAGTGTCAACAAACTCATACTGCTATCAATAGTATGTACATCCAGGATGGTTTCCTTTTTCGGGGTAACCAATTATGCATCCCTAAAAGTTCATTAAGGGAGCAGATTATTAGGGAGCTGCATGGTGGAGGTTTAGGTGGGCATATGGGTAGAGATAAGACTATAGCACTGGTGGAAGAAAGGTATTATTGGCCACAACTCAAGAGGGATGTTGGCAATCATGTGCGGAAGTGTCCAATTTGCCAAACTGCTAAGGGTCAATCTCAGAATACTGGCTTATACATGCCTCTGCCAGTTCCACAAGCACCATGGGAGGATTTGTCTATGGACTTTATATTGGGTCTTCCTCGAACCCAGCGAGGTATGGATTCTGTGTTTGTTGTGGTTGACAGGTACTCGAAGATGTCCCATTTCATAGCATGCAAGAAGACTTCAGATGCGACTCGAGTGACCAATTTGTTCTTTAAAGAAGTTGTGCGTTTGCATGGAGTGCCAAAGTCCATCACCTCTGACCGGGACACCAAGTTCATTAGTCACTTCTGGCGGACTTTGTGGAAGCGTTTTGACACTTCCTTGAATTACAGTAGCACTAGTCATCCACAGACTGATGGCTAGACAGAGGTGGTTAATCGCACTTTGGGGAATCTGATTCGGTGTATCTCAGGCGAGAAGCCCAAGCAGTGGGATCTTGCATTGTCCCAAGCAGAGTTTGCATACAATAGCTCAGTCAATAGAAGCACTGGTAAGTCTCCATTTGCCATCGTCTACTGCGTGCCCCCAAAACACGCTTTGGACTTGGTACCTTTACCTGAGCTTCCAGGAGTGAGTCAAGCAGCAGAGAATATGGCTGACCGTATTCAGGCTATACAAGAGGAGGTGAGGCAGAAGCTTGAAGCTACAAATGCCAAGTACAAGGAAGCTGCTGATAAGAAGCGACGTGAGAAGATCTTCAATGTTGGGGATTTAGTGCTGGTCTATCTTAGAAAGGAAAGATTTCCTGTTGGTACCTACAACAAATTGAAGGACAAGAAGTACGGGCCATTTCAGATTACTAAGAAGATCAACAACAATGCTTATGTGGTTGCTCTTCCTCCAGACATGAACATTTCTTCTACCTTCAATGTTGCTGACTTGTATGATTATCATCCTCCTGATGAACCAGATAGTGGGAACTCGGGGTCGAGTTCTTTTCAAGTGGGAGGGACTGATGTAGAACAGACAGCACTTGCCTTCCTAGAACAGCAGGGGCGTAGGAAGTCACAACGCAGGATCAAAGGGGGGTGCCAGTAGGGGGCTGTCGGGGTAACAGTGTCGGAATTGCATGAAATTTGGCAGGTTGAAGGGAAACGGCGTTCTGATCCAGATTCATCACAGATGCCATGAACGTCGCCAAAATTTAGGCGAATTCCTTCATTAAGGCCCCGAAAACAATGTTTTTGCTATTTATAGTATTATTCGTTTTTCCTTAATAACTTTTAGTTTAAAAGTCAGAATAAGGTCCCGTCTGTTTTGGGACGACCCTTAAGGTCAGTAGGTTGTGATTTTGCATTTAACTCAATTTTACTATTTTTGGTAAAATTCGGTAATTTTGTCCCCTAATCGCGTAATTAGTGCGAATTAGGGTTTTAGACGTTTTCCTTAGTATTTATATGTTTGTAGCCGTCAGAGGCAAGTTAGTTGATGATCAATAAAAATTCAGACTTTTGTCAAATTTTCTTCTGGTGGATTCCAGTTTTATCTCCTTGTGAATTCAGGGAAACCCCTCGTGGATTCGAGGTTTTCTACCAGAAACTAACAGTTTAGTTTCTGTTCCATCAAGAGAGCATCGTGTGTGCTTCTCTTCAGGCTTCCGCGACATCAGAGCCCAGGAAATTTTTTTTAAGCACAAAATAAATTTGAATATGATTATGAACACAATACGAAAGATTTGTAGTAAACTGTTGAATTAGTGATATATTTAAAGAATGTTGTGAGGGGAGAAACAAGATTAATCATTTTGATAACAAAACAGATTCAGATCTTGGCCGGGGATTTACATCTAATAAATTCATGCAGATGGGTATGATAATGTTTTTTACAACGCATTGAGCCATTTGAAAAAAAAAAAAAAAAAAGACTATGGTTAAGAAATGTATGAATCCAAGAATCCAATTGACATGTCTTGTCCATTAATATATAATTACCTGGTCCAATACTCTCTTGCTAATTGGATCTGTTTATTCAGGGAAAAGAAAAGGCATACCCAGTATTTTATGGCCCAATTGAAAATTGTGGAAAGCCCACTTCAAGTTGTGGATAATTTTCTGGCAAAGTGCCTCATGGGTCAATTCTTGGAAAACACATTGCCCCATATTTTTGTGACAACTGACAAACACACAGTGTACCCATATGGCGTGAAAAGCAAAACTGAAGAAGTGAATATTAAATGGTGTTTCTTCAAGGACGATGCATTGGATCATTATTGGAAATTGTCATATTTGAGCGTCATATCTTAACCCAACATGTGTGCTAGAGCACTTTAATTTTCCATTAAATTCTGAACAAACATTGTAGCAAATTGAATGAAAAGAATTCATAATGTAGAATTTGTTGGGTATACTGAATAAATGATACAAGATCAGATTACATTTTTCCATTGAAATGTAATTTTATTTTATGTAGGGTCATATGTTGTGAGATAAATAATTTATATGTCAAATGTTGAAAATTTCTTCTATCTAAATAGAGCTTGGTTCAGTTAACATTAAATACTAGTTGATGTTACAACCATGCTTGCTAACGCAATTCTCTCACTCAAAAAGGCAAATATTCATATTTTCTCTTCTATTTTGGCCTCCCCATTTTCCATTCCCCTAAATCAGTAAATCATCCCAACCAAACTAACACATAATGTTAGAACTTAGAATGGGCTATTTCACATGAACCTTTTCATGAATATTTGAGCGAACTTGTTACCTTTTGTGCATCATTTACATGATTGTAAACTCATCAAATTGTTTATAAACAACTCCAGTTCAATTCAAAAATATATAGTTTTTATTTAATTTTTATTTAGCAAACAAGTAAGGCTGCTCAAATTCAAATGTAGGCTCGATTATTAAACAAGTCAAACTCAAATATAATAATGTGTTTGTAAACATGAAACTCAATTTAACTACATATAATAATATTTTTTTATATGTATACTTATATAGACTCAAGATTGTGATATATAAGTTTATAAATAGATTCATATTATATTAAAATAATTGTTTATAGTTTGTTAATGATATAAACAAACAATTCTTAGTGCAAATTCATAAATTTGCAAATGGGTAAAAAGTCTGAATAAACTTTGATTTCAATTTATTTTTACCCAACTCAGTTTTACTAAAACAAAATAAACCAACAGCAAATAAAATTATCCAGATATTTGGTGTCAAAATCCAAGTCCAATTTTCCCCTTCACACTTTCATAAATAAAATGAAACAGAGTCTAGACAAAATAGGCAGAGTGGTAGAAATGTAGAATAATAGCAGCAGAAGCATTTGATTGATTGTCGCCGCGCGTGCACGACATCCAAGCGTAACGCAGCACACACCACTGGCACAGCAATAATGTACACTGTGAGTACAAATAAGTAGTACTGAATAGTAAAGTAAAATAGAATTGGTAGAGTATAAACGGAACATATGCGAAAAAGTGGTTGATTCACTTGACTGTTCAACAGCTTTGGAAAAAGTGGACCCCGGTTTAACTACATATCGGAAATCGCTTTCTAGTTCGGTTTCCTTTAGGTACTGGAAATAACTATTCCAACGCTATGCTATTTATGCTTCTTTGCACGCATCACTTGAACACTATTGCATTAACTAATTCACACTTTTTATTTTATTTTTTGAAATGGGTGAATTGTATTCATGGAGATATGATTCACAGTCTCTTTTTTTTTTTTTTTTTTTTTTATAAGATGATTGATAGTCTCTTATTTGTATGTTTTGGTCCTTAGAATGGGTCTGAAAATTGATAGACCCAAATTACCTCATTCTAGGTCATTTTTTAATGTATTTCTTATTCATTTAGGAATATTTTATTTAAGTTTTTGCTAAAAATGTTTTACTGAAAATGTATTAAAGGATATTTGTATTTTTAAAAAGTGATCAAAATTGGAGTTTTAAAAAACTATACATAAAAATTAAAAAGTAAAAAGCTAGCTTTTAAGCTAGTCCCAAACACACTTAAATTTCTTAATGCTTCTCTCGTTCAATTTCTTATTTTATATATATTTCATCAATTTTTTTTTTATATACGAATATTAAATCAATTTTATTCTTGAAGTCATGTGTCTAAAAAGTCTACAATATTATATAACATATTTCAAAATACGACCTTGATGTGAACTCATTAGTCCTTAAATAATAAAGAGTTGTAGTGAATGTAAAGTACCCCTATAAGCACCTTGTTGCAATTTTTTTTTTCAGAAATCTTATTGTGGGGTTAGAATCTAAATTAATGTATACTATTAATAAGAGCATTCACAAAAATGAGCTAAAAGAATTAGTTTTTAGCACCTTAAAAACATACTTTATTTATTTTAACACCTCACTTTACAATACACTCAACATCAAAGATTCTATTTTAATATACAATAGATTAAAACAATATAAACAACATAATAAAATAATATATTATATAAAATTAACACCAGCCACAACCACCATTGCCATATCCACAACAACCACTGCCACAATCATGGAAACCACCACGTAGCCACAGTCACCATCACCACCACTCACAAACGCAACCCTCAACCCCACCACAATCCCTACAAATTAGAACCAACCACACCCAAAACAAAATAACCACCCAAAACTACCATCACTATCACCATCACCATCACCGCCACCCATAACCCCTACAAATTGGAAACCCCACCACCCAAAACCAGATCACAAACCCATATCACAACCACTGATCCAACCCACAACCCCCACAAATCACAAACCCACATCATAATCACTGATCCAGACCAAGAGCAAAAATATGGAGGGTTTGGGTTCGGTCAGAGAGAGAAGAGACTAGAGAAATTGGTTGGAAATTTGTGAGAGACAATAAGAAGAAGGTAGCTTTGGGTTCGATTGCAAGATGGAGAAGAGAGGTATCTTGGGTGAAAGAGATGGTTTCAATCAAGAGGGAGGAGGGGAGGGGAGGGGTGATGCATGGGCGATAGAAAAGAAACATAGGAGAAAAAAAAAAAAAAAAAAAAAACTAAAAAGAGAAAAGAGAAGAGATAGGTACTGTACGCATGAACCAAATAAACAAATATTTTTTTTTATAACTTTTAGCTACACTAAACTGCTAGAGATAGTAGCTGAGAGTTAAAAATTTTTAAAGTATACCATATTTGATGTAAAGTGTGTTTTAATGTTTTGAGTGTTAAAATAGCATTTTAGCAATGAATGTGCTAAATAATAGTAATAAAGCTTTATTGGAGTATAAGAAAAACAAAAAACGAATGAAAAAGAATTGGTGGGAAGGTAAGGGTTGCAAAATTAGATACGACCCGTGAACCCGACATGACACGACACGAAATTAGCAAGTTATGAGTTAAGACTTAACGGGTTTATGTCATATTCGGGTTGACACAGCTGACCCGTTTAATAAATGGGTTGGATTAGTGTTGAATACATAGAACTCGTTTGACCCGTTTAATTAAATAAGATTTTACCAATATACCCTTCAAACTCTACATATATAAACTTATTAGTCGTTATGGTTTATTTTCTTTGACATATTGTGATTCATTATTTGTGATATCGGGATATGCTTTAGTTTTAAATGATTATTTGTGATGCACTTATTTGTTAGTTCTGAATTTTATATTAAAAATATTTATTTGTTTGTTTTTTCATAAATTTTTTTTTTCATTTTGATAAAATCTGATAAATAAGTCGACACGACTGATCTGTTTAATAAATGTGTTGTGTTAGAGTTGATCAATTTTGACCCGTTTAATAAACATGTCGGGTTAGTGTTGATTAATATAATCGAATACTCATGAGTTGATACTACACGAACCCGACACACGAACACAAATTGCCACCCCTATAGAAAGGTAAGGGAATTTAAGATAAATCTTTTATTACTCCAGCAACAAAATGAACTTATATACATATGTTTTACATCAATAAATGATCAAAAATTGGGGAGCGGGAATTCGAATTTGTATATCTTCATTAAAAGTACAAAGATCTGCCAACCAACTCTTAGTTTTCTTTTCTTTTTCCTTTTTTTCCTTTGAGATTGAACTAGTAATATATTTTGAAACAATAGTGTTGTTGAATAACTTTTATTCATCTTAAAAAAAACACTAGATTACATTCTTTGTTCTTTTTTTAATGGAAAAAAAAAATATGTAGAAAAAGGTAACTTAACGTTTTCCACTTAAACGTAATTGTGGTAACGGAAAATTTTTAAATAATCACATAGTATAGTAAAATATTGCTCTTCTCTCTCGTATTTATAGTAGACCCTACTATAAATTTAACAAGACACTATCCACTGAACTCGCGCCTGAGGAACAGGAGATGGAACGAGGAATGACTGGATTTATATTCAATGTTCTTCTACATCTCTCACCGCCGGTCTTTCAGACAGTGCAAGAACGCGCCAAAACACTGAGCGTGGGCACCACTTCAAGTCAACCAACCAAAAAACTAAACTGACATGAAACCGCCTTATATATTATTAAAATGACGAAAACACCCCCACCACCTATTTGGCTCACTGGTCGAGAGAGACACACAACCCCCTCTGCAACCCCTCTGCAACAAAGCTACCAAACAAACAAAAACAATTTCTCTCTCTCTCTCTCTCTCTCTCTCACATATCGTATTAGTACACGTCGACAGGTTTCACGAGCAAATGGCTTGCCTAACACCCCCTAGCATTAATGGCATTTACTACTTTGCCACTTATTACTACCTCTTATCCTCTTTCTCCTCCTACTACTCTAGGCTCCACAACTGTATACATTCAAACTCTTCAACCACAAACACCAAAACCTCAGGTTTAGGCTTAGGCTTCTTTTTTGTTCTTCTTCTTCTTGTTTTTTCTATGTGCTCTCCGCCTTGTACGCTATTGGTTCGCATTTCGTCAACCTCGAACGACTCAGAACCATTACTATTACTATTTTATACGATACTTTCAAACCCATATTTTTTTTAATCCAGGTTTGAGCTTCTTTTTTTTCAACTTTGTCGTTTCGTTTTCTTTGTTTTTACTTGCTTTTTTGTATTGTATCGAATTTGAAAATTTTTAAGATTCTCTTTCTCTCTCTCTCTCTCTCTTTCTCTCTCTCTCTCTCTCTCTAGAAGGAATGGTACTGAAGTGGGAATAGTTTATACATTGGTCTCTGTTTGTTTTTCTCAATGTCTGTGTTTATGGGTTTCTGATATTCCATGTTCAGAGTGAGGAAAATTTTGATTTTTTTTTTTTTTTTTTTTGTTTTTTAGAATTCTATGATGTCATTCTGTGATAAAAAAGGTGCTACATTGTTCTGTGTTTATTTTTCTTCATGACTGTGTTATTGGGTTTCTCTTATTCCAGTTGCAGAGTGAAGAAAAATGTGTATGTGTATGTAGTTTTTTTTTTTATATTCTTATTTTGAATTCTATAGTGTCATTTTGTGATAAAAGGTGCTACATTGTTCTGGGTTTGTTTTTTCTTCATGACTGTGTTAATGGGTCTCTGTTTATTCCAGGTTCAGGGTAAGAAAAAAGAAATTTTTATTTATATATTTTTATTTTGAATTCTGTCATGTCATTATATGATAAAAGGTGCTACACTGCTCTGGGTTTGTTTTTCTTCATGACTATGTTAATGGGTTTCAGTTATTCCATGGTGAGAGGTTAGAAAAATTAATTTTTTTTAATCCCCCTTTTGAATGCTATAATGTCATTTTGTGATAAAAGGTGCCACATTGTTTTTCTAGTGTTGCTGGGTTTTTTAAATTTTAATGCTCATTTTCTATAAATGGTAATGCTGAGTGCTTTTGTTGAGAACTAATGAGATTCTGTGCCTTTTTTTGTTGGGTTTGTTTATATGTATCGTTTTGTGACACTATTTGTTGAAATATTTGGTTAATTTTCTCTATGTATATGGTTCTGGGCGTCTGGAAATATTGAACTAGTAAGATTTTATACCTGTTTGGAGTGATTGGATGGGTTACTGGGTATGACTGAGTGGATTATTGGGGGTTTCTTTTGATTGTTTTCTTATTGATTTTTCTCTTGCAGGTGCTTACTTGTAGGTATTGATATTTGAGTTTGGGATTTGAAGTTTGGTGAGAACTTTAATTTGATTTATTTTGAAAATGAATGATGGGAGGAGACATTCTGTTGATATTCCTATATCAAAAACTCTAGTAGCATTGAGGAGAGTGAGGTCACTGAGGGATCCAGCAACTAATTCTATGAGCAAATTCTCTTCTTTGGTTGACAATGTGAATTGGGAAACCAATTCGAGGAATGGGATTTCTTTGCGGTTCATGAATGATTGCCACCAGGGTGGCTCTGATGGTTATGGTACTTTGAGGTCAAAGAATTTAGGCTTATATGGATTGAGAGAGGATTATGTTGATGATTTTGAATTAAACTGCACTTTGGGAAAATCCAAGTTGGTCTCACGTGAGGAATTGGGTTGGGGAGGAAGGACAGGCCCTCCCAATAGGACCAAACTGGTTGAAGGATTGGACTATTGTGCATCAAATCGGGAGGAGGTTTATGAAAATAAATCATTGAGTGAAAGATATTGTGAAAATCATCGCGATATTGGATTGGACTTGACATGCATAACACCCTCCATCAATTGTTTGGAGGATGTTGATTCATGCAATGAACCAACCATAGGATCATCACAAGCAGAAAAAGTAGATCATATTGTGTCAAAACGAAAATTTCTATACAAAAATCAAGTGAAATCCTTTGGGGCTGTGGGTGGTGTTACAAGTCGGGTAGGTAGTCCATGTCTATCTGCGAATGATGCTGTTTCAGGCCATAGTGCAACATTATTTGCAAATGAAGATGTCACAGATCACAGTCATCATGGGTGTGGGATAAGCTGCTGTTGGTCAAGGTCTCCCAAATTCAGAGAATCATATCTTTCTTCTGATGTAGAAGAACATCCCTTGTTATCTGGGGATTTAGATGGACCAGCTCTTTATGGAAAGAGGAGCTCAAAGCAGATTGGTCATGAAATCACTCCATATTCAGAAACTCCTAGGTGTTTGAGTCAGAAATTCAGGCCAAAATCTTTTAATGAATTGGTTGGACAAAATGTAGTGGCAAGGTCTCTTTTGGGTGCCATCTCCAAAGGAAGGATAACATCATTTTATCTCTTCCATGGTCCACGTGGTACAGGAAAGACCTCGGCTTCTAGGATATTTGCGGCAGCACTGAATTGCCTCTCATTGGAGCAGCATAGGCCATGTGGTCTGTGTCGAGAATGCGTTTTAATCTTTTCTGGAAGGAGCAGAGATGTTAAGGAAGTGGATTCTGTGAGAATTAATCGGATGGACAGAGTTAGATCCCTCATTAAGAGTGCAGTCATCCCTCCACTTTCATCACGGTTTAAGGTTTTCATTGTTGATGAATGCCACTTATTGAGGGGGGAAACATGGGTGACTGTTTTGAATAGCCTAGACAGCCTTTCTCAGCACGTTGTCTTTGTAATGATTACTCCTGACTTGGACAAACTGCCCCGAAGTGCAGTGTCACGGTCCCAAAGATATCACTTTCCAAAGATAAAAGATACTGATGTTGCAAACAGATTGGAGAAAATTTGCATTGAAGAGGGCATTGACTTTGATCAGGCCGCTCTAGACTTTATTGCTTCCAAATGCAATGGCTCACTTAGGGATGCAGAGATGATGCTTGATCAGCTGAGTTTGCTTGGTAAAAAAATCACAATGACTTTGACCTATGAGCTTGTGAGTGCTGGGCTATTGTTTTGTTAAATAGGCTTCTAGAGCATGTCTTCTCATTCAAAATTATAATAGAATTCCCCTTTGTTGTTGTTTTGCAGATTGGGATTGTTTCTGATGATGAATTGCTTGATTTGCTGGATTTGGCTTTGTCATCTGACACTTCAAATACTGTAATAAGAGCCAGGGAACTGATGAGGTCAAGGATCAATCCTATGCAACTTATATCACAGCTGGCAAATCTCATTATGGACATTCTTGCGGGTAAAAGTCAGGAAGGAAGTTCTGAACTCAGAATAAAGTTTTCTACTCGGCACACCTGTAAGTACTGTATACTGTCATTTATAGTATGGTCATCATACTGTACAAGTTGCTATATGAACCATGTTTGGCTTTCCCATAGATGGATCCTATCAAAATATATGCAATGGATATAAGTTGCTACAAGAATTTTTGATTTGCCATATACTTCTCACTGGCTGATATTTTGGCCCACACTTGATAATTATCTAGTTCACTGTGTATGACCACTTAATTTATGCCTCCTTCCGTTTATATTTCTTTTTGTTTGTTTGTTTGTTTTTTTTTTTTTTTGAGGCAGGGCCACTTCATTTACCCTCCCCTGTTGAGTAAACCTTGGATACACGACCTTGTGCGCAACGTTGCAAGAACTGTATATTGGGTAATCTTAGGACTCGAATGGGGAGGCCTCACAGGGGGTTCTCATGAGGCCAACCAATTGAGCTGACGTGTGGACCCATTTTTTTACTTGGTGCTAGAGACACAAATAGTGTTTCTACATATAGCTTTGTTGACAACCAAATATTTCTTTAGGAAAACGGTATCCACTATTTTAATATAAATTGAAGATGCTGTTTTAAATGTAGTGGTAAACAGCATCTGGTATGCGTTCGGGGTAAAGGGCTGATACAGAGTATACAGTCTATGGTCTCTAACTCTGTTGATTTAGTTTATCGATACTTTTCCTTTCATATAGATTGAAGATGCTATTGTCACTATTGATTTAGTGAGCATACATAGTGGTTTTATCATGTTTCCACACTTTGCATATCTTCCAGCTATTATCATTTGCTTATAGCCATATGGACTGAGTTCTTGCAATTTTCTGTGTCATAGCTGAAGCGGAAATGCAGAAACTGAGCTATGCATTGAGAATACTTTCTGAAGCGGAGAAGCAATTGAGGATGTCTAAAAATCAAACAACATGGCTTACTGTAGCTCTTCTACATTTAAGCTCTATGGAGTCTTCTTCCTCGGATGCAAATGATTCAAAGTTGTGTTTGAGAAATGCACGGGAGCAAGGTGAGAATCATCACAATTATAGGTTCTTAACAAATAGCTTTGTTGTTTTTTCCCCTTTTTCCGGGGGGGGGGGGAGGGGTGGTTGATAAAAAGCCACAGTTTAGATTGATTAGACTTTCATCTTCAAGTTTGCTCTTTTTTGGATGCAGATGGTGATTTTTGCAGTCCATCTTGCAGAGGAGAGGGTTCAAAATATCATGCAACTTGTTCATGCGATGACTATAAATCAAATAAATTGGGAATTCAGGAGGATTGTAAAGGAACGTTGGAATCCATATGGAAGAAAACCTCAGACTTGTGCCAGTCCAATTCACTGAAGAATTTTCTTAGGAAGCAAGGGAAGTTGTCTTCTCTTTGTGTTAATCAAGGTACATCAATCTGCTAATTTTTTTCCCAGAAAACTAATAAGTTTATGCAACCTGTAAATTCATATCCTAGGAAAATTAGTTGGGGTATAGGTGGCAAGTGGTGATCTTTGCTTTGGTTCAATTAGGAGATTTATAAATATTACTCATGAGATGGACTGTAACAAAAAGAAAGCTTCTACGTCCTGGCTAGTGGCTTTTATTATGTTGAATCAATAAGAGAAATGAAGACCATGCTAAAGGTGGTGCACATGAATTCAATCTTGTGCAATGTGATGCCAATGAGCTCTAGCTGCCGAATATCTAAGTTGTGCATTAATTCTAATCACATTTCAACAGCCCATTAATATATGCTCTTGAAATTTAGCTGAAAGGGGGAGGGGGGGGGGGGGGGGGGGGGAATTGCTCCTTGAATGATATTAGGGTCCCTTACTATTGATATTATAAGACGCTTTTACTAATATTATTAATAGTTCTTCCAATTAAATCTAAACATTTATCATTGATGCGTCTCTAAGAAAAATAAATAAAATTAGAGATGGACAAAACATCCAAAAACTCCCGAACCATTGCGTTTTTCTCAAGACTTGGCTCATCCTTTTGACTATCACCACATAAGCAATCTACTCTCTACAAATGATATCCGATTTTTCCAGAAAACATTTGCCTGGATATCACAAAAGTATTTCGTAGAAGTTCATTATCTGTGAAATATATCAAATAAAAAAGGGGGGGGGGGGGGGGTTTGTTGGGGTGGGGGTGTGAAGAAAAAGGAGAATGGGTGTGAGGGTGTGGTGTGTGGCGTGTGGTGTGTTCTAGACCCACAGACAGAGTGCATGCTTTATGTTGAGATGAAACATGTTTACTTTTAAGGACTTTGTTAACAGGTGGGGGCCAACACCTGTTAATGAATCAGCTGTGGTTCATTTATGATCTATCACAAATCCTACATGCATAGGAAATTGGTAAAGTTTTACTTTTTCAGCTTTGATTTTGTAAAATAATTTGACTTTCTCCATCTAAACTGACACACATTTAATACATATTCAGTTTTTTCTATATCCCAAAAAAAATGTGAATAGTTTATTTTAAATTTTATCACATTAACAGGTGCCGTACAGCACCCGTTAACAGCACCCTACTTTTAATATCAGATGTCAAGAATGTTCTGTCCAATAATAGTTGAGCTCTACCAATCATCAAAATATTGAGACATTTGACTAGATTGTATTTGGAACTACTTGTGGTATCAGGTTTAGGTGGATGAGTTGTACACATCTCTAGAGTTTTAATCTAGGAAGCACGGACACGGTTACGGTTATGGTTACGACACAACAACATGAAATGGCCAGTATGACATCGGAATGACACGGGTACGACACCCTAAATAATAAGATATCTTTGCTTCCTAGGTTTTAATTAGGGGTGGAAATTCGTGTTCGAGAACAGGGTTCGTATCATGTCGAGCTAGGAGTATTTAGTTATATTGGTTCACTCGAACCCGACCTATTTAGTTAACGTGTCAGGAATCCTCAACCCTATGACCTGTTTATTAAACAAGTTGACCCAACACGGCACATTTAACCCGTTTAATTAACAAAGTCATATAAAGGTCAATATGAATAACTTGTTTAATAACATGTTTGATTAATAGGTCATACTTGACCTGAATAACATGTTATCAATTCCCATATATCTAAAATTAAAATACAATTACAACCATAAACATAAGTATAGTAATAAACATATAATTATAACAATAAATTAAGCAATAATAACAAAATAATAATAATAAAAGCTAATACCTTTATAAGCTAAATGGGTCAAACGCGTTTGCTTGTTGAATACGAACAGAGAACCCGTTTATTAAATAGGTCAACCGTGTTGACTTGAATATGACTCGAATCCATTTAGCCTCAACTCATGACTTGTTAATAAATGGGTTAGTTGTGTCAAGTTCTTGGGTTGTACCAGTTTTAATATAGAAACCCAATTTAATCATACCTTTATCTTTGGTAGTTGGTTTCAGCTACATGTATGTTTTGAACCATTTTTTTGGTCTTGTCATTTCACCTATTTTGGACATGGTCTTTTTCTGACTGAAATAGTGCATGTACATGAAAATTGTTCTCTTTTCATCATCATTCATTGTTTTGCGATTCTGAGGATTGTAATATGCATCTTGCTATGTCTGTTTGAGTAATGGCTTATTTATCATCCAAATTTCAGGTATTGCAGTAGCTGAATTGGAATTTCACCATCCTAATGATACATCTAAGGCTGAAAAGTCATGGAAAGAGATTGCAAGTTCACTTCAGTTTATACTGGGCTGTAATGTAGAGATTAGGATCAATCTTGCTTCTTATGATTCTGATCCAAAGTATGCCAAAGTTAGGAAGCCATCTTTTAGTTTGTTCAGTTGTTCGCGCAGAACGCAACGGAAGTTTCAAACATCCACTGAACATGGAAGTGACTCAGACCAATTTGATTATACCTCTGAAAAAGCTATGGTAAGAGATAGAGCTATTCTAACCTCTTCCTCAGATGGGGGTTCTCATATGCCACACAACTGCTGTCACAAAACAGAGGTGGTAAGGACTTTGAGAAATAGTGAAGGAAATACACTGAGCACAGGGATAGCCCCAACCTGCAGATCATTACAGAATGATATGCCAAAAATGCCTATGCTAGGAGTTGATTCTTCAACGGAAGAGGGAAGCAACCGTGGAAGCCAGGTTTTATTTGTTCAAGAACCAGAGGATCAACCAAACTGTTTTCTGAGAACACTGAGGCTTCAAAAGAAGTTGCGCTCATCAGACTCTACTCAGATTGTCTGTTCGGGTATCGAAAACGAAAACACGCTTGCATTGTCTATCCCCAGGAACTCATCTGTTGAAACTTATACTGCAAGTGATGATAATGTGTAAGTGGTTCCTCTATTCACTATTTCAGTGATAAAACTTATGCACAACCTTTAGTATGATTTGTAAATGATACAGACTTAAAGTGCCACTCTTCTAGCAGGGCATACTGAAATAGAATGATCAATGCCTACTAATTTGAGTAAGATAAAAGATCCACAAATGGATTGAATCTACAAAATAGTTTATTTGTACATGCGAGGGATGTTTAGGCCATTGCAATTGCCCTTGCCAAGTGATAAAAACTCATCAAACTAAAATTTATTAAGAGTAGCTTAAAGGAGACACAATTAGGTCTGTCCTGAATGTGGCTATCAGCCTTTTTTAGGGTTTATTATCATAGAAGAAGGAAATTTTTGTGGCCACGTGGCCTCTAATAGTGTTTATATTCTCATTGAACAACCTATTTTCCTGTGGCAGACTGAGGAAGAACTCAGATGCGCTTTGTTGGAGAACACCCACTTTTCCTCATGAGAAGGTAATTCTACCAGAACTCTAACCCTAGGGAATGTCTTGGATTAGATAAGAAATAAAATGATATTTTTTTTCCCTTTTTTGGACACAAACCAAAAAACAAAAGTGAGTGGAACAATATTAATATCTATGGCCTATGTCAAATATATAGTAGTTGGACTTGAAAGTTAAACATGACCAACAATGCTTCAGATACCACAAATTTCATAATTTGTCGAAGCGTCAGATTGTGACCAGTACAACATCACTTTTACGAGGCTGCTATTGATATTACTTTTATTGTATTTTATGAGGACTGATATTACTTTTATTGTATACCAATCAGAACCTCTCATCTATGTGAAATTTTTTGTGAATTATTGAATTATGACCGGATGATGTGTTGATTTTGCAGGGCTGGCGGCCAAGGCATCCAAGACAAGGGTCCCACTTGATGGGGTGGGTACTTCCCTGTGCCACTGCTAAGTAGTTCTGCAATATAGGACAAGATGGCATTAAATTTTGATATTCGCATAGGAGGCAGGAGCTTCATAGATATTTATTTCTTGCTCATTTTTTTGAAATTATATTGCAAAACCTTTTGATGCTCCATGCGAGCTCTCATATAAGGCAACAAAAAATATATATAGAGCTAACAAGTTCTGATTTCAGTAGTCATGTCATTTTGTGGAACATAAAGAAATAGTGTACGAGGCCCAGGAGTAATATAGCATTTCACAGTTGCAAATGTTGAGCAATGTCACAAATGGTTACAAGTCTCATATGGGCTAGAAATGATTGCCAATTTGATGTAGCTGCCTAGTTTCTTAGGACTCATGAAAATATAATTCTGCCATAGGAACAGGCTCAGCAAATTGAATATGAATGTGCAACGATCACTTTCTACAACTTTCTGCTATGTGTGATGTGCCCGGTCCAGTTGGATTTCTCAAATTTTATGCTGATTCTGACCCAAATTCATTTCAAATTGGTGTCCTAGACTCCTAGTGAGTACTGACTGCGGATATTCATCTCAACTAGTCAATAACCCATGTAAGGGGGAAAGTTTAACAATTTTTTTTTTTTAAAGAATTATAAATTGAGGTCAAGCCTTAATACGATTGTAAATGGCTTCCATTAAAATCGATAGATCGCGGGTTCAAGTCTGAGAATTAAAAGGGAAACAAAGAGGGTCTACCGTTCTAGTGATAGAACAATGCCGGCATTATTTATGGTGTCTCCTGGCTTGAACCCCCACCCAAGGTGTTAATATTTGACTTGATGCAAACATGACATGATGTTAACATGCTAGGGTTTATATTTAACGGGTTCAAATTAGATTTGAGTTGACATGACATCAATTTGAGTTTGGCAGTGAAACACGTTTGAAACTGTTCGACCCATTTTATTGAAGGCTTTACCCTTCAAAACTTATGGTTGTAACTATTATATTTGGGTGGTTGGTAACTTTGTTTGAAATTTAGTTATATACTTATACATTCTATAAAATATGAAAAATTGCTAATAGGTTATATGTGTCAGCATTGTTAGTTAAATATGTTAACTTCTTCTTTTTTTTTTCTTTTTTTTCTTTTTTTTTTTAAAAAAAATTTTAATATAAGAAAGTTGTGTACTAGTTTTTGAGTAGACTATTTCACTCTCTGGCCATGAGATACCCTAGAATCTCCATGGACCGATATTGTGACTGATCAAACCTTTGCCTCAAACCAATGAGCCTATCACCCAAATAAGCCCTTAGGATAGGAAGATATGTTAACTTTGCCTCAAACCAATGAGACCACCACCCAAATAACCCCTTAGGGTAGGTAGATATGTTAACTTGACCACATTACTCATTTATTAAGCAAATTATATATGCAAGAATTGTGTCAATCCAGTTTTTTTTTTTTTTTTTTTCCCTGACAATTACAATGGAGAATGGAGGATTTGAATCATAGATGTCATATAAATATTAGGAGATATCAACTTGTTTAACAAACATGTTGCATGTTGCAATAGGATTAAGAGACCCTAACATAATTAATAAACATAGGTGTTTACTTATACTAGTTTGGGAGGCAACCTAAGATATTGCACTAGATCACTATACCTTAGGTATTGCACCTAATGCAATTGTAATGATTAGTTGAGATTGAGAGTTAAAAAAATGAACCTTCAATCTTAACTATTAAATAAAAAAATATTAAAAAGAAGTAAAAAGTTAAAAATGTAAAAATAAAAAAATAAAAAATAAAAATTGGAAGAAAATTGGTTAATTGCACGGTGCAGGTGCAACTGCATATTGTATTCGCATCGGATCTCAATCATTGTTTTGGTATCTCAGTTAAACAACTTTAAACTTTTGCTGTTTCACAACATTAATAAAACTCGCGTCTTCGTTTTGTTATCAAAACTACGGAATCCTACGCGTTACTCTCCCACTAGAAGTATAGTATGCACGTAGGTTGAAAAACGTTAAAACGGGTTTGTTAAATAAGGACATATATAAAAGATAAAAAAAATTTAACGTAAACCCGTTGGCGTCATAGACTCAAGGTGAGACACAACATATATAAAATATTAAAATAATCTTAAATGAAACGTATTGCCCTCAAAGTTGCTTTAACTTTTATTATTATTTTAAAACAGTGCTCCAACAAATAATATTTTCACAATAATTTTACAACATAGCCTAGGCGATAAATTATTATTGATTTCCATTTACCTACCATTAATAGCTTGGCACCTAGTTTTTATTTTTTATTGTAAAGTTATTGTGAAAATGTTGTGTCTTTGCTTTATTTTTTATTTTATTAAAGAAAAATGATAAGCTCACAAACTATTTTACAAGTTTTTTACAAACTGCTTATATTGTAAGTGGTTATTACTTATTAGTAAGTAAAAAGATGATATTTGTAGTGGGCCTCGATGAAAACCTGTAAAAATTTGTCACATCAACATGTACAGATTGTAAAAATGTTGTAAAATTATTTGTGCCTTAGCATTACTTGTGAAACTCACAAAAAGTTAAACACAAAAGCTGCCATAACCTATTGCCGTGCTTCACCACAATAGTAATTGTAAGTGAGTATATATATATACTAGCTTTTGAGCACGCATTTACGCGTATGTTTAAAAACTCTTCTATTTTATTTGGTAAATATTAATAATTTGTATCTATTATAATTTAGAATTTTTTTTTTCAAACAAAGAAAAAGTATAAACTTTAGAGATAAGCTGTAACTGTAATTTCTTTATTGAACATGAAGGGAAAAAAAATCCTAAATTTTAGGAATTCTCTTTCTGAATTCAAAATGAAATTTGTTATTTGACATTTATGTCCTTGTTTCTAAATGAAGTTACCCTTCATTAATGAGATTATTTTTTAATCACATAACAGTCCAGTTGAAAGAAGGGAATCCTCTTATGAGTTGAGTTCAAGTTACACCTAATGTAACTTTAAACAATATTACACCACCCAATATTTTGTAATTTGATGCAAATTTTGACAAATCCACTATTAAATTATATTATCTTTGTATATTCTTCATTCTTACAAAATTTCAAGATGATCAAATATCAAATAATTATATCATCAAACAATTTTTTAAATTCAAATTTTTGTAGTTTGAAATAATACATAAAAAATGAGTTTATAGATCGAATGGTAAATTACATCTAATTGGCATGAAAATTGATTTCCATGTTAAGAATATATAGAATATGTAATTCAAGATTTTCAAAATATAAATTCAATAATAAGTTATTGAGTGGTGTAACATTACTTAGCATTGCAACATATATAACTTAAACCAAACTACATATATAGTTATTGTGGGGCCCTAAATGTTAACAACCAAGGCCCACTCCATAGCCGGCCCAAGGCCCGCGCCGAGGAGAATACAGAGGCCGAGGATAGAAAGGAAGGAAGGGCCCAGGCCTTCAAAGGGCCTCGCCGAGGACGCCCATCTCCTCGGCAAACCGACGTTGATGAAGGGAAAATATCCCTCACCCATTAAAATGTATTCCACCAACATTCTGGCCGTTTTAATGGTGAAGTGACTAGCAAACCCAGATGCCTTGGTTACTTCAATTATTAGTCTGCTAAGGCGGCTGAGAACTAACATAAAACCTGCAAAAGTAGATGATGGGACAGACCCTGATACACAGAGTTCAGATAACTGACAAATGGACGGCTAAGATTAGCTAAAACGAGACTATATAACCAAGAGTATTCCCAACAATGGGGAGGAGGGGAAGGTTGGCCAGTTTGAAGGAACAAAGTCATCGGACTGAGCCGAGGAGGAGAAGATCCCCATAAACTCTTTGCCTTTGTTGTTATTCCTAGGAATTTTGATATCACCCATTCATTGCTTTGTTAGCGCCTAGCCTTTCTACCCATGCTCTACAAATTTTATTGTCTAGGGTCCATTACAAAATGTGTCCTTACAATTGGCGCCATCTGTGGGAAGGATTTGTGCACTAGCAAGTACGGTGGTCGGTGTGAAAAATCAAGAGCAACATTTAAAAAAAAAAAAAAAACACACCAAAACGATACAGTTTACAGCAATAACATTCATTCAGGGGCCCACAATCAGAAGAAACAAGAATATGCGAAAAATAAAAGAGACAAAACAAGTCTACTTCTTTATTAATATATGAAGAAAAAGTTACATCCCTTACAAGTGATGCCCGTAGGGGCTTGTTCTGAAACTAACTACAAAGACAGACGCCTAACAGAGTTGGCAGAGGAACAAAAGATAGAAAAGAGGGCTGGTTGTGAAGCAAGAGAAGAAGAAATGAAGAAAAGAAAGCTGGCAGAGGAACAAAAGATAGAAAAGAAGGCTCGTTAAAGAGCAAAAATAGAATAGATAAAAGGGAAAAGGAAAAAAGAAGGCATCATGGAAGGCGGAAGAGGCCGCGACATAGGACGGTTCCGCTTCTGGGTTCCGCCTGGTTTCCCTCCCACCCCCATTGCTGCCGGCTTGGAGGGTCAGCGGCCCATACCCAAGGGAAGGAGGTTACGTTCTTTCTGAATCCTCCTCCAAACGGCAAGGAGGTTTCCACCTCTAATTAGGTTGAAAAGAAGGAGAATCTCCGGCCTTCCCCTACCCCAACCCCAACGTGGCGTCCAAGGTCGGAGTGCCATCCTCTGCTCCTGATAGGGGCTGTGCATCCTCGGAACTGCCCTTTCCAAGAGCCAACTCATTTGAAGGAGCTCAAACTGTTATACCCTGTAGATTCTCTGGGCAACGCTTTTGGGAAAAGTTTAAAACGAATGTGTTTCTAATGTGAAGGAAAGGTCGCACCAAAAGCGCCTTTTATAAAGGATAAGATATTGGTGAGAGCCAATCCGCATTAAATCCTGGGGAGAGATTTCCGAAGACAATAATTCCGCCCAAATTCCAAGGGGCCTACACACCGTTAGATCCTCTCAAATCCACGAATGACATTAATGAGAAGGCGCCTCATTAACAAGGGGGCACCGAAGCGTCAAAACGCGTTACTCGAACAAACCAAGAGACGCCTCGTAATCAGAACAGTCACGTCAAACGAAGAGGCAGAACAGGGTAAGGTCTTCTCGTGCTCCAACTCCAGCATGCGTTTGTGATTATTTTGCTCGAAAAGTGTATTCATTTAATGTTTATTATAGATTGTAGCAATGTAAAATTAAATGGCTATGGATAAATAGATAAGATAGTAAATAAATGAGAAAACTAGGTACTGGACAGAACCAAGGTATTGCATGGTCCTCGGACTCAAGCCTCTGGGGAAACCAGCTACTTCAGATGAGAAAATTAAGTGTTAGATAGAACCTAGGCATTGCATGGTCTGCGGACTCAAGCTTTTGGGGAAACTAACCACTTAGAAGATCAAAGAGTTAGGTACTGGACAGAACCAAGGCATTGCATGGTCCTCAGACTCAAGCCTCTGGGGAAACCAGCTACTTCAGATGAGAAAATTAAGTGTTAGACAGAACCTAGGCATTGCATGGTCTTCGGACTTAAGCCTCTGGGGAAACTAACCACTTAGAAGATCAAAGAGCTAGGTATTGGACAGAACCAAGGCATTGCATAGTCCTCGGACTCAAGCCTCTGGTGAAACCAGATACTTCAGACGAGAAAATTAAGTGTTAGACAGAACCTAGGCATTGCATGGTCTTCGGACTCAAGCCTCTGGGGAAACCACCTACTTCAGATGAGAAAATTAAGTGTTAGACAAATTTTGAGCACTGCATGGTCCAAAAACTCAGGCCGACGGGAGGACCACTCCACCACGGAATACTAAGTGCTAGAAAAGCTAAGGTCTTGTATGGTCTTCGGACCCAAACCTATACGAAAACTAGTCACTATAGGGCGATATAAGCGCAGGGCAGAACCAGGATCTTTGTATTAACCACGGACCCAAATCTACGGCTACGCCCACCCCTTTGATGCTAAGTAACGAGCCTTACTAGCGACGAAAATCACAAGAAACTGAGTGCCAAAAGAAAAATTACAAAAGCCGCTGAAATAACGATAACACTAACAGAGAGGTAGCGCTCAACAGGGCACGAAAATACGCCGGGAAAGTCAAAATCCTCCTCCCCGCCCGAGGGGACGGGTAGCAAAATTCTGAGGGGCTATTGTGGGGCCCTAAATGTTAACAACTAAGGCCCACTCCATAGCCGGCCCAAGGCCTGCGCCGAGGAGAATACAAAGGCTAAGGATAGAAAGGAAGGAATAGCCCAGGCCCTCAAAGGGCCTCGCCGAGGACGCCCATCTCCTCGGCGAACCGACGTTGATGAAGGGAAAATATCCCTCACCCATTAAAATGTATTCCACCAACATTCTGGCCGCTTTAATGGTGAAGCGACTAGCAAACCCAGATGCCTCGGTTACTTCAATTATTAGTCTGCTAAGGCGGCTGAGAACTAACATAAAACCTGCAAAAGCAGATGATGGGACAGACCCTTATGCACAGAGTTCAGATAACCGACAAATGGACGGTTAAGATTAGCTAAAACGAGACTATATAACCAAGAGTATTCCCAACAATGGGGAGGAGGGGAAGGTTGGCCAGTTTGAAGGAACAAAGTCATCGGACTGAGCCGAGGAGGAGAAGATCCCCATAAACTCTTTGCCTTTGTTGTTATTCCTAAGAATTTTGATATCACCCATTCATTACTTTGTTAGTGACTAGCCTTTCTACTCATGCTTTACAAATTTTATTGTCTAGGGTCTATTACAAAATGTGTCCTTACAGTTATATTTATGCTAAATGCTTACTTATTTTTTATATAGTTGGTAGTTAGAAGCACATGACATGTGAATATGACTAATCACTATAATTTAATTTATTGTAAAAATATTATGGATACAATATTTTATATATATATATATATATATATATTTCTTTTTTAGGAGAATGTGAAATATTCATTCAAGAATAAAATTGAAGTATAACTCTTTTTTGCCCCTTCGGGGACATCCGATAAAATTGGAAGTCAAACTCTTTTTATATAGTTAGTACTTTGTAGATAGAAAAGCACACAACACGTGAATATGACTAACCACCCTACTTTGATTCTTCTCCATTATCCACCTTTAAAAAAAAAAAAAAAAAAAAAAAAAAAAACGAAGTCGTCTCAAAATCCACGTTCCACACCTATATATTAATATTCGCATCTTTGACACTTCAAAGTTCAAACAAAACCTCCAACACTCCACACCTTCCCAAGTCCCAAGCTCCCAACAATGGCGCTCACTGTCTCCAAAATACCAACAGGCAGCGAATACAAAGTCAAAGATATCTCCCAAGCCGTCTTCGGCCGCCTCGAGATCGAGCTCGCCGAAGTAGAAATGCCAGGTCTCATGTCCTGCCGCAGTGAATTCGGCCCATCTCAACCCTTCCAAGGCGCCCGCATTACCGGCTCTCTCCACTTGACAGTCCAAACCGCCGTCCTCATCGAGACCCTCACCGCCCTTGGCGCCGAAGTCCGGTGGTGCTCATGCAACATTTTCTCAACCCAAGACCACGCTGCCGCCGCAATTGCCCGTGACTCCGCCGCGGTTTTTGCATGGAAAGGCGAGAGCTTGGAAGAGTACTGGTGGTGTATTGGGAAGGCTTTGGCCTGGGGCCCAGGTTGTTATAGTATGCTTTAAGCTGGCAGGAAAGGTGATGTTAGGAAGGCTTATTAGATAGTTAGATGAGAAGTAATAAAAGATTAGTATGGTGAGAGTTTGTAAACTCAAGTGTGGGTATGTTTTACCATCTCAAATTCACATTTTTACATTTTAAATAATATTATATATTTTTTACACATTTTTTTACACACACGTATTTTAAAAAACTATAAATAACATTACTCAAACTACTCTACAAAATACTCCTTAAATGTTGTAAAATTTTGTTTGTATTAGTCCTTTTTTTTTTTTTTTGAAGTGTTACGGCTATAATAAATTTTAGGTGTTAAGTTGTTATTAGTTCTAATTTAGACCCACATTTAAAATTATTTTTTTTTATTCACTAATAATAGTTAATAACAATCTGATACTTAGTATTTATTGTGAAAAATATTGTAGACATAACATTTTTTTTCTTCTTGTTTTTCATTTTAAAAAATTATTATTTTATTTATTGGCTTATTTGGGTTTAATTAATACCATTAAAATAAAAGAAATAATCTTATTGGTTAAAATTTGGGGGCCTTTTTCTACTTGGTGGCCTTAGGTGATTGTCTCATTTGCCTATATCATAAAGCCGGCCTTAGTAGGAATCAACACGTGAGATTTAAAGAAGAGGTAAAGTGAAGACAGATATCAAACTTTGAATTTCCTGCACTGATACAATATTAAATTATTGTGAGTTTTATCACTTACCCATTATACTAATACAGATGGTGGGCCAGACTTGATTGTGGATGATGGTGGAGATGCAACTCTGTTGGGGTGAAAGCTGAGGAAGAGTACGAGAAGAGTGGGAAGTTGCCCGATGTGAATGGGTGTGAAAATGGGGATTATAGGATTGTGTTGAGGATTATCAAAGATGGGTTGCTTGTGGACCCCACTAGGTATAGGAGGATAAAGGAAAGGTTGGTTGGTGTTTCGGAGGAAACTACTATTGGGGTTAAGAGGTTGTATCAAATGCAAGCTAATGGAAGCTTGTTGTTTCCTGCTATTAATGTCAATGACTCTGTCAC
Organism: Quercus gilva; assembly: GCA_023621385.1. Taxonomy (NCBI): domain Eukaryota; kingdom Viridiplantae; phylum Streptophyta; class Magnoliopsida; order Fagales; family Fagaceae; genus Quercus; species Quercus gilva. Next base: position 6,378,325 of record CM042482.1, on the reverse strand, counting down.
TAAGAAGAAGGTATGCTTTGTTTTGAAATGAGGATGATTTAGATTTTGAATTAATGATGAAATATTATGTTTTTATGCTTTTTTAATTAGAAATGGGGATTATTTAGATTTTGAATTCATGATAAAAGATTATGTTTATGTGGATTTTTTAGATTTTGTAAATGGGGATGATTTAGATTTGAATTGTGTTTATGTGGATTTTTGCTAAATGGAACTCGTTTTGAGTTTATTGTTAGGGGTGTTTGTGGTGCGGTGCAGTAAGGTTTTGGGCTATTTTTAGCATTGCATTTTGTGGTGCGGTTTAGCTAAAACCATAACTGCACCGCACCTTATTTTTGCGGTCACATGTGCGATGCGGTGCGGTTTAGAGTTTAGCCAAAACCATAACCGCACCGCATCTCATTTTTGCGGTCACATGTGCGATACTATGTATAAGATATAGTTTGAAGTCAGTATTTTTTTCAAATTTTGGGCTTTTCCTACTCAGCCCCAAACTAATTTTTCCCTTTTTTTGGGTCAAGTTTTAAATTATTGAGCTAGTTTTTCTTTATTTTGGGTTGGCTTTCTAGTCAACACTTGTTAAGGTTATTAAACTATTAATAATATATTTAATATTAAAATAAATAAATATATTAATATATAGAAATGGTGCAGTGTAGTGCGGTTTGTGCGTTTTACTTATTATAAAACCGCAATCCGCACTGCACCATGCGGTGCACTATTACTTGCGGTGCGGTGCGGTGCAGTTATGCTATTTTGCGGGCGGTTTTGGTGCGGTTTGTGCGGTTTATGCGGTTTGGTGAACACCCTTATTTATTGTTATTTCTACCATTTATGATCAGCAAACTATAGTGCTGAATAGACGTGCCAAATGATTAAGTCAATTAGGTTGTGGGTTAAAATGGATCGAGTTAAACACAGGTCATTTTAAACAAGTTGAAAATGGGTCAGGTCAATTGGGTTGTGGGTGGGTTGGGTCACCCAAATTTTACACGAAAAAAAAAAAATAAATGCCAAAATTTTAATGAGAATTAATCAAATCAATCAAGGAAAGGAATTGCACCTAATACCCCTTTTTTTTTCTCGTTAAGTGGGGCACCTACTATTATTAAACTATTTGTGTTACTATTATATATGTGAAGGAAACAAAAAAAAAAAAAAAGTAAAGGTTTTCTTATCCTTTCAATTCTGATAGTTTTGAGCATGACTAAAATTCTTTACAATCATAATAACAAAATCTTTCAGGTTAATAACTCATAGCTAGGATGCTTTTAATAAAATTTTAAAATTTGAGAGAGAGATAGACTGTAAGAAGCACCATAAAATATATATTTGAAGTTTACATTTTTCAAATTCATAGTTCACTAATGATATAAACTTTTGGACTATTTTTTCTTTTACTTTAGTTTTGTTTTGTGCTAGTTAGACTCAGTGTTACTAACTTAGTCTTAGTATTTAATTCTACTACTTAGTCTTTAACTTAGTGTTAGACGTTTAGTAATGTAGACGTGTAGTTGTAAATTCTTTTGCCTTTTGTATTTTTTTTTTCCTTTTAATTAATTTTTTTTTAATAAATGGGGGCATGGCCATTGACACTGGTGGCCACTAAATGGTTAGGTACGTTGTTCCAATGCAGTACTTTGTGCCTTTATGTCTATACACCTAACACATTGACATGTAGTCTAAATATTTTTTAGGAAAAAAATAATGTTTAAAAAAATAGGATGGGTCTTGGGTTAGCCATGTCGAGTCGGGTTGACCTGCAAAAAATGAGCGGGTTGCAAGTTCGCTTGTTTTTATTTGGGTTAAAAAAAATTAGGTTCGGGTTGGGTTATCAAATTTCAGCCCGTTTCACTATGTTTAGTGCCAAAGAATAGCTAACAAGAATAGACACAAAAAAATGTTATGTTTACAATATTTTGACAACAAATTCTAGGTAATAAGTTGTTATTAGTTGTCAAAAAACTAATTTAAGTGGTAGGTTCAAATTAAAACCAATAACAAAATATCATCTAAAATTTGTTGTCAAAATATTGTGGACATAGCACTTCTCATAAACACAATTTGAAAAACTAGGGACCAATAACATAAGAATTCTTGAAATTTTAGGACGCAATAAGGACCACTAATTAGTTAATACATATCATTAGATTTGTTCATTTATTTTAAGGCATCATATTTTATGTTTATGTTAAGTTTTGAAAGTATATAACAACTATCAAAATTTATATAAACATATCTAAAATCAAAGGAATTTTTTAAAATAAAATGTGGATTTTTCCTCCCTAGCCCCAAAACAGTGAGGACATGCACGCAACAATAACACACATGCAAGGGACACTCACTTTGCAGTCTGTCCGGGTTGGGCAAGGGACACTCACTTTGCAGTCTGTCCGGGTTGGGCAAGGGACACTCACTTTGCAGTGTCCATTTTTTTCGATGAATCAAGACTTTATTAAACAACAACTATACAAAACAAAAAGCTTCCTTCCTGATAACATCATCAAAACAAGAAGGACAACTACCCAATACAAAAGAACCAAAACAGTGTCCATGCTTACCAGGAGAATTAGAGATTTGACAAGGTCAATGTACCTTTTTTGGGCAGAGATGGAAAGTAGAGGTTTTTTTTATGGGAGGGTTTTAGCTTGAAAATATTCTGATTTCTGTTAGGGTTTTCACTTCGGTATACTTTATTGGGTCCAGTTTCTTGAACATTATATTATTCTAGCTCCATCTCATCAACCAAACATATTGCTAATGTGAGTAGGCATGGTTGGTCGGTCTAATCATGCAGTCGTTGCATTTTTTTTTTTTTTAAATAAATATGAAATCTTGATATTTACAGTCAAATAGCATTTCAACTTCCTCGGGTTTTGTACCTGGCGGGAGGAAGATTGCAGTGTTAGATTTGTAGTTTGTACAGTTTTAATTAATGTAGGTTTAATCTATGAAGCGTAGAGGTGAAAAAAAGGTAGGTCTTTTATTTTTTTGGTTTGCTTCACAAAGATCTTTTTTTGTTTTTTTGGGTCACCTTTTTAAAGTCTATAATGTTCTGTTATGATGATGTTAATGCAGTTTGATAACTTGTATGGATGTCGACACTCACTCCCTGATGGTCTCAAGAGAGCCACCGATGTCATTATTGCTGGCAAGATCGCTGTTGTCTGTGGATATGGAGATGTTGGCAAGGGTTGTGCTGCTGCTCTCAAGCGAGCTGGTGCTCGTGTGATTGTGACTGAAATTGATCCAATTTGCGCTCTTCAAGCCCTTATGGATGGCACTCCGGTCCTAACCCTGGAAGATGTTGTCTCAGAAGCTGACATTTTTTTGACCACCACAGGGACCAAGAACATCATAATGGTTCATCACATGAAGCAGATGAAGAACAATGCAATTGTGTGCAACATTGGCCATTTTGACAATGAGATTGATATGCATGGTCTGGAAACTTACCCCGGTGTAAAGCGCATCACAGTCAAGCCACAGACTGATCGTTGGGTGTTCCCGGAGACCAATAATGGTATCATTGTTCTTGCTGAGGGGCGTCTTATTAATTTGGGTTGTGCAACTGGGCATCCCAGCTTTGTTATGTCTTGCTCTTTCACAAACCAAGTCATTGCTCAACTTGAACTTTGGAAGGAGAGGGGAACTGGCAAGTATGAGAAGAAGGTGTATGTTCTACCCAAGCATTTGGATGAGAAGGTTGCAGCCCTGCACCTTGGAAAGCTTGGAGCTAAGCTTACCAAACTAACTCCTGCTCAAGCTGCATACATAAGTGTTCCTGTTGAAGGCCTTTACAAGCCTCCTCACTGTAGGGATGGCAATTTTGCCCCGCCCCACTAGACCCGCCCCTCCCCACTTCGCCCCATGTGGGTTTTCCCCGTCCCGTAAAGGTAGTGGGGCGGGGATGGGGCGAGATTTTAGACCCGCACCACGGGACGGGGCGGGGGTGGGTTTACACTTTTTAGACCCACCCCACCCCGCCCCGCCCCGCCCCATCCCCACCTCGCCCTGTATTATAAGGATTAAATTGTAATTTTTTCATATCCTAAAACCCTACTATTTAAACAAAAATATCATCAACTTATTTTATTCTACCTAACGTGGCTCTACCTCTTTTTTCTCTTTAGCAAAGTTGGAAATAAGGTACCAATTTTAACGTGCTTTTTTTCTTTATTAGAAACAAATTTATATACTATTGAATTACTGATTTCATTCATGATTCATACATATTTCTCAACTTACTTTTCATCATGAACATAATATAATTTTTTTTTTAATGAGGTACGAGTCTGAGGCTCTAAATATTTGTCTGTGTCATTGTTTTTGTAATTTTGTGTGGACATTTGGCTCATTGGCTGTTATAAAACATAAGGTACGCTATCACACACCCCATTTTTTCTTAACACTTGGAATTCCCATTGGGATTTCGCTTTGCTTAACAATACTGCTTCTTTTTGCTTGTCAAAATCCATATCTATTTTATGAGCTGGGTTTTTGTTTTTGAATTTTCATATTAGAAATATGAGGTGGTGAATGGAGAATGAGATGATGAGAAATATGTTTCCCTATTGGTTTGATTGCCGATATGATGACATCAATCATGTATTAGGAGTTTGGATTATTTTACTGTGTCATACTATGAGATTTTTCTTGTGATATTGTCTTGTTAAACATTTAGATAATATTATTTAGTTTTTGCTAAAAAGTAGTTTGATTTGAAAGGATAAATTTATTTATAATTTCAAGTATATTTTTATTATTGAAACATGTCATTTTATTTGGAAAAATGGTAATAGTTGTAAGGAAAATTAACAAGAAATAAAGTTTTGCGGTGTAGGGCGGGGCTTCGCGGGTCTTCGCGGGGCCTTAAGGGGCGGGGATGGGGTAAGAAATTTTCCCCATTATGCGGGGCGGGGCGGGGATGGGGCAAGAAAAATCTATGCGGGGCGGGGGCGAAGATCACATCCTTCGGCCCCGCCCCGCCCCATTGCCATCCCTACGTCCTCAGTACAGATACTGAGTGAAAAAAGCTGGGCAGTGCTAATTATTTGTATTATTGTTTTAAACTTTGTTGTAGTTTCATTGTTTGAACCAGGACGACCTATCTGGTTAGCGTTTCTATTTTGTAATTTAACAAGTTTGTCATTTAAATGAGCAGATCCTTTGTTCTGTTCTTGAATTTGAGTACTATTGTTAAGATTGAGCCCTTTAAATTAAATTTTCTTCATATTTTTTTTATTTGCACTGCTACCAAATGGATATAGCACCACTTTGAAATTTTTGTTCTTTTTTAATGAAGGTTTGTTAGATCTTTCAAAACAATATAGGATCCAATAACAATTCTATTGCAATAGTTTGATTCTCTCCATTTGTTTCTTAAAATGAAAAAAAAATACCATTTTATGATAAAGATTGAATTCGAAGTGTAGTCGCCAGCATGATTTTTAGACCTGGATCGTTTAAAGAACCATAAAAAGAAAAAGTTCAAGGTTTTCAAGATTAGAGCGAAGTTGAACTATGATGACATCAAAATTAATTTAATATTAGTTAAAATATAAATAAATGTTTTAAATATATAAAAATATGGAAATTTACCATCAAAAAATATATATCAATTTAAACAACTTTTAAATGAATTTGTTATTTTTATAAAATAAATAGAAAATAATAAAATATAAACAAGTTTTAAAAATTTGTGTTTATTAATGTGGGGGAGGATTTGTTCCAAGCCCGCAAGCGGTTTGTTTGCTCTGGGGCCGAAGGACCCCGACGGCTTTGTTCCTTCAAGCAACATGAGCAGTTTTTGAGACTTACTCTCACATCGAAGAAAGATGCGTCCCACTCATGCCTTATAAGCCTTAGCTGAAGGCGAGAGCGTACCACTACAACACATGTGTCGTAGTGGTAGAGGCGTGCCCTTCGGGGTAACAAAGCTGTGTGGTCAGAGCAAGTCTTAAAAACTGCCACCCAAAGCGGACAATACATTTGATGTGTACTACGCTCAAAAGTGCCTTTTTGTGGAGGAGGATCCCAAAGCGGACAAACTGCTTGCGGGCTTGGAATAATTCCTCCCCCACAATTAATCTTTCAAATAAAAAGTATTTTAACTAAAAATAAAATCATTTTTAACATAAATTTACAAATTTCATATTCACATGTAATGATGTAAAAGCATAATTCTTGAACACAAATAAACTTAGCAAATACTATTAAGTAAATAGTAATAAAATAAAATGTAAGAATATTATTCTTGTAAAATTAAAATAAATAAAATATAAATTCCACTGGTGACATAAGGAAGCCACTCAGTTCAATGGTTAATATGCTGGACAAAGATCTTAAGTGAATGGTTAAAGTGACTGTCATATTGAAACGTATTAAAAAAAAATGTTGAACATTTGAAAAGAGTATAATATTTTAAAAATAATTTTTATTTGTTAAATTGTTAGGCCTTAACTAAAATTTTTATATCAAAATGTTGAACATTTGAAAAGAGTATAATATTTTTAAAATAATTTTTATTTATCAAATTGTTAGGCCTTAACTAAAATTTTTATATTGTAAGACAGATAGATTCTATCAGCCAATAGAAGTTGTTCTAATTTTTTTCCTAAGAGATCTTACTTTTTATTTTTATTATTTTTATGCAATATCATAAAACAATATATATACAGATTTCCAATCAGGTGAGATCCAGGTTCATCATATTCGTTGAACAATTTTTTTCAATAGCTAATTTTACATAAAGCTATTTCAACATGTAATTTGGTTATGTTCTACAGATTTGAAATTCGAAAAGTGTTCTACCAAAAAAAAAAATTTTTGAAAAGTGAGATTCTCTGTTGATGTGCACCTCTCAAATTTGAATAATTTATTGACAAGCATGGACATATCTGATAATAGTCATTGTTTTAAGACCTCTAGGAACTAAGAAGTAGAGAGTTAAGTCAGTTAACCACTTGGGGATTGGGGCCAAGTAATTTCTTAGGACAATCAGCTAAGAACAATATCACATAAAGTAGAGGTTATAAAGTAGGGGTTACTAGTTTGAATCTACTCTTTCCCTGGCCATAATGCAAAACTTATTTATAAAAAAAAAAAAAATAAATAAATAAATAAATAAAAAGAGAAAAGAGCCCCTAAACCTTGCAAAAGGGTCTCTATATAAGGAACTAATTAAGAAACACTTTGCTCAAGGTCACTTTTATTCTTGATTTTGGCAATAGTTCAGGATCAACTATTAAGCAGCAGTGGCAACTATCCAGCATGGTCATTAGCAACTATTCAAAAGTCTGAATGTAGCAAATCTTTTGACTGCCTGAAAAGTTGCTTTCCCTTATACGTGTATTCTCCAAGTTTCCAATAATGCTTCAAACACCTAATTTCACAATACACTAATGTAGTTGATTGTAAGTAGTCAACAAAAATAGAGGGTCTATATAAATAGGAGTAGTGGAGTGGGCAAAAAATACTAGCCATTCATAATCAACCATATCAACATGTTGGGTGTGTCGCTGGAATTATTATTAAAATTTATTTTGTAATAATTGGGAGCCATATGCCAAACATCCAAGTTGGATATTTTTAAATGACCTGCATCACGGTTGCGGTTTATGACCTACAATAAGGTTCTACCTATTTGGGCTAAAAGAGTGGACCCACTTTCTAATTGGACTAAATGAACTACAAGTCGTTTGGGTGAAAAAAAAAAAACCCACATCGAAATGCGCTAAATAGATTAGAAAGGGCCTTGCTTAGTTTTTTTTTTTTTTTTTTTGTTAGCCCAACCCATCAATTAAAATGAATAAAAATTTAATTTTTAATACCAAAAAATTCCCAAAATCCCAGAGAGAGAGAGAGAGAGTTGTGTGCTTTCTGGGACTCCAAGTTGGTGAAATTCAATAACATATATCAAAATTATGCAAAGAAGACAAAGAATCTAATATTTTTCCTAGATAAATTGAATCAAATCATGAACGCACCATAGAAATCAATATCATGCTTTTTCAGTTTTCTTAGTGTTGATTTCACTGTAAAATAAAATAAAATAAAACAAATAAAAGAGCAAATAAATTTTTTGACCAAATAGAAAAACACTAGCCTTGATTTGATTTATCAATGGTGGTGATTGGAGAATGAGTCGATTTGCTCCATAAGAGTGGCCTAAGTAATTGTTGACAACAAGTGCCAAAGCAATTGTTGACAGTGGGTAAATTGGATCGAAGAAGAGAGAGTACAAACTATTTTAGTTGGTAAGTTATTATTGATTCTCAAATAAGTTGACCATTATCACTATAATAATTCACTATTAACAAATTTTCACCTCATGTTGTAAAATTTGTTGCGACTTTAGACTTATTGGGAGGCCCTAAGCAACTCCCTTAGGCCTTAGCCTCAATGTGAAACATCTCTGACTTAGTCTACATGGCCTTCCTTGACCCAACAACCGTTCCCCACCTTCTCCTTGTGTATCCACTGCCTTGTAAGTCAATAGTTAATTGTTCCACCACCACACACTCTTGGATGAGCTAATAATTAATGGAAGATAATGGAATAAATTTCATAATATTCAACATACACTTTGAGGATTAAACATTGACTTGACAAAATTTTTTACAAATCAAGTTTTCTACTCTTGGATACACAGCACAAACTTTAAATCTCTTTTACTCACACTCATTTTCCAATGTGAGATTAACCTACTGTCAGTTTCTTTAAGACTTTCTCTCTCTTTCTCCATGTGTATGTTAAAAATATTTAGTATTCTCAAAAAAAAAAAAAAAAGTTTTTTACTCAACATCTAATTAAATGGCTCCCAAAAGGGAACCTTTTTACTAAAAAAACCTCCCCACCTTCCCAAATCATAATGGTGTCCTCTCATATGAATTATCAAGTACTTTAATCAATGAAAAATATGAAAAACCCTATACCCACAACTTCTAATCTTGCCAGAAATTAATGAAAGAGGTTTACTGGGAATGGAGGCTAATTAAAGACTACATTGTTAAAAATTTAACCAAAGGCAGAGCTCATTAATTACGGTTAATTAATGTTATTTTGCTTAAATTTGGAGGTAGTGTCCTTTTGTAAAAGAGAAATGATATGTCCACAATATTTTTACAACATTTTTACAACAAATCCTAAATGGCAGGTTGTTATTGGTTGTTATTGTTGTGGCAAAAAAGTAATTTTAGTGTTAGGTTTAAATTTGAACAAATAATAACTAACCACTTATAATTTGTTGTAAAAATATTGTGGACGTAGCACATCGCTTTGTAAAATTGTTGTAATATTCATGTATGAGTGATGTAATTAATTAAGTAATAAAAGTCTCCCACTAGATAAAAATAACAAGATTGAGTGATTGATATAATATAATTAAACCTAAGACCATTGAATTATACTTAAAAATTCCCTATATGCTATATTAACTTCCCAATTAGCATCTCCCCAAGTATTATCTCCCCCCAAAAAGACTCTACTATAGTTTTCTATGCATATCTTGTGATTGGGGTTGTTAGTTGCATTATGTAAACGTTACGTTTGGTTGGAAATATGGAAAAGTGAGAGAATAGAAAATAATTGGAAGATAAAAAAGTGAGATGATAGAAAATATTTAATTTTCCCTTATATGTGTTTAGTTGGAGGAATGAAAAACTCTTTTGTTTAATTAAGGAGAAAAGTGGGAGGATAGAAAATGTAGTTTATGTAAATCTACTCTTACACCCTTATTGCATAATAGGTAAGGAATAATTTATATTATATTCATTAAATAATAAAAATATTACTTATTATTAATTAAATAACATTTTATAAAAATTTACATATCATACATATTTATTATATTATTTTTACTTGTTATTATATTGTATTATATTTTATACATACATACATACATACATACATATATATATATATATATATAAGAAAAAAAAGGAAGAAAAAAAAAGCTAAACACGTTGTAAAGAGAGAAAAAGACAAAAAGGAAAAAAAAAAATCCAAACAAAATAGGAAGATTTGGCTAGAGAGAGCCGTGGAATACTGGAATGCAGTGTAAAGGGAAAAAAAAAGATAAAGAAAGAAGATGCATGATGGGGACACTGTGGCTTAGTTGCTGTTTAAAGAGGGGTAGAAGTACAAGATCATGGTTGAAGCAACATTTTATAGAAATCAACTCAGTTTTCTTCCCAATTTGAGGAGAAAACATGTTGGTGGGCCTAAAAAGAAAACACTTGAGCCCCACCACTTTTTTTTCACTCCCCCTCCCAATCAAACAACTGCTAAAAATGTTATCTCTCCACTTTTCTCTCCTAAATTTTCCATCCACCTTAAAATCTCTCCAAACAAACATACCTTAGACAGAGAAAATGGTTATTCTGCCATTGTTTCAACAATCATGGCAAGAGCTACACAAGATAACCTTCATTCCCCTCCTCCCTCTTCTTTTCATTTTCTCTTTTGTTTATGTTTTCAAATGCATTAAAAGTAGAGGAAAACCCAATTACCTCCATCTTCACCAAAGCTACCAATCTTTGGCAACCGTCACCAGCTTGGCAAATTCCCACACCTTTCTCTTCAAGCCCTCTCGAAGAAGTATATATAGCCCTCTAATGTTCTTATACTTTGGCCATATACCAAACCCATGTGGTGTCATCTGCAGATATGGCAAGAGAAATGATGACAACACTATTGAGAAGAACAAAAAGAATTAGAAACCACATGAATTGTCCCAAACAACAAAGAACAAGTATAAAATTATAAATGCAAGGACAGGGGTAGAAAAATAGATATATTATGCAAGGGCCTAGTTATATACTTATTCATAAAATATGAAACATTGCTAATAGGTAATATTAGGTAAATATGTTAACTTTAATTTTTTATTTTATTTTTAATAATATATAAGGAAGTGATATCTTAGTTTTTGGTTAAACTATTTCACTTATTATTCACGAGACACTCTAAAATCTTCATTGACAAATAGTGTAAGAGATTGAGCCTCTAAATTTACGTCACATCACAAACCAATGAGCCTACAACCTAAGTACTCTCTCGACAAGGGTAGGTAAATATGTTAACTTCACTACGTTACATCGTTACTTAATTATTAAATAAGTTGTGCCAACTTCAACCCTTTTTTTTTTTTGAAACCATGTCGACTTCAACTTTATCTCATTTATTAAATGGATTATACGAGTAAATTGAGTATAGTGTCTAACCTGTCTAGTAAATAATTTAAGCTGGTTACTCTAACTTATTTCACAATTTTGCTACAACTTGTCCACATGGTAATTTATGAACAGTATAATTGTAAACCCACATAAATTTATCATTTTTTTTTACTACTTACAAGTTATAACTCGCCACACAAGTGAGTTATGACCAAAATTGTAGAAATTGTCACGGTACTAGTAGAGTTACTCCTAATAAATAATTAAACATAGCGAGTGATTTCTTCCTCTATCTATAATAATAAAAAAATAAGAAAAATCGACGTCGTCTCCCAATCCCGCCAAAACCCCTACATATTAATATTCGCACACCTCACTTCAAACAAAAACCTCCACACAGAGAGACAGACACAGTCCGCACTTCCCCATAGTCCCAAACTCCCAACCCCAATGGCGCTCACCGTCTCCAAAACCACAACCGGCAGGTAATACACAAAGTCAAAGATATCTCCCAAGCCGACTTCGGCCGCCTCGAGATCGAGCTCGACGAGGTCGAAATGCCAGGCCTCATGTCCTGAATTCGGCCCATCTCAACCCTTCAAAGGCGCCCGCATCACCGGGTCTCTCCACATGACGATCCAGACCGCCGTCCTCATTAAGACCCTCACCGCCCTCGGAGCCGAAGTCCTGTGGTGCTCGTGCAACATCTTCTCAACCCAGGACCACGCTGCAGCCGCAATTGCCCGTGACTCCGCCCCGGTTTTCGCGTGGAAAGGCGAGAGCTTGGAAGAGTACTGGTGGTGTACGGAGAAGGCTTTGGACTGGGGCCTAGGTTGTTAAATTATGCTTAAAACGGTTAGAAAACGGTGAATTTTATTACTTTAATTGTAATTCTGATCCTCGTCAGGTGTGGACTTAAACTCTCCTTTAATAAGTCGAAATCAATATGTGACATTTTAAATAAGAGATAGAGTGGAAACAGAGATCAAACTCTGAATCTCCTGCCTTGATACAAAGTGAAATTATTGAATATCTTAGAATTAGCTATTAGAAAATGATGAATTTCATTTCTGAATTGTATTTCTAATACTCGTGTCATGTGTGAGCTTAAACGAGAGACGGGGTGGAGATAGAGATCAAATTCTGAATCTCTTGCTCTGCTACAATGTTAAATGACGAGTGTCTTAAAATTATTTATTAGGAAATGGTGAATTTTGCCACTTACCCATAATTCTAATGCAGGTGGCGGGCCGGACTTGATTGTGGATGATGGTGGAGATGCAACTTTGTTGATTCATGAAGGGGTGAAAGCTGAGAAAGAGTATGAGAAGAGTGGGAAGTTGCCTGATGTGAATGGGTGTGAAAATGGGGAGTTTAGGATTGTGTTGAGGATTATCAAAGATGGGTTGCTTGTGGACCCCACTAGGTATAGGAGGATGAAGGAAAGGTTGGTTGGTGCTTCGGAGGAAACTACTGCTGGGGTTAAGAGGTTGTATCAAATGCAAGCTAATGGGACCTTGTTGTTTCCTGCCATTAATGTCAATGACTCTGTCACTAAGAGCAAGGTATGCTTTGTTTAGAAATGATGATGATTTAGATTTTGAACTCATGATGAAAGGTTATGTTTTTATGCTTGGTTTAGAAACGGAGATTATTTAGATTTTGAATTCATGATATAAGATTCTGTTTATGTGGCTTTTTTATATCTTTTAAATGGGGATGATTTAGATTTGAATTATGTTTATGTGGATTTTTGTTAAATGGAACTCGGTTTTGAATTTGTTGTTATTTTCTACCATTTATGATCAGCAAAACATAACGCTGAAGAATAGCTAACAAGAATAGACATGAGAGAAATGATAAATGTTATATTCACAATATTTTCACAATAAATTCTAAGTGGCAGGTTGTTATTGATAGACAAAAAAGTAATTTTAGCGGTGAGTTCAAATTAGAACCTGTAACAACGTTTTACCTAGAATTTGTTGTGAAATATTGTGAACGTAGCACTTCTCATAGATACAGATTGAAAAATTAGGGACAAATAACATGACAATTCTTGAAAAATTAGGACACAATATGGACTACTAATTAATTAATACATATCATTTTATTTGTTTTATTTATTTTTAGGCATCATATTTTATGTTTATGGTAAGTTTTGAAAGTATATAACAACTATCAAAATCTTTATAAACATATCTTAAATCAAAGGAGTTTTTAAAAATAAAATATGTATTTTTCCTCCCTAGTCCCAAAGCAGTGAGGACTTGCACGCAACAATAACACGCATGCAAGAGTATCCTTGGTGTCTGTGTTGGGCCAGGGACGCTCATTTTGTAGTGTCCACTCTTCTTAGGAGAATTAGATTTTTGACATGGTCAATGTACCTTGTGATGGGTAGAGATGGAAAGTAGCGGTTTTTTTATCGGAGGCTTTTAGCTAGAAAATATTCTGATTTCTGTTAGGGTTTTCACTTCTGTATACTGTATTGGGTCCAGTTTTTTGAACAATTTATTACTCTAGCTCTATCTCATCAACCAAACATATTGCTGATGTGAGTAGGCATGGTGGGTCGGTCTAACCATGCAGTCATTGCATTGTATTTTGATGAAATCTTGATATTTACAGTCAAATAGCATTTCTACTTCCTTGGTTTTGTACCTGAGGAAGATTGCAGTGTTAGATTTGTAGTTTGTACAGTTTTAATTAATGCAGATTTAATCTATGATGCATAGAGGTGAAAAAGTAGGTCTTTTATTTTTGGGTTTGTTTCATAAAGATGCTTTTTTTGTCACATTTTTGAAGTTTATAATGTTCTGTTGTGATGATGTTAATGCAGTTTGATAACTTGTATGGATGTCAACACTCACTCCCTGATGGTCTCATGAGAGCCACTGATGTCATGATTGCTGGCAAGACCGCTGTTGTCTGTGGATATGGAGATGTTGGCAAGGGTTGTGCTGCTGCTCTAAAGCAAGCTGGTGCTCGTGTGATTTTGACTGAAATTGATCCGATTTGCGCTCTTCAAGCCCTTATGGAAGGCATTCCAGTCCTAACACTGGAAGATGTTGTCTCAGAAGCTGACATTTTTGTGACCACTACGGGGAACAAGAACATCATCATGGTTCATCACATGAAGCAGATGAAGAACAATGCAATTGTGTGCAACATTGGCCATTTTGACAATGAGATTGATATGCATGGTCTGGAAACTTACCCCGGTGTAAAGCGCATCACAATCAAGCCACAGACTGATTGTTGGGTGTTCCCGGAGACCAATAATGGTATCATTGTTCTTGCTGAGGGGCGTCTTATGAATCTGGGTTGTGCAACTGGGCATCCCAGCTTTGTTATGTCTTGCTTTTTCACAAACCAAGTCATTGCTCAACTTGAACTTTGGAAGGAGAGGGGAACTGGCAAGTATGAGAAGAAGGTGTATGTCCTGCCCAAACATTTGGATGAGAAGGTTGCAGCTCTGCATCTTGGAAAGCTTGGGGCTAAGCTTACCAAACTTACTCCTGCTCAAGCTGCATACATAAGTGTTCCTGTTGATGGTCCTTACAAGCCTCATCACTACAGATACTGAGAGAAAAAGCTGGGGAGTGCTATTTGTATTATTGTTTTAAACTTTGTTGTAGTTTCATTGTTTGAACCGGGACAAGTTATGTGGTTAGCGTTTCTACCCTGTAATTTAAAAAGTTTTTCAATTAAATCAGCAGATCCTTTGTTCTGTTCTTGAATTTAAGTACTATTATTTAGATTGAGCCCCTTTAATTTTGTTCAAGTGTTTTTTGATTTGCACTGCTACCAAATGGATACAGCACCACTTAGAAATGAGGTGTTATTTTGGTTGTACGAGATCGTTGGGAGTTCTAATGGTTTCTTTTTTATTAGGTAGTTGGTTTTATATTGTATCCTTTGTTTACAGTCACAATTCACTTGGACTATCATTCTCTTTTCTTAACAAGTTCTACTTAGAATGTAGATACTATTCAAGCTAGCGTTCTAAGGAATAACTCAGAAAAGTCTCTGAAATCTATTGCAACAATTGCAGAATATATTCCATGTGTCAGTTTGAGTAATTTTAGTGCATTTGAATAATTTTCATAATTCAGCTTTGTAGTGAAGTTATTTTTTAAATTCATTTTTTTGAACTGTGTGGTTTGCTTAGGAAGAAGCCTGACTTTTTGTTGTAAGTTTTAAGCTAGAGGTTCTCTGTTATGCGGCCAAGGATATTCCAGTGATGTACGCAGTTTCCAAGTTAATCAT
Organism: Quercus gilva; assembly: GCA_023621385.1. Lineage (NCBI taxonomy): Eukaryota > Viridiplantae > Streptophyta > Magnoliopsida > Fagales > Fagaceae > Quercus > Quercus gilva. Next base: position 6,362,876 of record CM042482.1, on the reverse strand, counting down.
ACATAATCTTGTCCAACCTCTTAACAGAACATCCTCGAGTAAGACAATCCACCATATATTGAAATGACTCAGGTGTAGGCTTGAATTGGAGATATGAAAGTGCCCTGTGCATATGCATGAAATTGCTTAAGGACCAGCCCTATACAGTAAAATAAAGTTACATTGCTTAATAGAACCAGCCCTAAACTATAAAATAAGCAAGTAATGCTTCTAAATTTGAATAGTCCAGGGATTATTGATAGAAACACTTTCCATATTTTGTCATAAGGTAAGCCAACCTTACCCCTTAGGCTACTCCGTTGTTTTCTATTTATATTGGAGTAAACAGGGCTCTTGAAATATAATTTCAGTGATAATAAAGAAACATCAGTACCCTAAACACCTTGACTCTAGAGAGAGATCTATACAACTGTCCAAACAATAAAATTAGCTAATTCTATTTTCTTTTTCTTTTTATCCACATACGAAGTGTCAAGACATTCTGTAAAGGAAGAGGATAACACCATGTATTTTAAGGATGACATGCTTAAGTTGAATTAGATAGAATGAAGCTGCATGTGCACGAAAACATCATGCAAATCTAGGGAGAGGAAGGCAAGATTGACCCTAACAACAATTGATGTAGAAGAGGTGCGGAAAAATTGATATATGAAGTAGCAATTTATGCAAAATTGGGGTAGTTTCATTATAAAGACTATGCTGCACAATCTGAAGTATCAGCAAGATTTCAACAGGAAAGCGCATTCCAAGATGCAGAGAACAGTTCCACTGTGTATCTTTTAGATAATTTGGCAAGAAAGGAGTAGTAGTTTTTTTTTTTTTTTTTTTTTTTTTTTTTTTTTTTTTTTTTTAATGCTGTTGAACTCCCCAATTATGTCATTTAACAATTCTTATTATAATCCTTGGATTATTGGATTACCACATTGGGTAGCTCTAGTCATCTGTTTTTCTTGGTTTTTTAGATCTCTTGAATCTCATGGAGTAATTTTTTGCTCAAGGTACTGCTGCAGGCCAAGATGTAGAAGGGTAAATAAATACCGTGGTTACGATCTTTTTGAATATAATCTTCCCATAATAAATCAACGAAGTCTAAATGATTTCTATTTCCCCTTCAAGTTTATAGGGTGAATATGATCTCCTTTTTACTTATTAAAAAAAAAGGAATAATGAAGTAGTAATTTATGCAAAAGAAGCAAATTGGAAAGCAATAATCATGCTTCTAATCCTTCCAAACATAAAAAATATAAAACATTGAAACATAAAAGAGCAACTCCGAACCATTTATAACTTCAATGGGCCAATTCTAAGAGTGAAATTCAATGCATGCACAGTAGCTGTTTTGCTAAAGATATTCTAAAAGTCTTCACAAATACACGTACACTATTTCGATGAGGAAGTTTCAGCAATCTGAAGTTGAATTGAGGAGCAACCTTGCATGCTTGAAAGCAAAACTGGAGGAAGAAAACAGGAAACAAGAGGACGAAAAAGTTCTCTTTGCCATAGATAAATGCTGAGAGAATAGATCCCCCACAAAAAATATTGCATTTGGGTGGTAAAGCTACTGAATTACTTAAAGTCTGAGGAAGAGAAAAGCAAGTTGCAAACCGAGATCAAGTTGTCTCGGGAAGAGATGGAGCTGGCACTGCAAGGTGTGCTCCAAGGGAAGGAGATATTGGAGATCAGAGGGAATTGAAAGTATGATTGTTGAATACGGACAGCAAGCGTATGATGCAGATTTGAAAGGAGTCAGAGTTGAAAATAGTGGAGGAAGAATTGCAGAAGATGGAGTTGAGAAGAATAGAAGAATTAGGAACCACATGCGTTCCAAACAACAAAAGAGAATGAAGATGACAATGGCAAGTATATATATGTAAATGATGGTTGGCATTGATACAAGGACAGGGGTAGGAAAAATAGAGATATAAGGGCCCTAGAATCTGTGCAGCACTACCTAATTAGGGTGGTCAGAATCACCCACGAACACCAAACAAAGAGGAAAACATTATTCTCTACTCATAATCACAATCTTAACAACATAGTTTTTAGAGTCAAAGTTGATGACAACAAGAAGAAGTATATATGCAAGGACAGGGTAGAAAAATAGAGATATTATGCAAGGGCCCTAGAATCTGTGCATTACTACCTAATTAGGGTGCTTAAAATCACCCGTGAACACCTAGAAAAACAATAATCTCTACTCATAATCACAATATTAACAACATAGTCCTTTTGTTTTTCCCTACTATAATAACTGATAATCACACAAACAGATCATGTCGGAAATTAACAACAACAGAAAATAAAATCTATTAACACAAAAGTACTAAACTGATGGAAAGAAAATTAAGGTTTCAGTAATCAGTAACAAAAAAATGGAAGGAAAAATAGGTACAAGACCAAAGAATGAATGTTCAGTTCTGAAATAATTAAATTCATGATCAAACTTCAAAGCTCTGGCCGTGCAATCTTCAAAAGCCTCCCTTCCCTTGTGATTCACCTACGGTAGACTAAGCGTTTAAAGTTGAAGTACAGACGTAAAATCCCACCTTCAAAGGTGCACTTAAATCCATTCTTATGAGAATAATCCCAATCATCGTTTACAATACGAAAGGCAATATCCTCATAAGGTAGCCCTGCATGGAATTTTATAATGCAAGTGTCACCATTGTTGCTATCCTTGTCCTCCTCAAGAGCGTAGGTTGGAACATTTGTATCATCAACAAGGTCTGGATAAAAGATGTCAAATTTATAGCCTTGCACAAACTTTGGAGGTGGGTTGTCATGATCATAGTGAGTCCTATTGTATTTGTTCCACACATATCCAGTGTGAACACGGTTTGCATATTTTGGCTTTCTTGCTCTGCACTCGTCATGAGACTGAGATTCCAGCAGCTTCACTTCTTCAGCGACCTCCTCCTCCCCGGTTCGGTTTCCCATGGCCTCTTGAATCCTTCTTTGCTGTTCTTTAACAACGGCAATAAGCATAGATCTCTCTTCTTCTTCTTCTTCTCTTTCAGGTTCAGATTCTTCAGAACAGTCCTTCTGAGCACGAGTCCGGGCACGAGCTTCAGCTTCCTCTTCACGTTGTGCCTTACGAACAGCCCTTTCTTCTCTTCTGTTCCGCAGCTTTTCAATCTCTGCCTTTCTTTCCTCATCATTAGATTCTTCAATATCAACTCCTAAAGCATAATCACGCAAAATCTTCTTCCTCCAAATAAACGATTGCGTCTTCAATTTCTTCTTCAGAATCTTCTTCAAGCAACTATAACTTCGGGCCATTGATTATACTTGATAGATGAAGAGGAGTTGTCTTTGGTTTGGGTTTGATTCTTTGGTTTCATTCAAATTTATACCGACTCTTTTGGTTTCCTAGTCGAAATTGATTTGTATATAATTTACTCTACTAAATAATACTATTTTAATTTAAACTTAATGACTTATTATGACTTCAACAATTTAATGAAATGATTATTAACAAAAAAAAAAAAAAAAAATTAATGAAATGTATATTGCACAGTTGGTTTCTTTAATCAATTTTACCACAAAAATCATTATAAACAATAAAAAAACTTTTAAAAAATGAAAAAAAAAAAAAAAGTGAATGGATGCTTTCTGTTGGAAAAATTTAATTAATTAAATTGATCATTTTCTAAAAGGTCAGTTTAAATTTTTGAGAGTAATAATAATTTATTATGATATTAATTTTTAAAAAACATGGCTAAAAACAAAATCACTAGACACATGTGGCTTGGAAATAAGATTTTATAACAATTATTTAAAATATATATATATTTTTCCGTAATTTTTATACTAACAATCCACCTCGTTTTATTTTGTTGTGAGTAATTCATAATGATTGGGGGTATTAAGCTTTGCCTGGCACTCTACAATTTAAAGCTTCTACATGATTTTTTTTAATTAAATTAAATTGTTTAATAATTTTTATTTTATTAGATTTGAAAGATTCATTTTAATAGTTTTTTTTTTTTTTTTTTCCTTTTGACACAAATCAAGACCCATTATGAACAGATGCATTCATTGCAAACCAAGCTTCATGACCTACAAACCAAGCTGAGCTAAATGTCCAACACCAAGTTGACTTCTGGCTAGATGACCCATCATTACTTGAACTTCACGATTCTTTAACTGATAATCAAAATTAGGATTGGATACTAATATTAGAATCAATGGTCATTGTTTACACAAAATATGTCATTAGATATAGAGATACCAAGACTGTGTCCTTCACAGGCCCAATAGGCTCAAATTTTTAAATTCAAAAGAGCTAATGGGCTGTTGAGGAGATAACAAACTGAAGGCCAGCTTACCAAAACTCCAAAAAGAGCATTAATTCTTAAAATCATGATCATGAGATTCTACGATCCTACCCCTTAAATCCATCTAGCGTGATATAAGATCGAGTAGTATTTGAAATCGTGATGGGATTGCGATCCGACTGCATGAGATTAATGGGTTTAATTTTGGTTATTGGGCCTTCAATTTTGAGCCCAAGCTGTGAAAAAGGGCCTTGCTAAGTTCTATTAGCCCAACCCACTAATTAAAATTAGTAAAAATAAAATTTTTAATAAATAAATTTCCCAAAATAAATTTTTACAATGACACAAAACCATTCACAATGCCCATGTGATGATTATATATAATACAGTTTTTTTTTTATATAATTTCTAATAAAGTTATGTTAGTAATGGACTTAATCAAAATTTGTCACCTTAACTATATACCAAAAATAAAATAAAAATTTCCACCCAAATTGTGAAAAATTGTCCTTCTCAGAAAGCTTAAAGAGAAGGAGGAGCTAGAAGTAGAGCATAAAGAACAAGTTGAATTGCCTAGATCATCCTCGTAACTGTCAATAATGCTTCCTGAAAAGTCAAAATAAAGAGTTTCTAATGCTTCTGCTCTTCTAAGTTTTTTTTTTTTTTTTTTTAATATTCTTCTGATGTGTATTTTTCTACTCTATTAAGTAGTGGTGTTCACCAAATCACACAAACCGTAAAAACTGCACCTAAATCGCCGGCAAAATAGTATAACCACACCACACTACACCGCAAGTAATGGTGCATCGTACCGCATGGTGTAGTGTGGTCTGCGGTTCTATAATAAGAAAACCGCACAAACCGCACCGCACCCTCTCTATATATTAATTAATTTATTTATTTTTAATATTAAAGATATTATTAATAGTTTAATAACCCTAGTTTTCAAAAAAAAATTGATAACCCTAGCAAGTGTTGACTAGAAAAATCAGCCCAAAATAAAGGAAAACTAACTCAATAGTTTAAAATTTGGCTCAAAATAAAGGAAAAAAAAATTAGTTTTAGGCTGGGTGGGAAAAGCCCAAAATTTGAAAAATATACTGAATTTAAACCGTTCAATCCGCATCTTAAATATCGCACCGTACAAGTGACTGCAAAAATAAAGTATGGTGCTGTTATGGTTTTGATTAAACTCTAAACCGCATTACACCGTACATGTGACCTCAAAAATAAGTTACGATGTAGTTATGGTTTTGGCTAAATGGCCTCACCGCAAAATGTGGTGTTAAAAATGACCCAAAACTGCATTGCACCACACCGTGAACACCCCTACTTCTAAGTAGTTTTTTTTTTTTTTTTTATTATCTTATTTTTGTGTGAAGTTTTGGCTAAAAGAAAATAAATTTGGATAGGTAATAAATAAATGTGAGAGTTTGGTGGCATTTATTTTGGTGTCAGGATTGTTTAAAGTGGGAGGAATTCTTTTTAGTTACACATCATATTCTCTTAATATTTTCACAATAAATTGAAGTGTCAGTATATAATAAGTCATAATATAATAAAATAAATTGTAGGGTCAAGATATTTCAATGATGCATGCGGTTTCCAAGTTAATATCCTGGCTTAGTTGATCAGCTAAAATTCAATGAAGAACATAATCTTGTCCAATTACCTCCTAAAAGAACATCCTCAGGTAACTCAATCCACCACACACACACACACACACACACAGATATATATATATATATATATTTGCTCCTACTTCCTCTTCCGTCTTTTGCTGCACAATGATCTTGTGTGGCCAAGGGCTCAAGGCATTCTGTTGGATTTGAACTCTGCACTCCGCAGTTCACAGTTAAGGTTATCCCACCAACCGTGGCCAAAAAACAGTTTTCCCATGTCATTCCCTTTATCCATGCATCCATATTCCAGAGAATTGGCAAATGAAAAATACTCATTCATATGTACGCATTATACAAAGATGCACATCCGCATGGATGGATACCTATTATTATAAGAGTTAGTATTTAATTTAAAGTAACATATCTTAGATATGAGTGTGTTAAGTGGCAGAAAAAAAAAATGAAGATCATTTCATATAATAAATAGAATGCTTTAGCATTGAAATGACTCAGGTGTATGCTTGAAGTTGGAGATATGAAAGTGTCGTGTACATATTCACGGAATTGCTTAAGAAAAAGGACTAGCCCCTATAATGTAAAATAAAGTTACATTGCTTAATAGGACCTGCCCTAATAAAATAAGTAAATGCTTCTAAATTCAAAAAATCCATGGATTATTGATAGAAACACTTTCCATATTTTTTTCATAAGAAATACTTCGTTGTTTTCTATTTATATTGGAGTAAACAGGGCTCTTGAAATATAATTTTCGGTGATAACTACAAAAAAGATTGCTATTAGCGATGGCCAAAGTTCATTGCAACAACACAAAAAGCCGTCGCAGATTAAAAGTGTCGACGGCAAAAGGCCATCGACATCCATCGGTAAAAGCCTCGTCGATAATACTATATTACCAACAAGGCCATCGCTAACACTCATTTTCGACCGTAAAAAGCCATCGTAAGCAATTTATTTTTTCTGTCGAAAATGGTTCTTCATAAGAGGAAGTTGGACGACCAAATACATTTTGTGATGAACTAAGGCCGTCATTAATGTATTTTTTCGATGACTAAAAGTCATCATAAATACTTGTTTTGCCATCGAAAATACAACTACGTACGAGGAAGTTGGACGACCAATTATATTTTGCGACGAACTAAGGACATCGTTAATGTATTTTTTCGATGACAAAAAGTCATCATAAATGCTTGATTTGCTGTCAAAAATACAATTTCAAACAATGAAGTCAAACGACCAAATACATTTTGTGATGAACTATAGCCATCGTTAATATATTTTTTTCAACGACCAAAAGCCATTGTAAATACTTAGCTTTTCATCAAAAATACAAAATCTTAGTGACCATTTATGTCTTTTCAACAAACTTTGACCATTATTAAAAATTAGTTACCACGTCACTAATACATTATTTGCAACAAAATAACTTCGTCGAAAAAAAAAAAGGGGGGTCATTTCTAGTAGTTTAATTGCAACAAAACAATTCTGTCGAAAAAGAAATGCATGAATTATGTGAAAGTAAATAAAATAATATATAAATTACAAACATACATCTCATAAAAATTTTTCCATTCAAATAACAAGTGCAAATCCATAATTGTTCAAAACTAATAAGTGAATAATGCAATAAAAACAAAAATATTAAAAGGTCTACAAAATAGCATGATGTTCAATAATACATGAAAGCTATATTATATCCTTCACTAAACTTGAAAGCATAAGTATTGGAAGATCAGTCATCATCCGAGCCAATTTCCTCTAGCTGAGAGTCACCTTCCTCCTCAAAGTCATCTTGTGTAATTATTCACACTACGATCTCTTCCCTAACGTTGGTCTGCAATATTTTAGATTAAATTGAATAAATATACAAAAATTATAACTACACAAATTTTTATATTTACAGTAAATAATAATGAATTAACTAAAATATATTCATTTTAAAAACATTAACACAATCACCACAATAAAATGAAAAATATATCAAAAATAAATCCTTACTACCGACACAAACATTGCATCTATCATAAATCCGTAATACTGTCAAGAACCTTGTAGTTCTCCTGTGAATGAGAACTTCCAAGAATACATCCACCACCAATAACCACATTAATAGTACATCCCCATCACTCTTAACAATATATCCATCATCACAACAAGTCACATAAAATTATATATGAACTAAGAATAGCAATTAATTGAAAACTGTAATGAGCAAATTTATCACTGATTTCAACAACCTCAATAAAATAGGGAAAATTTTTTTTTATGTTGGTTATACTAGAAAAAATTATATGTGTAATAGGTGCTTGCATATAATTAAAACTAATCAACAAATTGGTTGGGGCCACCAATACACACAAACATTACACTATGGTCTAGTACCAAACTGTCAAGAACTTTACCTATAATACGAGATTGTATATTATGAAAGAGATATATCTAAACCAAACCCAAAATTTAGATAAAATAAATCAACCAACAAATCCATTTAGTAATCCACTACATTAACAAAATATATAAATCAAGATATAAGGATTCAAGAAAATTAACCTGGGCTATAGAGGTGAGAGCTTTTTCTTCTTTCTTTTCTTAGTGAGTGAAATAGAGTGTTAGTGAGTAAACTAATAAGGGAGGCGTGGGATTGAAAAGATAAAAAGGTGGGGCGCTTGTTTTTTAGTGATAGGGAGAGGTAGGGTTTTGTCTTCTTCTTCTCTCTCTCTTTCTTTTTTTTTTTTTTTTTTATAATTTTTTATTTTAAGTTAAAATGATATTGCCGTGTGTGTTTTTTTAACAATGTGGGCTGGGTTTATTTTACTGCAATGTGACTTCTCTTTTTGTTTTATTTATTAAAATTAAGTTTTTTTTTTTTTTTTTTAAGACAACCACATCACTTTCTTGTTTTGGTCACTTTAAAATATCCTTTTTTTAATTATTATTATTAATAATAAAAGATAGAAACACTATGAAATCATACTTCTTGCAATTATTTTTTAGCAAGTGTTCTTTTAAAAAATGTTAGGGAAATATAACCTCAATATTGTTTAGGTGGATTTATTTTACGGAAATATAACCTCAATATTTAAAAAATAAATAAAAATAAACTTTGTGTATTTTATTTGGCAAAACCACTCCATTTGAAGGAAAAACCATTTTCCACTTGACATCTCATTAACCAAATTTTGTTAAATTAATATTAAGAATGTTGTGTACAAACCTGCCCACAAATTTCCAAAATCATCTTATTTCATAATTAAAATACATTGATTTCAAATTTTAATTAAAGATTATTTTAAAATATTTAGTATGACATTTTTTTAAAACTTTTTCAAAGGGTTGTGAAGAGAATTTTCGTTGCAAGTATTTTGGTGCTTGATAAAATTTGTATTATTATTCTAAAATTTTCAGTATTGTATGTACTATTCATTGTTAAACTTTGATAAAGAAAATTTTATAAAAAAGCATGAACGTCGAGAAAACCCAAAAAAACAAACCAATACCCAAAATCCACTCAAAACCTCCCTATTCAACCTAATTTGATCCTATCGAGCGGTCATAGACCCAACTTCGATGGTTGACCATGTTTGACCAAATATTGACCAAGTTTTGCAAACTTTGACTTCTCATTTCTCACAATCTAACCGTCTAATTGTTGTCGTACTTCACTAACACCAATGTCTCACCACATTCTTCCAATCCAACGGTCGGATTTTGGATTTGAGTCTAGAGCATTATGGACATGTGTTGTTGTACCAAGACACTAAGAAATTTTGATTGGTCACATTCTCCTAATCCAACTACTTGATTGAGCTCAAAATCCATCAAAACCAATATTTATCCCACTCTTTCAAACTAATGATCAAAGTTTTAATCTAACTCTAGCACAAGATGGATGCGTGTCGTTGTATCCACCTATCATGAAACTTCAATCAATAAAAATGTACAATACTCTTCCAAGTGAGTTATAAACTATGTAAATATCACTAAGAATTGAGAAAATGATGTACAAAATACAACTAAAAACCTGCAAAATGACCCCAATGGATTTGCACATGACTTTTGACTTTGCCATTTTTAAACTTGAAACTGATAAAGGCATAAAAACCCAAAAAACCTTAAAACACTGGCCAACACCCAAAACCTACTTAAAACCTCCTGATCTACCTAATTTGATCAAATCCAGTGGTCCTGGAATCAACTTTGAAGTTTGACCAAAGATTGACCAAGTTTAATAGACTTTGACGAAGTTTCGCAAGATTTGACTTCTCTGTTCTCATAATTTGATTGTCTAATTGTCATTATAATTTACAAATACAAATATTTCACCACATTCTACAAATCTAATGGTCAGATTTTGGATCTCCATCTAGTTGCGTGATGGACATGTGTTGCACCCACCCACTGGGAAACTTTGATTAACCCTGTTGACACAATCCGACCATCCAAAATGGCTAAAATACACCATCAAAGCTAGGAAATAACTAAAATACCCATAAACTTCTAAAGTGACGAAAGTTCCCCTAAAAGCTTCAAAATAATAAAAATACCTTTTACTTGGAGGGTCTTGAAAGATTTTTTTTTTTTTTTTTTTTTTGCAATTTTTAAAATTAAGAAAAAATTGAGGAAAATTTACCATTCAAAGGAAAAAATAAATTTTTATGGCCATATATATGTTGAAAATCACCTATATTGTGATAGATTTACCTTACCGACACTAATACCTTCTTTTCTTAAGAAAATTTTAACTATTAATGACGACTAAAATGTCCATCACAAATAACAATGCAATATATAGTGATGGAAAACAATTTTCAAACACATAAAAATAAGGGCATGAATTCCCCCCCTTTAAAAAAAATTACCATTGTCGATAACTTAGGTCCATCGCAAATATTATTTTTTGGGAAGGATCCAATTCTATCACTAATATGTTCTTTCTTTTAAAGCAAATTAACTATTTACAACGGTTAGTATGTTCGTCGCAAATATGAACTCAGTTAGAAAAATAAAAAAATTAATTGCGATGGATAAATGTCATCACAAATATTGTGAAAAGTAAGAGGGAATTTTCCCTCCAAAATATTTCACCATTTTCGATGGTTTCATGGCTGTCACTAATACCCTCTTTTATATTTACGATGGAAGAATGTTTGTTGCAAATAATAGCACCATAAAAAAAAATATTTTGTATTTTCGACATACAAAAGCCGTCACAAGTGTTAATAGTTTTGACGGTTTTTCTTCGGTCATCGTAAATAATACCCTCTTATATATTTACGATGGAAGAATATTTGTCGCAAATAATAACACCATAAAAAAAATATATATTTTGTATTTTCAACACACAAAAGCCGTCACAGGTGTTTCTAGTTTCGACGGTTTTTATTCGGTCGTCGTAAATAATACTTTATTAGCGATGAACATTTTTATGCTGTCGTAAAAAGTAAGGTGGGAAAACTTCCCTCCAAAACAAATCATATTTTCGACAAAAATAATAGTCATTCTCGACAAACTCATTTTGCCGTCACAAATATTTTAATATTTGACGAGTAATTGTCGACGAAAAAGACTTGCCATCGAAAAAGCTAGTTTCTCCGACGGCTTTTTGTAGTCATCGAAAAAGTTTCGTTGCAAATAATAATCTTTTTTGTAGGCGCGCTAGACACCTTGACTAGTCTTGAGAGAGATCTATAAAACTGCCCGAACAATAAAATTGGCTTATTTTATTTTTCATTTTATCCGCAGATGATGTGTCAAGACATCCTATAGAGTAAGAGGATGACACCTTGTATTTTAAAGTGCATAGACAATAAAATTGTGTTATATTTTGTTCTATGAAGAAATCTGATCAAGAAAACAATATTGAAGTTGGGCGGGACAAAATTGGGTCTATCATTATCGCAAAATAGTAATTTATTAAAAATAATTTTATAGTTGAGGGTCAGAGGATTTGAACTGTGAATGTCTTCGCTTGAAACATCAGAAAATACTAAGCAGTGGAGTTACATGACTCTTGATTAGAAAATTATAATTTTAAATAAGAAATTTGATTTTTGTAGTGTTCTATGTGATTCAAACCCTATTCCTCTCTCTCCCACCAAAAAACAAAAAAAAAACAAAAAACAAAAGAATAATTCCTTAAGGTTAGGGATTTAATTCTTTATTTTAAGTATTTTCTAGAAGGCTTAATTGCAAAAATACCCTTTAGGATTTCAATTATTCCTTATAACTCCTTGAAATTTTTTATGAGACAAATTGACTTCTAAGACTAACTTCTTCTTTTCTTTTTCTTTTTCTTAATATAAGAAAGAAATTATATTCTAACATAATTTAAGTGTATATGTGTGTAAAGCTCTTACCTAGAAATTTGAATCCTGATCCTCCCCTCCCCCTCCCCCTCCCAAACACTCAACAAAAACTTTCTACTTGTAGAGTGATCATCACACCAATGATACGCAATGGTAACTTCTAAGACTAACTTTTGTTAGCTCTTTTGATTTGAAAAATCTTTAATTACAAAAAAACATTTAGGATTTCAGATATTTCTCATCATTCCTTGAGGTTTCATATTTGCCAATTTGACTTTCAAGACTAGTTTTGTTAGCTTTTATGGATGGAAAAATGACATGATCATCACAGTAGTCAATTTGATAAATATGTAAATCTTGTGAAATTATAAGAAAAAATTGAAATCACAGCAAGCATGCTTTTACAACTTAGAGCATTCCCATCTGAGATTTCAAAAAAGTCCTATTTTACAACTTCAAAACTTACTTTATCTATTTCACCATCTCATTTTACAACTCACCCAATATTTTTGTTTTTATTTTTGTATACAACTCATTAAAATGATATAAACTACAACGTCAAATAATATAAAAAAAATCATGTTTCTCTCTCTTTTCTTTCATTTCTTTTTCTTCTCTTCACCTTCCTCAATTAAAATAATATTATTTTTTTACATCCAAATAAACATGGTTCTATATATAAGAACCAACTATTCACAAGTTCTAAAATTTTTTAAGAACCCATACCTGGATGGTACAACATTTTGAAGGTTTTGGATGTGAAATTGCAATTGGAAGCCCAATGCTAGTGCTCTTAAGTTCGGAGGAATGTTTTTGTATACTGACTCTCCTAAAAAAAAAAAAAAAAGATTGAAACGTGAAACAAATCGCCAACCATTTAAACTCAAAGTAAATGTCGTTTTACTGTTATCTCCCTGTACGGTGGTGGCAAATGACCCGGACGTCGTCCGTACTAGGTTTCAAGGTGTTGTAGTCTCTCGTTTTTTTTTTTTTTTTTTTTTTTTTTTCCTTTGAGGTTATGAAGTTATTTGAATCGAATTGGTTTTGTTTTGGTTTTACAGTTAACGATGGACAACTCTCGAATCTTCCAAGTTACAAGAACACAGTACGCTTTGGAGGTTATGTTTGTATAGTTACTATTTATGCACTTAAAACTTTACTATTTTAATATGATTATAGTCGTCGTTCAAAATGGCTCAAATTGTACTGAAAACTCACCCTCTTTGATAGTTGCACACATACATAAAACTACTCGCATTATTTGTCTGGAGAAATGGCTAAATTTGCGAAGAAAAACAAATACTCTTTCAAGCTTACACACTTGCATAATATAACAATACATTATTTTTCATAAACATGTCATTTCAAGATACGAAAATGACTAGATTTCAGAAGAAAAGCAATAATCTTACACACTTTGCACACACATACATAAAACAGCTGCAAATTATTTCTCACACACACACATGAAGCAGCTGCAAATTATTTTATGACACACATACGTAGGCATAAGAAAAGACGTCCGTACGAATTAGATGCCTTATTTCCATGTGTCGAAAGCTGCCAAACATCAAAACACAACCGGGAATTAGTGTGGCCGCTAAAAGTCACATAACACTATAACAGGTGACTCGCTGAAGAGTAATAAAAAAATCATTTTAAAAGTATTTTAGTTTATAACTAAAAAACAACCCGCATTATTAAAAATGTTAGTGAAATTTGTATCAATAGCGCGCATTGCTGATATATGTATATGTAAAGCTACCTTGCTGTTCCTTAAAAATAAAATTAAAAAAAAAAAAAAAAAAAAGCTACCTTGTTTAGGGAGAATATAGTCCTTGTCCATCCCGAGGGCCCAGAAGAAGTACCCACCAAGCTCATTGTCCTTGGCATACTGAACCTTCCCCTTAACCGATTTTGTGCTATCGTACCCAATCCAATCATATCCTGCATATGAGTATGCGGATACAGTTTTGTCATCATCCACCGAATTAGCATGACGGTCATTAATGAATTTCCATATGTCACTGTAGTCCATAACAGGCCCAACTCCAGTTGCAGGAGCTCCAATCCAATTTTTAGTTGGATATTTCAATTTCCATGTTCTTCCATAGAGTGGCAGACCCATGACTAATTGCCCTTCTGGAATCCCAGTGTCATTGATCCACGATGAAATACCATAGTGAGTGCTCTTTCTGCACTTCAGGTCATAGAGCAAAGCATGTTCAGCAGTGACGTAAAAGTCCCGGCTTTCATAGTAATCGTAGCACACGAGATTAACAAAATCAACATTATCCTTAATAGCTTTGAATGGGTAAGCTTTATCATCGCTGGGTGGGAAAAATTTGGGTGCAAAATAAGCGATTGTACTCAGTAAATACGGGGACTTCAAGGGCTTCTCAGAGTTAGAAGATCCCTTAAGACTCTCACGCCACTCCTTAAAGAGCAAGGAGAGGTTTGGCATTTGAAATTCAGTTTCTGTGTCCGGATATTTCCAGAAAAGATCCAGCCCGTCAAAGCCGTATTGCATAGCCACTTTAATGGAGGAATCGATAAATGTTTTACGGCCATCTGGGGTGCGGATCATTTTGGAAAAAGCCACTTGGCTCTCGTCCGTGTCTTCTCCAACGGACAGCAAGCACTTCACTCCCGCTTTTTGGGCCACTGACGTGAATATATCCATCCATTTCTTATCAGTGGGAGTGAGTACAATTTCGTAAGTATTGGGATCAATTGCAACACTAGCGTAAAAGAGGTGAGTGAAGTAGGTTGTCTGGATTGACTCTGGAGGGAATTTATCAGCTTCAGATGAACGCCAATAGCCACCTCTGATAACACAGCTAGATGATGAGGTAGCCATTGGATTTGGATGGAATAGGGCAATATTGCAAATGGTGAAGTTGGCTCTGGTTGGTACAAGGTTTTGGACTGACAATCCCAAAGATACGATACCACGCATTTATAGGCTTCAAGTCCATGACTTTTATTACAAGGGTACAGGTGGTTGTGTGTGAATTGAATGCCCAAATTCGCTATAAATGGCTAGCGGCCTGTATGACGTATTATGTGCTTTCGTCATGCATGAATTTGTCATGGGTCCCAAAACAAATATATTAAAAATTTACTTAATTTGCTCTACATGGCTAGCAGCCGACAAACTTTCTAATGTCTTAGATAAAAATATTTAATATTCAAATTCTTTAGATTTGTACTCTACTAATATATTTTGGATCTGGATAATGTATATCCTTAGGTATATATTAACAAATTTATTTTTGAAAAAGTTTTACAAAGAATTGAAAAAGTTGTCAAAACTTTTTCAATTTTTGATAAATTTTTTCCAAAATTGGTTTACTATTGTGTGCCCTTAAAGCACACATTAGTAAAATCCATAGATTTTTTTAAAAAAAATTCTAACTACTGTTTTATAATTTAAGAGTTTAGACTTTATCATGTTAGCATTTCATTAACAGTACTTTTAAAATAATTAAATAATGTTGCAAACAAAACAATTAATGCTCTGTTTGGATGTTTAAAAAAGAATGGGAAGTAGAGTAAAGGGAGGTAGAGTAATTCAATTATCTTATTTGAAAGTTTTTTAAGGAAGGAGGGGGAGTGATTTGGAGAGGTTTAGAGGGGTTTCAACTACCTCTAACCCCTCATTTTTAATTCCCCCAAATTCAAGAGATTTGGAGGGAGAGTAAAATAGATAAATTATTGAACAAATGAATTCCCTAATTTACCCTTTCTAAATTAACAAAATTACAAACCAATTATATAAATAATCTTCGTTTGTTTCCTGAGAAAATTAAGGTGAATGAAAAAAAAAATTTGAATCTCACTAGCTAGGGCAAAAGCCACAGCGTCAGAGCCTACAGATTCGAATCCCAACATGGAGCTCTCAGAAAAGCCTTCCAAAGCCAAAGAAGAAGGCGAGCTATCTTCCGACAATGCTGATGACGACGGTGACGACAACAACAACGACGTATTGCTCTCCAAAACCCTAGCTCATATTCAAACTTTTAGCTAGTTTTGTTGTATTTTTGGTTTCATCGAGTTCAATGCTTGATTTTTGTGTTTACATGCCATTTCTCATTACTTGGCCTCTGTTTGGTTGTTGAGAAAACAAAAGAAAATAAAGGACACCGCTTTTTTTTTTTTGTTCTTCTTCAGTTTTGTCCACTGATAAGGAGCTTTCACTTAGAACAAGATACATAGTTGAATTAGGTTGAGTAGTCACAAATGATAATGAATCTGAGATTTAGAAGCTCCAATTTATTTTTCTTTTTGTACAATTTTAGCTACCACAAGGCCTTACCAAAAATTTTATTTGAATTTAATTAGTTATTTTTTTAGTTTATATAAGCTTTAATGGTTCGCAATTTGTTGATTTTTATATTTAGCGTGAATAATTTTTAGGGTTCTTAACATTTTGAAATTGTAATGAAAAAAATTCACTAACATATTCTAAGATTTGGACGAATGATAATCAAGTTTAAAACTTTACAAAATTGATAAATTAATTATAGACCAATGTTGCAAGTCCATTTTAAAATAGGGGCAAATTTGTCTATTTAAATCATTTCCTCTCCTTTCCATTCTAATTTTAAAAACATCCAAACAAGAGGAAGAGCTAATTACTCATTTTTCCCTTACTAATTTTAAAAACATCCAAATAAAGTAGAGGATAACCATTCACCTCTACTCTCCTCCCCCCTACTCTCCTCTACTTTCTTCCCTCTCTAAACTTCCAAACAAGTCATAAAATTATTATTAGTGGAATGCTGACATGAAAAAATCTAGACCATTAAATCATTAAAGAATGATTAAAATTTAAGGAAATCTATTAAGTAAAGTATCCTAAGAAATCTAGAGGATCTAAATCCAAACATCTAGGGTTAAATCCCCACTTTCTGTTGTAGTTATTGAATTTTTGGGGGGTGGGGGAAAAATCACTCTATATGAAGCTCTTTTACCAAAATTTGAAAAAATATTAAAAATTTAATGTAAAATATTTTTATCAAAATCTTCTGAAAATGTAAAGAAAATATCCTCATTTATTTTTAATTAGATTAATTATATAGCATTTAAATCTTTTTCAATGTGGCTTAAAGTGCCGTGTTTTTTTCGTACATCACATTATAAATACCTTAAAATTATTAATATATTTTGCTTTGACTATAACTCTATTGTTAATATTTCAAAACTTTTAAAATAGGAATTTGAATGAAATTGAATCACACAAAATTACAAGAAGGAAGTTTCATTATTATCCAACAACTTCTATATATGAAATTTGTGGGCCGCGATTGTGTTTTCTTCCACCCATATATAGTATTACAATAATACTTTTTTATTTTTGAAAGTATTACAATAATACTTTTTTGACCGAAGAATGTACCCGTTAACCACAATTTTTTTTTTACTTTTTTCTGATAAAATCCACAATTTTTTTTTTACTTTTTTCTGATAAAATTTGTCTTTTTTGATAATTTATGTCATTTTTTCAATTTTATAAGTACTAATTAATGTCTTTTTCGGCTTTTTTTGACAAAATTTTTTTAATTTTTTTATTAACATTTTTCCATTAAAATTAGCAAAGTACAAAAGTATAAGAAGCTGGTCCTGAGCCACAACAGGCCTCCCAGCCTAGGCTTCAGGTCAAGAAACAGGCTAACACTGCCACAAACAGAAGACTTGACCAAAGAAACTAATAAAATTTGAAAAAAGCTGCGGTAGACCAAAAAACATGACTAAAGCAAAGAATAAAAAATTGAAAAAGCTTCCTCAGACCAAATCATGTCCTCTGGTTGACCATCAACGTTTGATACTCACGCATGAGAAACCTTGCATTACGTAAAATAGCCTTTGGGTGAGCATGGGTATCCTCAAAACAAAACTCGTTCCCAGCGTTCCAAATAGCCCACGTTATCATCGCCCACTCCGTCAACTCATCCCTAGTGCTGCAGCATGCTACGAGTTAACAAGAAGAAATCAGGGACCAGCGCTGAGCTCTTCTGTATTTAGCCTCTGACCAGGGCCCAGCATTGCGTGCGAAGGGGCATTTCAAAATGATGTGCACACCTGTTTCGTCCAGACATTTTAAAGTATTATAATAATACTTTAATTTAAGAAAAATGTTATATTTATAATATTTTTATAATAAATTAGAGTTTGTTAGTTGTTATTAGTTATAATTTGAATTTATTATTCAAATTATTTTTTTGTTTTATCAATAACAACATATTACTAAAAATTTGTTGTAAAAATATTGTTAATATAACATTTCTCGTAATTTAATTATTTGCGATTCAAGGAGGAGAATTTTGTGGTTGGGTTTTTTTTTTTTTTTTTTAAGGAACAATTTTGTGGTTGGGTTGGTAGGCATTTAAGAGGGAAAAAAAAAAGTACAATTTTTTGTGTGATTGGGTTGAATCACACAAAATTACAAGAAGGACGTTTCATTATTATCCAACAACTTCTATATATAGTATTACAATAATACTTTTTTTTTTTTTTAAGTATTTCAATAATACTTTAATCTAAGTAAAATGTTATGTCCACAATATTTTTATAATAAATTATAGGTGGTTAGTTATTATTTATTATAATTTGAATCTATTATTAAAATTACTTTTTTATCTTATCAATAACAACATGTCACTTAAAATTTGTTGTAAAAATATTGTGGATACAACAGTTCTCTTAATCTAATTATTTGGGATTCAAGGAGGAGAATTTTGTGGTTGGATTTTTTTTTTTTGGGAATGGCTTGTGTCCAATGGCAGTTGTCACTTGAGACGAACACGTGTCCAAGAATGAACACAAGCCACACCCTTTTTTTTAGGAACAATTTTGTGGTTAGGTTGGTAGGCATTTAAGAGGGAAATAAAGAAGTACTTATAACAAATTATAGGTAATTAGTTATTATTGGTTATAATTTGAATCTATTATTAAAATTATTTTTCTGTCCCACCAATAACATGTCACTTAAAATTTGTTTTAAAAATATTATGGATACTAGCCTCTGAGCACGCGCTCACGCGCGTGCTCAGAGGCTCTTCTATTTTTTGGGTAAGAATTAAATTAGAATATTTATTATAATTTGGGATTACTACATTTTCCAATCACAAAAAAACCTAGGGGTGTGATGAAAAAAATATTTCATCCACAAATGCATAGCACTTATCACACCCTTAGGGATTTTTGTGATTGGAAAATGTAGTAACCCCAAATTATAATAAATATTCTAATTTAATTCTTACCCAAAAAATAGAAGAGCCTCTGAGCACGCGCGTGAGCGCGTGCTCAGAGGCTAGTATTCCATAATTATTATCCTTTTTTTGCCAATTTTGTTTATGTAGTAATCAACGTGTTATTAATTGGAAGATAATGCTATAATTTAGTATTAACCTATGAGGAGAGGAAAAAAAGATGCATTGAATAAATCTTATAAATAGTGCATATAATGAAAATGCATAATGAAATTGTAACAATAAATATTCTAATTTAATTATAATAAATATTCTAATTTATTATAATTTGGGATTACTACATTCTCTAATCACAAAAAAAAAAAAAAAAAAAAAAAAAAAACCTAGGGTATTATAAGTGGTGAAATAATTTTTTCATCACACCCCTAGATTTTTTTTTTGTTTTTGTTTTTTTTTTTTTTGTGATTAGAGAATGTAGTAATCCCAAATTATAATAAATGCTTTAAATTAACCGTTACCCAAAAAATAGAAGAGCCTCTGAGCATGTGCGTGAGCGCGTGCTTAGAGGCTAGTTTTATAATAAAAAGTATAATATTTTAAACTATAACTACAAATAGTTAAAGTATAAAATGTTTATCCTATTTTTGGAATTTGTATTTTTTTTTTTTTTGCCTATCACTTTTTAAATCTTTTTCTTTTGTACTTAATTTAGAGAATTTGAAAGGCTATTTATATAGGTTTGTAAATTATAAGTGGGATTAGAAACTTATAAACAATTTTAAATTTATAAATTTATCCTTTGGGTTTGTCTTATTATTAAATCACTCTTTCAATTAAATAAATGTATTTTTAAAATTATACAAAATTAAACCATCCAAAAAGGGGGAAAAAAAACTCCTTATTGCTCTCATCCAATTAAAAAGCAACATCAAGATTAATTTAGGTTTCAATTTAAACATTTTGACTTCAGTTCATTTAAAAACCCTAGCAATTTTTTAACATCAAGGGAAATACATCAAACATTAGCATACAAAATACTACTTTACATGGAACCTAAATCCAAATAAGTAACATACAAACAAAGATGCTTGTTTTGCCAATTCGATCCCTTTGTTCTCCTATTAGATAGGAAGGGATACAAAAAAGCTTGATACATTATTCTTCTATATTTTTCAAAGTGTTTCACCACCACCTTGTGTGTGTCCATCTTGGTCTTGTATGCTTTGCACGGAGTGAGATTAGCTACCTCTTTGCCGATGAATATAATACCATTCCTTCTCATGTCAAACAGCCAAGTAGATAGAACCCTAAAAAATAACAATAAAGCAGTAGTCTTCCTTTGTACTTTTCATTTCTTTGACATCTCATGAAAATATTGCAACCGCCTCTGTTATTCCAACATTAAAATGAAACATCAAAATATTTGCCTTTCTTATACTTTGAAGCTTTGATTAAGAATAAATTTTTTCACAAAATAGTTTTAAAAAAGTATCCTTTTCTTTTGAAAGGCACCTAATGGCCATTTCTTCCTAATTCATATCCAAATTTAACATCAAATTTAACATCAAAATAATCTATGCATCCACTTCAGTAAGTCAATTATACACCAAACTAAATGATTAATAAAATCTATTGGTTTCGTATAATTGGTTGTGCCCTAATACTTACGGATTATAGTACAAAAAACAAAGCAAAAAAAAAAAAAAAAAAAACAATAAAGGAGTACCATACAATACAATACTGTTAAATCTGCACCTACAATAAGATGATGATCTTAATTGCACAATATTTAAACAAATCCTTTAAAGTTTTTTATTTATTTATTTATTTATTTATTTATTTTTTGAGAATCATCTTTTAAAGTTAAGTCCCACATTCTTTTTGACTAAATCATGAATAAGTGACACACTTTAAACATTGAATTTTAAGATGACTCGTTTAGATTTGAAGAGGTTAATGGACAAACTACACAAAATATAAATAATTAAATATTAAAAGGGTGGACATAAAGTGTAAACTATTTTATGCTTGAAATTTCAATTTTTGATGGGAAGGATTCTTCTCTACTTTATACTGTGAAATGTGAAAGAAAGGGTTTTGTATTTTCTTTTTTCTTTTTCTTCAAGAACAGTATAATAAAGCTTTTAAATTTTTCAAAATTTCAAATTGAACATACTTTTGGAGGGGGAAACAAAGGTGTTGTGAATTTGCATGACCATGGCAGTGCCTCGCTTGGACTTCTTTCCTCTAGAGCTGTTGGCTACTGAGTCGTCAATGGAGCCAACAAAGACGCTAGAGCTCGGTACACTGGTATGAAATCCTGATCAACTTCGTCGATTCCTATTTCAAAAAGCATGTGTTTTCAAAGTTGTAAGTAAAAAATAAAAATAAAAAATGAAAAAACCTAAACAATGGGAGACGCAGTAGAAAAGAATTCACCATTGGCTGTGCGTATTTGGAAACCGCTTGTGAAACCAAAATTGTAATGTTAGCCTTTTTGTAACAGTAAAACAACTGAAAAAATCTATTTTTGTAGGGGAAGAAGATAAGTGAAGAGGCAGTATTGGATTCCTTTGATGCTAGAAAATAGGAGACAGAAATTTTAAAATGAAACAACCACTTCAGATAAGAAATTTAAACGTGAGGAATTTAAAAGAGATGGGAAAGTGCCTAATTTTAAGGAATATGGATGACATGAGAGAGAGGAAAAAAAGCTTTTTAAAAAAAAAAAAATTTAAGAGGAAGTTGTAATAATTATTGACAACTACCGTTAAAGAGAAATGTAGAGGTGGGAAGAAAAACTGTTCTTTTAAATTTAGCTAAAATTTAGGAGTTTTTAAATTACTAATTTTACATGTCTAACCCTATTGTTTAGGTTTAGTGGATTAGTGGATGTGAAGTTATTCTATAGTGGGTTGTTTAGAAGTTATAAATGCAATTTTACTGGATTGTCCTCCAAATTTGTCCAGGTATAGGGGTATTTTGGAACAAAAAAAAAATCCGGTTCAAACAGATGCAGCCCCTTAAATAGTAGTATAGATAACATTTCTTTTGATCTAATTATTTGGGATTCAAGGAGGAGAATTTTGTGGTTGGGTTTTTTTTTTTTTTTTTTTAAGGAACAATTTTGTGGTTGGGTTGGTAGGCATTTAAGAGGGAAATAAAGAAGTACACACACCAAAGTCAATGATTAGTACTTTATGGACTATTTTAGTTGGGCTGGCAAGCATTTAAGAGGGAAATAACGAAGTTCACACACCAAAGTCACTGGCCTTAAGGCTTCGTTTGGAAGTTCATAAGATAATGAAATGAAATGAGGAGTTTATAAGAGAATGAAATGAAATGGAATGTATTTAATTAAAGAAAATGAATGAAAAAGAATGAGAATGGAATGGAATTGAATGTATTTAAGTAAGGGAAATGAATGGAAAAGAATATAATGGAATGGAATTAAGTAACCTTGATGAGATGTTTTAAAATAAATGAATGAAAATGAATGAAATATAAGTAATCTTGTTTTGGAGTAATATCGAAGGAATAGAATGGATTCATTTTATGACAATATTACTATTAGACCCCTATTTTAAAATAAATAATTGAATATATAGGGGTATTTTGATAGTTTTAGTAAAAAATTCATTAAATTTAATTTCATTCCCTTCCATTCCTCTTAGGCTCTGCTTGGGAGTTCATAAGGGAATGGAATGAAATGGAATGAGATGATCATAAGGGAATAGAAAGGAATGGAATAGAATAGAATGTATTTAAGTAAGTGAAAGGAATGGAAAAGAATGGAATGGAATGAAATTAAGTAACCCTGTTTGGGAGCAATATAGAAGGAATGAAATGAAATTATTTTATGACAATATTACTATTAGACCCATATTTTAAAATAAATGGTTGAATATATAGGGGTATTTGGGGAGTTTTAGTAAAAAAATCATTAAATCTAATTCCATTCCATCTTATTCCTCCCAATTTCGAGGGGAATGAAAATTTGAGGTTTTAAGAGAATAGAGAGGAATGAGTGTTCCCTCCTACCCATTCTATTCCCTCCCACTTAAACTCCCAAACAAGGGAATGAACTTTCCATTCCCTCTATTAAAACTCCCAAATAAGAGAAGGGAAAAATATTCTAAAATTATTCTTTTTATTCCATTCCATTCCCTCCTCCCAAGCGGAGCCTTAATTTTGGGGGAAATGGAAATTTGAGGTTTTAGGATAATATAGAGGAATGAATGTTCCCCTCTACCCATTCCATTCCCTCTCACATAAACTCCCAAATAAGAAAATGGACTTACTCTCAAACAAGAGAAGGGAAGAATATTCTAAAATTATTTTTTTTGTTCATTTCCATTTTATTTCATTCCCTCCTCACAAACAAGGGCTTACTTCAATTCTAATAATCTTTTTTTTTTCTTTTTTTTGGAGAATTAAACTTTAGTAGACAAGTTGTGTTTTAAGTCAAGATCAGGTGTGAATTGAAAAGGAAAATTAAAGAAGAAAATAAAGTCTCCATAAACGGGAATACAATTTGAGCCAAAGGAGATAATTTTAAATGTAGCATATTTATATTTAATTAGTAATTTTGAATCTCAATACAATATTTAAATGATTCTCGCTTTTTTAGATTAAAAAGAATTATTTAGATTCTGATATATTTCATTTTCCAATTAATAATATGACCAATTCAATTCCATTCAAAATAGGATTTTATCAATTTTAATTTTAAGATAATTATTTCTATCAAAACAATTATTGGGATGTGGCATTTTTTTATTGGGATTGAACCTTGTTGTTTCTTGAAATCAATTATTCAATTACAAGATGAGAAATCTTTTATTAGATCGTGGTCTTTTTACAGTGGGGTCCTTAGGCCTAGGCATTGAGCCGCCCATACCTGTAAATAGGTATTATACATTTTTTTTTTCAGGAAAAAGAAATCTTCAACAATTTAGTTGTAGTGCTCCGCACCATTTAGGACCTTTAAGTTAAACTAGATAAAAAAATTATTTAAAAAAAAAAAAAAAAAAAGAAGAAGAAGAAGAAGATAATCCTTAATGACTAGGTAATGTAAGGCTATGCTGAATTAAAGATTAAGTTTAATTAATAAGTATGATTAACGTAAGATATATAAACTGTGTTTGATGTTTTTAAATACATATTAGGGGTTTTATAGTTAACTATCTAATTATAGACTAAGTAAGTTAACATTTTGATTGTTAAACCTAACAAAACAATCAATTAGCACAATGCTTAAAATAAAGTATTAAGTGATAAGAGTATTAAGAAAACAGATAGCTAGTACATGGACAAGTTACTCCTATTTTGTATAAGTATGTTAAATTCAGATGTTTCCATGTAGAAATCAGAAATGCAATGTAGTAGAAATTGGTTAACCTGTTAGTTTAGTTAAAAGTGATTAAATTATATCAATGCAACAACATAAGTTAAATCAAGAGATAAGAAAGAAAGAAAGAAAACCCTATTATACTCCTTGTAATTGGGTGGTGTTAATATTAGGCACAATCTTGGTATTAACATGCCAGTCCATCCCAAGTCGAGGCATGACAATTGTGGTATCAGAGCAATAGGGAATGGCCTTTAGTGGTTAGCCTTAAATTTGAGAGTTGTAGCAACTAGAAAAGGGTAGTTGGGAGTAGGACTATCTTTGTTAATATGAAGCATCACTTGGATGATGAGTGATTTGTTTGCTACATGCCTACATCCCAATATGATTTGCTGATTATATGCCTATGAGATATATATAACATGCTTATAGTTATGTTTTGGATGACTAGAACCATGTCTAAACTCTCATTAATTAAAATATGTATTAATGATCTTTTAAGTAATGATATAGTTGTTTAAACATATTGAAGCAGTCATAGTTAGGTGATGCTATAATGATAGGGAGTCGTAGTTAGTTGATGCTATAATGAAATGGTCCAGCTCCTCTCTAGTTTTATTATCTCATGTTTTTTCCTGTTTTTAAATGGATAAAGGACACGTGGCATCTATTAAATCTAATGGTAAAAAATAATGCCACATCACACCATCATTTATTTCTATTTTACCCACACTTTTCAGCAATAAACTCACTGTCCAAACTGCTGCCTACATTAGGCAAGTTGGTAAGGGGTTCATGGACCAGGTCGAGTGGTCCTGATGGGGAGGGGTGGGGTTATAGTTTATATATACACACAAAATAAAAATTACACTTTAATCTAATCTAACTGTATATCTGTGAGTCTCCTTTCCTGATCATTGCCTCCCACACTCTACAAATACTTATACTTGTAGAGTGACAATCACGCCAAGAGTATGCAGTGGTGAGGTTATAGTTATAGTTATACTGTCAATTGTCCAAAAAAAAAAAAAAAAAAAAACCACTGTCCACACAAGCAGAGCCGCAAGAGAGGGAGACAACCCATAAGCACAAACAAAGAAGATATTATATTGATTCTAAAAATAAAGAAGCTAAAGGGAGAAAACCCATTTCATTTCAATTCTAACCAGACCCATGACAAAACCCACCGTAGAAATGGCGAGAGAACTCAGTATCAAACCACCAAGTCCGAAATAAGGCGTTATGTTTTGTTTTCCTACTGATGATTTCAAATATGTGGCTTTGCGCCCGGTTTGTTTGTGCACGAATCCTATCTGCTTGTAAAAACAATTGCGACTGCAGTACACCTCTTCATCAAATTCAACCATATTCTGGGCTTTATGGTCTTCTCTACATCTTACATTAACTTGCTTATAATCTGCACTCCGAGATATCACTTTTCCTTGTGAGTCATATCAACATTGGTTCTAAGTTGTAGCAATCACATTAAACTTAATTATTTTCTCTTGTGCCATAGAATTTCTTTTTTCTAAGAAACATCGAAGCTTAGACTTATTCTAATCCCACCCTACACCTTAATCTTCTCATAGTGATGTTGATTTTTAGAATTTGGAAGATAGCCTCTTTTTATCAGATTGATTTTATTCGAGTTGTTATTAGTATAATTTATAATATCAAAGTTGCCATAATGATCTCTTTATTTAGATGACAAGGAATTTTTTTTTTTTTTTTTTAAATGAATTGCCAATTAAGGTATATCAAATTGAGGTATGTTTCTGCACTACAATAACATGCTTATAGTTATGTTTTGGATGACTAGAACCATGTCTAAACTCTCATTAATTAAAATACATATTAATGATCTTTTAAGTAACGATATAGTTGTTTAAACATATTTAAGCTGTCGTAGTTAGGTGATACTATAATGATAGGGAGTCGTAGTTAGTTGATGCTATAATGATAGGGTTCGGCTCCTCTCTAGTTTTATTATCTCATGTTTTTTCCTATTTTTAAATGGATAAAGGACATGTGGCATCTATTAAATCTAATGATAAAAAATAAGACCACATCACACCATCATTTATTTCTATCTTACCCACACTTTTCGGCAATAAACTCATTGTCCACACCGCTGCCTACATTAGGCAAGTTGGTACAAAAGCTTAAGGGGTTCATGGACCTATGTCGAGTGGTTCTGATGGGGAGGGGTGAGTTATAGTTTATATATATATATATATATACAAAATAAAAATAATACTTTAATATAATCTATCTGTATATCTATGAGTCTCTTTCCTGGAAACTTGAACTCTGATCATTGCCTTCCATACTCCACAGGTATTTATTCTTGTAGAGTGACAATTGCACCAAAGATATGCGGTGGTGAGATTATACTTATAATTATACTGTCGATTGTTAAAAAAAAAAAAAAAAAAACCACTGTCCACACAAGCAGAGCCGCAAAAGAGGGAGACAACACATAAGCACAAACAAAGAAGAAATTATATTGATTCTAAAAATAAAGAAGCTAAAGGGAGAAAACCCATTTCA
The DNA here is from genome assembly GCA_023621385.1 of Quercus gilva. NCBI lineage: Eukaryota > Viridiplantae > Streptophyta > Magnoliopsida > Fagales > Fagaceae > Quercus > Quercus gilva. The sequence continues at coordinate 6,335,540 of CM042482.1, read as the reverse complement.
TTTCAATTCTAACCAGACCCATGACAAAAACCCACGGTAGAAATGGCGAGAGAACTCAGTATCAAACCACCAAGTCCGAAATAAGGCGTTATGTTTTGTTTTCCTACTGATGATTTCAAATATGTGGCTTTGCACCCGGTTTGTTTGTGCACGAATCCTATCTGGCTTGTAAAAACAATTACAGCTGCAGTACACCTCTTCATCAAATTCAACCATATTCTGGGCTTTTTGGTCTTCTCTGCATCTTACATTAACTTGCTTATAATCTGCACTCCGAGATATCACTTTTCCTTGTGAGTCATATCAACATTGGTTCTAAGTTGTAGCAATCACATTAAACTTAATTATTTTCTCTTGTGCCATAGAATTTCTTTTTTCTAAGAAACATCGAAGCTTAGACTTATTCTAATCCCACCCTACACCTTAATCTCCTCATAGCGATGTTGATTTTTAGAATTTGGAAGATAGCCTCTTTTTATCAGATTGATTTTTTTGGAGTTGTTATTAGTATCATTTATAATATCAAAGTTGCCATAATGATCTCTTTATTTAGATGAAAAGGATTTTTTTTTTTAAATGAATTGCCAATTAAGGTATATCAAATTGAGGTATGTTTCTGCACTACCTCAATTTATTTTTTCCTTCAATAACTTCATGGATTTGCTTTACTGGAAGGTTCTTGTAATTAACCCATGCTATTTACGTAGATTGCCTTTACTTGTGTGGAGTTTCCCTGTTTCTCTTGGCTTAAGTGGGCCAAGCTACTTATCTGATGAAATATTCTGATTCTGCAGAGAGAATATTCTATGACTGTGCCAAGTGACACTTTCTAATGACATGACGGCTTATTTTTTTTCCAAATTACTGTAATATAATTTATGATATTGTTAGGGTAATTTTTTCTATGTAATTGGCTAATTTTTTAATAAAATGCATTTTACTTGCATATTGAGTAATTTTAAATTGGGTTTTATACATATCAAGTGGTTGTATTAAAAACATGAAGATTGATCCAAGAAATAAGTAAAAAAAAAGCTTTTTTATTGAAGCTCAATAGAAAGCACCTATTGAGATTTACTGGGCAGCTAGACACCAGCTCGATCTATCGAGTTTTATGAATTCAAAATTTCCAAATCTGAATTTCAGCCCATACTAATGTATTCGTTTAGGATTTCTTCTCTCACAACTCTAGAGACATATAAGACTTATTTTCAGAGCTGTCATACACAGATACAGAGACCAAGAGTTTATTTTTTATCTGTGAGAAACTATTGTATTTGTATGTCATAAAGTTTTGTAACCAAGTGCTTCTTGATCTTCATCATTTATATGAAGTGAAAAACTTTGCATCCAATAACAATCATTCAAATTGTTAAAGTTAGTTACGTACTGGGATTTGTGCAAAGGGTTAGTCACAGATTGGAGATTTGTGCATCAAAGGAAAGAAGACTACTACAAGATCAAGTCCAATTGGGTATTGGAGGAAAAGTTCAACTATAGGTTGATATTTCGGGATAGACCGAAGTAGTGATAAGATTCATTATACTTGCAATCGCTTAATTATTGATTAATGAATTCTTAGGAGTGATGATCTTAAATTCACTCGGTGATGTTTTTTCCTCGTGAAAGGTTTTCTCCATTTATCAACAAATTACCGTGTCAATTTAATTTCCGATGCATTTAGTTTAATTGATGATTTGTTGGTGCCTCTACGATTTACATGTAATTTGACCTAATTAATTAACTTAGATAATTGAATTAATTAACTAGGGTCAAACTATCTTAACATAACAGGTATATTCAAGATAAACGTGTTTATATTTAGCACTCCTATCAACACTTCTATTACTAGACCTTGGGAACAAACAAAAGCTCTATTTTGTGGACAATTTTTGTGAGCACAAGTCCAAGCACAAGCTTTAGCTTCCTTATCACGTTGTTCCTTACGAACAGCCTTTTCTTCTCTTCTTTTTCGCAGCTTTTCAATCTCTGCCTTTCTTTCCTCGTTATTAGATTCTTCAATATTGATTCCTAGAGCGTAATCACATAAAATCTTCTTCTTCCAAATAAACGATTGTGTCTTCAATTTCTTCTTCAAAATCTTCTTCAAGGAATTATAACCTAGCTAGGATACACGGACACTTCATTTAGGGTGTCGTACCCATGTTATATCCTTGTCGTATGTACCCGTGTCATACCAGTATCATATCTACCATTTTATTTTATAATTTTTCAAAAATTGCTCATGTCGCAATGTCATACCCATACCCGTATCCATACTGTGTCCATGTCTGTGCATCCTAGACTATAACTTCGGGCCATTAATTATACTTGATGGATGAAGAAGAGCTCTCTTTGGTTTGGGTTTGATTCTTTGGTTTCATTTGATTACCTTATTCTATGAGAGTTGCTATGTCCACAATATTTTCACAACATTTTCACAACAAATCGTAGGTGATTAATTGTTATTAGTTTTAATTTGACTCTACTACTGAAATTATTTTTCTATCCACGAATAACAACCCGTAACAACGTACCACATAGGATTTGTTGTGAAAATTTTGTAGACACAGCGTTTCTCTTTATTTGAAGACTCCGAGTCGGAATTAATTTAAATTATACTGACTCTTTTGGTTTCCTTTCGTGAATTGGAATTAATTTATATATAATTTATTCCACTGAATAATATTATATTAATTAGAACTTAATGACTGTTGAGGGGAAAATTGATGCCTCTGAATAAAATATTGGGAAGCCAAGACAAAACTCAACTATAGGCTCTTGAGACGATGCCCAAAGGCTTTCAATGTGGTGATAAGCCTATCCAAGCAAGAAATAAAGGCTGCACTTGACAAAACAGCAACAAAGTCCAATAAAAATACTTCACAATACGTAATTAATGCGTTAGTGGTTCCGTTTTGATAGTGCCAAAAAAATAAATTCTCCAGCGGTAGGGGTGAAATTACACAATCCAGAAAAATAAATTCTCCAACGATAGGGGTGAAATTACACTTAGAGTCCAACAGTCAATGATTAAATAAATTTAGGAAAGTGTTCACTCCTGAGGGTCCTTGTGTATCTCAGTCAGGGGAATTTATTTTACTTTCAGCCATCATTACATCAATATGAGGGAAGAATTTCATTGTTACAAATACATTATATCCTTCAATAGTAAAACAAAAAGTAAAAATTAAAGGTTTCATGGGAAGAAGAAAGGGGTTAATTGGCATGGTGTGAAGGGAGAGAGAGATCCTAGCTCAACGTAGCAAGTATTAAACTAAGATTTTGGGGAATATATGTACATAAGGCATGAATAGGGTAATGTGGGCTGTTTTGAGTGAGTGGAATGGAATTAATGCTGAGGTTAAGGCTTTAGTGAGTAGTGGACTGTTTGTGACTAATTAGGGAGCATTTGTGAGATGTGGATGTGCAAAAGAGGAAAGGAATGTCTGAGGCTAGGTGAGTATAGGCTAAGGGGAATGAGATGTGAGCTTGAGGTGAGCTAAACCACAAGCAAAATGGCAAACAAATCAGGAATTTTAGAGGGAGTAGTTGTGTGTTTATGGGCTGGGGTGCTTATGTTTTTATAGTGGAGTTTAGGGAAGCATTAATTAACAAGAATCCAAAAACGTAGGAATGATCAGAGGCAGGGAATCAAGCTTAATCATCCTAGGATTTGGCCAGAAGTAGGAGATTTGCTTTTGGGGCTGCCTTGCTTCTTTGGATAATATGACACATGGTGGGTTTTTGGGGTGTTTTGCATTAAATGTCAGGATTTCTGGAGCTGAGCTTAACCAATGGGATTAAGGCAAGTATCAAGAACGAATCCTAGTGCTACAACTGAGATTTGGACCCTAAGAAGTAGGATTCAACACCCCAAGCCAGGTGTCAAAGTCTAAGTCCACTTTAGGGGGTTCTGCTGGAGATCCTTTTATGCCCTCCAAACCACATGTTCCTAATTTTTCCTCTTTAGGATTCATGAGCTTGGCACATGAACCATGCCTTGAACGTTTTTGACATTTATAGCATCAATTTGTTAAGATTTGGATAACTTGGTTTCAACCCCCCTTCCGCTGAAGGTATAGTCTTGAGGAAAATGATGGAGTTCCATCACCCATTAGACTTCAGCTGATATCATAACCTTTTGGCACTGTTCACATCAGGTAGAAGGTGACAGAAAGCTGATGGGACAACCCCTAGTTCATCCTTAAAGACTTGGTTCTCTTGTAGAAGCCTCCAGCTGTACCTTGGTCAAGGATGAACAAGGGTTGGTTGTCCACTTTCAATCTTCTGCTTCTTGCTAGAGCTCTTTGGATTGGGCTTGCTCATGTAGGCTGGTCCTTTTGGGTTGGGTTGTGTTCATCCTACAAAATGGACATCAACAACACATGTTGCCATGGGTTTTCATCTCTCATGGACTTTTAATATTAGTAAATATTTTGGGCTTTCATAGATACTTGTAATGGGTCCTTAGGCAATGAGTTGTAATATTTGAAATAATGGGATAAGTTTCAAAATGCCTTTGTAAGTAACATTTACTATTTTTGAAAGTGATGAATTCCACATCGTAAGTAATGTTCATGATTTCTAATAATCACGCCATAATTTAAATGGTGAGTTTGTGGGATTGAATAGATACCATGAGCTCCGAAGATGGATGTTGTGATTGTAAATGATGTCCACACGTTCATAGGTTTATAATATGAGATGAATATCATAATTTTCAAGATAACTTTCTGTTGAACTTTTATAAAATGATTGCTATGGTTTTTTGCCATCGTAATGTTTAAGAAACATTGTTCATCTTTTAAATGAAATAAACATGATATTTTTTGCTTTTGATAAAATAGTGCTAACGTAAATTAGGCTTTTGATATTGCTAGTGAGAACTGGGCTTTTGATGTTGCCAATGGAAATTGAGCTTTTTGATGTTGCCAGCGAGAACTAGGCTTTTGATGTTGCCAATGAAAATTGGATTTTTTTGATGTTGCTAGCGAAAACTAAACTTTTGATGTTGCCATGGGTTTAAATCATGGGCTTTGATTATGGGATTAAATCCCATTGATAAGATAGTATTGCCATGAATTTGAATCGCGGGCTTTGATTATGGGGTTTGTAGGGTCCAAATTTGGAAGGCCAAGCCCAAATTTTACAGATTGTGATCCCAATGAACCTAGAACAATAAATTTGTAGAAAGTGGGTGAAAAAGTTGGGCTGGTTATGGATTTAGCAACGATTCACTTATGCCAGTAAGGCTAAAATGATGTAAAGACAAATGTAGAGTGGATCATACTCAAATCCGAAGAGGCTTAATATTTATGGAAAAGTCAATACAATTCTCTCTCTCTCTCTCTCTCTCTCTCCTTCTCTTTTTTCTCTCCATTTTTCCCGTCCCCTATATCTGAAGGCCTATTCCATTTATATATCCTCCGTCTTCTTCATCTTCATCGTACACTTGTTCTTCATCCAAGCACTCGCTTGAGTATATGTCACATCAGACGTCTACTTTAGTCTGTCGTAAGTGGTAGTAGTTGAGGTTGCACTATTCAGGGGTCTTCTCCACATAAATGCGGCCAGGAAAGTTGCTGTAGTGCATTAAATGTGGTGGTAGCAGCTTTTCCTTTTAGATATTTCTCTGTTCTCATCATCTCTAGGCATGCCCAGAGTTTGTTCATATCGTGGAGTTAGTTGGGAAGCTCGCTCAGGCCTTCGGTATATTTGCTTGATCAAGTTCCCTTGTGATCCGATGAGGGGGACCTCTTCGAACCAATAGGATTATCTTCGGACACAGCCTCTCATTCATTTCCAGGTGCATTTCCTCCATACGGGCCCATTTCTAATCCCTTTTCTATCTTCGGATACATAGTGATACTCAAATTGGGCCCCAGGCCCAATATGTAGCGTTGAGCTTTTACACCCACAATAGCCCCTTAAAATTTTAATTTTTCCCTCGCGTCCGAAGAGAAAAAATAGGATTTTAATCAGCTACGAAATAAAATCTTTAAAATCCCTAAACATCTGAATCCACACGTGTATGTGCATAGATTTAGGCGTTTCATCATTACCGCTGTCGTTGCAGCGTTTCTAAGGTACCATTAAATGCTCCAAGCGGCATCTTGTCTCTGGCATCCAACAGTGGGCTATTGATCCAACGGACGTGATTTTTTCTCCAAATTTGGGCGGGATAAATCCCACTATTTCATCTGTCCCTATATAAAGCCCCAAAGGGGGTTATTTACTCTTTTACCTTACAAATTCTCAGACTCTCAGCGAACTCAAGCACTCACGCCTACAAAGCCCTTTCTGTCATCAACTCCAACTCTCCCCAGAATCTGCTACGATTTCTCTACAAACCTGAAGATTATTAAGTTCCTCACTCGAGACTTTCATCTTCTCTTCGGCTTGCTTCTTCAGCCCTTGGATAGTCGCTCCTCAGTCACTGTTTAACGCTTTTCCCTCTATTCTAACTGAAATGGGTAGATTTAAATATCTAGTGAATAGTTCCTCCCAGATGGAGAAGTTTAGGGCGACGTATCGCATACCCCAGGATGTGGGCTTGAGATATTGTTCTCCAGAAGAGTTAATAACAAATCGAGAAGTGGGCGAGGTTATAATCCCCATCATCGCCTTCCTAGAGGGAAAAATGACCATCCCCATAGGTCCCGTTATCAGAGACTATCTTCGAGGCCATAAGCTTAGCCCTGAACAATGCGCACCTAACATGTTTAGGATTTTAGGAGCAGTTGATGATCTGAACCGTCATCTAGGATTGGGACTCACCTAGCTCGATGTGGTACACATGTACGAATGTCGTACCAAAAAAGGAGCAGGATACTATCTTAAATCCCGATCCGATATCGTCAGGCTCATCTCCTGTCTTCCCAAATCTAACAAAGGGATGAAAGACGACTATCTGATAGTCTCGAGTGCGTGGCATGACGGACTTCATTGCCCAACCCAACCAGGATAGCCAGGTGGGATATCCCAGATTTAGGTTTCCTAACAATAGATTAAGGGTTTTTGCTTTTAATGATTCGGCCTTCTCTTTCTACCACGTTTTGAGTTTTCTGACTAAGTTTTATTGTGATGTTAACAGATAGAGATCACGTTGCTCCTCGGCTCAGCCTTGCAAACACCGCAACGCTCAATTCCTTCTTCGGTCAGAGATTTTCACAAGTGAAGACGGGCAACTTAAGGCCGTGCACCTTATCCTCGGATATATCCCAAAGTCAAAAGATTTTCAGCCAATCGGTAACGCGATAACACTTGGGGATCGCCGCATTAACCGTATCGACGTTGTTCGGAAGGATTTTTTAGCTCCCTTTGATCTTACTCCTGCGCCACACCTAAACCCACAGGGCATACCATTGCTCGTTCAACCTATTCAGCAGGCTCCTCTTGAACCGGCAGCAGAAGGAGAAAGAGTTGCTTCTTCAACCCCTTCTCTTGAAGAGCAGATTGACAAGTTCAGGTTTAAAGGGGAAGTTTCAGAAGAGATTCAAATTTTAAATGCCGAAGAGGGCATTGATAGGCAATCTGGTGTTCTCCCACAGAGAATAAACGTGCCAGACGATTCTTCCGAGGAAGACATGTAGAATTTGAAAGATCTGAAGAAGAATAGAGGGTCGAAGTCTGTGACCAAAGAGGTTGGCACATCTCAGCCAACGGTCACTCTTCCTCCTCCACCTCCTCAGGCTCCTTCGGATCTCGGCCTGAAGCCGTTGCCGGATCTGAAAAAGAAAAGGACTGCTACCGATACTGAAGAAAGGGAGGTGGCGCCTCCGAAGGGACCCAAGCAACAGAAAGTTGCCCATGAGACAAGGAACAGAAGGGCTTCGTCTACTGAGAGTAGAGATGACCCTCTGGCAGCAGACATACGCCGAAGAGCTCGGATATGGTCCCCAAAGTTGACATTGGATGGTGCTGCCATCCCATATGACGCTTCCCTTAGAAATTATGCTGGAGGGAGAGCTGGTCACATTGCAGAGGCATTGGAGCAACCTCTGCTCCTTTCGAAGGACATGGAGTCCTATAGGCGTTTCAGCCAGCAAGAACTCTTTCTATCCCTTAAAAAGGATTTAGCCATGGTAAGCGAATTGACCCATCTTCTTAACTTTAAGGTGTTTTTTTTTTTTTTTTTTTTTGCATTCACTACTTTTCTTTGCCTTACATAAAAGAAAAAAATTCTTATTCTATCATGCAGATTGCTCAGCAAGTATATGTGGCTGAGGAATGGAACAAGAAAACCCATGTTGAAGTCCAAGCGAAGGTCCACTCTCGGACGGAGGCTGAAAAGGCATTGGATAGCCTAAAGGATGAGTGTGCCCGTATATCTGAACAACTGAAAGAGGCGACGAAGGAGAAAAAGAGTTTGGAAGCGGGCCTTAAGAATGTTGAAAGGCAGGCCGAAGACCAACGCCAAAAACTGTATACAACTAAGATCAACCTGGAAACAGAAAAAGCGTTGGTGAAGGGTTTTCGGGCCGAGCTTGATAAAGCCAAGGAGTCTGCTAAGTTGGCCAAAGAGGACGCTCAATTGGCCAAGGAGGCGCTTGAGGCTGAAAAACAAGCTGCCTACATGCTGGGGATAAAAGAGACCCAAATAAGGCTGATCGAAGAGTTCGCGAAGGTCTGCAGGGAGTACTGTGACACAACATGGGGCAAAGGCCTCGATGCAGTTGGAGTCCCCCTAGAATCTGCCCTGAGGCAGCCTGGGAGTGTTTACTACCACCCAAATATCTGCGAACTGCCAGAAGCCTCGGATCCTCCAGCTGCCAACCAGAACCTTCCAGGCCCTACTGAGGCAACCTAGGCATCTGGCCAAACTGGCGATGTGGGCAAAACGTCTGAGAATGTGCAAGGGTCAAATGCTACTGCTCAGCCTGGCCAGACTATTGACCCATTGCCTCAAAAGAAGACCTAGACGTTTAGGAGTTTGATTAGTACATTTTTTTTGCTGTCGTTGTGTTGTGTTTTTTTTTTTTTTATTTACTTGTAATAGTTAGACTGTAAGTTATTTCCTTTTGATCAATGAATGGTTTCCTTTTTACCTTTACTGCCATCACAGTACATATCATGATGCATTATTACTGCAAATAACAATAGCTTGAAAAATGAGAATCACTTAATAACATGATTTTGACTTAAGCATGGCTAGGAAGGCCTTGTAACAACTGCATTGGAGTGTTAATTAGCGAAAGTAACTTGGTCCGAGGACTATAGATATAGTTGTGCTCAAATTCAAACACTTGGAAAAATTGTAAACCTAACCATCATACCATGCTGATGATGTAGACAATCTAAGTTAATACTTGAGAAAGCTGTTCGTAGGGGAGTTACTTAATAAAATGAGTTTCACTTAAGTTTAAGCACTTATAGGAATTATAAACGAGTGTTAACTAACCCAAATCATCTGGTCCGAGAACTTCAGGCATGATTGAATTTAAGTTTAAACACTTAGGAGAATTGTAAACGAGTGTTAACTAACATAAATCATCTGGTCCGATGACTACAGGCATGATTGAATTTAAGTTTAAACATTTAGGAGAATTGTAAACGAGCATTAACTAACCCAAATCATCTAGTCCGATGACTACAGGCATGATTGAATTTAAGTTTAAACATTTAGGAGAATTGTAAACGAGCATTAACTAACCCAAATCATCTGGTCCGAGGACTACAGGCATGATTGAATTCAAATTTAAACACTTAGGAGAATTATAAACAAGTGTTAACTAACCCAAATCATCTGATCTGAGGACTACAGGCATGATTGAATTTAAGTTTAAACACTTAGGAGAATTGTAAACGAGTGTTAACTAACCCAAATCATCTGGTCTGAGGACTACAGGCATGATTGAATTTAAGTTTAAACACTTAGGAGAATTCTTAGCATAACAAAATGGCATATTGACTGATGGAAGGATTCATTTAGTAATAATACCTTTTGAGGTTATTTACATTCCATGGCCGAGGTACTATATGATTATCCAGATCTTCTAAGAAATACACTCCAATACCAGCACTTGAAGTGATACGATATGGTCCTTCCCAGTTTAGTCCTAATTTTCCCCAAGCTGGATTCTTTGCAGTACCCACCACCTTCCTCAGCACCAAATCACTAGGTTCTAAAGGTCTCAGCCTTACGTTGGCATCGTAGTCTTGCTTGAGCTTTTGTTGGTAATGCGCCAGTTGGACCATTGCATTTTCCCTCCTTTCTTCAATTAGATCCAAACTCTTTTCTAGCTGCCCATCGTTGCCGATCGGACTAAACAAGCTAGTCCGGTATGTTGGGAACCCAGTCTCCAAAGGTATAACAGTTTTAGCCCTATAGGTCATTGAAAAGGGGGGTCCCCCCAATAGACCTGCAAGGCGTAGTTCTGTATGCCCAAAGTACATGGGGCAATTCTTCCACCCATCTACCCTTCGCATCGTCTAACCTCATCTTTAATCCATTAACTATGACTTTGTTAACAGCTTCCGCTTGCCCATTTCCCTGGGGATAAGCAGGGGTGAAGTATCTGTTTGTGATTCCCAGTTCGCTACAATAACTCCTGAATGCTTTACTACCAAACTGAAGCCCATTGTCCGAGATGAGGGTATGAGGGATCCCAAACCGAGCGACAATATTTTTCCAGATAAATTTCCTTACATCTACATCCCTGATGTTTACTAAAAGTTCAGCCTTGACCCATTTGGTGAAGTAGTCCGTACCGACCAGAAGGTACTTCTTGTTTCCTGCAGCCTTAGGGAATGGGCCCACGATATCTAATCCCCATTGAGCGAAAGGCCATGGGCTGGATAGTGGATTAAGGGTGCCACCTAGTTTATGTATGTTCGGTGCAAACCGTTGGCATTGGTCACATTTTTTAACATATTCATGGGCCTCTTTTTGCATATTTGGCCACCAATAACCTTGGGTAATGGCTCGGTGAGCTAAGGATCTACCTCCAATATGGCTCCCACAGATCCGTTCATGCAATTCTTCTAGTAGTGATTCAGCTGCTTTAGGATGCATGCACAATAAGTACGGACCTGAATAGGAACGCTTATACAGTTTATGGTCCTCGGACAGCCAGAACCTAGTAGCCTTCCTCCGAACTTTATCAGCTTCCCCTTTTTCTTCGGGCAAGACATCGTCCTTCAAGAACTTAATTATAGGATCCATCCAGCTTAGGTTGGTCCTGATATGATGAACTCAGACTGCCTCTTTTCTTAACTCCGTAGGTCTATGCATGTCCTCAATGAGGATAACCCTTGGTAACTCTTGCGCCGAAGAGGTGGCGAGCGTGGCCAAAGAATCAGCATGCGTGTTACCACTTCTGGGGATGTGCAGCAGGTTAAAAGACTTAAACTCTGACTGCAGGGATTTAGCTCGACTCAAGTATCCCTGCATTCTTTTGTCTTTCACTTCGAACTCACCTTGCACTTGACCAACGATTAATTTTGAGTCCGAGAACACCTCAACTGACTTTCCTCCCATCCTTCGTACCATTGTCATTCCCATCAATAGAGCCTCATACTCTACCTCATTATTTGTTGCCGAGAAATCCAGCCTTAACGCCTTTTCAATAATGATTCTCTCTGGGGATATCAACACTAGTCCCACTCCTGAACCTCTCTGATTCGATGCGCCGTCTACATACACCTTTCAGGGCAAGGGGTTTCGTTGAGAAATCATGCCAACATACCTTCCATCCAGGTCTAGTGTTGGTGTTACTTCTTCTAAGTGGAGCTCCGTGAATTCGGTCACCAAGTCCACAAGGATCTAGCCCATCACTGATGTGCGAGGCATGTATTTGATATCAAAAGCCCCTAGGATCGTGCCCCATTTGGCAATCCTTCCAGTGTAGTCGGCGCTTCGGAGTATGGCCTTGAGTGGGAGCTGGGTGAGAACAATAACTGTGTGGGCTTGAAAATAATGAGGCAGCTTCTTCGTATCGAGTACCAAAGCCAAGATAGCCTTCTCCAGTGGCAAATAACGAATTTCAGCTTCATGCAGTGACTTACTTACGTAGTAAACTGGTTTTTGCACGCCACAATCTATTCGTATCAACACCAAGCTTACAGCATTAGGAGCTACAGCGATGTAAGCAAACAAGACCTCATCTGGCTCAGGACTGGACATGATTGGAGGCCGAGCTAGGTAGTCCTTAAGTTGCTGAAAAGCAACAGCACATTTCTCAGTCCATTCGAAACCCTTCCATTTGTTGATCAATGAGAAAAAAGGTCTACATCTATCTGCTGATCTGGAAATGAACCTATTAAGAGCACCAGTCATCCCAGTCAGCTTCTGAATCTCCTTGGGGTTCTAAGGAGCTCGTAAGTTGTTGATGGCCTTTATCTGATCGGGGTTAACTTCAATTCCCCTATGAGTCACCATGTATCCTAAGAACTTGCCTGACCCCACACCAAACGAACACTTGGATGCGTTTAAGCGCAATCTGTGTCCCCTTAGAATTTCAAAAACATCCTTGAGATCCCCAATGTGCCCAGCTATAACCTTACTCTTCATCACCATGTCATCAATATAAACTTCCATACTTTTACCCAACTGAGGGTTAAACATTCTGATCATCATCCTCTGATAGGTAGCCCCTTCGTTTTTCAGGCCGAACGGCATTACCTTGTAGTGGTAATTCCCCACAGGGGTTACGAAAGCTGTTTTCTCCTGATCACTGAAAGCTAGTGGTATCTGATTATAACCTTGAAATGCGTCCAAGAAACTCATCCGAGGATGTCCAACGGTAGCATCGACTAGTTGGTCTATCTTCGGCATGGGTAACGGATCCTTCGGACAAGCTCTATTAAGGTCAGTGAAATCCACGCACACTCGCCATTTTTCGCTTTTCTTTTTTACCACCACAGTGTTAGCCAGCCATTCAGGATAAAAAATTTCCTTAATTGCCCCTGCTTGCTTGAGTTTCATCACTTCTTCCCTGACTGCATCTGCGTGTTCCCTTGATGGACGCCGGAGCGGTTGTTTCTTGGGAACGATGGTGGGATTAAAGTTTAGATGGTGGCAAATGAACTCTGGGCTTAATCCTGGGGCTTCTACGGAGTCCCATGCGAATACATCGACGTTGGTTCTGAGAAACTCTATCAGCTCTTCCCTATCTTGAGGAGACAGCATGGATTCGACTTGAAAGAACTTCTCTGGGTCGTCATCAATAGCTATCTTTACCAAGCTTTCACACTCTGCCCCTTCGGCTGAGGCTTCAGTGTCTAGCACCGAAGGTTTTAATTGCTATAAACTCTTTTCGTTATGGTCCGAGGATTCAGCCTGAGGTTTGTGCTGGGTAGCTACCACTAGACATTGCCTGGCAGTAGACTGATCTCCTCGGATCTCCTCGACTCGCCCTTCGGACGGATATTTGACCTTCTGATGAAGAGTAGAGGAAACGGCCCCGAGGGTATGAAGCCAAGGTCTAGCCACAATCGCGGTTTAAGGTGAGTAGGCATCTACCACTATAAAATCTACCTCCACCGTTTCAGAGCCAGTTTGCACAGGTAGTCTGATCTGGCCTTTTAGGATGACCACTTTGCCATCAAAACTCACTAAGGGAGAACTGTAGGGCGTTAAGTCTTCAAGAGTTAAGTTCAGCCTCTTATAAAGATCTGGGTACATTATTTCTGCGGCACTGCCCTGATCTACCATCACTCTCTTCACGTTATATCCACCTATTCTGAGAGTGACCACCAGAGCGTCATCATGTGGCTGTATAGTTCCGATTTTTTCTTCGTCCGAAAAGCCCAAAACCGGTTGGACCTCCATCCTAGGCCTCTTCGGCTCTCTGTTAACACTTTCCGAGGGCAGCCGAACAACTGATAGTATTTTGGATAGGCAAAACCCTATCCTTCCCAGTGCGGCAAAGATAACATTTATCGTACCCAGAGGGGGTTTTAAAGAATCATCTCTCCGAGACCTTGCGTTTGCCTGGTTTCCCTGACCATAGGAATGGTGTAAAAGTTGTTTTAACTTGCCCTCGCTGACAAGTTGATCCAAATGGTGCCACAAGCTCTTACAGTCCTCCGTAGTATGTCCATGATCAAGATGATATTGGCAGTAGAGATTGTGGTTGCGCCTTTCAAGGTTTCTGACCATCTTGTTCGGCCTCTTAAAGAAAGGTTCATTCTTGATTCTCTCTAGGACTTGGTGCACTGGCTCACGAAACACAGCATTGACCGTCTAAAGGTTCGTTGAACCCTGTCCGACCCAATCCTTTCTCGACCTGTTGTGGCTCTGCCGGTCCGACCTGAAATCCCTCATCTCTTGAGGGATAACCTTATCCTTTCTTTTACCCTGCTGCTGATCTTCCTCAACTCTTTTATACTTGTCAATCCTATCCATCAACTGGCGTACACTGGTAACAGGCTTGCCCGTTAGGGACGTCCTTAAGCCCTGTTCAGTGGGAAGGCCTAGCTTAAAGGAGCTGATGGCCACCAGGTCGTAATCTTCCTCCATCTCGTTATACGTTTCCCAGAATCTATCCAAATACGACTTCAAAGTTTCACCCTCTCTCATGCTGACGGACAATAGAGAGGCCATAGACTGCGGAACCCTTCGACATGTGACAAAACGCGACCCAAATGCCTGAGTTAGCTCTTGAAAAGAGCTTATAGAGTTCGCTTTCAGACTATCAAACCATCTCATGGCGATCGGTCCTAAACTGGATGGGAAGACTTTGCACATTAGGGCCTCATCTTTGGAGTGAACGACCATCCTCTGGTTGAAATGACTCACATGTTCCACAGGGTCTGTCCGACCTTTATAGATGGTGAATGTAGGCTAGTGAAAACGTCGAGGGAGTCTTGCGTTCTCGATGTTACATGTAAAAGGGGACCTGAAAATTTGATCCAGAGCTTTACTCATAGCATCGTTCCCTACGCCCCCAGGTAATGGGCTCCGAGGCCTCCTCTCACGATGGTGCATCTCCTCATAGGAAAAGGACTCGCTGACTGGTGTTCGAAACTTCTGCTTGTAGACAACGTCCTGTACATCGTCAGAATCTTCATCGGAATACGAGGAAATGCGTTTCCTCTTTGCATGGCGCAGCTCCCTTTTTAGCCTTTCAATTTCTAACTGCATGTTTTGGCTTTTCTCTGCATGGGACATGTGGCTTTCTCCATGCGACTGGCTTCGATCATCATGTGTGGTGTGTACGCTACCTTCACGATCCTGCCTCCGTTCCAGATTAAGGAAAGGATCAGCGTGCTGAGATGCCCTGGACTCTGCTGGCCGTTGCCTTGGTTCAGCCATTTATGAGGTGTTGCTTCCACCTTTGCTCAAACTCTTCCCACAGACGGCGCCAATTGTAGGGTCCAAATTTGGAGGGCCAAGCCCAAACTTTGCAGATTGTGAGCCCAATGAACCCAGAATAATAAATTTGTAGAGAGTGGGTGAAAAAGCTGGGCTGGTTATGGATTTAGCAACGATTCACTTATGCCAGTAAGGCTAAAATGATGTAAAGACAAATGTAGAGTGGATCATACTCAAATCCGAAGAGGCTTAATATTTATGGAAAAGTCAATACAATTCTCTCTCTCTCTCTCTCTCCTTCTCTTTTTTCTCTCCATTTTTCCCGTCCCCTATATCTGAAGGCCTATTCCATTTATATATCCTCCTTCTTCTTCATCTTCATCGTACACTTGTTCTTCATCCAAGCACTCGCTTGAGTACATGTCACATCAGACGTCTGCTTTAGTCTGCCGTAAGTGGTAGTAGCTGAGGTTGCACTGTTCAGGGGTCTTCTCCACATAAATGCGGCCAGGAAAGTTGCTGCAGTGCATTAAATGCGGTGGTAGCAGCTTTTTTTGTTAGATATTTCTCTGTTCTCATCATCTCTAGGCATGCCCAGAGCTTGTTCATATCGTGGAGTTAGTTGGGAAGCTCGCTCAGGCCTTCGGTATATTTGCTTGATCAAGTTCCCTTGTGATCCGATGAGGGGGACCTCTTCGGACCAATAGGATTATCTTCGGACACAGCCTCTCATTCATTTCCAGGTGCATTTCCTCCATACGGGCCCATTTCTAATCCCTTTTCTATCTTCAGACACATAGTGATACTCAAATTGGGCCCCAGGCTCAATACGTAGCGTTGGGCTTTTACACCCACAAGGTTGAATCCCATTGATAAGATAGTATTGCCATGAATTTGAATCATGAGCTTTTTCCAAATATTGCTAAGCATAAAAAATTCTTGGGCTTTAGAAAGAATAAGATTTTAACTTGCTCAGTAAATAATTTAGGCTTTATAAAAAATATTGGGTCTTATAGTGTTTTACATTTGTAGCCTAGTTTTGTGATGGAAAGAAAAAAAAAAAGATTGCGGGCTAGCATAGTAATAGTAAAAATATATGTTTAGATATGCCCAATAATTTGTTTGTGTCATTTGAAAAATAAATAGTTGTTATTTAAATAATATTAGGTGTAAAAAAAAAATAACCTAACAATGACTTATATTGACTTCAACAATTTAATGAAATGATTATTATAAAAAAAAATTAATTAAATGTAAATTGCACAGTTGGTTTCTTTAAACAATTTTACCACAAAAATCATTACAAAAAATAAAATAAAATAATTTTTAAAAAATGAAAAAAAAAAAAACTTTTAAAAAATGAAAAAAAAAAAAAAAAAAAAAAAGTGAATGGATGATTTCTGTTGGAAAAATTAAATTGATCATCTTCTAAAAGGTTAGTTTAAATTTTTGAGACTAATAATAGTTTATTATGATATTAAAAGAGTCTGCACATACTCTTTGAATTTGTGTTTAGATTTCGGTCTTTCCTATCATGAGTCGTAGATTAATTTTTTTTTTAACATGGCTAAAAACGAAATCGCTATACACATGTGGCTTTGTAATAAGATTTTATAACAATTATTTAAAAATATTTTTTTCGTAATTTTTATACTAACAACCCACCTGGTTTTATTTTGTTGTGAGTAATTCATAATTGTTGGGAGTATTAAGCTTTACCTAGCACTCTACAATTTACAGCTTCTACATGATATTTTAAAATTAAATTAAATTGTTTAATATTTTTTATTTTATTAGATTTTAAAGGTTCATTTTAATTTTTTTTTTTTTTTTTTTTCCTTTCGACACAAATCAAGACCTATTATGAACAGATGCATTCATTACAAACCAAGCTTCATGACCTACAAATCAAGTAGAGCTAAATGTCCAACACCAAGCTCCACTAAACGACTTACAACTACAAGGTTGAACTTTATGACCCCCAATAAGCTAAGTTTTAGGTGCAACCAATTTGGACTAAACGACCTACAAGTCACTACTGGCTAGATGACCCATCATTACTTGAACTTAATGATTCGTTAACTAATAATCAAAATTAGGATTGGATACTAGAGTTAATGGTCCTTGTTTACACAAAATATGTTATAAGATATAGAGATACCAAGGGTCCATTTGGTAAGAGATTTCTAGTAACGTTGTTTAAGTTTTGTGGAAATATGTGTTGGTGAAAAAGTGTATGGAAATATGTGTTATAATATTTAAACAACGAAACCGTTACCAAACGGTACCCAAGTCTGTGTCCTTCAAAGGCTCAATAGGCTCATATTTTATAAGGCAAAAGAGTTAATTGGCCAGAGCAACACTTAAGCCCATGCTCCTATGAATCAAGTGGGCTGTTGAGGAGATAATAAACCAAAGTCTAGCTAACCAGAACTCAAAACATAGCAACATTCTTAAAATCATGATCATTAGATCCTGCTATCCTACCCTTTGAATCGATCCAGCTTGCTATAAGATTGAGTAGGGTTTGGAATTGCGATCCTACTGCATTAGATTAAATGGGTTTTGTTTTGGCTTTTGGGCCTCCAATTTTGAGCCCAAGCTAAGATAAAAAGGGTCTATTTACATTTTGTCAACCTAACTCATTAATTAAAATGAGTAAAAATAAAAATCTTAATAAAAATTTTGCTAAAATAAATTTTTAACATGACACAAAATCTTTCACAATGCACATGTGATGATTATTATAAGGACTCGATTTGAACTCCTAACTCAAAAGGTGTATGGACTCAAGCCCAAAATGCCCAAAACAATAAATTTGTAGAGAATGGATTAAAAAACTGGGTTTTAGTGAATTAAGCAACAAGTCAATGGATTTTGATGACAAAGAGAGAAAGATAATAGACATGCGCTAAAGAAAAAAATCCTCGACCAAATCTGAGAAGACTGATTCTAATATATTGCTTGCAAAATTTGATTACAAGTCAAATTCTAGACTGCTACAGTGTTTCTTCCTTGATTTTCCAATCTCCCCTCATTTAGGGGTCTCTGACATTATATATCCCCCTCCTAGTGATCTTGGTCTTCCATTTGTTGATCATCAAAGCCATCACTTGAATGCCGGTCCCATCAGACACCCCTTCTGGCTTTTTGTGAGTTGAGGTGGCCAAAGCAGCACTGTTCAGGGGTCTTCTCCACATAAATGCATTCAGAAAAGTAGCTGCAGTGCATTAAATAAGGTGGTAACAGCTTTTCCTTAGGTACCTCCTAGCTTCCACTTTTTGATACACTCGAGGTGTACGTTCCTATCACTAGAGCTTCCTAGAAGGCCGTTCTGATCAATGGGATCCATATCTGGCTCGTGTTTAGCTTGTCCGAGGAGGTATTCCTCCTTAGACCGCCTTTCCAGTCATATCATGTTCATGAAGGTCTGAGTTTCAAATTACTAACTACTGTTTAATCGTCCTCGGCTCACCTATGTTCTTGGCCAAGCCCAAGGCCCAATATATGATTTTGGGCCCTTATCCCTACAATTGTATATAATAAATATTTTTTATATAATTTATTATAAAGTTGTGTTAGTAATGGGCTTAATCAAAATTTGTCACCTTAACCATATACCAAAAATAAAAAATTGCCACCCAAATTGTGAAAAAATTTCCTTCTTAAAAGTGAAAATTTTGGTGTTATTGGCATTTTTCCTTTTGGTTAGAATTTTACACCTTCATTGAAATCAATTTTTATTTTCTCCCAAAGAAAACATAGGATTACTCAATCAAAACAATGACACTTTGCTTGTAAATATTGAAATTGAGAAGAACAACCCAATTACTCAAAAAACAAAAAGCACTCATGAGCTTGCTCCAAGTCCGTGGAGGAAAACACAAGCGTACATGTTCAGATGTTCTGTGCCCAAAGCTCCTTCTCCTACTCCACAAAAACCAACCGGGTCATTGTCACAAATCACAAGTACTAGGATCATACAAGCCTCATATTAATTAAGCAAATCAAACAACTACTAGAATTATACAAGCATCATGGTAAGTCAACCAAAAATCATTGTCATTCAATCAGAATGGAGAAAATGGGCAAATGCCCTTTTCGCACAAAATATACAGCATTCTACCCCATTTCCCAAACTAATTAGAGAAATGCCCCTCTTTTGTAACTCTATTTTCTCAAAATCGAGTTTCAATGTAAAACTCGATTTGTAGAAAATTGAGTATGGGGCAATCAAACTTTTAAAAAAAAAAAAAAATGCATGGAACTCGAGTTCAAGGAGCAAGAGTTCCATAGAAAAGGCCACAATAGGGATTTAAAACGCCACTATAGGGCTCCCTATGAAGCGATCAAACTTAAAAAACTTGCATGTTTTAAAATGCCACTATAGGGCTTTAAAACGCCACCATAGGGCTTTAAAAAATTGTATAGAACTTGAGTTCATGGAGCTCGAGTTCCAGTAATTTTTTTTTTTTTTTTTTTTTCAGTTTGTTATAACTCAATTGTCCAAAAATCGAGTTTTAGATTGAAACTCGATTTTTAGAAAATTGAGTTTCAAAATAGGGGTATTTCCCTAATTAGTTTGAGAAATATGGCAAAAAGCTATATATTTTGCGCGAAAATGGCATTTGTCCATTTTCTCCCAATCAGAATACAAAGGTAAACAATGCTATTAAAATTTTCTCCTAACTATGTTGTTAATATTCTAGTAAACTATGGTAACTCTATGCTATTGAACTAGCTAAAAAGTGACAATCACACTGATTTTTTATTCAAGTCCTGTCATAGCTTCAAAACAATCACAGTGGTACCCCTTGTAAGTTGTAACAATAAAATTGATATTAGCTAGCTACATAATAATAAGTATATTATAATCAGCTAGAAATGCTACTTTAACGACAAAGCACAGCATAAACAACATTATCATATGGACCATTAATTCAACTCCTTGCCATTACATTAAGGGTTTTTCTTTTTTCTTTTTATCACTATTGTAAGACAACATCATCTCAAAGATAACGACTATAGAAATGGCTATCCGGTTTAAGTTGTTTGCAAAATTTAAGAGAAATCTACAATATTCAAGTCTAAACATAATTCTTGAGCAATAGCTAAAACTCTTAAAAATAGAGCTAAAGTGCCATATGCTGGAAAGCTTGAACAATTAGTCCAAAGACTCCAAACATGTAGGAAAGCTAAAAGAGAAAGAGGAGCCAGAAGTATAGCTTAAAGAACAAGCTGAATTGCCTAGATCACCCTCAGAATTGTCAATAATGCTTCCTGAAAAGTCAAAATAAAGAGCTTCTAATGCAAAATAAGCCTCTAACTATTGACAAAGTCGTGACTAAACATAAGAAGAAAGAAATAGAAGTCAAATACGTTGTTAGGGCAAAGGAAACTCTGTAAGTTCAGCTACGTCTTATTTTTTTGGTATCAAATACACCTCAACACAATTCAATTATAGCATAAGAAGTGGTTAGAGTTGAAAGAGTAGTATAAATTTTGATGATTAAAGAGTTAAAAGACAATCGTTTACAACAATGAGTTCTCAAGAAGAATTGAAATGGAACATTGTGGGTTTTTTTTTTTTTACAGTACCCAAGCCCAAACAGAACAAGGACCTTGGGCCTAACACTTGTTGTTTGGTGGACATGGCTTAGTTCACCACAGTAGTATTGGGCTGATTACGAACCAACTTGTATACAAAACATGGATCCTACAATACATACACACTCATACATACAGAATATATATGTATTGTACAGCAAAAAACAGTAAATGAATAATATATATGTAAAGGAAAGGTGAATAAAACGTTAGAGATCCTCAGAATAATAAATAGTGCTTCATTATTTATTGAGTTTCTAATACATTATATCCTTTCTCCATTGGGTGTGTTACAAGGTCCAAATAAGTTCAAAAATCACAGATTTAGATAGCTCTTTTAGGCTTCTAAGACTTGTAAGATTTGAATCCCTTTGAATCCAAGTATATCCCCTATGTCTGTCTCAGGATCCCTCGTGGTGTTTTCCCTCTTTTTCTCTTTTTTGAATCTTAAGGAAACTTTTTAAAGAGTTTTTTGGCCCTCCTCTATTATTGCTGAATGGTTTTTACTGTTGGCTCCCCTCTTTTATAATGTCTTACTAGGGTTTTTGGTGTACCATTGATTCTCTCCATTTGCTGCTCTGGGTACTAGAACCAATGTTGTGTTAGCAACATTGGTTGCTGGTCCCTTCCTTATTTCTCATTATTTTCCCCTTTTAAGGTTCCCCACCCCCCCCCCCTAAAAAGTCCTTAGCTGAACTTCCTCTTCTGGGAGGTCCTAAAGGCTGACTTTCAATTCTCTTCTTTCAAAACTTCTAGATGCTACTTTTTAGACCCACCTTTTGGTTGCTTCATTTTTTGTCACTTTCTTCAAATGGGCAGATTCCTCTCTATCAGCCTAAAAAATCCCCAGCCACCTTCCTTCATGGTTCATCTTCCTACATTCCCTGAGAGACCAGACTTCTTTTGATGAAATGTTGATTCCTAAGCCATCAGCCTTTTTCTGAACCATAGGCGGCTAATGGGACACATCCACTCTCGTTCTTTGTATTTATGGGCATGCTCCCTTGAGTTGTCCCAATCCCAGCTGGTCTCTTTTTGCATATCCCAAGGATCCCAGGTTTCTGGGAATCCCCAAGTATCCTTATTTAAATACCTTTCTAAGTTTTCCAGCAATTTTCTCTCATAAGGGCTTGGCTGAGCTTCTTCTTTTTTTCTTAATTTTATAAGGCCCAAACCTTACCCATTCATGGGTTTGGGCCCCTTCCTTCTTATTTTAAGTAGCCCTTAATTGGTGGGTTTGGGCCTTCCCATTCTTTGAGAGCCCAAATGATTCTTAAATTTCAATTTTGTATTGTTTTGAGCCTTAATATAGTGCTTGTGATATTTTGGACCTCAACAAACATTTAAACAAGGAAAATAGAAGACATGGAGAAGCCTATTCTAATACTTCAACATGCACATTAGGCTAATGAAGTGTCACTTGCAGTGATGGATCTCATTATTGATTTTGTAATTCTTGACAAAATTAACACTTTCATTGCAGAGAAGGTTGTTCCATTGCCATCATGGTTTCCAACATCAAAGAAAATAAAGAAAACTGAAGCTAAAGTTTTTAATACAACATCAAGATTCTTTTCAAGAAGCCAAAAATAGTATACTACTTCATAGCTTGAAAACTTGAGATAGAGTTTTCTATAACTAGGGGAGACTGGTAAAGGCAAAATGAAGCTTAAGAAAAAAACAAGATCAAATATAAAGATATTCTAGAATTGTGGTCTTGTTGTGGGCCTTCTTGGCACCACATAATGTGGGCTAGTCTAGTTATTATTAAGTCTAGAATTAATTTTTATAAGATTAGACAGTTGCTAAGTAAAATTATAAAATTATATGAAGATAATAAATATGCTACTAATAAATTGAAATATAAAAAGAGAAATAATTTAACATAAATAACCGCCCTTTTGGAAGGCAGTAAAGGTCATGGTAGGTTTGTTTCTATTGTTAAGTTTTGGTTTGGGTTTGATACCAAAACCTTTAAATTTACAACATGAGAACATGTTTGTATGATTTTCCTTTAGTGAGATTCACTTTCACAAAAAAGAATGAACGCAAATCTGCAGTTAGTTAAATGTCTACAAATTTAATGTTGAGAGTTGACTTTTAAAGTTGCATTTAAGCTGTTGAGCTCCATTCTTTGTTAGTAGACTTAGTACCTTGAGCATTTATATCGGCAACTTCCATCTTATTCTATTTTACCATCTTAAAAAACTACTTTATCAATTATACCATACCATTTTACAACACAACCATCATCTCAACTTTTATTTTCCTATTATATTCATTAAAATAATATATATTACCCACTAAAATAACATATTCCAATGTAACTCTCTCTCTTTCTTCTCTCTCATCTCTCTTCCACTTTATCAATTAAAATATATTATAATTTTTACTAAAGTGCTACAGTGTCATCGTTCATTTAGGATGGCACTATAGCACAATTGCAAAAAAATTTGCAATTGTAAGATTTTACAAGTTTGGCTGTTACGCTCTTTTTGTGTCTTTATGCTAAATTTCCCCTTAGATGTTATCTATGAGCAAGGCCGGCTCCTGTTCCAACAACAAAATACTCTTTTTAACTATTTTCTATTTATTGTTGTGTTTGGGTTTCATGAAAGTAGAGTATTTGGGGGGGAAAAAAAAAATCAAACTAATTTTTACGTGGATTTTTTTTTTTTTTTTGTATTTATTTAAATGCTTGCGTAGCTCTTTTGAATACCAATTAAATGTTTTTTTTTTTTAATTTTACTAACCATGTGACAAGTGAGAATTCAGTTAGCCACGTAGGCAGTTTCCAACATTAAGATGATACAATAACCAATATGAAAATTTGTTGAAAACTCAATGATCAAATTGAAAGTTTTCAAAAAAAATTAGGAACAATATGAAAATACCCTCAAAATGAGACCAAAAGTTTATACCCACAACAAGAAATGGACGAGAGGATCCTCTCTTCTTTCACATGACACTCAAAAGTTTTTTTCTTTTTTCTTTTATTTTTACTAATACGACCTTTGTATCTGCCCATATGAGGTCCACCACAGTGTTTTTTTTTTTTTTTTTTTTCAAGAATGCCTTTCCCTCTTTTCAAAGCAGAACATCCTTCTAATAGAAATCGGAGTGACTTAAGATATTTCTAATAGAAATTGAGTGATTTGAGATTTTGGAGGCTACTAAATAACGTTATGGCTTGTAACAGTGTTATGGGAAGATACTATGGATGTAGTAATAAGTATCAAAAAAATGCTAACAATCCCAATTGCACCATCTTATTAAATCTGCTTCTTTATCACCCTCCTTTCAATTTGATTATAAATGGTAGATTCTCCTTTACCCTACATATATTCAATAATCATCAACATATAATTGTTGTTGAAATCAAGAAGAAGAAGTCTAAGAAGTCTACAACAGTTTGTGAAGAAGAAGGATAAAATGACTACATGTTAATTAAACGCATCGTTTCATTTAATAGTGAAAGCATCAAAACACGCCGTTTTATTTAAGTGACTAACTTCATCAAAGGTTGTATGGCTGCCTCAAGCTCAACAATGGCATCGTCTTCATCTACTTTCTCAATGTCATCTAGTTCAACTACTAATCTGGTAAATCGGCCTCTTTTGCTTCTCTCTAATATGTCTAATATGATGACAGTAAAGCTTGATAATACCAACTATATTGTATGAAAACATCAGATTTCCATGGTTCTTGAAACTTATTCCTTGTATGAGTTGCTTGAAGAGCCTCAACTTGTTCTTCAGAAGTTTCTCAAGGATTTGTCTGGATTATACACTACAATTGTGAATCCAAATTTCTTGATTTGGAAATCAAAGGAAAAGGCTTTGATTACCTTTATAAGTTTGTCTCCATCTGTGCTTGCACTTACTGTTGGTTGTGCAACTGCCATAAAAGTCTGGAAGGTACTTGAAAATAGGTTTTCTTCAGTTTCAAGATCTCATATCATGAATCTTAATAGTGAACTTCATAATTTGAAGAAAGGAAGTGATTCTGTAGATGTGTATCTGTAGAAAATTAAAGTTGTAAGAGACAAGCTATTAGCTGTTGGAGTAATTGTGGATGATGAGGAATTGCTCCACATTGTAATTAAGGGACTTCCAGAAGAATATAATGCATTCAGATCTGCAATCAGAACTAGGAGCACTCAGCTTGGTTTTGATGAGCTCTTAACTTTGCTAAATGCAGAAGAAGAGTTCTTTAATGAAGAATTAAAGGTTAGAGACTCTATCTTTGCTATGGCTACATCAGCCAATCAGAAGTCAAATGGCAGTGGTTATAATCAAAACCACAATAGAGGAAGAGGCAGAGGGAACTTTAATAATAGAGGAGGAAGGGGTGGTAGAGGCTCAAATGGTCAATCTTCACAGTTCAATCCTTTTAATCATTTTCTACAAGGTCAATCCAGTTCTGGTGGTGCAAAATCAAATAGACCTATTTGTCAAATCTATGGAAAGCTTGGTCATTTGGCTGTAGATTGCTATCACAGGATGGATTATGCCTATCAAGGCAAGCATCCACCTGCAAAGCTTACAACAATGGCCATAACCTCAAATGCCTGCTTCAATCAAGATCAGCCTTGGCATGCTGACAATGGAGCCACTGATCATGTCACAGCTAGTCTCAATCAGCTCAGCTTCCCCAAGCCATACACCACTCAGGATCATCTCACTGTTGCTAATGGTCAAACCTTACCTATTACTCATATTGGTACAGCTCTTATTCCATCTTCTTTCTCTGATATTCAACTTAATAATGTCCTTAGAGTACCCTCAATTGCATCTAATCTTGCATCTGTTCATAAACTTTGTCATGACAATCATTGCTGGTGCTATTTTGATGAAAATGTTCTTTCAATCCAGGCCTTGGACATGGGGAAAATTCTCTACCAGGGCAAGAGTGAAGATGGTGTTTATCCCATCTATCCTCATCAAGCTTCTCAGCTTTTCTTATCACCTAAGGCCTACAATAATGTTTCTAAATCTTCTGTTTTCAATAAGACACTCTGGCATATGAGACTTGGTCATCCCAATGATCAAGCTCTCAATTGTTTGTTTTCCAATATCAAGTTTGTACAGAATAATGTCAATATTATGGATCAAACTTGTACTCATTGCTTATATGGTAAAATGCACAATATTCATTTCCCAAATTCTTAGTTTTAAGCTTCTGCACCTTTTGAACTTGTGCATTCTGAATTGTGGGGTCTTGCACCTACTATTTCTGTCAATGGTTTTTGATATTACATCTTGTTTGTTGATCATTACTCTAGATTTAGTTGGATTTATCTGCTAAAGTCCAAATCAGAAGTTTTTGATAAGTTTGTTCAGTTCAATGCTATGGTTGCAAATCAATTTTCTTTGAAAATTAAGACATTTAGATTTGATGGAGGGGGTGAGTTTACTTCCAATGAATTCAAATCTTATTTGTCTAATCATGGCATTACTCATCAAATTTCTTACCCTCATACACCCCAACAAAATGAAGTTGTTGAAAGGAAACACAAACATATCATAGAAACTGTTATTGCTCTTTTATCTCAAGCTTCTTTAAATTACTCATTTTGGACTTTTGCATCTCAGACTGCTGTTCCTTTGATCAATTTACTTCCTACTTCAGTTCTTGATTGGACATCTCCTTGGTTTAAACTTTACTCTTCCTCACCCGACCTTACACATCATAAAATCTTTGGTTGTGCTTGTTATCCAAATCTTAGACCTTACACAACTCATAAACTTGAACCTAGGACTAGAGAATGTATCTTTATTGGCTATCCTTCCCATTCTAAAGGATATCTTTGTCTTGACCCTCAAACAAATTGTGTCTACACCTCTAGGCATATGATTTTTAATGAATCTAAGTTTCCTTCTGCATTACCTATTCAATCTGTGTCAACCAATTCTTATACTTCTACTGTTCCTACTTGGTTGTCTAATCAGCTCTACTTACACTCTACCAATCAATCATCTTTGCTTGGTCCCTATCCATCTCACTCTCTTATTTCACATTCCACTTCTACCACATCTCCATTTGCTATAGATTCTTCATTCTTAGCTGATTCCATTCCTCATCCTATGCCTTCATCCACTCTTTCAAATTCACCTTCTCCATCCACTGCCACACCTTCTCCATTACCTTCCACATTCACTGATCCTGTTCCTTTGTCTATTCCTACACTCATTACTTCTAATTCTTTACCTGTTTCTCACCATGCCTCACCTCCACCTATTCCTTTACCTATCACTACCTTAAATTCCCATCCTATGCAAACTAGGTCCAAAAGTGGCATTACCAAACCTAATTCCAGACTTTGCTATAAAGCTACCATTGATTATACCTATACAGAACCACCCTCTTATAAAATTGCTTCTCAATATCCAAGGTGGTGTAAGGCTTTGGATGTTGAATTTCAGGCTCTTTAGAGACAGCAAACCTCATCCCTTGTTCCTGCTCCTCCACATGTTAACTTGGTTGGATGTAAATGGGTTTTCAAACTTAAATTGAACAGTGATGGTTCCATCTCTAGGTACAAGGCTAGGCTTGTTGCTAAAGGATTCCATCAATAGGCTGGTGTGGACTTTCATGAGACCTTCAGTCCTATGGTTAAGCCAGCAACAGTGAGACTTGTTTTAGCTATTGCTGTGAGTTGTAAGTTGGAGTTAAGACAGCTTGATGTGTCTAATGCTTTTCTTCATGACTATCTCAAAGAAGAGGTCTATATGCATCAACCCCCAGGATATTTGGATTTTGCTCATCGAGATTATGTATGCAAACTTCACAAGTCTCTCTATGGTCTCAAACAGGCACCAAGCACTTGGTTTGAGAGGTTTGCGTTTCAATTGCTTCATCTAGGCTTCACTACTTCCATGGCTGACAGCTCCTTGTTTATTTTTTGCTCAACCCATACCATCATCTATCTCCTTTTATATATGGATGACATTATTGTCACTGGAAATGATTCCACACAGATTCATAATTTGATTACAGGTCGTGGTCAAGTATTTGAACTTAAGGATTTGGGGCCTCTTAACTACTTCTTGGGTATCCAAATTACTAAATCTACTCATGGCCTCACTTTGACATAGTCTAAATATGCCTCTAATGTGCTTCATAGATTTCATATGGAAAATTCCAAGCCTACCAAGACTCCCTCATGTCCTTCCACTCTTTTGGTTCCTTATGATGGTGTCCTCCTTTTTGATCCCACTCAGTACAGAATCGTGGTTGGTGCTCTTCAGTATCTGACCTTCACTCGTCCAAATATTGCCTTTAGTGTTCATCAATTAAGCCAGTTCATGAGTCATCCTACCACTACTCATTTTGAAGCTACTAAGAGAGTTCTCCGTTATATCAGAGGCACTTTACATTTTGGGATTTCTTTTACTCCAGGTCCTTTGACTCTCTCTGTGTTTTCAGACACGAATTGGACTGAGGATCCTACAGATCGTCGATCTACAACAGGTTTGCTTGTGTTTCTTGGGCCAAATCCCATTTCCCGATCTGCTAAGAAGCAAAGTATTGTGTCTCGTTCGTCCACTGAGGTAGAGTATCGTGCATTAACCTCTACAACAACTGAATTATCTTGGCTTCGTACTTTGTTCAAGGAACTTCGCATTTTTCTTACTCATGTTCCTGTCATTTGGTGCGATAATGTTTCTGCTATAGCTCTTTTTGGTAATCCATTCTTTCATTCTTGCACCAAACATCTTGAAGTTAATTATCACTTCACTCGTGAGAAGGTTCTTCGCAAGCAATTGCAAATTGGTTTTGTTTCAGGCCGTGATAATTTTGCAAACATTTTTACTAAGTCCCCTCCTGCTCCTTTGTTCCATATTCATCGATCCAAACTTCTAGTTGATTCTTCCCCCATCAGTTTGAGGGTGGATGTTGAAATCAAGAAGAAGAAGTCTAAGAAGTCTATAACAGTTTGTGAAGAAGAAGGATAAAATGACTGCATGTTGATTAAACGCATCGTTTCATTTAATAGTGGAAGCATCAAAACACGCCGTTTTATTTAAGTGATTGACTTCATCAAAGTTTAATAAAACGGTGCACTTCACTCTGTTCAAAGGATCGTTGAGTTTAGGCGCAAATTTCTGTTGGTTAGCTTAACAGATTTCCTAATTTCCAGGGACTTAGATCCGTATAATTTAGGTTGTTAAATTAAGCTGTTAAGAAGGGTTTTGTAGTATATAAACAACTCTGTGAGCACTATCGTATTTTATGGAGGAAGATTGTAATTGAATACAAGTTTTCCATTCATTCTCTCTCTCATTCTGTCTTTCTCTTACTTTCCTGCTCTTTCCCTCACTTTCTCAGACTTTCTTTTCACTGTATTTTGTGTTTCTCTATTGATTCAATTAGTGATATTCATTGGAACTCAGTCCTCTGTTTACTGAGCTTTTCATCATAATTAAGAAAAACCCAAATTTTTAGCAAACCCAAATCTATCTTTTGACAAATACAAACCACAAAACAACCCCTAACCAATAAAAACAACCCAGTTTCTAAAAACTCAAACAGAAGCACAGATCAACAACACATTCAGAAACATATACACAAATAAATCAAGAGAGAGGGGTAGTTACAGACAGAGCGGCGGCCACACCTCATAGACAGATAGTGTGCGGGTATTGTTCCTCCTTTAATCAGTTTCAACTTTTTGACTAATACTGTAATTCGCTTTAGTTTTAATATTTTTTTTTTTTTTTTGCCAAAAAAAAAAAAAAAAAACCCAAATAAAATGAAAACCTAAGCATATCGTAGTCCAGATCTCTCTTGCCAATCTTTTTTGCAAGAAAGATTGAGAAAATTTTCTATACAACTAGAAAAAAAAAAAAAACAAAAAACAAAATCAACAAATTATTAATTAGAAATGGTTTCGACTTGTGAGATTACTTGGTGAGTGAAATAAATGATTGTGAGAGTATGAAGAAATGAAAAAAAAAATTAAAATGAAGGTTTTCTCATGTATATATATATATATATTAAGAGAAGTGCTACGTTAATAACATTTTTACATCAAATCATAGATAGTAAGTTGTTGTTGTTGATTCTAATTTGAATTTATAACTTAAATTACTTTTTTGCCTATTCATAACAACCAATAACCACCCACCACTTAAGATTTGTTGTGAAAATATTGTGAACATAACATTTCTCATATATTAATTAGTATGTATTCAGTTGGATTGGTTTAATCTTGTCTAGGAAAAAGTATTGTATATCAAATAATACCATGTATCAAAATCCAATATTTAAAAGTTGTGTGAAAAATAACTCTATCAATTTTCCACCGCTACTCTCAAAGTGGTAGTTGAGTGATCCTATGATTCTAATCTTAAACTGAACAGAATAGGATCAAGTAAGGTTTGGAATCCTGGATTCCAATTCTACTCAGATTCTACACAATCTCAAGGTTAAATGGTTTTTGTTTTAATTATTGAGCCCCCAATTTTGAGCACAGGCTGAGAACAAAGGGTCTTACTGTGTTTTTTGTGACCAACCCACTAATTAAAATGAGTAAAAATAAAAATTTTAATATAAAAAATTCCACAAAATGAATTTTTACTATGACACAAAATCTTTCACAATGCACATGTGATGATTATATAATAATTTTTTAAAAATATATTTATAATAAAATTATGCTAGTAATGGACTTAATCAAAATTTCTCACCTTAAAAACCATACATCAACAACAACCACAAATGCCACCTCAAAAATAATGCTTTAAAAAATTGTGAAACAATAAAAGAATAAAAATTTGTGAAAATTTTGTTGTTATTGGCATTATTCCTTTTGGTTAGAATTTTACAATATTTTATTTTGTTTTTTTTTTAAAAATAGTATTACTCTTTCAAAACGACGACGCTTCGCTTGTACATAATTGAAATCGATAAGAAGTTAATTAAGAACAAATCAACTTTGAAAACAAAACAACAAAACGGAAGTGCTCTTCGGTCTCAGAAGGTAGCTCTGAGTCTATGGAAGAAAACACAAGCGTACGAGTTCTGTGCACAAAGCTCTTCCTCCCACACAAAAACGAACCGGGTCTCCAATGGCTTATCGGATCCCCATTCTTCCCTCCACTCACCATAATCTCCACCGTCCGATGCATCCACACCCTCTCTCCCTCCAACGCTCCAGATCTCCTCAAAGAATCAGAGGATCTTCGAGCTCTGCTCTTGAAGGGATTCGACGTGATCGGAGCTTTTGTGATCGGAAAATCCGACTCGGAATCGAAGGTTCGCGAAGCTATTGATGCTGCTCGTAGGTTGAGGAAGCTGCTCTCTAATGGAGGTGGAGATTTGGAGAATAAGGAAATAATCGGTGCATATGTGGATTTGAATAGTAAAACCGATATTCGGTTTTTCGTGTCGAAATCGGCGAGTTCGACGAGCATTGAACCGGTTAATTCGGTTGTGCATGAAGATAAGCCGGAGCAGTTTGTTTGGGAGACTGGTTGTTTGCTTCGTTGCGAGGTTCCGATTCGGTTTCCGGTTTATTTTCCTGTGAATAGTTCGATTGGTAAATTTCGATTCTATTTGCAGTTTCTTGCTTGTTTGAGTGTTAAAAGTTCGTATTTTTATGAGCTAAATATTGTGTTGAACGTTGAGCTTTGGTATTACAATGCATTTAGTATAGATGATTGAAAAGGCGGTAAATTTCGATTTTACATGCAATTGCCTGCTTATTTGAGTGTTAAAAGTTAGTATTTTTATGTAATTTGTGTTGAACGTTGAGTTTTGGGATTTTTTGGTAGAGCAATCAAGGCTTATCAAATTTACAGTGCATTTAGTCTAGTTGATTGAAAGGCGGTAAATTTCAATTTTACATGCAATTGCTTGGTATTTTTTGGTAGCAGAATCAATGCTTCTCAAAATTAATGTGTTTAGTATAGAAGATTGAAAAGGTGGCAAATTTCGATTTTAAATGCAATTGCCTGCTTATTTGAGTGTTAAGTTAGTGTTATTATCTAATTTGTGTTGAACTTGAGCTTCGGGATATTTTGGTAGAGCAATCAAGGCTTATCAAATTTACAATGCATTTAGTATGGTTGATTGAAAGGTGGTAATTTACGATTTTACATGCAATTGCTTGGTATTGTTTGGTAGCAGAATCAATGCTTCTCAAAATTAATGTGTTTAGTATAGATGATTGAAAAGGCGGCAAATTTCGATTTTACATGCAATTGCCTGCTTATTTGAGTGTTAAGTTAGTATTATCATCTAATTTGTGTTGAACTTGAGCTTCGGGATTGTTTGGTAGAGCAATCAAGGCTTATCAAATTTACAATGCATTTAGTTTGGTTGATTGAAAAGGTGGTAAATTTCGATTTTACATGCAATTGCTTGGTATTGTTTGGTAGCAGAATCAATGCTTCTCAAAATTAATATGTGTTTAGTATAGATGATTGAAAAGGCAGCAAATTTCAATTTTACATGCAATTGCCTGCTTATTTGAGTGTTAAGTTAGTTTATTATCTAATTTGTGTTGAACTTGAGCTTCGGTATTGTTTGGTAGAGCAATCAAGGCTTATTAAATTTACAGTGCATTTAGGGTCTATTTGAATACCGCTTATTTTGTTGAAAAAAAATAAAATAAAATAAAATAAAATAAAATTTAAAAAGTTACTGTTCACTCTGCCTTGGTGCACTGTTCATGTCCCATGAACAGTGCACCAGGCGCTG
Source organism: Quercus gilva (assembly GCA_023621385.1). NCBI lineage: Eukaryota > Viridiplantae > Streptophyta > Magnoliopsida > Fagales > Fagaceae > Quercus > Quercus gilva. The sequence continues at coordinate 6,302,968 of CM042482.1, read as the reverse complement.
GTCCCAAAAAAGAAGAAGCTGAAAACGCAAAAAAGGCCAGACAGAGGGTCATCCAAACGCATACTTAGTATAGTTGATTGAAAAGGCGGTAAATTTCAATTTTACATGCAATTTCTTGGTATTTTTTTATAGCAGAATCAATGCTTCTCAAAATTAAAATGTGTATAGTATAGATGATTGGAAAGGTGGTAAATTTCAGTTTTACGTGCAATTGCGTGCTTATTTGAGTGTTAAGTTTGTATTATTTTCTAATTTGTGTTGAACATTGAGCTTTGGGATTGTTTGGTAGAGCAGTCAAGGGTTATCAAAGTTACAATGCATTTAGTATGGATGATTGAAGAGGCGACCGCAAATTATGTGATTGATTTTGAATAATCAGATATTATTTTATGGGTGATGGTTTAGTGTAAAGTAGAAAATTGGACTAAATGAGTAAGTTTAGTAGTTCAAAGGGCACACATTCTTGCTCAATAGCATTGTTACAGGATTTGTAGAAGATAGTGAAATCTTTAAAAATGAGAGATGGTGTCTATTAATGGCTTGAGAATGAAGTTCAAAGTAGGTCATAAGCCATGATGGTTAGAAGGAAGTGGCATGTGCATTGTTCTAATTGTGAATGTGGCTTGAATAAGCTTGTTAACATGGACGGATCCTCACAAGTAAAGACTAGGATAAGAAATGGCCTCAAAGCAGTTAAGGAGTTTAAGCTTCATTGGGTTGATACTTCTTTGTTGTTTTAACTTGTTTGCAAAGCTTGTGAGTTTTGAGTTTCAAAAATTTCACATTGGTAATGTCTAAGCATTTGTCAATTTTCCCAGACCCAGATGCATATATATTCATGTAGTTTGATGGACACGTGTGTTAGTATATGACTAATTGTGATCTACTTATCAAAAAAATATATATATGTATATTTATATAATTAATTGTGTTCTATTTTTTTTTTTTGTTTTTTGGTATCAGATGCAGAGAAGATATATTGGCGTGCAGCTGAAGCAGTTGCTGCCAAGTTGAAAGACCCACAGGTTGTTTACATGGTAGAAACAATAAGAAAAACTTCTGCAGAAGGAACTAAACCTCTCATTCTCCGTGGTGCAGAATTGGACTTTCAAACTGATGATTCAAATATTAAACTTTTGGGTAAAGATGCTCAAGGTTCCGATCCAAAGTGTATACCATGTGCACATTTCTGTTTGAAAAGTAAACCTGACTCACAAAAGTTTTCTGCAGAGGTAAGAAAATAGCATATGAGATTCCCAAGTGTTATTTTGGTTGTATGACTGGTCCTTAAGATTTTGAATGACCTTCTTTTATTGGGTAGTTTGTTTTATGTTGTATCCTTTGTTTACAGTCACAACTCACAAGGACCATCATCATTCTATTTTTGTGACAAGTTCTTCTACTTAGAATGCAGATACTATTCAAGTAAGTGTTCTGCTGAATAACTCAGAAAAGTCTCTGAAATCCATTGCACCCATTGCGGAATATATTCCAGGTATCAATTTCAATGTTAAATAATTGATGTTATTAACGCATTAGAATAATTTTATAATTCCAGCTTTGTAGTCGAGTCTTTAATTCACTTTTGAACTGTGTGGTTTCAGCTTTGGAAGAAGCCAGACTTTTAGTTGTAAGCTTTAAGCTAGAAGTTCTCTGTTATGCGGCCAAGGATATTCCAGTGATGTATGCAGTTTCTAAGTTAATCATCCCTGGTTTGGTTGATCAGCTAAATTCAATGAAGAACTTAATCTTGCCCAACCTCTTAACAGAACATCCTCAGGTAAGACAATTCATTATGTATATGAAAGCATACTAGGTTTGTCATGTTCTCAACTATGCCACCAGTTCAATCAATATTCCATACCTTCACAAACATGCACATTACTAGCACAAAATGTTTCTTTTTGCTCTGACTCCCTCTTCCATCTTCTGCTGCCTGTTCTTTTGACACAATGATCTTTGTGGTCAAGGCATTTAGTTGAATATGAACTCTTTGCACTCCATAATTTACATTTCAGGTCATCGCACCTCTTGTCCAGCCATGGACAGAAAACTTTTTTCCCATCTCATTCGCCCTTGCCTGCAGATTCCAGAGAATTTGCCCATGCAAATACACATTTATATGCACATATCATGATAATCTAAAATGCACAGATGCACATACACATGCATTGATACATATAACTATAAGTTAATATTTAATGTATATAAAGTAAAATATGCCAGATACAAGTGTTGAGTGGCAGAGTAGTCCAAAAAAAGAAACTAAAGAACATGCCCTACAATAAATAGAATGCTTTAGCATTGAAGTGACCCAAGGGTAGGCTTAAAATAGGAGATCTGAAACTATCCAGTGCATATTCGCGGCATTTCTTAAGAGAAGAGGACAAAAGAGGACAATAAAGTTCATTGTTTTATAGAACTGCACCTAGACTAGTCTCTTTAGATAAGAAATAAAGGTTACGAGTATCCAAGTATAAAATAAACTAGTAAATGCTTCTAAATCTAATGAACTTAATAAATAGTTCCAAAACTGTCTACACGAAGTAATTCACAGTGAGAACAAGAAAATGAGCATTAGCCTTGTACTTTTGGATAGGTAATTACAAACTTCCACTAGATTGAACCCATGACTTAACCCTCCACTTGAAGGAAAAGAGATGCCATTTAGTCCAAGGACCATTGGCACATTAGCCTTGTGCTGTCATTGTCAATAGTAACTGTGGACATGAAGTTTTTTTTTTTTTTTTTTCCCCTATCAAAAAACAGTGAATTCCAATTGGCTCAACTATTAAAGTCTCTTGTCATTGAATAAAGTACCTAGATTCGAATCTCATCTACACCAAAAAAGAAACCCATTGGTCTTGGCCTGATGGTAATGAGCAATCATCGTGGAGCGAACACCATAAGTTTCAAATCCTATCATAGTTGTAATAATAACGACCTACATGGTTTCCTTATCACAAGATGTTCTTTTTAGTGTCAATTCTTTATCTGTTAATTCAGAAGATTTCTCCTGCTCTTGGATAAAATGAATACTTTTTCCTATTTTTTCTTGGGAAGCTTTTTATGTTTAATATATCTGATTCTTGGTTTGTACCATGGTTTGGTACAATTACATTCCCAGAATACATCTTAATGATGTTCATTTTATGTGTTTGCAGCTTCGTCCCTATCACTTCAATCCTCCTGGAGTTTTGCATCCAATCACTGTTATCTATGAACTTAATTATGGGGAGACAGAAATGAAACAAGGTATGCAGCTGTTTAATTAACTTTTTCTGCTTTAGGTGACTATGTACCTATAATGGCTAGAGAAAAGGTTGAATGGTCATAGAAAAATGTTCCTTGATGGTTGTGAAGTTCGCTCTATCTTGTAGTGTAGATTTCTGTCTTTTCCCCTTTTACATTCATGCCTACAATTCAAAGTAGACAAGTTCGACCACATTGTTCAGCCATAGCGTTAATTTGTTTTTTATTTTTATTTAATTTTTTTTTTTTTTTTTTAATTTTTGTGGGACCTTCAAGATTAAAATGTAAAAGGCAAAAAAAAAAAAAAAAAAAGAAGGAAAAAGGAAGATATTTCTTGTCAAGCTATATTTCAATTGATGAAAAATCATCAATTTCTATAGTCCAAAGTAGCTCCTCAGAAGACATTTACATGTTTGTCAGTCCTGAAGATAGAACCAATGCAATTGTCTAGGATTCCTTGCCCCGGATGAAAAGTACCAATACACCTTTTACCATAAATGGTGTTTATTGATGAGGAAAAATGATGTCTTTTAATTTTTAAATAAATGGAGAATTCCGGAGAGGAAGAACCAGTGTGCTAATCTATTTTGTAATTTTATGTATTTTTATTAATCAATTAGTATTATATTTGAGACTCTTAATATTATCTTATTTTTATGGTATTTACTTTCTGCAGTTGAAATTAGAAAATCCCTACACCTAAGGCTGGGATTACCTTTTGATCGTCCTCTCTTAAGGATTGCTAATGTGCTTGATTTGTCTACAACAAATGTTGGTGGAAGGAGTGACTCAATACGAAAGGGTAACCATTCTCAACTAGAGAGGCAACCATTTTTTTATTTTTTTTGAAGTCAGAGGCAAACCTTTTCTTCTCACCCACTACCCCATTCTCTTTCATCTTTCTGTGCGTTTTGTTCTCAAACTATGTTGGGGGATCTCTTTGGTAATATCAGGTTCTACTTTTCTTAAAGATGTGCATGTTGGGATTCCAAGCAGTGGAGGTGAGTGGCTACCATTGTTTTCTGTTGATTCCTTTTCCCTGCTTCCTCTTGGTTATATTCACTAGAAGTCTGGTATTTTATGCAGTTTCAGGGGGCAGTATGTCTCTAGTTCAAGGTTCTTATGAATACTATCACTATCTTCAAGATGGTTTTAATGATTCGGTAATGTAGATTCTCTTTTCCCTAGTAGTTTAATGTTTTATTAAACAAACATATTACCTGTGACGTCCACTAACATTATTATTCAATATATTAAAAACATGCTTAGAAATTACTTTGATGACTTTTGCTAATATTTACATAGTTAATGTCAGCTATATTTAGATTCTTTTCAATGTTTTGATACTATATTTTTCATAGAACATATTGTAATGTGTACTTAGTAATCATGATTTAATAATCTGACTTTGAGCTATGAAATAATTAATTTGTTTATGTTTTATAATTCAACATGTTGCCCGATTAAAGCTTTATATATTGTTATTCAGACATTTGCCAGCATCCTTTCTTCAAGCTTGCATGTATAATCTTATAATTATATTTAATGTTTAAACGAATTATTACTAGAAACTATACTAAAAGCACTATGGGTAGTGTCTTGTACTTGCACTCTTTTCTCTTAGCTTCAGTTATCTAGTAGATCCAAGGAGTGGCTATATCTATTTTATCAAGAGACCAGATTAAGAGATCAGATCTTCTTTAAATTCTTGCCTTTCCCCCACAACCTCCCCCAAAAAAGAAGCAAACGTCTCAATTTCTTGAGGAAGGTTTTTCCTTTGACTGAAGTCAATTTTAATTGACATGGGTGCTCTCTGCTTGGGATTTGTAGCATGACAGTTTTGGTTGTCAGAAGGTGGTGCTATGAGAGATAGCTGGAACTTTAGTTAGCTGTTTGGAGACTTTGTGTGCGTTTGGAAACACTTATTTTTGCCAGCTTATTTTACCATTCAGCTTATTTTTGCTATTATTCATGGGCTTCACTGCACTTTTTGGTACTATTCATGAGTTTCACTATACTATTTTAGCTAACTTTTACCTTTATCTACTGTACTTTCAACAAAAAGTTCAGTTTCAACAAAATAAGCAGATCCTAAATAGACCCTCCATGTATTGGGTGAACCATTAATTATTGTTGAATATGATTCCTCTGGCAATTTTAGTTGTGAAAAGAAGCTTCTTAAGGCTCAGTGAGAACCATGCACATTCCTTTGCCACGTTATAGATATTTCTTCCTTTGAGATTTCTAGGTTTTCTGTCTTATTCATCTTAAGTAAAATATAAGTTAATTTTCTTGCTGAAAGGGAGGTGCTTATTTTACAAGATCATAGGGGTCACTTTGCTCTGCTCATGCTTGGTTTGAGCAGTGGCCAAGCTACTCTTCTAATTTCTTATCATATAATTAAACATTTTGTTTAATATTGGATGGCATATCTTATCATTGTCATGTTTAGTTTTAGTATTTGAAATTCTACAATTGTATTTCACTTGCCAGGGATGGGGTTGTGCTTACCGTTCTCTTCAGACTATCGTCTCATGGTTTAGACTCCAACACTACACATCCATAGATGTTCCTTCACATAGGTATGCAAAAGTCAATGCTTAGAATGTGGAGCTTCAGATTTTTCTTTCTAAACCTGTTTAGGTAGTGTGCTCATCAGACTTTTGAGCTCTTAATAACTCACTGCTTTTGAAGTTTGATTTCGATCAATTTCGTAACTTGAAGTTGTGTTATTTTTTATCTGTAATTCTGTACTTTATTAATTAAGAGGAAGTCATAACTGAGTAAAGAGGGTCCTTGCAATCATATCAATTTTGTAAAATTAAATCTAACAAATCAGTTGAATTTATCAGGGAAATACAGCAGTCACTTGTAGAGATTGGCGATAAGGATCCTTCTTTTATCGGTTCACGTGAATGGATTGGTGCCATTGAATTGAGCTTTGTCTTGGACAAACTTCTGGGTGTAAGTTAACTTTTGCAATTTCTTCAGTGTCACTTGATTATTTTTTGCTTCTCCAGTCTGCACATGGACATGACAATGAGATGAATTGTCAGATTGAATAATACTAGTACTATGAATAGTCCTCTGCCTGTATAACACAAAGTAAATTTGACCTTTCCATAGATGATCAAAGCGGTGTACTAGAAAGTATATCTAAGAAATTGTATCTTATGCACAAATCGGTACGGGTATGACAACAACACAACAATTTTCAAAAAATTAGCCCTTACTAATCCTTACCTAGGAAGCATGGGAACGGGTACGACATGGGCACCCTCAAATGAAGTGTGCTTCCGAGTTTTCAAGTTTGATGGGATTTGTTGCTGTCTTGAACAGGTCAGTTGCAAAGTCATGAACTTCAGATCTGGAGCTGAGGTTCCTGAGAAGTGTCGAGAGCTGGCCTTCCACTTTGAGAATCAGGGAACGCCTATTATGATTGGTTAGTTGGTTGAAATAAACTGTTTTCTTTTACTTATCTGCCATGTATTTGTGGCTTCTCTCAAGTAAATATAAAGTGATGTACTATTGCACCTTATAGCGTCAACAGAGTTGCTGAAAATTAATTTTCTATTTAGGATTATGTTTGGCCCTCCTATGGCTACAAGGTGCCTAGATATCACGAGTTGGTCTGGTAAATAGTTAGAAACATTTGGCTCTTTCTAAGTATATAAATGAATGCAGGTGGTGGTGTTCTTGCATATACACTATTGGGAGTTGACTATAATGAAGCAAGCGGAGATTGTGCGTTTCTTATACTTGATCCTCACTACACTGGCAATGATGATCTCAAGAAAATTGTAAATGGTGGATGGTGTGGGTGGAAAAAGGCCGTTGATAGCAAGGGAAAAAGTTTCTTCTTACATGATAAGTTTTATAATCTTCTGTTGCCACAACGACCAAACATGGTGTGATTTGGACAATCGAGGTGGAGTTACCACCAACTCTTTACCCTCTAATTTCTTTGCAGAAGAGGCAGCCTTTCTGTAAGTTATGTACATGCAAGTATGCAACCAATGTTGACTACCCAAAAATGAATTAAAAAAATTGTTGGAACTTAGGGTGAACTGGGAGTGGTAAATAGTTGCCAATTGTGAGTTTTGTCTTCTTTTGAAAGTCATAGTTAATTTTGTGATTTGCATACGATGAAGTGCGGTCAATTTCTTTCTCAATGCCATTATTTTCTGGTTGAATCAGTTTCTTGTTCAATTGTGGAACTGGGCCACCCTTGTTTTATATGTAACTTACTTTAGGAGTGTTGGTTGCTATAGCTGTTTGCTACTGCTGAAACCCATATTACTACTTAATACTGCTCTGTGCTAGTTGCATATGAATCTAAATTGCTTAAAAAGTTTGCACGTCCTAAGAAATCCTAGCAGTTCTTTTCAACCTTTTCAAAATGGTGGATAGACTGTAAAAACAGTATGAAAATTCTCTCTCTCTCAATGAAGTGTAAAAATTTCAAATATTATGGATCTGAAGAAACCAAATCTTTTTACTTCGGCTGAGGATGATTCCTGAATTCATGTATGACTGGATTTTGTTTTCGTTTAAAAAAAAAATTTTATAATAGCACGATTAATCCTTCTCGAAGATTCTTTAGCAACCTACAAAGGAAAAGCCAAAAAAAAGTCCAAAGGCATTACCAAAACGACCTTACTTTTTTGAAGATGATCTAAATTGTTATCTCTATTTATTATTAACAGCATAGTCTAGAGGTTGTAATAGGGATAGCAATGGGGCAAAGTCGGATAAGGGGTCTTTCGTTCCCTTTTCAGGGTGAGAGTGAAACAGGTTTGGTTTGGAGGTATCTTTTAGTATCCCTAATGAGATTGTTTCCACATTAATGAGATAGAAATGAAAGAAAAATGGAAGGGAGGTAGCAAGTGCACTAAAAAAAGAGAGAAAGAAAGTGCTTTAAGGATGGTAATAGAATATATATAAAATTATTAATATATACAACATTCAAGGCGAGACAAGGCGAGCAAAATCTGTCTCTCTCTTGTGAGTTGTGACCTCCTCAAAGCGGGGGAAATTCATGTGGGGAAGGTAAAATCAAGTGTGCGGTGAATTTTTGTCATAATGTATAAGCAATTAAATCCTATAGTTTTTAGTTATAAATTAAACCCTAAAGTGTTAAAAGTAACAAATTAAATATGAACTTATATTAAACTTTGTACGCAATCCACTTAAATGAGCAGAGGTTTAAATTGTTATCTTTTGAAATCTCTATGCTTAATTTATTACTCTTTGAACGTCTAATTTGTTATTTTTTGAACTTCATAATTTAATTAATTACTTTTGAAACTACAAAATTTATTTGTTTGACCATATAAATTATTAACTTTAAATTTTATAATCTAAATTCCCCCTCCCCACCAAAAATAAACAAATAGAGTAGACACAATAGGAATGGCAACAACCTACTTGGTATGGGGCGGGTTGCATGTTCCTCGTCCCTGCCCCACTTCCGTTTCTAGGGTTTTTTTTTCCGCCCCGTTCTAGGACTTCTAGCAGATATTTGCAGGTATCCATCCTGCCACACTCAATTTTATTATATATAATTCATTAAAAATTTATTTTGAATATATTAAATTAAAACTAATAAAACATTTATAAAAAAAAATTCTAACATTACAAAACCTTCCCAAAAACATAACAAAACCTTCTCAAAGCATAACAATGGGTGAAGCGGATACCCGCAGGGCAAATTTAAATTGACAATCCCCAGAGACTAAAGACACATTGAACAATTTGTAATTTTGTCCACTGCCACTAACGACTTGTCGTTTGTATAATTTCTTGGTGTCTCTCTCCTCAAAACTCACCGTTAACTCTGTCCCACAGTGAGGTAGCATATCTCTTCTCTTTTTAAGCTTAAGCCTCATAGTTGTTACTGACTACTACTAAGCTGAGTAGCAAGCTATCCAAAAACCACCATGGCTCTCACACACCACCACCACTACCTCTCTTCTTCTCCATTTTCCTTCATTCACACTCACCATCCAATTCCAAATCCAACTCCTTACCTTTCACTTTCACTTTCACTCTTCTCCAAGTCCAAATCCAAAACCCCATACCTCTTCTCTCTTTTCTCAACTCCACCCACCTCCACAAACTCCTCTGACTCCTCAACCCACATTTTCCTCCCTTTTCTCCAACAAGAACAACTCCCAGAACCCCAACAACAACATTATAAAGAAGAAGAAGTAGAAGATGAAGAAGAAGAAGATGAAGATGAAGAAGAAGAAGAAGAAGAAGAAGAAGAAGAAGACTCAATGATAAGATTCTTCAAGTCTCGCACTTCGTCTTCAACCCAAGACCCACAACGCGAATCCAAACTCTCCTTCCAAAAGAATCGCCGCCCCACGTGGCACCTAGCTTCCGATATGGAATCCGAAACAGAACCCGAAACCGATGTTGAAAACGTAATCTTTGAGGAGAAAAAACAAGTGGGTCATGTCGAGAAGTCAAACTCGAGGCCGTTGCCGGAGGGAATTGTGGGTGAGATTGTGAGAACTGCGAGGGAGTTGCCTGGAAATATGACGCTAGGAGAGGCGTTGGGTGGTTATGAGAAAATGGTTAGTGAGAAACAGTGTGTGGAGGTGTTGGGTTTGATGAGTGAGGAGGGTCTTGTAATGGGTTGCTTGTATTTCTTTGAATGGATGGGGTTGCAAGAACCTTTGCTTCTGACTCCTCGAGCATGTTCAGTTTTGTTTCCAGTGTTGGGAAGAGCTAGAATGGGTGAGAAGTTGATGGTCTTGTTTAGAAACTTGCCGTCCAAGAAAGAATTCAGGGATGTTCATGTTTATAACGCTGCCATTTCGGGGCTTCTGTGTTGTGGAAGGTATGGGATTCTTGGTACTTTGCTGGTGGTTATTGATTTTGGTTTATGTATTTGTTATAGGAATATGCTAAAAGTACTATAAATTTTACTGTAAAATGGTTAAAGAAGGATGTGCTAATGAATGTGATTGGTCCTGCATCAACACATAGAAAACTTATTACATTGTTGTTTTGTTTTTCAAAAGTTTATACGTTGGTTTGTAAAGCCTATGTAATGAAATTTGTAATAACTACAGCATTACTCTTTGTTATATATTTTGTTATGTTGTCTCGTAATTTAGACTTGTGAGTTGGTGGTTATTGATTTTGGCTGATGTTTTTGTTATGTTGCCTAGAACCCGTTTGTTTCAAATCACAGCTTTCTAAAACGTCACTTCTCTGGTACAACTTCTTTGAAAAACATTATTATTTTTTAATTAGTAACTTACACAGGCACCCACAACCTCAACCTCCATCCCATTATTAGTGGAAGATGAACTTCCACTATAGCTCATCAGTACCCTGGTCTCTAGTTGAGCTAACCAGAACCTACCAAACAACCTATTTTGAAAAGCTGAAAAATAAGCTTTAACATAGGCCTAGTCTAGATATAGTAGTATCCTCAATTATTGTGCTTTAAGTTATATGTCAAACAAGAGTAATGCACATCTTTTCAGACATTATAGTTCACCTCATTAGTATCACTTGTGCACATGTCAATTAGGAAGAAATGGTTATGTAGCAGAGTTGTGGTAATTGGGGACAAATAGAGTTGCTGTGAAGCAATATCAAGGCTGTTATGCTGTGGAAGAATTCAATGTGAATTTATACCCTTTGCAAATTGTTGGTTTAGTGCCAATAGTCTTATAGCTCAATTGGTATCTCTTGGTATTTTCAACGGAGACATGTGGGATTCAAATCCCCCACCCCCAATTATCGATGTATAAAAAAATTGTTGCTTTTGAAAAAAAAGAAGCAGTTGTCGATTGTGCATGAATGTAGGTGCCTTTTTTTTTTTTTTGATCAAATTAATGTTACTAATTTAAAATGATGAAATTATAAAGCATAGGATGAATGTAGCAACCCATTTTTGTCTTAGAACAATTCTTTTAAATGTAGCTTATTGGTGGTTGAATAAAAAATATGGGGTTCAATTCCCGCCTACACCAAAAATCGACTGGTGTCTTGGTCTAATGATAAAGAGTTTTCATTAGGTGCAGTTGTTATAAGTTGAAACTCTAAAAAAAAAAAGGCTTATTGATGATTTTTCAAAATAGTACTGTCTATTTTATCAGCTTGACCAACTTCTGCACTTGATTACATTTTTCATCAATGTGTTGAGGGGATTTCATGCTTGAGAAAAGAAGTTTGGAAATGGGAAAATTGTAAATCTGATACAATTCTTACAATGATGGGCAAAAAACACATTGATTTTTTTTCTTGTTTTATTTTTCCAAGTGATCTGGATCATTTTCCTCATTAAGCTTATGTTATTGAACTTCTAAATAATGCAACTCTATGTTCTTTATGTCTTAAACCTCATTTGGCAGTCTTGATGCATTTCATCTCCTGGTTTAGGTGTCCTTGATGGCAAATAGCATTTCAGTGATTTTCCCTTTTAGTTATTTCGTAACTCTTTCTTTTTTTGTGGGGGTGGGGGGGTTCTCTTATTATTTAAGAAGACTGTGAAGCACTACAATTGATGAGTCAATACCCAGAAGTCATCTGCTTATGATGAGCTACAAAGACGTCCACAATGCTTTTGTGGCATGCATTAAGGCATTCATTTTCATATCAGATAGGGTACCACTTCAGTGGTCCTATTGGGATTCTCAGTGCCCAAATTATAATTTAGATATCAAATTTTAAAAAAATTTATTATGTAGTTTACTCTTACTCTCTCTCTCTCTCCCTCTCAATATATATTTAAAAGCTTCTACTTCTACTGTAGAGGAAAGTGTTTCATATTATGTCAATATACAAGAGCTCATTATTGATGTGTGCTGACTTATTTCAGGTACAACGATGCTTGGCAGGTGTATGAGGCAATGGAAACAAATAATGTGCTTCCAGATCATGTGACGTGTTCTATTATGATTACAATCATGAGAAAAACTGGTCGCAGTGCAAAAGATGCATGGGAATTCTTTGAGAGAATGAATAGGAAAGGAGTCAAATGGAGTGTTGAGGTTTTGGGTGCTCTAATCAAATCATTCTGTGATGAGGGGCTGAAGAATGAAGCCCTTATCATCCAGACTGAAATGCTGAAAAAGGGAATCTCCTCAAACACCATAGTGTATAACACTTTAATGGATGCTTTTGGTAAATCCAACCAAATTGAAGAAGCCGAAGGTCTTTTTTCTGAGATGAAAATGAATGGGCTAAAACCCACGTCTGCTACCTATAACACTCTTATGGATGCATACAGCAGAAGAATGCAAGCTGACATTGTTGAGAAGCTGCTGCTAGAAATGCAAGATATGGGCTTGAAGCCAAATGTCAAATCATATACATGCCTCATTAGTGCATATGGGAGGCAGAAGAAGATGAGTGACATGGCAGCAGATGCATTTTTGAGGATGAAGAAAGTTGGCATAAAACCTACTTCGCACTCTTATACAGCTCTTATCCATGCTTATTCGGTTAGTGGCTGGCATGAGAAAGCTTATTCTGCATTTGAGAACATGAAAAGGGAAGGAATAAAACCTTCAATAGAAACATATACTACTTTACTAGATGCATTTAGGCGTGCTGGTGACACACAGACATTGATGAAGATATGGAAATTGATGATCAGTGAGAAAGTTGAAGGGACTCGGGTGACATTCAACATTCTTCTTGATGGATTTGCTAAACAAGGTCACTACATTGAAGCAAGGGATGTGGTCTCTGAATTTGGGAAGATAGGCTTACATCCAACTGTCATGACATTTAATATGTTGATGAATGCATATGCACGAGGAGGCCAACACTCAAAGTTGCCGCAACTGTTAAATGAGATGGCAGCTCTGAATCTAAAACCTGATTCTGTCACTTATTCAACAATGATATATGCCTTTGTTCGTGTCCGTGATTTCAAGAGGGCATTCTTCTACCACAAAAAGATGGTAAAAAGTGGACAAGTGCCAGATGCCAAGTCTTATCAGAAGCTTAGGGCAATTTTGGATGTAAAAGCTGCAGTTAAGAACAGGAAGGACAAGAGTGCCATACTTGGTATAATTAATAGCCAAAAGGGTTTGTTGAAAGCTAAGAGGAAGGGAAAGAAAGATGAGTTCTGGAAGAACAAGAAAAAAAATGTTAGAACTCATAGTTTTGCTCATGGTGGACAATGATGATGCTATCAATGGAGTCCTGTGATCTCCGTAAAATCATTTTCTCACACAGGCTCTCTGTATGGTTGAGCTATCTTCACTGTGTCAGTTAATGGCTACTCCTGAGTGTTTGCTTCGAATAGAATAGAATAGCGGGAAAAAAATACAGGTGGCTGACTCCAATAAGTCTGTTGAGAATCCATTGCTGACCCCAGAAATTTTGAGACTAAAACTTGGTTGTTGTTAAATGAGATATTTCTTTCATACAAGAGATTGCTACTGTTGGGAAAAGCATAGTCCTGCTATCATTCTTATAATGGAAGCCTTCACAGAATGGTACTCATACAAAGACATTGTTTGCAGTGGATGCATGCCATGCCAAATGATGAACTGGGTAATTTTCTTGGTCCATGCCTTATTTATATTGAAAGCTATTCCTTTTCTTTGTTGACTGAATCCCTTGTGTAAAATCATGTTGTCATATTATACAAACAAGTAAAGTATATAAAATATTGAAGTGCAACTTTTCCCGTTTGTTTATTTTTCATTAGTGTAATCCAACCATGTAGAAGTAGTAAAAAAGGACAAATCAATTAAGGAAATAACAAAGGGTATAACTTCGGATAAAATATTATGACAGTAAAGAATTCATGTGGGATGTTGCAAATCCTTAGCCGATCTCAAAATTTTGGGACCAAGGCTTGGTTGTTGTAGTAGTTGTAAGCCTTAAGAGGAAGTATATGGGACCAAGGGTGGTACACCTTAAGAGAGTATTTGAGCTGTCTGGGTAAGAAGATTTAGGGGCAAACAAGATGATGTGGACTTTGTTAAGCTGACTTGGTTGAGTTTAACTGGTTCTGTTTTAGCACATTGCTCATATACGAAGAAGCATATACCTGAGAAACTGCATTTTTTTTTTATATAAATGCAAAGCCCAGAATAACTTTCTTCTTTGTGAAGGGATACACCGAAGAACTAGGAATATACTGAAGGTTTGGTGATGCTTGTACAAGGCATTTTTCTGGAATTTAAAAATATTTGGAAGGGGGGGGGCGGCGGTGGGGGTGTTTTAGACTTAAGATTTTTACTGGACAAACTGGCTGCTGGGATGACCCATTGCTTAACATGACAAGTGACAACAAGCCTCACTCTATTCTCTTGTTTTGGTAAATCAGCGGCAGACTATAATTTGCTTGCTTTTAACAATATATATCTATAGCCTAGCTACTTTAAACTCTACTATCAGAAGGTTGTTGCGAATTTTTTTGCAGTATGTCTGTGTTTCAAATTTCAATAATTGCGTATGGAATTGGAATTATGGATCAGACATAGAGTACGAATCATAGGAAAAGCATTAGATACTTTCGGAATACAGTACAACTAACATGGTATCCCATGCCCAATAATGTAAATCACCTAAAATAAAAATTACTAAATCGTATATGAAGAAAATTTTGAAATTTGGAAAGCTCACCACTCACAAACAAACAATAGAAGACCTCATTTTTTTGGGGATGAGCGTTTTGGTATATATCCAAACCCTGTGGCATTCATTTTATGGGCCCTATGGCTGGTTTCTTCCAACGGTACAAAGAAATTGATTAATACTCACACATGCACACTTTTGTCTTGTGGTGTCAACTGTCATATAATGTGAAGGCAAAATCATATTTTAAGCTGTGTCAGATTTTGTGGGTTGAGGTTTGTTTAGGCATCGCGTATTATCCTTCCATTCATACCTGATATTCTTTATGACATGCACCAGTGATTCCACTCACAAGTGATTTGTCTACTTCTTTCTTTTGTTTTATTTTTTATTTGTCTTACTTTCTTATATGTACTTAATTGAAATTTGATTTAAGCATCACTTGTATTGATTTTGTTTTTTCCTCTCAAGATTCTGCAAGGATTAAGATTTCTTGATCTTCAAACTTAATTGGTTATGGCACCAAACTGACTCATAAATAGTTTTGAAGTTGTCTTTTTCTTTATTTCTTTTATATATATATATATATGTGCTTACTAATAATAATCATCATTATGGTTTGTCCCTCTCAATCTCAAGAATCTGCTGGGGTACTCAGTTGCTCCATATTTTTTTTTTTAATCATTGTTCAGTATTATTTTCTGTCAATCATACATCATTCTAGTTTCAAACGTGCTTGAGCACTTATAAGTATTATTTTGGACAGAATTTTCCCAACAAGAAGTTTAGAGAAAAGTTCTTTCCACCATTATGTCAAGGCTCAAATAAGCATTCACATTGTCTAGTACTTACTAATTCAATAATCATGTAATTTTTAAAAAAGATTAAATATTTTATTTGAGTAAAATACATACGGATGACGACATGAATTGTCACGTAATTGGTCTAAGGATTTTTCTCAAATCTAGTTTGAAAGAAAATTGTTTTATTTTTTTTGTCAAAGAAAGTGGATAGTTTCATAAACAATTCATCAAGTTTATGACACAATCAATGTTTAAATATGCATATGAGCTATAAGATTTTGTCTAAATGTGTGGTTTGGATGTAATGGTAAATACTTTGAAGCTGTCTTTTTCTTTATTTCTTTTTTATATATATGTGCTTACTAATAGTATTCATAGTTATGGTTTGTCCCTCTCAATCGCAAGATTCTGCTGGGTACTCAGTTGTTGCTCCGTATTGTTTATTTTTATCATTGTTCAGTGTTATTTGCACCTAATCTCATCATTATTTTCTGTCAATCATACATCATTCTAGTTCCAAATGTGCTTGGACGCTTATATGTATTACTTATCCATTTAATAATCATGCGATTTTTTTAAAAAATGATTTAATAACTTATCTGAGTAAAATATATATGGATGATGATATGAATTGTGAGGATTTTCTTAAATCTAGTTTGAAAGAAAATTTTGTTTTTATTATTTTTGTCAACAAAAGTGGATAGTTTATTTCTTTTTTTTTTTTTTTTTTTGGTAGAAAAAATAATGGTTATGAGGGGATAGTGCACCCCTTAACTGCCCTGGGGCGATACTTCATTTTTATGAAGTATAAGAGGCATTACCACTTCACTAGTGGGGAAAGGTTTCGAACTCAAGACATAAGGCTTATTGCCTAAGTCCCAGCTACTAGTCCTCTCTCAACGGAGGTGAAAGCGAATAGTTTCATAAACTATCTACCAGGTTTATGACAACATCAATTTTTAAAGATGCATATGAGATATTAGATTTTGTCAAAGTGCTTAGTTAGAATCTAAAATTTTAGCTATTTAGCTACACAAAAAGTCACTTTATCTATTTTACCTACACACATGTTGCAGCAGTGGATCTATTTTAACTTTCAACGCAATAAAATAATATAACTATCACAATAAAATAATATATCTCTTACAATAAAATAATATATCTTACCAACTAAAAATTCATCTGCAGCACCCACCACAACCGACTCTACCATCAACCACAACCACAACTACAATCACCACCACCACCACCACCCACCACCGGCCACAACCACCACTCTACTTTGGCAACCACAACACAAAATAGAAAAAAAAACAAAAACAAAAACAAAACCAAAGAACAAGCTACTGCCAAAGCCAAAATACACAAAACCCATTATCAAAGCCAAAATCATCCACCACCATAACCAAAATCCACAAACCCACTGTCAAAATCATCCACCACCACGACCCATAGCCAAAATCAACCACCACCACCACCACAGCCACCAAACCCATATGAAAATACATAAAATAAATAGAAAAAACTCAATCACAGCAAAGAGAGTTGGCCGGCGATGAGGGATGAGGGAGCTGGCCGGCAGAACAGATCGGCGAGCTAGAGAGAGGGAGCTAGCTGGCGAGCTGTTGAGTGAGTGAGGTGGAAGAGGTGTTGAATGGAAGGCAGAACAGGCCGGCGGAACAGATCGGCGGAACAGGCCGGCGATGAGGGAGCTGGCCAGCGAGCGGAGGGATAAGGGAGATGAGGGACTGTCCGGTGAGCTAGAGAGAAAAAAAAATTGAGGAAGAAAGAAGAAAGAAGAGAAGCCAGAGAGAGAGAGAGAGAGAGAGAGAAAGAAAAGTTTATTTAATGGGAGAAGTGAGAGAAGTGGAATAAAAATTTTTTTTTTTTTTTTTACTTGTGAGCTACAGTGCACATTTATTTTTAGATGTGCACTGTAGCGGAGCAGCAAAAAATTTTGCTTATAGCTCCACTGCTGTGAGCTTCTTTTGTGTGCAGTGGTGCTAAAAAATAGCAATATAGCTATTTAGTACTACTGCTGTGAATGCTTTTATGATGTAATAGTAAATACTTTTGTAGTTTTAAATACTAACTATGGGAGGCCGTAAATTTGTTTGATTGTTGGTTTGAAACGTCTTTTTAAAATAATAAAAATTATTATTATTTAAATTTCGCAACTTCTTCGAGAACTATGAGTTTCTAATAGAAAATAATAATCCATTGCAAAATAGTTGGAGAAAAAAATAGATGAATATGATAAAACTTACAAGCTACAATAGGAAGGGAGAATTTGAAATTTGAACGCTAAATGTTATGGATACTTTAAAAGCTGCCAATCAATTAAGTTACAATACTATGGCTAAATGTTATAGTGTTGTACTTGGTTTTTTTTTTTTTTTTTTTCATTAAGTTTTAAATCAATAAATTGATAAATGTGAATTTTTCACTATTTTTGATGTGTAAGTATTCCATCTATAGTATTAGCTTTATGATAATTATTATTTATCATCAAGCTTAGACCCTAATTCATTTATTATGGAGGTGGGTATCTTTGATCTTTTACTCGATAATAAATTTTATTAATTAAATTAATTAGAATCCACCCGTTACTTTCCTTTTGGACTTTTTTATATTTTGTGATTCTATGGGCTTTCTATAGCCCATTCTTGTAGCAAGTTTGTTTTATACGGTTTTTATTGTGTGCTGACATTTTTTTATTATTTTCCTTTTTGGGTGTGTTAGTCTAATCTAATCCCTGTCTATGACTCTATGAAAAAAAGACGCATAATTTGTGTGTGTATATATATATATATATATATTAATTAGAAGGCTATCAACTTGTACTTGCCTCTTGATGTGTCATGTGTGCACTGAGTCTGAGCATCCTCAGTCCCCACACACTCACTGCAAGCCTCTAAGACAAACCGACATAGCCCTCCACCTTCTAAAAGAAAAAAAACCCAATTGGAAATATAAACTGGTAAAACTAAAAGCCACTATAATTTGGACTTGTCTCACTTCAATTATATTTAATAAAGGGCGAGATTAGTCTCCTCTTAAAATTTTGTCATATGAATTTTTTTATATAAAATAAAAGTGTATTTTTTAATTAAATAATCACATATTTAAATTTTAAAAATAAAATTTAAAGAACAGTTTCTAAGGTACTGTACTTAAGTATTCTTTCTTAATAAACACCAAATTCACTAAAAGCTTTTCATCCACATTTTCATGTTGGTTTTTTTTTTTTTTTTTCTTCTTCATTTAACTTCTTGTTTGTGAACTATGAATTTTTGTTGTGACTCTAATCTCATTATTAAAAAAAATTGGGTTGAAGAGTTTTTTTTATAAAAAAAAACACTTTATTGGCAAGGATGTGGCAAACAATATCTCGATGCAATAATATCTTATGGTGGTGCGTGACTGTTATGACAAATTGGGCAATGCGTTCTCAATAATGCATTTAATGATGCTAAACGCGTTCAGGATTGATGGGATTTTGTAGTAATAAATGTCATCAAAGGGCAGGTAATAATGAAAATTATGAAATTTTGGCATTTTCCTTGATTGCTAAAATTAATATAACAATAACCTCTAATTTATGATACTCCAAAATAAACAAAAATAGTAATTCCAGTTTTTTCAAAGCTGTCTTATTAAAATTTTACTTGCTCTGCAAGCTACTTTACATTTTTGTCTACTCAAAACTTTGAACATAAATATAGTATTTTTTTTTGTAAATGAACATAAATATAGTAAATGTCACTTAGGTTTTCACATTAAATATGTTTATCCAAAGAAAGAAAAGGTCATCACATGTTCGCATTCAGCCTCTCTCTTTTCCAGAAAACTAGTGGATTAAATATCATTTTCTCACCTTGCAAAACTATTGGCATCATTTACTTTTAAAAACAAATCAATATATATTGCCATTATGTAAAAGGTTAAGAAACAGTAGCAAACATTTTCACGTTATGTTGTTAGGAGACCAAGGTAATCAGTAATCTAATCCAATGAAAAAGAAATATATTTTTTTAAATATAAAAGTGTTGAAAAAAATTGGATTTTGCAAGAAAATTGCATTGGTAGGAAGTGAACTCCCATATTAAAAAGAAAAATTATAATTTGCTATGAATAAAATCACAATTATTTGATTATGGGTGAAGATCTGTTTCTGTACTCAAGAGCATTAAACGAAATACAAAAACGACACATAACTTTTCATATGTTTTGTCCGATAACTGTTCATATGTTATGTTCGTATCACTGAAACGATACATGACTTTTCACATGTTACGTTTGATAACTTATCACCTGTTATGTATGTGTCATAGGCATTGAATTTTGCCCATACTAAAAAGAAAATTCTATATTTTGCCATGAATAAAATCATAAATATTTAATTATGAGTAAAGTTTCGATCTAGTGTTTCAATGTATTGGACCAGACACAAAAACAACACATAACCTTTAATGTCTCTTGGTTATGCCACAAAATACTAAATACAAGGCAAAATCGTTAGATGATAATAACTGCAATAAATTTCATTTAAGAATTAAAATTTCTATATATTAATTTAAGGATAAGAATACATAAGTTCCATTAAATGCAATTCTCTAAACCCCAAACAAATGAATGACTTAAAACAAAGAGAAAAGTTAATTTAGGAAATATTTTTAAAAACAGTTAATGGAAAAAAAAAAAAAAAAAAAAGTAGCTAAATTTTCTAACAACTTTTTATATTCTCATAAAAGTAGTATTAATAGTTAAAACTTTCTTAAAATAGTACATTCCCAAATGCATTGAAGGCACCTGTTAATTGGACACTAAAAACAAATGCCTTGATGTGCAAGCATCAAGAATCATCTAATAAATTTATAATCTTCTTCTAGTAACTATGTTTCTAATTTCATTTCAAATCACACCCTAAAAAAATTCAAATCTTGGAGACTTGGACAATAAAACAATACAAGGCTAGTTTGGTAAATCCACCTCCACAACCGCCCAATTGGTCCTGGGATGCCGACCACCACCGCCACCGTGACTGGCTAGCAGCTCCTTTTATGCCACGTGCCACGTAGACACCCTAATCCAACGATGACGTGTAACTCTCAAACCATAGCCTCCATATAAATACTCTTCTCTCCTCAATCCCTCTTTTTTCATTCTCATCCATTTCTCACTGTCTCTTTCTCTCTCTCTCTCTCTCTCTCATTTTCTGTTTTCTCTCTTAACCGATTCAGACTCAATAGACACAAACAAACAAAATATTCGGATCCTCCGGGTCGGACCGGCCGGAGCTAGTTCCTGATCTAGGGTTTCTTTCTGGAGCGTGGTTTCGAAGATCCGGTTCGCTTGGCTCGAGATCCGGGCCAAGCACTCAACTACCGGATTCGCCTCCAGATTCACTACAGGTTCACTCTCTTCCTGTTTGGTTTCTAGGAAAACACGGAATCAACTATTGAAATCTTAGATTTCCTTTTTCGTTTCTAACTTCTTAGAAAACACTGATACTATTTTATTTATTTATTTATATATATATATATATATTTTTTTTTTTTTGGATTGATTAGAATTTAGAATAAGTGCAAAAAATATTGGATTTTTTTTTAAATTTTTTTTATTGTTTTTTTTTTAGTTTTTTTTTTTTTTTTTTTTTTGATCAGATTGTGTTTAGGATTTGGTTAGTGTGAATGGCGTCGAGTGAGGGGTTTCTGACGGAAGAACAGAGGCAAAAGTTGAAGATAGCGAGTCTAAATGTGGAGAGTTTGGGTTTGTCTTCTTCGCCGAAATCGCCAACGTATTTGCTTTCGGAATACAGCATAAAAGCTCCTCCTGCCGGTGGCGGTGGCGGCAAGGCTGCCAGTGCTGGGATTGCCGTGAAGCACGTGCGCCGGTCACATTCGGGGAAGTTTGTGCGGGTGAAGAAGGGTGAGTGTTCCCTATAAATTTGATGAAACAGGTTATATTTTGTATTGTATTAATGCGATATTGACATGTTGTGTGCTAGGATGATTAAGAGTTTTAGTGTTTCAATCACTTCATGAATAGCTTTTTCTTTGTGCTTTAGGTTCATTGGTTGGTTTCTTCTAACTTGATGGAGTGATTTAAGGGAATAGAAACGATGTTTTTTTGGTTCTTTATGTGCTTTATTGGGTTATAATGTTTTGGTCTTTTGTGTATGATTACTGCGCTTTAATTTGTGGCTTATTGAACAAGTTAATTATGGAATAGTCGGGAGCTTAAATACAATTTTTCACTTGAGCTGGAAATACCCAAGTCAATTTTATGAACAGATGTCTAGTTTTTTTTGTTTTTTTTTGGTGGTTTCTGTAGTAATGAGGCTCCTGAATTTTCTACAATTGAATTGTTTAATTAGGTAGATCCCTGGAAGAATTATACATGGGTGTTGTTCATCATGGATATGGGATGTCTAACATGTTTTTTAAAAAGAAGAAGAGAAAAAAGGGGGGAAAGTAAAAAAGAAAAACAAATGGTATATGGGGTGTTTAACATGGAAGTTAGTCTTATATTCTTGGATTATTGGTAGTGGCTGTCTGCTGTGTATATGTTAAGCTGCTTTCACTATTGGAAGTAAAAGAGGCTAAAATGAATATTTTTTGTTGTGTGTGTGCGTGTTTTCTGTGGGCTGCTACTTTTTTTGGTTGGGGGGGGGGGGGGGGGGGTGGTTTGGGGGTTGATCAAAAAGTAGGAACAGTTGAGGTTGGAACTATTTCATGTTGAATTTTTAGATGTTAAATAATGTGTTTTTCATTCGATTGGAAATTAATGCTTTTATCTGCTCATTTGTTTTCTTCAACGAAGATGATCTTTTTATTAAGCTTTGTAGTTCCTGCATAGTGAAAGCATGTGAAAATATGCAATGGTTCGAATATGCTTTATACATCAATTCTTTATCTAAGAATCTATCATACACAACCACAAGAGTATAGATTTGTTCTTATTTTTGTTTCCCTTTTGATTGGTCTTTATTTACCCCCCTTCCCACTCTCTTTTTTCTCTCCTTTTGCACTAATTTAGTCTTTGTAACCGCTGAATATTATTGATTTTCATGGATATTGGTGTAGTCTTGGTAAATTATTACCTGATAGATTTAATAACACTGTCTAGAATGCAGTTGATAGTCATTGTTTGGAAAATTTCTATATATTCTGTGGCCTCCATCTATAGTGACTACAGATTTATAATGTTCTACTTCATTTGCCACAGTAATCTAACGGTTAGTTAAGGGTGGCTTCAACAATCTTTTCTAAAACTAATTAATCCCATGTAGAGGTCAAAGCTTAGATTATTTCAATTGTTAGACTTCTATGTTCTCATGATCTATTCTGAATAAATAAGAATGCTGCAACCTGGAAGAAACAAATGAATATTAAAAATCTATAATGTGCCACTGTGTTTCTGATTTCTTACTAGAAATATTCTTTTATGAAGCGGCAAAAATGAGGCATGCAGATGTTAGTTTTATTAAAATTTTAAAAATCTGCTATTAGATTTTCCATAACCCTATGATGAGTTTTGACTTCATTATCAAAAAGAAAAAACCGATGGTAGTCATATTTTACATTATTCTTGGGGGTGATTGTCGATTTTCCATAACCCTATGATTGTCGATTGTCTTCTTTCTTCTCTTTCGGCCAGTTTTAGATGGATGTTGGTCATGGTAGCTGAGTCATTTACCTTATGTTTCCTTGTCATACTTTAGTTATTTCAGTGCAAGTATCTGATGATATTAGTGGTTTTTCAAAGCACCTTTTCTTGTATAATAGTCGGCTGCTCTTCTCTCTAACTGATATGTGCAGATGGTGCTGGTGGTAAGGGTACATGGGGAAAACTCCTTGACACTGATGGTGAATCTCATCTTGATCGGAATGATCCAAATTATGACAGTGGCGAGGTAATAGCAGTTCTTAATTTTTGTGTATTAATTAGGTATATTTTATCAGGATTTAGGAGTATTAAATAGCACTTAAGCTAGCTGCAGTTAGACTTTGTACTGTAATGAGATATATCAATACTTGTAGTTAATGTTAATCTGGAGATCAGCGCCTCCATTTTTTTTTGGGGTGGCGGGGCTGGTGGACTGTCTGCCAACCACCTTTCCTTGACTACACAAAAGTGTCTTGTTCACTGGGTATAACTTTTTGTAACGTTAATGTTGTTTTTGTCATCCTCCTATCCTTGTTGAATGTGATTCTTTTATCCTTGCTTTCAACAGGAACCCTATCAACTTGTTGGAACATCTGTTTCAGACCCCTTAGATGATTACAAGAAAGCTGTTGCCTCTATCATAGAGGAATATTTTAGCAATGGAGATGTAGAATTGGCAGCTTCTGACCTTAGAGAACAAGGTTCAAGTGGATATCTTCCTTACTTTATTAAGCGGCTTGTTTCAATGGCCATGGATAGGCATGATAAAGAGAAGGAAATGGCTTCGGTTCTGCTTTCAGCTTTGTATGCTGATGTCATCAGTCCTGACCAGATACAGGATGGATTTTTTATGCTTCTTGAATCTGCCGATGACCTTGCTGTGGACATCCTTGATGCAGTTGATATCCTTGCCTTGTTCCTAGCGCGTGCTGTGGTTGATGACATTATTCCTCCAGCTTTCCTGAATCGAGCAAAGAAAGGACTCCCAGAATCTTCCAAGGGAGTTCAGGCTATCCAAATTGCTGACAAGAGCTATCTCTCAGCTCCACACCATGCAGAACTTGTGGAGAGGAAGTGGGGTGGTAGCACTCATATCACTGTTGAGGAAGTGAAGAAAAAGATTGCCGATCTGCTGAGGGAATATGTGGAGAGTGGAGATACTATCGAGGCATGTAGGTGCATAAGAGAGTTAGGGGTTTCGTTCTTCCATCATGAGGTTGTGAAGAGGGCTTTGGTACTTGCTATGGAGATTCGTACAGCAGAACCCCTTATATTTAAGCTATTAAAAGAAGCAGCTGAGGAAGGCCTGATTAGTTCTAGTCAAATGGTAAAGGGTTTCTCTCGTTTGGCAGATAGCCTTGATGACCTTGCCCTTGACATTCCATCAGCAAAAACTTTGTTCCAATCACTTGTCCCCAAGGCAGTATCTGAAGGATGGCTTGATGGTTCATTTGCAAAGCCCTCAGGTGAAGACGGGGTGGTACCAGATGATGCGAAGGTGAGGCGGTTTAAGGAAGAGTGTGTGACAATAATTCATGAATATTTCCTGTCAGATGACATTCCCGAACTCATCCAGAGCCTTGTGGATCTTGGAGTGCCTGAGTATAACCCAATTTTTTTGAAGAAGCTCATCACCCTTGCTATGGATAGGAAGAACAGAGAAAAAGAAATGGCGTCTGTTTTGCTGTCCTCTCTTCACAGCGAGATATTCTCAAGTGACGATATAGCAAATGGTTTTCTCTTGCTTTTGGAATCTGCAGAAGATACAGCACTGGATATTCTGGATGCTTCTAATGAGCTCGCGCTTTTTCTGGCTAGGGCAGTGATTGATGACGTCTTGGTTCCACATAATTTAGAAGAGATGAGCTGCAAGTTGCCTCCAGATTCCAGTGGAAGTGAGACTTTGCGAATGGCCCGGGCACTCCTTTCTGCACGACATGCTGGTGAGAGGATCTTGAGGTGTTGGGGAGGTGGGACTGGCTGGGCCGTGGAGGATGCAAAGGACAAGATTTTAAAGCTTCTGGAGGAATATGAAAGTGGGGGTGTTGTGGGTGAAGCCTGCCAGTGTATTCGGGATCTTGGCATGCCTTTCTTTAACCACGAGGTGGTGAAGAAGGCATTGGTTATGGCTATGGAGAAGAAGAATGATAGGATTCTGGATCTGCTGCAGGAATGTTTTACTGAAGGGCTGATCACTATCAACCAGATGACAAAAGGCTTCACTCGGATCAAGGATGGGCTTGATGATCTAGCTCTTGACATCCCGAACGCTGAGGAGAAATTCAATTTTTATCTAGAGCATGCCCAGAAGAAGGGGTGGCTCCTACCATCCTTTGGTTCATCAGCACCGGATGCCTTGCTAACTCAAGCTGCAGCTTCTTGAGAATAACATGTATTTTCACTTGTTTTTCTCTTGTATGTGCTTACCCGTTACATGATTTTATTGTTAAATGGTGAATTCGCTTCAACGGGGATGGATAGGGGATGTTTGAATTCCTTTCTGATGCTTCTCTTTTTGTGCTCATCCGACGGAGATTCTTATTAATCTCAGCTGATGTATAAAGTTGCACTTTTATTCCATTGACAGCTTATTAGGCTTGTGTTGCAATGAGAGGGACGTGGTTACATGCAATATGATGATGGTTAGAGTTAGATTTTTCATATTCATGGAAAGCTTTTTGGTTTTTTTTTTTTTTTTCTTCTTAATCTGTATTTTCATGTTTAACAATGGATTTAGTTGGATGAATTACGTATTGTTTATCGTGGCCAAATCAAACTGGATTTGTTGAGCTGCTGCTATAGAAGAGATTCATAGGAATAATAATATACTACAAATTTACAAAATTTGAAACATAAACAGGTGGGGATTGACGAACAAGCAATGTCATTGCTCATTGGGGGCCATGGCAAGGTCAAGACTGTGACTGTACCAGCTTTTCTCCTCAGCACACGATTAGCTTTGTCTACTATCGTGCGCATGAGTCTTCCCGGGCTGCTCCGTGAGCTCTAGCTCCGTCGTCAGCCATTCCCTACCCTTCGTGGGTCTTCTTGGCTCCTTAGTGAGCTATCATCTGCCCTGTTAGTGGGCTGTACCTGCCCCTTGTGGGCATCAATATTTTCATAACCCGTTTCAAAAATCTTGTTGATTCTCTGACGTCTTCTTTGTCCGTGAATTAACTTCGGCAAGCTATGATTCTCCTTGCATGGAATTGTCGTGGCCTAGCTCAAGCTGAGTCGAAAAGATCTCTCAAAGCCATAGTAAATATGGTATGTCCTGACTTGCTATTTTTGTCTGAAGTTAAAATTACTTCAAATAGAGTCAAATCTCTCCTTTATTCATTCGGTTTCTATAAGTTAGAACGTGTTGAACCAAGAGATCTGAAAGGAGGCATCGTTTTGGGATGGAAAAAGGGTGTAGATGTGGAACTTGTGATGTCAAATGATCACATGATAAATGGCCTTGTATTCTCGGACCCAATAAATGAACCATGGCCATTGTCAATGATCTATGGGCCAAGCGCAACGTTAGGGAAACAAGCCTTTTTGGAAGATCTTCAAAAGGTTGGTGAGTCATTTGCTGGGGCATGGATGTGTATGGGAGATTTTAACAACTTGTTGGGGCCAAGTGATAAGAAAGGTGGGAAACCAATATCTTCATCTTCTACTGGGGGATTAAAAGGATTGGTAGATTCTTCGGGATGAATTGATGTAAAATTTGTGGGGGCATCTTACATCTGGTCCAACAAACTCCTAGGCCTTGCCAACGTAAAAGAAAGACTTGACAGAGCTCTAGTTAATACTAGGTGGACTAAAATTTTCCCAAGAGCGCTGCTGAAGCACTTTCCTTCGAATTCCTCTAACCATATCGCAATTGTTCTTTTCACTGAAGGAGAAGAAGGTAGTAGACCAAGACCATTCAAGTTTGAGGAAGTATGGACAAGGGAGGAGGCAAAAGATTAATCTTGTGGTGGGGAATGCTTGGAGGCTCAACTTCCCTGGTTCCCCAATGTTTAGATTATGCAAGAAGATCAAACAAGCTAAACTAGAGCTGAAACAGTGGAATAGATCCTGCTTTGGCAATGTAAAATCCAAAATCAAGGAGGCATGGAAAAATTTAGACCAAATTCAAAGCTTAGACCCAAATCCACAAAACTTGGAAAATGAAGCAAATTTGTGTATGGAAATCCAAGAACTGTTGAAAAGGGAGGAAATGTTATGGCATTAAAAATCCATGATCAAATCACTTACAAGCTCCGACCTCAATACAAGATTCTTCTAAGTACAGTGATAAGGCGAAGAAGAAATTCCATTGATTTTATGAAGAAAGAAAATGGAGAATGAATTTCCGGTTGGGAGGAGATTGGTTAATGCTTTCAAACCTTCTTTAATAACCTGTTCTCTTCTTCAACTCCAGATATTCCTTATGATCTAAATAATTTAATTCCAAGGTGCATCACTCCAGAAGATAATGAAATGTTGCTAGCCATGCCTTCAATGGAAGAGAACAAAACAACAGTATTTTCGATGGATTCTCATAAAGCACCTAGGCCTAATGGAATGTCCCCCCTTTTCTTTAAAAACTGCTGGCACTTGATAGGCGGTGATGTTGTGGATGTAGTTTTAAGCTTCTCCGAGGTGATCGTATGTTGAGAGAAATAAATCATACCTTTATCACCCCAATCCCCAAGCATGAGAGGGTGCCATGGTTAACCAATTCAGGCCAATTTCGCTCTGTAATGTGTTATATAAGATAATTTCAAAATTATTAGCAAACAAATTGAGACCACTCCTCCATAAGATGATATCTCCCTGGCAAGCTGCCTTCATTCAAGGTAGAAAAATACAAGATAATAGCATAATAGTCCATGAAATCATTCATGCTATGAGAAAGAAAAAAGGTAAGGAAAAGTGAATGGCAATTAAATTTGATATGAAAAAGGCATATGATAGACTGGAATGGCCTTTTATTCTTAATGTCTTAAGAAATTTTGGATTTGATGAGAGATGGATAAATTGGATTTCATAATGCATTTCAACTACCTCTTTTTCTATACTCATAATTGGCTCCCCATTTGGATTCTTCCAACCACAAAGAGGTCTAAGACAAGGGAACCCTCTTTCCCCATTCCTATTTATTGTAGCAGCGGAAGTGCTATCCAAACTCTTGCAAAAAGCTAAAGAGATTAATAAGCTAAAAGGTATCAAGCTTGCTAAGGGCTGCCAACCAATATCTCATCTCCAATTTGCAAACGATTTGTTCATTTTTGGGAGGGCAAATGAAGAGAATATAAGGTCCATCAAAGAATGTCTATCCACTTATTCTTCCTGGTCAAGGCAAAAGATAAATACCCAAAAATCTACCATGGTTTTCAGCAAAACCTAACTAGTTGGCATTCTAAACATTTGCTAGCTGGGAGCATGGATTTGAAAATTGAAGGAACAAAAGGAAAATATTTGGGACTGCCAATGTTGATAGGAAAGTCAAAGAAAGGTACATTTTGAGAGGTGGTGGAAAGAGTTGAGAAGAAGTACCAAGGTTGAAAAGTTAAGATACTCTCGTAGGCTGCTAGAACCTCCCTAATTCGCACAGTTACCTCAGCCATGCCATTATATGTTATGTCCTCTCTCAAACTCCCAAAAGAAATAGCAAAGAAGCTTGATGCTTTAAATAGGAAATTTTGATGGGGTTCAAAGGAAAATGGTTCCAGTTGCTGCATCCTGAAGAACTAGGATTCTATTTGCAAACCCAAGTCCATGGGAGGTCTAGACCTTAGAAAAAGTAAGATTTCAACCAGGCTCTACTAGCTAAACTAGCTTGGGATGTCCAAAAAAAAAAGAAAGGATAAGCACCGGGTAAAAATATTTAGAAGAAAATATCTAAGAGGTGGAAGTTTTACCAATACAAGGCCACCTAAACAAGTGTCTTGGATTTGTAAGAGCTTATTTAGTTGTAACAAACTCATTAAGAAGGACATGTACTATAAAGTGGGAGATTGAAAAAGTATTAACATATGGGATGACCCTTGGGTCCCTAAAGAACTAGATTTTAGACCAAAACTCAAGGCTGGGGTGGCTCCAAACAACTTGCTAGTAGCCGAGCTCATCCATCATGACTCAAGACAATGGGATAGAGAAATTTTTTTTTTTTTTATTTATTTGAGACTCAGTCAACTATAAGGATCCTCAATATCCACATTCATGCCTCCTCAAAGTGTGACACCTTATGCTGGGGATAAAGTCCATCAAGTGAGTTTACTGTAAAATCAGCATATATGCTAAAAATGCAACAAAGCAGCACCTCACTGAGGCCAATGCATGAAGCGTATTGGAAGATGTTGTGGAAGAGTAAAATGCATGAGAGGCTTAAGCTTCTTCTCTGGAGAATAGTTTGCAAATCTCTTCCAGTCCGGGAGATTCTTAGTAAAAGATTTCCAATTCCTGACATAAGCTGTCCAGTTTGTGGGGAAGAGGTTGAAACTGTTGAACACATCTTTATACGCTGCCCCATCACAATTCAGGCTTGGGCCAACTCAGTTTGGCCCTTAAACATGGATATATTCAAAGATATGAATATTGATCAGTGGATAAAGATTATAATAAATCCAAGAGAAATGTTAAAGATCCAAGGCAAGGAAGCAAAGGAGTATACTCTTTTTGTAGCAGTTCTCTATGACCAAATTTGGAAGAACAGAAACTAAACAATGTGGGGAAACCAACCAGTAGACTCAATCAAGCTCTCCATCCAAATAAATAAGGTATTTATTCAACATAAGCAAGCTTGGCAATCGATTCTTGGAGAAAAAGAGAACTCCCCCTCATGGAAGCCTCCTCCTCTTGGATGGATCAAATATAACTTTGATGTAGTAGTGAAGCCTGATAAGGTGGTGCTGGCAGTGGTTTGCAGAGATAGCAATGGATCCATAGTAGCAACACAATCTCAGTAAAAATGCCCAAGTGAGTCATTATGGGCAGAATCTAAAATAACTCTCTTAGCAACTAGTTTGGCTTGTAAAGAAGGTTTTGCTAGAGTTGTGCTAGAAGGAGATGCCCAATCTGTGATAAAAGCTATCCGAAACCCATCTACAACTCCTCACAGGTCCATCAATGCTATTATAGAAGATATCCGTGTAACTCTAAACTCTTTTGTATGTTGGAATGCCTCTTTTGTTTTTAGAGACTCAACTTTGTAGCTCATTCCTTAGCCCAATGTGCATACTTTTGTAACAGTCCCCCCCCCCCCCCCCCCCTCTCTGTAACAGTCAAGACTCTGACTAAAGAGTCCATTATACCAAGAAACATGATACTCTTGTAGGCTTTAGATTCTAAAACTGTGGGATCTTAAGTTAAATCTTTATAGTAATATTTTTTTTCATAATAAATCTTTAAAGCAATTAAAATATAACGTAATTGATTTTTTTTCTTAGACTTCCATCCATTTTATTGGATGTAAAATTATCGTAGTCTAGTGAAAATTAATTAAAACTTTACATGTGATACTCACATGAAATTTACTTTCTCCATCCCAGTTTTTTTGTCCTCTATTCTATTTTGGGATGTCCCAAAATATTGTCCTGTTTCTAAAAAAAAAAAAAAAAAAGTCATTAATTTACTAATGTTTCTATTATACCCCTACTTTATTTTCAAAACTATTTGAAAAGAAAACTAACAAATATTTAAAAAATCAATCTAATTGGGGCACCTTTTTAGTTGCCTCATTAAAAATAACTATTTTTAAAAAAAAAACTAATAAATTTATTTAAAGGTAGTTTTGTAAACTTATACATTTTTATAAGGCAGACAAGACAATAAATAATGTTTCCTTAAAAATTTTGACTTTTTAAATAGAATAAACAAATTGGGACGGAGGAAGTAAATGTTAATTTACAGAGTCAAATTTTGTGATTGAGGAGTGATGTCATATATCACATGTTTTTGTTCGCATGAATACATGATGTTTACATGCCAATTTCCTATCCAATAAAAATGACGAAAATGTAACAAAAATATCAAATACCTTGTTCTAAATACAAAAAAAAAGAAAAAAAAAGGAGGTTAACAAATGACATAAGACTATAAGATGATTGGGTTATGAAATATTTTTAGAAACTTTTTATAAAAAAAGAAAAAAAAAACTGATTTTTTTGACAATTTTTTTTATATTTTTCATGAAAGTGGTATCAAAACTTTCCTAAAATAATTCATTATCAAATACCTAAAAGACACCCGTTAACCGAACCTAAAAAATAATATTAAAAGTTAATTTACAAAGCTAATTTGTCTCTAAGAGGATTTCTCTCTTTGGACTAGACTTTTATATGGTTTAAAAATATTCCTAGATCTTATGTTTAATAGGATAAAACTTGAGGATAACTTAATAAAAATATATCTCCAACTCTACATAAAATGATTACAAAATAGGACACTTTCCTACTAATTCATGTCTTCAAAATAAACTTATCTAAAAATTAAAATTAAAAAAAAAAAAAAAAAAACTTCTTGTGCGGCCAAGGAATTAGGCAACCCCGGCCTACTTCGTACCAAGCCTAAGGTCCATGCTGAGGAGGAAGAAACTTCTGAGAATAACGTGAAAAAGTCCGGATCGCCCAGGAGGATCGCCGAGGACAACTATGTCCTCGGCCAACCCTGACCAGAGGAGGGAGAGTCAACACCCCATCAAAGGCAGCCTCCTAGAGCACCCTAAGAGAAAGAACAAGTATAGTGTGTTGATCATGGGAGGACAGTGGAGGAGCAAATTCAAGACAAACTGTCACCTCCACATTAAATGCCCATCGCTAGCGTTCTGGCCGCATTAATGAGGAAATGACCCCTGAATACTGCAACATTGGTAGTTGCAACTCATAGAAGGATGAAAAAATGGCTGATGGGACAAGCACTCGAGTAGTGACCTGCCTGGTCAATAAATGTCAGGCAATGATCAACTGAAAAGAGATATATAATGTAAGAGGCTCTTCTGGAAAAGGGGCCTTTTTCCAAAGAAAAAGGGAGGAAGAGGCTAACTAGTCCTCACGAGAAGGGAGCTCATCAAATTGAGCCAAGAATAAATCTTCTTCATTAAACTCGGTCCACCTTAGTTTGGTGGCCATGAACGCCATACTAACCGCTGTCCATTCGCTAGAACCCGACCCTTTAATCCGCTCTCTACAAATTCATTGTATTGAGCTAGCTAGGTTTGAGTCCACCTCACGAAAAGGAAAAGTGCACAAACCTAGTCTCTACACTTCTCATTTGATATTTCCCATCAAGACCACGTTCCAACTTTTTTTTTTACTTTATCAAGACTCACGGTTTCTTTTATTTAATTTTTCTTTCCTGAATTTCTGGTTTCCTTAATTTCTAATCTCACATACACTTAAAAAAAAAAAAAAAAACTCTTCTTAGTCCACTTTGATATTTCTCTTAAGACCTCGTTCCAACTTTTTTTTTTTAATACTTTATCAACCGGTTTCTTTTGTTTAATAATGACTTATACAGTTAAGAGTATTATAACTAACTTAACTAGTATTTTATTCTCAAAAAGAAATTTAACGGTATTTTTAGGTGTTCAATTAAAACATTCAAGATTCAAAGTCACATCTTATCAAAAAAAAAAAATTCAAATTCAAATTCAAATTCACATAAACTATTGGATTAATAATTTTTATATATATTAAAAAAAAAAAAAAAAAAAAAAAAAAAAACTATAGTCTATACAGTATATTTTTAATGGAGCGAGGTCGTTCGTGTGCAGGATGAAACCAAACCCCGACCCAACTCTCACAGAACTGTGAACCAAACAAAGCCTATTATAGCTCCACCTCAACCGTCAAGCAAAGCAACTGTCTCTTTTTGTTGTTGCTTCTTCATCTTCTTCTTCTTCATCTTCGACACTATAAAACTTGAAAAAGCATAAAATGTCCGAACCGCACGAACCTCAACTCCGAACCGTAGAGAGCTTAGTCGAAGAAAACTCCTCAAAACGACCTCCTAAGCTCGTCGTTTTAGCCGACCTCAACGATGAACCTCCTGAAGCCGACGACAACGACTCCCTCCACGTCTCACCTCCAGACCTCTCCAGGTCCCTCTCTCTCTCTCTTTCTCTTTGTTTGGTTGCTCGGAAAATCCGAGGAAAAAAAAAAGATTAGGAAAAATGAATTTTCTTTCTTTCTCAAACCCTAACTGGAAGAACTCTAGGTCTTGCATTGCTTTAATGCTCAAGGAAAGTAGGTTTAGCTTTTAAACATTATGCACAATGAAATTCTCTATTCTGTGTGGTTGAACTTTGATACAGTATATGTAGAGATTTTGATGAGCTTATTATAGTTTAGATAAATTGATTCGTCACGGTTTGTATTCGATACTAGTTTGATATAATGGAAAGTAGGGGAAAAAATTCTGCTTAATGCTACAGTATTTGTAGAGATTTTGATGAATTTAGTATAGTTTAGATAATTTTGTCGCGATTTGTATTGGAGACGAGGTTGATATAATGTGAAGTGGAAATTTGATAAGCAATTCAAAAAATTTGATAAGAAATTCGAAAAAGTTGCTTAACGCTACAGTATTTGTGGAGATTTTGATGAATTTAGTATAATTTAGATAATTGATTCGTCATGGTTTGTGTTGGAGAATAGTTTGATATAATGTTTAGTGGAACTTTGATAAGTAATTCAAAAAATTTCTCAATGCTACAGTTTTTGATGAATTGATTTTAGTTTAGATAATTGTTTCGTCGCATTGTATTGAAAAATAGTTTGAACTTTGGTGTAATATTTTATAGGTTGACTAATGATGAGAGCAGTCAGGATAAGAGTACAGTGATGTGTAAGGACAGTGAGACCATGGAAGGTGAAGTTAAACGGTCAAACAAATCGGGGAAATTCCGTTCTAGAAATAGTAAAGCGGACTGCTCTCCTGATTATGGAGCTGATGCTGATGGCGATCAGCAGGGTCAAGGAGTTCCTTCGTTGCGTGAGGAGAAAGTTAGCAGTCTTAAAACTGTGAGTTCAACTCTTTTGTCTCTGTATCTATTTTTCAGCGTTTAAATTATGCTGTTTACTGCGTTTTGTTCATGTATCTGTAACATTTGACACAGCCTTGCCAAAAGTTGAGTTTGTGCTGCATTTGCGTTTATGTGTATAGATGTATATAGTTTTCTGGGTTTGTGTTTCCATATGTTTGTTTCCTTCTGTCTGATTATGTTAGCAGCTGGCTTAGTTAAATGTTAGGAAATAATGTATTAGATTTTGTTCCCACTACTGTTTTTTTGTGCCTTGAACTAATATTTCATCCTCTCCAAAAAAGGGGGTGAGGGTGCCTACCAATCACCTCTCCCAGACCCTGCAAAGTGGGAGTTTTGTACACTGGATATGACCTTTTTTATCTGATATCATGTGATTTATGATTAGGAAAAGTCTCTAGTGATTCATCCATATATTTTTTTTGTTTATGTTTTTCTACCTATCAAATGTGATGGATTTTATAGGCATTGAGCATGCTTGTCAACTCCTTTCATGTTACCATGGCTCGTGCCACAGTTGCACAATAGTTGCAGCTGATCTATGGTAACTCTTGGATTTCCACAGCCCAAGATTTGTACTATTTATTCTACAAAAATAAATCAATAAGATTCCAGCTTTTTAAACTCGATCTATATACCCTTCTGTGAATTATGTGATTGTTCTCTTTGTCAGATGTGATTGTGCATGCGGAAGTTGGAACAGCCTTGTTGGTTGTCTTGTACACACTATTCATACTCATACTGTGGCAGATATCTTTTAAAATTTCTTTGATGTAGTTCTGATGTACTCATTTCATGCTTGCAGGGGTTAGTTCATGTTGCAAGGAAGATGCCCAAAAATGCTCATGCTCATTTTATACTTGGCCTAATGTACCAAAGGTTGGGTCAACCTCAGAAGGTAGACTTTGAAACTATCTGAACGTTTCGTTTTAAAAATTAATATGAGTTCTGTAAATATTTCATCAAGTTCTAGAATATTCCTAGGCAGTTTTGGCATATGAGAAGTCAGAAGAGATCTTACTCCGCCCTGAGGTAGAGATTGACAGGCCAGAGTTGCTTTCATTGGTTCAAATTCACCATGCACAGGTGCAGTTATCCTTATAACTTTATTTTAGTTTCCAGTGTATGTAATATTTTCTTATTTTTCTTATTATTTTTTTTAACATGATAAGTAAGTGACTTATTACTATAATTTAAAAAAAGAAGAAGATAATTAAGTGAATGGTCCTAATGTATGGTAACATGTTTTGTCAACTGTGTAGTGTCTTATACTAGAAAGTTCGGGGGATAATAATTCAGATAAAGAACTTGAACCCAAAGAGCTTGAGGAGATTCTTTCTAAATTGAAGGAGTCAATGCAGTCAGATATCAGGCAGGCAGCTGTGTGGAACTCCCTAGGCTTGATACTTCTTAAAACTGGTCGTCTGCAGGTATATGTATGAAGCTTCTTTTGTTCACTGTTGCGTATTCTCCTTTTGTAATCTGATTTGGACTTTGCTATTTTCTGTAGAGTGCTATTATGGTTCTATCATCATTGTTGGCTGTTTCCCCTGACAACTATGATTGCCTTGGAAACCTTGGGATTGCTTACCTTCAAAAGTAAGAGTGTAGTAATATTCCATCTATATTGTATCTAAATAAGGTCAAAAGCATGTATGTTAAGATCTTGTCATAAGAGTTACCTAAGTTAGCATAAAAATGAAGGATGCAATTGTGGAGTGCAAACACAAGAAGTGAATCAGACAAGTTTGAGAGCATGTTATTCTGGGAACTAAAATATCAAACATTTCAAATTTGTAGGATAAAGAAACAGAATATCAACAATAACGTGTATGAAATTTTTAAATGATTAGTCATTGTTCTCTTGCTAGTGCTAGTGATGATGATTTCTCTACTAATCATAGCAAATATTCTCATTTCTTAATGATCAAGGACCTTTATTGACAATTATTGGATGGATGTATAAACTTTGGGGGGTAAAAAAAGCGTGGAAGGTTTGGTTTTGAATATCACCTCTTTTAAGAACTTTGAAGCATGCTGTTTCTTGCTTCTAAGATGTACTTCTGAGGAAGCAGGATTGTTACCCTTCTAGAATCTTCCAGTTATTCTTGGTATTTCTTTGACTGAACATTATATATGATAGAATTAGAAGATTTATGGCATGGGTCTGACAATTATGAAGTATTATAATTCAATGATCATGAATCTTGACTTATGATTAACCTATTTTAATGTCTGTTTCCTTCATTTCCCTCATTTTTGCTCATATGACTCTGATATACTGCCCTGTATACATTGGTTTTTTTTACCCAATAAAGTATGTTATTTATATATATATATATATATTTTTAAAAAAGATATGTTTCCTTCATCTGCTGTAAGGTGTTATATGCATTCATATAGGAGCAATATGAATGTATTTAACACCATATTATTGTCTCAAAAATCATTCTATGATTGTGATTACTAAGAGTTTTTTTTTAAAAAAATTGTCATGTTCTAGGTGATTCTCTGGCAGCTTATTATATTTATTTATATATTTTCTTTGAATAATATGGCTGGGGTATAAATTAACCCAAAAAAAAAAATATGGATGGGATAGATTTTTGTATTACACTGTTGATGAATATGGGAACAGCAGTTGAAGTGTTTTCTCCCCCGCAATTTTTTTGAAAATTTTTGCTTTGACTGATAATTTTATTACTTGGAAAATGTTGCTGATTACTCTGCCCTGCAGTGGAAATTTGGATCTATCTGAAAAATGTTTCCAGGATTTGATCCTAAAGGATCAAAATCATCCTGCTGCCTTGATCAACTATGCTGCCCTTCTTTTGTGTAAATATGGCTCGGTTGTAGCAGGTATGCTTTTGAAGAGTTTGAACTCATTTTGGGATAAACTCTACTGATTTGTTGTTCTCTGTGCGCATTGTATGATTCTGGTGGATTCAATTCAATCTATGTGGAATAATTATTTTATGTTGTTATTAGATTGTTTAAGAATCCTTGATAAATGCAGTTCCCTATTTCTAAATTCTTAGGTGCTGGGGCAAATGCTGGTGAAGGTGCTTTCACAGAGCAGGTTACAGCTGTCAATGTTGCAAAGGAATGTTTGCTAGCAGCTTTAAAAGCAGATCCAAAAGCAGCACATATATGGTCGAATCTTGCTAATGCATATTATATGACTGGGGATCATAGGAGTTCTGGCAAGTGCTTGGAGAAGGTGCTCATGGCTCATTGCTAAAGTCATTATTATGTTATTTTTGGGGTCATCTATGGACTCCTTGTACTC
Organism: Quercus gilva; assembly: GCA_023621385.1. Taxonomy (NCBI): domain Eukaryota; kingdom Viridiplantae; phylum Streptophyta; class Magnoliopsida; order Fagales; family Fagaceae; genus Quercus; species Quercus gilva. Next base: position 6,265,374 of record CM042482.1, on the reverse strand, counting down.
AATGGAAAGGTTTTCATCTTTGTTGTCTGACACTAATTATTGTAGCTATTTATTGCATGTGTTTATTTATAATGTTAAAATGACCATTTTTTGTTTCTAAGCTTGTGTTTCAATTCAATTATTTTTGAACCTAAGTGTCTGCCTTTTTAACTTGTGGGTTTGAATTGACTTAAGCTTGCTATTTTTCTATAGGCAGCAAAATTGGAGCCCAATTGTATGTCTACCCGATATGCTGTTGCGGTTAACCGAATCAAGGATGCAGAAAGGTCTCAAGATCCTAGTGAACAGCTTTCTTGGGCTGGAAATGAAATGGCTTCAATTATAAGAGATGGGGATTCTGTTCTGATTGATCTTCCCGTGGCATGGGCGGGGCTAGCCATGGTTCACAAAGCGCAACATGAGATTTCTGCTGCATTTGAATCTAAGCAAAATGAGTTGATGGATTTGGAAGATCGTGCAGTTAACAGCTTAAAGCAGGTATTTTTGGAACATCATTTGCAGAAATACCTGTATTGTATTTACTTGATACCCTCTAATTTATAATAACTAGCTAAATTTCTCCAATATTTCAATAAGTTTGCCAAGAATATTGTAGGTTAGTTGGTTGGCACCTTAATTTCCAATAGAGATATTCTTTTTTTTTTTTTCTTGATAGGTAAGAAAAAGTATATTAAAAAACTGCTAGATGCAAAGGTGCATCAGCATAACAGAAGTACAAGAAAATTAGAAAGCAAAAATGTAAAAATTAGAGATATTCACGATTCATATTCCCAAACTATCAATATATAAAAAAAATTTTGAATAAATTTCCTTGTAAAAAATTGTAATCTTTAGTTATTTTATAGACAAAATAGAAATCATACTATATGTGTGTGTTCACAAATTGAAAATTGAATGATATAGTAGTTAATATAGATAAGCATGTTTCATGCCTACTAAAAAAATGCATATATCCTTCAATTATTGTTTCTCATATAAATGTAGAAAAAGTATATTAAAAACACACACATACATACATATATATATATATATATATTACATGTGACTGAAAGGAGTTAGGAAATTTAAAGGACTAAGATTTATTTTAGTGAATTCACAAATATTTAATTTTTTTATAGCTCTTGTGTCAATTGTTGTCAAAGTAATTAAACATGAGTAAGAAAGTTATATTCTAAATTTATTATTATTATTCCAACTAAAAATTATATTTTAGATATAATTTATAAAAATAATCATATAAATTCATTTGGTATAAATAATTAATTCACAACTATAGATAATTAATATAAGCATTTATTCTATCAGCTAATTTAATGAACTAATACTTTGATATAAATGCAAACTTTGTTAATTTAGAACCCCAAATAAAGAGAACTTCAAGGAATGCTCCACATGGCACAACCTCATACTCTCTAATATGAGATCTCTACTTATATATATATATATATATATTGATTAGCCAATGGTTGCATGACAGGAGGAATTTATGCATCAAACTTTACATGTCCAGTATACATCATAGTAATATGATGATTATAATATGAAAAGATATTGAATTGTATCCCCTAGCCATTCTAGTGGTATATTTTCTGCATTGAACTTGTACTCTTCTTTCTTATGATTGTCAGATTTGGAGAACAACCAATTCATGTCTTTCATATTTATGCAATGTAATAGACAGTTCATTGATCTCACCTAATAGAATTAAACTAGTTGATGTAAATGATTAGCTAGAACCAAGCTTGGTATTGTTTTTCATGTCTATAAATTCTTCCATTGTTTTTTTAGATAAATAAATGAAATTATCTTGCATTAATCTATGCGTTTCTATTGGAGTTAGGCAATCGCAGAGGATCCAGATGATGCTGTACAGTGGCATCAGCTTGGCCTTCATAGCCTCTGCACTCGACAATTCAAAACATCACAGAAGTACCTCAAAGCTGCAGTAGCACGTTTTAAAGAGTGCAGTTGTGCATGGTCAAATCTTGGTATGTGCAAGTCATGACTTTTTTATGTCAATTTTTTGCATCTCTAGCGTCTCCTCCAAAAAAAAGGAAAGAAAAGTAAGTGCTTTCTGTTAATATATTAATCTTGCTGTTACATATATGCATCACTAGGTATCTCACTGCAACTATCAGAGGAGCGATCACAAGCCGAAGAAGTGTACAAGCGGGCTTTGACATTGGCGTTAACTGGACAAGCACATGCTATATTTTCCAACCTTGGAAATCTTTACCGCCAGCAAAAACAATATGAGCGTGCAAAAGCAATGTTTACAAAGTCACTTGAACTTCAACCTGGCTATGCTCCTGCATTCAACAATCTGGGACTTGTATTTGTTGCTGAGGGTCTCTGGGAGGAAGCAAAGTATTGTTTTGAAAAAGCCCTCCAAGCAGACCCATTGCTAGATGCAGCAAAGTCCAACATGATTAAAGCTGTGTCCATGTCTAGATTGTGCGAAGGTTTGAACTCATGTCTTCTGCGGGACTAATATGTACTCCTTTGAAGGAAGCTCGTACCCCCCAAAAAAGTAGTTAGATAGCTTCTCTTAATCATGAAATTGTGATTGTAAAATGACAGTTTAAAATGAATCTGATGAGGCATGCCTTACCCTGTATCCCTATGCTCAAATTTAAAATGACAGTTTTTCTTCAATTTTCCCCTCTATATTTTCTTGTTGAGATTGTGAAATCTTCTATTATAATTGTAAAAGAGCTATCATCATATGCAATCAAAGAAATGAAGCATATTCCCATAAAAAAAAAAAAAAAAAAAAAAATGAAGCATATTAACGGTGTGCCTCTAATGACTTTTTTTTTTTTGCATTGATTCTATTATAGTCTCTATAAAAAAAGTTACACAACGAAGCTTATGCTAATTTACTTTGAAAATAAATAAAATCAATTAATAAATTAATTTCAATCATAGGAAAACAAAATGGTCAACGACAATGAATAAGGAAACTGATTGAGGAGGCAGTTAAAATGACATAACCAAATTGATTAAAAACCAAAAAGAAAGAAGCAAGAGGGTCATCATGGTTATTTTAAAGGTATTCCAATAAAGTTACGTAGATTTCCTCCCAAAAAAAAAAAAAAAAAAAAAAAAAAGGAAGAAGAAAAAGTTACGTATAGGTCATTCTTTCTATTTTCATATTTTGCTAAGGGGTTAGAACTTAAGAGTAGTACTTGTACAAGCAGGCCACTTGCATGTACATTTTTTTTTTTTTTTTTTTTTGCTCGATAAAGTTTAGAGACAATTTTTTCCATAATTTTGAGGTGGTGACTATGTGATGGAAAAAAGGTAAAAGAATCTAAGTAAAAGTGAATGTCAACCACACAGTCGATCTTATCATCAATTGTGGCTAATGGTATGGTCATAGCAGAAGTAGAAGAACTGATTTAGACTTGGCCATAATCAGCCATGTTTATGTCACCTCAGTCCATATATACTATACCAAGCCAGGGTCACTCTAGACTTAGCCCGATAAAAGTGCTCATTTCAATAGATTATCATTGTTATCATGTGCAATCTACAATGGAAACTTACTATAAATATTAAAAAAGCATCAGGAAAAACTCCCATAACAGTACTCCGTTTTAAGTTTTAATAATCTTTAAAAAGAGCACATATTAACTTTTACATGGAAACTTCGTCTTGCTTGGAATTGGGGCACGCTTGTGAGAGCTCAAGCCTAACTGGGCAATGATCACTTCCATAAAAGCCTGCAGACAGTTTAAGATCAGTGTTAGACAATTTAGTATGCTAGAAAAGAGTAAAATTTCTGTAGGGGCTGACCTATCAAGAAATAAACAATTTCTATGTCATTTACTTTTTATGTTATGAGTATAATCAAAATGAAATAAGATGCACCTTCTAATTCAATCCCTTGCCCATGCATCTCACATGCAGTAATTCTATCTTTCAGTTGCTCAGAAACTATGAAATAGTCTATTCTCATTCTTTTTCCCCGATACCTGCAAGAAAACCACCCATTTTACATTCATGAGTCAGTAAATCCCAGCCTAGGATAGTTAATCACTCAGCTAGAAAATATATTGATTATCCAATGTCAACAAGTGCAACAAATTAACAATCCAACATTGTTAATATAGCATCAATTTGCTAGGATAGTTGTGATATATATACACACATATATAAGTGATTGTTGTGATTTCAATTTCTTACTTCCCAATGGGATTTCCAGACCATGAGAAACCATGCTCCATGTCCTTCTCCTTGTGTAGGAATCTGTATGCATCTATTAGCTTTCCCCTGAGGCATAAGCCATGTTAATCAACATATAAATTGAGAAATTTATCAACGGAATTTAAAAAAACCCTATAACCATAAGGAAGTCAATGCAGTTCAAACTTTGAATTTTTGGTCATCAATCACTAAGAATATAGCAAAATGAATAAATAAGCTTCCTACACAACATCCATAAAGCCAGCCCAGGATCACGAAAAGGGTTATAAACTCATATCACCAAGTTGGTTCAACACAAGGATATTTTAATTTGTTGATTATAAATACAAACTCCTAAGTCCTTCAGGAACTGCTAATATTAGGTGAATTTTCTGCTCAAGAAACCCAACTTCATTCTTCCTACTCACAACTAGTAAAGATTGGAAGATCTGTTGCAACAAAATCACAAAACTATCATGCTGATACCTGAAACAAGTTTGGGAGATTATCTTCCTTCTTTTTTTGCTAAAAAAAATTATATAATGTGGAGCCTTTATATTTAACAATGTGGGAAAATAAACAAAAGGTTTTTATAAAACTAAAAATGGAGCTTTTCCATGAGAAGCTGTATGAAATGGAGCCATGATGTTCCTCCAAGCAAATGCATGCCATGAGAGAAGAGTAAAGAAAAAAAAGAATAATACATAAATCCATGACCAATAAAGCCTCTGCTCCATGAGAAACGGGGTAGAGCAGCAATAGATATAATGGGGAAACTGGAACCAGCTTTCCTCTTTCCACTAAATGTAGGGGGGAATTGAAGACAGGGTGACTAAAGAAATTGTTGGAACAAGTTGCTACTTCACTTTTTTTTTTCTTTTTTCCCTCCTACTGACCTCAGTCTCATGGAAAAGCCATTTGCTTGCAGGTGATAATTTCACAATACTAATTTCTATGCAAAATGAAGGAAGCAAAGATTTTCTAATCACGCACTCTTTCAATATAGTACCAAATCGCCTCCTTTCAGCTAATGTAAATCCAGGCTGCCCGCAGTCCTGCATCATCAGAAATTAAATAAAAGCCAAATCATAATTATATTAAATATGGAGTACACTACATAGGAAAGTGCACATAACTACATGTCATTTAAAAAAATTAGTTTAGATAACAATTCATAATTCATAAACAGGACATCTAAGAAAACAGTCATCATTAACTGAAATGGTAATGATGTTTACAGAAACATTTTATTCCTAAACAAAATCTTGTACTACCCTGACATAATCTGAATACCTTGTTCTAGATTAATAGTCTTGTTATTATGCAAATTTGAACAAAGCAAGTGAAAACACATAGAGGGGGGGGAAGGTGGTCACTTCTCATTCCCGCAACTTCAATTTTTCATGTGCAGCAGATTTTCTTTAATAGGCAAGATAATAAAGCTCAAGTAGCCAAGAGCCATGTGGTTCAACTGGCAATTCTTGGAATTTTCAATAGAGACAAATGTTTAGGGTTCAAATCCCCCTCCCCCATTGTAACTATTGAATTTTTTTAACAAAAAAGCTCTAGTATTTTGCCAAATGGATAGAGAATTAAAGTATTACAAAACTATGTCCAAACAAGCACCAATAGACTAACACCTCTTTATTTGGAGGAACATAACCATTCTGCTTTGCTGCACTGAAAAATTCTGGATGACTCACATCGATCTCTTCATGGCTGCAAGTAACAAATGCAAGCAGTTGGAAGAGTATATAAGCTCAACCCCCAACAACCCCCCCCCCCCCCCCCCCCCTCTCTCTCTCTCTCTCCCCGAGAATAAGGTGATAAATGGAAGAGGAAAACAATTACCTAACATTCAGATCACCACACCATATGAGAGGCTTATCTGAAGATTGAAGGACAAACTCCAATATCCTTTTATCCCATTTCCTTCTCCTTGGAAATGAACTTTCCTCCTCTTTCCAACCATTGTTTGGCGCATATGTATTCAATAATCTAAATGTATCAAATTCAGCTAAAATGACTCGGCCATCTGGTTCATGCTTTGAAGCTAGCAACAAAGACAAGTGTATGATTCAATTGCCATTCCATTGCAAATGCAGAAAAGAAGAACAGATTTTAAGGGATGAATTCCAAGCATAAATATGCATCCAAGACTTCACCAAATATGGAAATAAAATTGTAAAAAATAGGAAAATGAAAACATTCATTTTTATTTTTTATTTAGCAAGTATTTAAACATGCATTCAATCTGAGAAAGTAAAAGTTTACTGACACAGGGCAAACCAAAACAATGCAATAATAATATTGAAGAAGGTTTGATTTGCAAATTAGATATTTAAAAAGCCTATGATCATGTTAGCTGGGGAACTCTACTGTATCTGCTAGAGAGAATAGGGTTTGGTGAGAGATGGAGGGGCTGGATCCATACGTGTATTACTATGGTCTGGTTTTCAATTCTTGTAAACAATTCTCCAATAGGCTTTTTCCAATAGGGGCTTAAGGCAAGGAATCCTCTCTCGCCTTTGCTGTTTATCTTGATGATGGAGGTTTTGAGAAAAATGTTGAGTTGGATGGAGGGCATGGAATACATACCTGGCTTCAATGCTGGTAATGGTTTTGATAATGGGCTTAAGATCTCACCTGTTGTTTGCTGACAATACGATTCTGTTTTGTGATGCGGTAAGGTACCAACTCCTTCAAGATGTTGCAGGTTTAAAATTTAATCTGAATAAGAGTGAAGTAGTCGAGGTCGGAGATATTGACAGATTGGAAGAGTTAGCTTCTTTACTAATGTAAAGTTGGGGATGCATTTGGGGTTGTCTTTTAAGGCTATGATAGTGTGGAATCCAATTATTGAGAAAATGGAGGAAAGATTGAAAAGATAAACTAACACTGCTTAAGAGTACATTGTCAAGCCTTCCAATCTACTACCTTTCTGTGTTTATTATCTTGTCTTATGTGTCAAATAGATTAGAGAAGTTTGCAGAGGAATTTCTTGTGGAGAGGAAAGGGGGGAGTGGTTTAAGTTTCACTTGGTGGATTGGAATACAATTTGTTCTTCAATTGCTTGTGATGGTTTGGTGGTGCATAAATTAGGTATTTTTAATTAGACTCTCTTACTAAGAGATTCATTTATTGAGACCAATCATTGCTTAAAGTATGGGCAGGATAGGCCAATAGGGGAGGTTGAACAACAAAGCCAGTGTGTTAAACAGTTGGGTGCAGTTTATGAAGGAGTATTAAAACAGGGTGGGACATATTTGTTAGTCATGTATGTTTTTTTGAGGTCAGGAGTGGAGAAATGTGTGCAATTTTGGCATGATAGGTGGTGTGGGGATCTCTATTTCAAGGAGCTATACCCGACCTTGTACTCTTTGGTAGTCGACCAGGAAACTTTCATAGTTTCATACTTGAATGGCAATATCAATGAGAGGGAGAAACTTTGGGATTTCTGGTTCATAAGCCAGCTTAATGACTAGGAGATGGACATGGTTGCCTCCTTGCTTGGATTACTTGTATTAAAAAATACCGAGGAGGACAGGTCCTGATAGAATGGGGTGGGGTTTGCGAGGTAAAGGGGTTTTTAATGTGCGATCTTACCATGGTGTGCTCCGAGCCCCAAGAAGCATTCCATAGAGAGAGGAATTTGGTATATCAAAGCACGAAAGTGGGTAGCCTTATTTGTGTGGACAGGAATGTGGGGGAAGATTTTGACTAATGATAACCTTAAAAGGAGAGGAATCACACTAGCAGACTGGTGTTGTTTATGTAAGTGTAGTGGCGAGTCAATGGATCATTTTGCTATTTTATTGTGTTCCTGTCTATGTTGTGAGGCTACATATTTTGTCTTTTTGGATTTAATTGAGCAATGTCATGTAGAAGATTTGATTTACCGGTTGGGTGCAGGAATTGGTTTGTTAAACGCTTGTCCGATGTGGCTTTTGTGGCATGAGCAGAATTCCCTCACCTTCAAAGATATGGAATGTTCAGAAGGGTAGTTGAAGCTTTCATTTCATAGATTACTCAGTGAATGGGCGACTGTCTTGGGCTTAAGTGACTAAGTTTGCCAATTCAATATCCTCTTAGGATAAAATTTGTAGACAATGTTGAGCTTTGTATTGTTCATGAGGTAGTTATTTCAGAATAAAATCTTTTATTTATAAAAAAATGAAAACATGTGTTATTGCAAAATGAAATACCTATTCTGTCAAGATTGAAAAATATCTTTTTTGGTTGGAAACACTTCTTTACAAATAATGCAGTTCCAGCATACTTTGAATCTGCAAGAGACCACCAAACACGATAATTTGCAAAGGGCGGACTTGAAAGGGCACGCATCAATATCTGTATGGTTTTGATAAAAATACAAAAATGATTGAACATTAGAGATATCATAAGTGTTACATCTATATCAAATTGTTTTCTAAAATACCTGTTAATGAAATCCACAACAAATAGGATATATGCTTCCATATTATTCAAAGCCAAGCAACGTTATCATTTCCAATTGTGACAAGAAAAGATATAACAACCCTAATCAATTACTAAGTTGGCTATCTTCAAGTTCTCTATGTTGATGGGCAAGTAATAGCACTTGATAAGGTTGCCAATAAAAAGCTTCAATATTTGATTTAGAACTGAGTCTTAAGATTCAGATGAAGGATTTAAAGCACACTTCTACTGATTAAAAAAAAAAAGTATAAGTGATGCAGTGCACTCTTTCGACATTATAAGTTTCAAACTTTTGATGGTTAATACTTAATACGACACACCAAACAAATTGATCATGCATCAAACATCAATATGATTAGTATACATTTGAAAATCTTCTAACGAATTTCAAATTCACATAATAGTATATCCACAGTTCAGTTTTCTGTTTGGTTAATGGGTCTCCAGCTGATTTTTTTAGTAGTTCAAGAGGTTTAAGACAAGAGGATCCGCTATCTCCTATGCTGTTTTTGATTATGATGGAGGTGTTTAGTAGGATGTTGAGAAGAGTGGAGGGAGCTGGCTTGATCCATGGTTTTAAAGTTGAGGGTAGGAGGGGTGGTGGGGAATGTGTTACACATCTACTTTTTGCGGACAATACTATCCTTTTTTGTGATGCGGATGTGGAGCAAATTCTTCATATTCGGTTGTTGTTACTTAGTTTTCAGGCAGTAACAGGTTTGAAGGTTAATGTGCATAAGAGTGAAATGGTTCCAATAGGGGAGGTTGATGATGTGCATGCCTTGGCTGAAATTTTGGACTGTAGGGTTGGAAAGTTGCCTATGTCTTATCTTGGCATGCCGTTGGGGGCTTCACATAATTCCCCTTCAATTTGGAATCCTATTTTGGAAAAATTTGAGTGGAGATTAGCCGGGTGGAAGAAGCTGTACTTGTCTAAGGGGGGTCGATTGATGTTACTCAAGAGTACGCTATCTAATCTTCCTACCTATTTTCTATCGTTATTCACAATTCCTACTCATGTGGCTAATAAAATTGAAAAGTTGCAAAGGGACTTTCTATGGGGTGATAGCAAGACTCATCTGGTAGGATGGGATAAAGTTTGTGCGCCTATAGCCAATGGTGGCTTGGGGATAAGGAAATTTACTACTTTTAATAAGGCCTTATTGGGAAAATGGTTGTGGCGATTTGGGAAGGAAGAGAATCGGTTATGGAGGAAGGTGGTAGCTTCAAAATTTGGAGAAGAATGGGGGGGATGGACCTCAATTTTGGGTAGGGGAGCTCATGGTTGTGGTTTGTGGAGAGGTATTCGCATGGGATGGGAGGAATTTAGCAAAAATTGTCAGTTTGTTGTTGGGTTGGGGAATGGCAGGGGGCAGAGGATAGAAGAATTTGGAATGTTCGTTTTATTCGAGAATTTAATGATTGGGAGATGGATGAAGGGCTGCATTTTCTTCGTATATTAGGAGCTAATACTCCTCCAATGGATGTGGGAGACCGGATAAGATGGAAATTGAAGCCTAATGGGGATTTTGATATCCGGTCATATTATAACAAATTAAGGGATTCTTCCTCAATTGTCTTTCCTTGGAAAGCTATATGGAAAGCAAAGGCCCCTAGGCAAGCATCCTTTTTTGTTTGGTGTGTAGCTTGGAATAAGATTCTAACGGGTGATAACCTGAGACTGAGGAGCTTGTTTTTTGTGGATTGGTGTATTATGTGCCGACATTGTGGAGAGACAGTAGACTACTTACTTCTTCATTGTGAGATGGCTTATCAGTTATGAAGCTTTGTCTTTATAACTTTTGGCCTGTCTTGGGTTGTACCTAGATCGATCCCAGATTTGCTTTTTGGCTGGTGGAATTGGTTGGGGAAGTACTCGTCTCAGATTTGGAATTAAGTTCCGTTGTGCATCCTTTGGTGTATTTGGAAGGAACGGAATCGGCAGACTTTTGAGGATTTGGATAGTTCCGGTGATCAGATGCTTGCTTCTTTTAGTGGGACTCTTTTTGATTGGTCTTGGGCATGGGGACTCACAACTAGTGATTCTCTCCCTTCTTTCCTTAGCTCTCTTTCTCTTTGTAATTAATTTGTTGATTGGTTTTCTTTTTTGTTTTTTCTCTGTTTTCTCCTTCTTGTATTTTCTGGGTTTGCTCTATGTTATTCATGCATAGAGTAGCCTTTCGTTTATATATCAATCTTACTTATCAAAAAAAAAAAATTCACATAATAGTAAAGGGTCACTGTCACTGTTTGTTCTACTATTGCAGCTGCAACTTTCTCAGTTGACAACAGCAACAATAACAACAGCAAATCCTTAATCCTAAAATTATTGGGGACAGCTAATCTTTCTCAGTTGAATAAAACATATTTATTAAGTAAAAAAGGTAAAGGTAAAGGGTTTCAATGGAAACATGTATCGACATGCGCACATGTGTGTGTGAGAGAGAGAAAGATAAGTTTTATTGACACCTGATAATAAAAAAAAGTAATAAATTTTATTGAAAGTAGGGAAACCCAACGTAGACAGTGTATATACAAAGATAGTCCCTAAAGAATTACATTACATAATAATTACATTCTATGAGAGAGAATCTATAAAGCTTTAATTCATTGAGATGTCATAGTAACATGAAAATGGTTTACCTGTTTTTCTTCGCGTGATGAGTTTGTATCATCTCTTAATTCTCCTGGATTTTTAGGTGCACCTTTCGAACCAGCTGCAGGCATCCTTACTTCCTAAAAGTGATGTTTGGTTAGTTGCCAACAAAAAGGGATGAAGCCCAAAAAAAAAAAAAATTAAACACTTCACAGAACAATTTTGAAGCACACATAAGTTGTGCCAAACCATCCCATGGGCTCAGCTTAAATATAACTACTTCCCCCGTGAAAGAACCCCCTCAAATCCAACAGGTAAACAGTGTAATATGTGCAACTCCAGAGAAATTAAGCAATGAGTTTACACAAGTGTTTTGGAGAGGTGTAATCTCACTTTTAACTTTCCAACAAACCTGATTAATGTCATCATGATTCACGAGCTACATCTCTCTAACGTCAGTATCTATCCTTTTTAAAGGAGGTTAGCTTGAGTCTTTTCTCCCTTCAAGAGGATTCAGACAAGGGGAATCCTATATCCCCTTTTCTATTCATTTTATGTACGGAGTATCTTGGATCTCTCATTTATGAGAAGCATGCCAATGGGTCTTGGAAAGATGTGAGAGTGTCTTGCTCAAGGCCTGAGTGAGTTTACACACTTGTTTTTGCTAATAATTTAATACTTTTTGTTGAATCTAGCCTCCAAATGCCCTTGTGATTGATGAAGTTTTTGCCAGATTTTGTAATCTGTCAAGCCAGAAAGTTACCAGAGAAAAGTCACAGGTGCTTTTCTCTAGAAACACCCCTCCCTCAACTAGAGATGGAATTTGTGCAGTTCTTACAATTTCAAAAGCTCAAACATTTGACATATATTTGGGCTTCCCACAGAAATATGGTGACCATGGACAGCCTGATTTTGATTTTGTGATTCACAGGCTGCAAGATAAATTGGCTGGTTGGAAACCAAGTCTCCTATCAGTCGCAGGAAGGAGGGTTCTTATGCAATCAGTCAAAAAATCAATCCCAAATTTTGTTATTCAAGGTTCTCTATTGCCAATCAGAACCTGTAAGAGAATTGGCCAAGCCAACAGGAATTTTATATGGGGATCAACACTGGACAAAAAGAAATTGCACTTGGTTAACTATAACAAAGTCACAATGCCTAAAGAGTGGTGGTCTGGGTTTGGTGGAACTAAAGCCTAGAAATTTAAGCCTGCTAGCCAAGACCAACTGGAGGTTGTTGAATGAAGATAAGCCCCGTGGGCTCGAGCCTTAAAGGCCAGATATGTAATGTCAGGTTTGTGGAATCCAAGAAGGTAATGTTCTAGAGTTTGGGTTACTTCCAAGGCTTCAAAACCCATTTTAGAGAAAAATCTCAGGAAGGTCATCAATGATGGTCAATCAACCCTCTTTTGGAAAGACAAAGGGTCCAGTCTAGGGACTCTGCGTATTATATTAGTGGTCCTCTAGATAGAGGCAAAGAAGAATCGAGGATGAACTAAGTGCTAGAGGAAAGCAGAAGCTGGAATTGGAAGCAGTTATCCTTTGCAAACCTGACCAAATTCTTGCAAACCATTCCAGTCATCCCTCTACTCGTGCTGTTGATGATTATTTTGCATGGGGTCTTAACCTTGACCAGAAGTGTCATTTGTAACAGAAAAATAGAGACTATCTCTTATGTGCAAGACATTCAAGTCGTCCCTAAACTCAAGTGCTGTTGATGATTATTTTGCATGGGGTTTTAACCTTGACCAGAAGTGCCATTTGTAACAGAAAAAACAGAGACTATCTCTTATGTGCAAGAATGGATCTTCTCGAAGACCTTCTGAAACAACCTTGAAATTCCTAATATGTTGTTACCTTCCTTCTCTAAGACCATTCATGATTGGTTCTATAAAAAGGGTACATCATCTGTGTGCTCCCAAAGGCATAACATCCCCTGGTGTGTCTTATTCTTGTTTGGAATTTGGTGTCCAGGGCTTCATAGGAACAAAATGGTCTTTCAAGCAGAGGGTTCCAATATAAGGCTTCATAATGAATGCTCTAAGAAGTATGAAGGTAGTGGAATCTTGTTACCTTTCCTAAGTTCATTCCCTCCCTCCCAACCTTACAAGCAAAGATTTTAGTTAAATAGAGCAAGCCACCTAAGGGTTGGTTTCAACTCAATTCAGATAGGGCTTCTTTAGGGAATCCCAGCCTAGCAGGTGGAGGAGGTCTTATTGGCAACTCAGCTCGTGGATGGTTCCAGGGTTTCTCTAGAGCCATTGGCATCACGTCTAGTGTTATTGCCTAGCTATGGGTGTTGCATGATGGGTTGATTATGGCTAAAGAGATAGGGGTTGAGAAGCTTTGGGTAGTAATGGATGCTTAGGAAGTTGTTAACCTTATTGATAACAGAGGTTCTCCTAAAAGACTATTAAAATTTTTTTTGATGGAATACAGACTATTCTCCAAGCTTTCCAAAAATCCAAACTGGAGCATAATTTCAGGGAAGCCAATGGAGCTGCTGATGACCTTGCCAAGAGGTATTGTAAACAAGTTGAAGACTTTTTAATCCATTACTATCTGCCAATGGATATTCTTTTGTTCTAGCTATAAATAACTCTGATTGTTAACTTGCATTTAACGCAATTTCATTTGTTTACCCAAAAGCAAAAAAAAAAAAAAAAAAAACAAAACAAAACAAAAAGAATGAGACTCCTCAATCAAATACCAAATCATCAAACAGCAAATGTGCCATTCCACACATGCATCAATGTTCAAAGACTCAAACTTTAAATACCCATGTTCCAATACACAAATTCATCAATTTTTTCATATACAAAACACCCACTTGCCATTACATTCATCTTATCTATATTCATCTAATGCCTACATAGAATCAACTAAAAAAAACACAAAGACTCAAACTTTAAATACAATGTTCTAATACACACATTCATCAATTTTTCCATATATAAAAAAACACCCACTTGCCATTTCATTCATCTTATCAACATTCATCAAATTCCCACATAGAATCAACTAAAAAAAACACTATTTTCGAAAGGGGTACATCAAAATAGAGAGTATAGGAACTGTAAGTGAGTCACCTGTATTGCAATGACATCAGGGTCAAAACTGGTGACCAACTTGGTGAACTCAGGCCAGTTGTTCTTGACTCGGAGAAGAAAGCTATTGGCATTCCAAGTCATGAACTTTGATGGCTCTCCTTTGTTTTCATTTGATAATGAAACGTCTTCTTCCTTTTCAGGCTTTGAAAGAGAGGGCTTTTTCGAAGACCCTTCCTTCTCTACTGGTTTGAAGAAGCGTTTCATGGCAGTGTCTCTCACTCTCCACTCTCAGCTCAGCGTTGTCAGCTTTCCAATATAAATATTGACGTTTCTGCAATGTCCCTCGCTGCAGCCTCTACATTTTTTTTTTTTTTTTTTTAATGTGTGCATTTTTTGTTTTTTTGTTTTTTTTTGGAAATTTTAATGTGTGTGTGTGTGTGTGTGTGTGTGTGGGGAAATTTTAATGTGTAAAGTAAAGTTGGTTTCAAAGCAACGGGATTGGTTCAATTGGTCATGCTTGAACGCTTCGCCTAAAATACTTTGGTTCGAATTTCGCTACCATAAGTCCTTCTTATATCTGTTTTATGAGAGCAAGAATTTTTTTACTTTTATTGTTGTGGTTTGATTAATTTTAAGATTATGTTTTTGAGTTTATATTTTGATTATGCTTGAGATGAGAGGCGTGAGAACTGAGGGCTTTTTATAAGGGTAATTTGGTAATTGAATGAATTAGCAACGGATACTTCTAAAACGCGCATTGAACTTTTTGGTTATGGACCGAAGCAGACCCATAATACAAACGCGCGTTTCTTCAGAAAAATAAAACGCCAACTTTTCAGAAAAGTTGCATTTTATACTTACCAAATGCACGTTTTGGTCTGGCTTTTTTGAAAAGCTAACTTTTGGGCTTCAAACGCTGAAACAAACGGGCACTTAGTGGGTGATCTATAAGTTCAATATAAGTCCTCCCTCTAAGGCCTACGACTTGTCTTAACCAATATAAGGTAGCCTCACTCACTTAAACTTTTGTTTATTAAAAAAAAAAAAGTTGGTTTCCAAAAAAAAAAGGTGTAAAGTAAAGTTACTTGTATGCCCTTTTTGTTATAAACATTGTGATTGATAATTGGGAAAGGCTTTGAGGCAGCAAAGCTTTTCCCTTGATAATTTCTATATATATAAAAGCGTGAATGCGCTAAATCACTGTAATTACAGTGCTTTGGTTTTGTGAGCCACTTTTTTTTTTCCCAAGTTTTGAACAGTAACTACAGTGCCAAGTGGCACTGTAGCTACAATAGCTACAATTTTTTTTTTTTTTTCAGTAATCAGTTTGTGTTTTTTTTTTCTTTTAAATATTTATGTAAGCTGGTATATATATTGTTATACTAACACAACAAATTTCACAATATTTTCACAACTATTGACGTGTGCAAATGCGCTACAATGCTTTGTTTCATGAGCCACTTTTTTTTTTCCAAGTTTTGAACACTGGCACTATAGTTACAGTTTTTTTTTTTTTTTTTTTTTTTAAGTAATCGGTTTGTGTTTTTTTTTTTTTTTAAATATTTATGTAAGCTGGTATATATATTCTTATACTAACACAACAAATTTCACAATATTTTCACAATTATTGATGTGTCAATTTCTTACAAGTTGAAATAAAATAATACAATATGAGACTGTAACTAGCCACAACTAAAAATAAATGTTTTGAGAAAATATTACAACACTTATTGTGCAGTGCTTTGGGTTTCTTCAACTAGCACGGTAGCTATAGTGCCTAAAGTTTTTTTTTTTTTTTTTAAGTAATCAGTTTGTGTTTTTTTTTTCTTTTAAATATTTATGTAAGCTGATATATATATTGTTATACTGACACAACAAATTTCACAATATTTTCACAATTATTAACGTGTCAATTTCTTACAAGCCGAAATAAAATAATAAAATATGAAACTGTGACCAACCACAACTAAAAATAAATGTTTAAAGAAAATATTACAACACTTATTGTGTAATGTTTTTGTTTTATTCAACTGGTATGGTAGCTAAAGTAGGGGTGTCAATGTTCGACCCAACCCACGAACACGACACAAACCCGACACAGGTTTTTGTGGGTTAGGGTTGTGCCTTGATGGGTTTGGGTCATAAACGGGTCGACCCGAAAGCGACACGATAAGAAATGTGTCATAAGCGGGTTAACTCGCATAACCCGCAATAGACACGTTTGACTCGCTAATTTATTTGTGTCAACCCGAAATGACTTACTTAACATAACCTGTTTAACTCATATAACAAATAAATATTCATTTTATTTTAGATTTGTCAAATACCTTTTATAACCAACATATATTTTAAATTTAAAAATAAAGGTGAGTAGTTACAAAAACTTACAAATGATATAATTGGAAATTGAAACTTTACAAATCCTAGATCTCGAAACCCTACAAACCCTAAATCTCTAAACCTTCTTATAAATATCTACTTTTATTTTTTTATTTCAGCCATATTATTCACTTTACTATCTCGTAGTCTCATGCGCAATTCTCAAACTCAAAATCTCAAACCGATTATTGCTCTCTCTCTATGGATGATAATCGTAGTCATAGTAAGGATTAGTCTATTATTTGCTCCAATTCTTTCAATATTGATACTTAGCATTTGGCGAGTTCCAATGATATTATATTTTTGTTGAACTATGTTATTTTTGTTAAACTATGTTATTTTGAATTTGGGTTGAAGTGTATACACTTCTTTTGGAGTGTAAAAAACTTATCTTTAGATGAATATTATATTTTTGTTAAACTATATTATTTTGAATATGAGTTGAAGACTTGAAGTGTATGCACTTCTTTTAAGATGTAAAAAAAAGGTATTTCTAGATGAATATTATATTGAATATTATGTAAGCTGAAATAGGTTGTGTTCCATTCGTGTCAACCCAACATAACTCGTTTATTAAGCGTGTCAAATGGGTTGGATCAGGTCAACCCGCCTTATTAACAGGTCGGGTTAGGGTTGAAGGATCATGATACAATTGTTAAATTGGCCAGATTAGGGTTGAGTCATTTAGTTGAATACCCCTACCTTGACACGACACGAACCCGACATGTTAACCCGAATTGACACCCCTAAGCTAAAGTGCCGAAAGTTTTTTTTTTTTTTTTTAATAATCAGTTTGTGTGTTTTTTTTTTCTTTTAAATATTTATGTAAGCTGATATATATATTGTTATACTGACACAACAAATTTTACAATATTTTTACAATTATTGACGTGTCAATTTCTTACAAGTCGAAATAAAATAATAAAATATGAGACTGTGACCAACCACAACTAAAAATAAATGTTTTGAGAAAATGTTACAACACTTATTGTTATCACAATATTTTCACAATTGTTGAGATCTCAGATTCTTATAGATCAAATAAAAAAATGCTAAGTTCACAACATTTTAACATTAATTTCTACAATGCCTAAAGTTCTTTTTTTTTTTTTTTTTTTTCCAGTTATCAGTTTGTGTGTTTTTTTTTTTCTTTTAAATATTTATGTAAGCTGGCATATCTATTAACTATATAAAAAGAGCCAAAGGCTCATGAATAATGTTTTTTTGGTTTATTCAATTAGTGAGGTGCGCTTTCTCTTTTCTTTTTCTTTTTTTCTTTTTTTTTTCCCCCCTTCAAGTATGCCAGTTGGTTTAAACTTTGTTTTTGTTTTTTTTAAGATATTTATATGTTTACTTTGTACTTGCAATGCAAGTTTACATTGTAAATACACAAAAGTGGTTAATATTATACACATTTGCACAAAAAATGGTAAATATTGTACAAATTTTGTAAATGTGTACAAAATTTGCCAATTTTTTTGTGTCTAGAATATAAATTTGCATTGTAATTAAGTACAATGTATACATAGAGATATTATGAAAATGTTGTGATGCATGTGTCAATTCCTTTTTTTTTTTTTTTTGAAAACATGTGTGTGTGTGTGTCAATTCCTTATGGGCCAAAATAAAATAAAAAAAATATTATACCGAGATCTAGCACCATTAAAAATGTCGTGATATTTTGTTGTTATTACAATATATTCACAACTATTGAGATGTAAATTATAAGTCAAAATAAAATAATAAAATATTGGACTAGGATCTGTCACGGTCTTATACGAATGAGATTAACTTTTTATGACATAATTATCAAAATTCTTAAAATTAATGTCTCTTTTAATTAATGTAAATCTTTATGTATTTTAAAAATCAAATGATTTATATCTTTATTTTGTGATACAAATAAAATCTAAAATTGATCCTAATCACTACTTTTTTTTCCCATGGCTAGCACTTGCCTTGCACATGCTGCCCTGACTAGTGATATACAATGCAATGATGACAAGGTGTTCTTCTCTATTACTATTATTTATTTATTTTTAATAATTGTTGTCCTTGTGGAGAAATCATATATAATATAAAGGACAAAACTTAAGTACTGTTTCTTAGGTTCCCCTCTTAAAATTTAGTCATGTGGCTACTTAACTAAAAAATACACTTTCATCCCATGAGAAAAAATCCACATGGCAGAATCTTAAAATGAGAACCTAAGGAACAACACCTAAGTACTGTACATAAGTCTTGCTCTAATATAAAAATGTTCAAAGTTTGTATGATGTTTAGTGAGTTTTTTATTTTATTTTTTATTATTGTCTTAAACTTATGAAACCGTTTCAATTTAAAGTTTAAGTTCATCCCTATAATTCATTTTACATTATTTTGAATAGTAGTGGAGTAGTCATCTATGTAATCAAGCTTGAACATACAATCAAGCTCTGGCTTATTTAACAATAAAATAAATTAAGCTTAATTATATAATCTAGTTTAGTAATGATCTCGATCTCAACTCAAGTTTGAAATTGAATTAAACAAACAATTTGAACTTTTAATACTCGATTCTTTTCACTTGCTTACGACCCTAATTTTACTTTTTACTTGGTGTTTCGAACTTAGAGACAAATTATTTTTTAAGAGAAGTGTTATATCTACAATATTTTCATAATAAATTATAGGTAGTAAGTTGTTACTGGTTTTAATTTGAATCCACTATTGAAATTACTTTTTTAGTCATCAATAATAGCCAATAATAACCTACCACATAATATTTGTTGTAAAAGTGTTATAAAAATGTTATGAATATAGTACTTCCCAAAGTTGTAAAACACACTGTCTTTTTTTTTTTTTTTTTTTCCTAAGAAATTTGTAAAATGCACATAACAACAATACACTAAGACAACAAAAATACTATAGTCATTGTAGGGATATTGGGCTCAAGAGTTTGTTATTTACTGGTATACAGGCCCAAGCCGAGAACGAGGTTTTGTCCGAAAAGAAGGAATCTTTGTCAGAAGAGACTGTGTTAGTAAATAAAGAGGTTAGTTTTGGTTATAATGGCTCAACAGCACATGCTGAGGATAAATACCTCCTCGGCCAACCAAAGTTGAGGTCCGAAAATGTCAACTAAGGTAACATTCCAAAAAGTTCTGTTGGTACGGATAAGCATTGTAGAGGCATCAGACAAGGAGGAGTCCTAAAATATTTAAAGAGAAAGCTGCTGCCTCCGCATTAAATGTACTACAGCTAACTCTCTGGTCGCATTAATGTGAAAGTGATACCTGAATAGTGGATCTCAGCCCTACAGCTACTATATGAAGACTTATAAGAAGTGCTGATGGGACAAGTATCAACACCAACTATCTGGCATGCACGTGGAGCAAAAAGAGGAAAGGGGAAGAGAGTATAAAAGAAGGGGGGAGCAATGAAAGAGGGGGATCTAGAGATCAGAAGAGAAACACTGCAGCAATCAGGAACCAAAGTTGTAATCAAATCCAAGAGCAATATATAAGTTTCAATCTCCTCAGACATTGCCAATGACGACTTTCTTCAGTTTAAAATTGTTTATTTTCACTCTTTTGTCATCAAGACCTACCTAATTTATTGTTTGATTAACTAAAACCCAGTTTTCCAACCCATTCTCTATAAATTCATTGTTTTGGGCTTTTTGGGCCTACATCCATCCACACATTGGGCAAGGAATTCAAATCTGGTCCTTACAGTCATAAAGCACCTAACTCTCCAAAAAAGCAGAAAATGCATAAGCAAGTGCGTGTAATGCAGTGGATTCCAGTTAGCTTAACTGATAAAATATTTGATGGTTGAATAAGAGATTTGAGATTCAATTCCCGCCTACACCAAAAACCGATTGGTATATCTTGGTTTGATGATAAAGAGCTATTATCAGGAGTGGACACCATAGGTTGAAGCTCTCTAAAAAAGGTGCATGTAATGTAGTGAGAATGATAGCTAACTAATCGTAGCCTCATTTTTTATTGTATACTAGTCATAGACTCGCGTAATGTGCAGACAAATTTGACAATTTAAAAAAAAAAAAAAAGTAAATATTGAAAATAGTGGATGAGATCTAAGTGTTTGTTACAAAGTATAGTTTTTATTCTTTTTAATAAGTATTACAAAGTATAGTTGATACAATATATTAGATTTTTTAAATTAAGCTATCTATATTTGTTATTTGATAATGTTTTAAGTTTGTAAATTTTTTTTTTTTTTTTGTCAAAAAAAAAAAAAAGTTTGTAAATTTTTTTTAAGGAAACATAATACATTTTACATTCAATAATTATATTATATAAGGTGAGATATTTTTTTAAATAATGAAATGTATGATTATAGTTTATTTATAGTGCTCTTTACAAAGGATTCATGGTTTAAAACTGTTCAAAGTGGACCAAATGGACATAATTAACCAAAGAGAACCGAATAGACCAAAATGGATCAATGGACTGAATAGACATACTGGACCGAGATGCTACACTGATATGGCTCAACAAAAGCATTGTAATAAATAAATACTAGTCGCTAACCCGTGCGATGTACGGGATAGTTAAATAAAAGGACAATTAACCAACATTACGTTAAGGTAAAAGAATTAGTGAGAGACTGATTTGCCCACCAAGAATTTAAAAGAAAAAAAAAATTGATATAATAAAATCTAAGAAATTTAGAAATAGAAAATTAGGTTAATAATATGCATATTATAGACATTTTGTTAGTTAGCGTTTAAAAAGAAAATGGATCTGTCATAATTAAATAAAATACAATGAGAATAAATATTTAAATTCTATGCTTTTCTATAGTTTAGAAGTGTTGTCTAACGTAGAATGTTATTGGGTTGTAAGAAAGATTTTAATAAAATGTTAATACGATATATATATATATATGCTTATATTGTCAATATCTCATTGCAGGTGCATAGTTACTGAAACCTACAAAGTAATTTAATTCTTAAATTAATAAAGAAAAATTTCCAAAAGTTATATATATACACACATTCAAAACTGATATAAACTATAAAGATAAAAACAATTCAAAACATTGAACATTATCAAATTTATAACACATAATTCCATTATCTTTTACATTGAAGCCAAACAAATAACTAATTGAAATTAATCCAAACAAATAATTAATCAACCAAAAATCAAAACTTTAATTAAGAAAACAAAAAATCACATGAACCCAAAATAAAAATTCTCAATAAAGCAAAAACATATAAGGTAAAGAATTAAGATCAACCTACTAAGACGCAAATACCAAAAACCCCAAAACTTAAACCTTCCAAATTTTATAGAATCCCCAAATTCTACTTCAAAACCAAACAAAACCCTTCAAATTCAAAAAATTCATATATAATATACCAAATAAAAATTTACCACACCTTGGGTTGGAAGACATATGTTGCAGTTTTGATTTTTCTCCAAAAAATAGAGATGCTTCATTTGCCGTATACAATATAAAATAATTATTAGAAATTTCAACCCAAAAACCAAACCCACAAAAATACTACCAAAATATAGAGATTAACCCAAATACTTAGAAGAAAATAAATTCTAAATATAACAAAACAATAAGATAGAATGAAAATTTCAGGCACATATGAAAGCAAATAAAAAAGACAAAACCTACTTTTTTTTTTTTTTTTTTTAGTTGAGTCTCTCTCCTTCCTAATTTTTTTAATTTTAAAGTGAAGTTAACTTTAGGGTTTTGAGATGGTAATTGCTAGGGTGTTAAGAAGAGAAGAGAGAGTCCTACCAGGAGTCTAAATAATATAAACAATTCAAAACATGGAACATTATCAAATTTATAACACCTAATTCCATTATCTTTTACGTTGAATCCAAACAAATAATTAATTGAAATTAATCCAAACAAATAATTAATCAACCAAAAATCAAAACTTTAATAAAAAACAAAAAATCACATGAACCCAAATAAAAATTCTCAATAAAGTAAGAACATATAAAAATTTACCACACCTTAGGTTGGAAGACATAGGTTGCAGCTTTGATTTTTCTCCAAAAAATAGAGATGCTTCATATGTCATATACAATATAAAATAATTATTAGAATTTCAACCCAAAAACCAAACCCATAAAAACACTATCAAAATATAGAGACTAACCCAAATACTTAGAAGAAAATCAATTCTAAACATAATAAAACAATAAGATAGAATGAAAATTTCAGGCACATATGAAAGCAAATAAAAAAGACAAAACTTACGTTTTTTTTTTTTTTTTTTTTTTTTTTTTTTTACTTGAGTCTCTCTCCTTCTTATTTTTTTAATCTTAAAGTGAAGTTGAGTTTAGGATTTTGAGATTGTAATTGCTAGGGTTTTAAGGAGAGAAGAGAGAGTCCTACCAAGAGTCTCTCTCTTTTTTTCTTAATCTTAAAGTTTTTTTTTTTTTTTTTTTTTTTGGTGAGTCCTTTTTTTAAGAAAAAAAATTCAAACCTAAAGTGAGTCATTTTTTTTTTTTATAATTCTAACGTGAGGTATCTTAAAAAATTATAATTAATTTTTAATCTTCAATTTTATATTATATATAGATAATAATAATGATGTGATAGGCCAACAAAATATATCTAATAGAGTTTTACTTAAACTAAAGTATTGTAACACTAATAAATATAAGATATAAAACCTAGAATAAAAATAATCTAAAATAAAAAGAAAAAGAAAATAATTGTGACGTGGAAAATTGTAGAAGCTTTAAAGGCTTCAGTTATATATATATATATATAGATAATAATAATAATAATAATAATAAATATAGATGATGATTTTTGTGGTAAGTTGATGTAGGATAGAATTTACAATTTAATTTTTGTAATTATTTAATTTTGGTATTTTTATGCAAAAAACGTTATTTTACGTCTAGGTGATTTATTTCCTTATTTTTAGGTTCTTTTAATGATTTTTTAGGTCAAATTTGGTTCCTATTATGGTTAGGTATTAATTAGGGCTTATTTTAGAATATATTTTCTTGTTCATCAAGTTTTATGGAGCCCTTAAATAGGCTTCCAAGTTTGTATATGTTTTTTAATATTATTGATATTAATAAAAATTTAAACTTTTTTCTATTGTTTTTCTGGTGGATTCTATATATAAGATATAAAACCTAAAATAAAAAGAATCTAAAATAAAAAGAAAAAGAAAATAGTGATGATGTGGAAAATTGTGAGAGCTTCAGAGACTTCAGTTTTATATATATATATATATATAGATTACACTTCAGTTTTCAAATATTACTACTTGCAAATCCATGCAATGCATATGAAAATTTAATACAATTATTTCATATGAATGTAATGTAAAATTTATAGGTTAAATAGTGTATATGTTATTTAAAAGTATTTTTTATTTTTATATGTTTTTTTAATGGAACATATAATGTACTTTGCATTCAACAACAATATATAGTGAAGATGTTATCATTATATGAAAAACATAATTGAATAAAAAGATTAAAATTATATAATTATAATATTGTTTTATATAAATAGAAAAGATGTTATTAAAAAGAAATTCTTTTAAACATATCATAATCAATTGACTAATTTTAATATAACAAAAAATGTTTAAAAATATATATATGTACACCCTCATTCCATAAAACACATATAACGTTACATTAAGTTTAAGTTATTATATAAGTTTAGAATTGTAGCATTTTTTTTTCCTTTCCAAATATAAGTATAATGCTTATATTATTAAAACTTGAATTTTTAGATAATCTTTAGAATATTTATCATTTTTATTGTTTTTTAAGGGCTCCTATCTCTAATTTTTAGTGCCTATTTTTTGTAATTTTTTATTCAAAAACTAAAGAGTTTGGCTTAAATAGAATAAAATTTTATACTTTTCAACCCTAAAATTAAGAAAATAAATAATTTTTTGAGCCAAAAACTGAAAAGGCATCCTACAAAAAGAATTAATTTAAGGCCCAATTAATCCAAAAGGGACCAAATTGGATCAAATGTACCAAAATGGGCCGAATTGGACAGAAGTACACTAAGTGGACCGAATAGATGAAAGTAGACTGAATAGTTATAATGGACCAAAGTGGACCGAATAGACCTAAGTGGACCTAAATAGACCGAAATGGTTTGAATGGACCTAATTAGACCAAATGGACCAAAGTAAACTGAATGGATCAAAGTGGACCTAAATAGATTGAATTAGACCATAATAGACCAAAGTGGATTAACTGAAATGATTAGATTGGACAGAATTAGGCTGAAATAGGCCAAAGTGGACCGAATTGGACCAAAGTAGAGCAAAATGAACCGAATGGACATAAGTGGAATGGAATGGACCGAAGTAGTCTGAAATGCTATTTCAAAGTGACTCAAAAGTAGTGTAGTAAACTAGTAATAATACTAATAAATATTACGCTTTAGCTTTTAAGTTGTTTATTATGCTGTTGATGTGAAACTAACTAATTATGTCACTTTGTAATTTCTTTTAGTTAGTAAACGATATCGTTTAAAGGCTCTTTCTATATTAAATTTTTAAATGAAAGCATTCATAAAATATATTATTTAAAAGAACTTATTTTTTAGTAATAGATCGTTCCTAAAAAAAAAGGTAATAGCCCTTACAATTGAAATGGACCAAAATGTTTCCTTGATGTGGCTCAACAGGAGCGTAATAATAATAAATATTATATATAAATATAGATTACAAGCTATAGATAAATATTATATAAGAAAAAGTGAGATTTAAAAAGTTGCACATAAAAGCTAAAAAGCAAAAAGTTAGCCGCTAGTCCCAAACAGATGCTATTTATAGATATAGATGTTTTATCTTAAAACATGATTTAGAAGGAGCATACATCTGAACATTTAAAAAAAAATATATATTGCTAACAAGAAATTACACATCTAGGATCTAGCTAACATATTGCTTCTCAAGGAGGCTTCCACAAAACACCAAGTCAAACCGTTCCTCTGGAGGATCTCCAATACAGTCAAAGACTGCATCTGCATTTAAAAAGTCTTCCTCGGCTGTATAGCTGCAAACAGAGATTAAGGCATAAAATGATGTTGCCAATGATTACACCAAGAACAAGAATTTACAAAGGTTAATAATTATACTGATTATACATATTAGCAGAAGGTATGAAGCTAATGCTGACAGTAAATTTTAAGAGCCTTTTGGAAGTAAAGTAGAAAAGAGAAGGTTGCTGAGTTCTAATGGTGGGAAGCAAAAACCACCTTTACAACAAAGAAGATGATATTTTTTCAAGTTTGGGCAGGGCACTGCTTTTCAAGGAAGGGTAGACATACACACTTCATTCTTCACAGACCATGTCAATATTTGTATAATAAAGGATGTGAACTTCGTAATGAAAGAGGCTTCATTAAATAGCCTAATCAATTATGATTATTGTACTTTCTTGCATCTAAGTTTTATCCATACAAACAAAATTAGTAGCAGAGAATTTTAATAGAATGCTGAAATTATAAAGGGTTGTGGGAGACCTGGAATGTAGAAATTCCTTTGGTTTTTGTTAGGCAAACACAACTCCCCAATTAAGCAAAAACATTCAAATTACCCGCTATAAGATGCATTCAAGTTAAGCAAAAAGCAAACATCTTAATGCCTATTGGTACTTAGTATCTTAATGCCTATTGGTAAGCTTAGTATCTTAGCAAAAAGCAAACATCTTAATGCCTATTGGTAGTTTAGTATCTTAATGCCTATTGGTAAGCTTAGTATCTTAGCAAAAAGCAAACATCTTAATGCCTGTTGGTAAATCTGAACAAGGTGAACTGCTCGTCAAATTAAGCATTCAAAGCATTCAAACATAACTCCCAAATTAGCAAAAAGCATTGGAGGTAGCTTAGTCATTTTCATGGCATGCAATGCCTATTGGTAAATAAGATGCCCTAGGAAAAAGTAAGGGGATGGTAAACACTGTATTTTCGTTGGTACACTAGAAGTTACCCGCTCTTTGTTATGATACACTTCATTCCAGCAGCTTTGGCTGCTGCAAGGCCAATGGCGCTGTCCTCCACCACAACACAACTGTAGAAAATAACCATTATATGAGTTCCAAACAAATGCAAGCATCTTAATCAGAATAAAATGCATGCCAACAAAAGAATTTTAGCCTGTGATAACCATATTTTAATAACAATTGAAAGCTGAACAAGGAGTTAAGTACCAAATTACTAGTAGCATGCTTGCAGTAATTAAATACTATGTAATCAACCCTAGGAAATCAATTCAGGTACTGGTGAATGCAGGTATTGATCTAACTCCATCCAGCAAGTATGAAACTCACTAAATTGATTATCTTAGCATCAGATATAACTTAGGCCCTTGGGATGAAATACCTTGAAGGATCAACTCCTAGAGTGCTGGCTGCTAATATGTAGATGGCCTGTCAGGAAGAATAGATACAGTTTAGTGCCTAACAAAGACACCCATCAACCACACACACTAAATGAACTCAAAATGATTAGACAATCACAAGTTGATCCAATAGCACATGAGCATCTTGTATACATGGAAAGTAGAGGAAGTGTCTTATGTTTCTGGAACTGTAAATATTGATCATGTTGTTGCATTTAAGGACATGAACGATATACAAATTTAGGCCATACAGGATTTCCATTCTCACTTTGTGATTACTTCACAATAATAGATGGAGTTACAACTTAAAATGTAGAGAAAGTAAAACCAAATGATAATAAATTTAGATGGTGGCCAGACACAACCTTACTATATTAATACTAAGAGGATGAGAAGTTTACCGGATCAGGCTTTTTTCGGGGAACCACATCTCCTGCAAATATCTTGATTTTTCCTGCTCGTTCAGGTCCCAACAAACATGCTACTATTGCAGATACCTAAACCCAACACATATAAGTCAGATGTTAACATAAGAAATGGTTCAATAATCAGTATGATTCAGTTCACCAATAAATTAACTTGACAAAAATAGCAAGATTGTGAACTGTCAATCCTAACATCAATGTATAACCTAACATAGTTTTCAAACATATAAAACCTTGATAGAGAAATATGTCAATGAGACCCCTTAATTTCGCTTATAACAATTGTTTTACTGTGTCAACAGAAACCATGTGACATGCAATAATTGGATTTCACCATCTTGAGTCATGGAAAACTAATCACACAATCAATTACAATTATGAACCTGATTATGCATACCGCCTTCTCATTTGAAGTGCTGCACACAGCAACTTTGACTCCTTTGTCTAAAGCCTGATCAATCAGCCTATACAATTCGATAAG
Source organism: Quercus gilva (assembly GCA_023621385.1). Lineage (NCBI taxonomy): Eukaryota > Viridiplantae > Streptophyta > Magnoliopsida > Fagales > Fagaceae > Quercus > Quercus gilva. The sequence continues at coordinate 6,237,423 of CM042482.1, read as the reverse complement.
AAAAATTATATCAAACTCAAACAAAAGGAAATCTTAACATATCACAGAACCATTTTGTTTTGACCGTAATCATAGTCATATTCATAAGATAGAACTTCAACATATGGAATTCTAGAAGGTTTATTGATAACTTATAATTGATTTTTTAAAATAAAAAATCAGAATTTCCAGGTTATATTGCAGCTCCAGAGAACTTTGAAGGAAACACAAGTTTCAGAATGGAAGATGGAATCAACTCGTTATTAGAATATATCACATGCCTAAGATAAGTCAGGAAGAAGAAATCAAAGAAGCAATACATCGCTAATTGTCATTAAAGTTATTGATGATGTATGGAAGCTAACTAGATCAAGTTTAAGGTTCAAAATCATGAATTTTAAGGGATACAGACGCAACTTAGTCAGCCACTTACGAGAAGCCCAACAAATTGAACTTTGGACCATCAGCTAGTACCTATTCTTATAACAAACATTACAATCAGATAACTAGTCCAAAAAGACACAAAGTACTATACTGGTGCACCTGTGGTCATTACTAGTTTCTAGCTTAGAAGACTGATGACTGTTAGCTAGACTTAACTCATTTCATGACACCTACTTTCATGTTTAGGTTTCCAGTACAAGCAAAAGATGTATGTGTATATTGTAATCAAAGACAACTATAAGAAGCTATATGTACAGAGACAAGCTTAAGATCAGATAGTAACAAACTTTCCAACACCCGGCCGAAGAGGGAGCATTTTTTTCTCAATGAGGGCCATGAATAACTCTGTCTTTCTCTTGTGAAGTGAAGCTATGAACTCCTTTCTTTCTTCCTCACTCTTTGGAGCCTTTTCTGGCCAACCTGTCTTGTTAAAGTAGGCTGTCATCCTACAAAGACCAGAATCAAATCATTACTAGTTCTCTTCAAAGTTCCACAACATATTGTCTGTGTGTTGTGTGACATATATACTACTAACTTAAAAATGCATATAGAAAAGAAACAATATCAAACCGAGGAGCTTCTTGTGTGTGTGTCTGACATAATTTTGTATAGATTTTGTATGGCCAATGTCAGTTGAAGAAGCTATAAATTTTTTTTAAGGAGACTGACATTACCTTTCTTTTCCACCTCCAATCTTAAGCAACTCACCGTACAAATCAACATCCCATGTGACACCCAGTTCTCTCTGAACCATGAATTTAATTCATGTGTTAGGATATTAATCCATAGATTACATAGCATCAAAGTCAGAGCAAAATAAAGCTAGTTTCTCGCCGTAAACGTTTCATTGCCTAATATTTTCATAGCGGCTAACAGCCATTATTGGCAATTCAATTATCTCTTATTCTCTTTGTTTCAACCATTATTTTCAGCAACCAAAGAAACCATTCACCAAAATTTATCAAAGCTAGAAAACCCATTTGAAAAATTCAACAAATTCTCACATTCCCATCTAATACCACACCAATGACCAATGAACCATCAAACACAAAACACAAAAAAGCAAGAGAGAATGCATACTTCTTTGAAAGTGTCATTGAAAGAGATACGATGCCCGTCTTTCTCAGTATCCACAAGCACACCATCACAGTCAAAAAGAAGAGCTGATGGAAGAGCTGAAGAAGAAGAAGAAGCTGAGCAAGTGAATCCCCTAGAACCCTTTCTCAAGCTTGTTGGTCTGGTTGTTGATGTATTTTTATAGATACTTGTTCTCGTAGCGATTAGTGAAGATGATAAGAAGGTTCTTTCATGGGGTTGTTGGCAAGTAAAAGAGGTCTTTGTGTTAGATAACAAAATTGCTGAAGAAGAAACTGCGGCTATGGAAAGAGAGAAGGTGTTTGACGCCATTAGAGATTGGCTCTCTCTCTCTGGACTTTCTTTCTTTTTGGGGTCTCTGAGTCTGTCTTTGCAGTTTGGTGTCTTTTTTAACGGTATTGTGTCTCCAGCTTATCCAACGTTAAAACTTAAAAGCCACAAATGCATTCTGGATATTGCGGCACCAATAGATCAGCTGGAATTGGAAAATTAATGGCCCCATTCCAATACAAAAATTCTAGGAACACAATTATCAACGTGACAAATTGTAAGTAGTAAAGAAAAAATTATTGATTCATGTGAAAATAACATGCAATCGATTATAGTCTATCATGTAAAATACTTGTGGCAAAAGTTGTGACATTTTACGTGATATTATAATTACTCATTCTAACAAGTCTAGTAACAATAAAAATGTAAAACACAGAGACACCAATTTCACATGTGGAAGTGGTCGACCAGTCACAGACAACTTGTGTGACAGGTAAAGGTGAAAGATGGAAGATGTAAAGAAAAAATGAAAATCATTTGATTGAAGCACCTAAAAATGTATAATAATTCTAATAATAATGTACATATCAATTTTTCACAACTCTCGTAATGGTATATTGAGATTGGAATAATATTACTTTCACATAAGTTTATTATTAACATCATTTTTATTAGTATCAATCACAACCTATCACCTTAATAATTGTAAAATCTATTATTCTTAAATTTAATGGAAATTTATGAATTAGAAATAGATCCATAAGAGTAAGGAGTTATTATCGAAAGATCTATAAATTAGAGTTATCAGTTTTACTATTTATGAATGTAACACATTGATAATAATAGGACACATAGGAACCAACATTATAACACATTTCAAATAAATATATACATGTTCTTTGTAAATATAAGGTCATGAAGTTAAGTAGATATGGTGTTTAAAAAAAAGTTGGTCCTAATAATAGGCACATAACGGATTAGCAAGAGAGAGCACATTTTTTAACTTCATTTGTTGATATAGGATTACCAAGTGTTAGAGCATTCCCATAAGTCTTTGTATAAATGTGTATAAATGTGCAAAATAGAAAAAATCATTAATTTTACACAATTTGAGCAAAAAAAAAACCCACATCAGTGGGTGTAAACTTGTGTATATTTGCAAGTTGTTATAGTACCGTGCGGACACTGTAGCACGTGTATATAATTTTTTAATAATTTTTTTTCTCTCTCCTCTATATAACTAACTCTCAGCTCCCTTTCTCTCTTAGGCGCACAACTCTCCCTTTCTCTCATCTCATCCATTTTTCTTCCTCTAGCTTCCACCGATTGCCATCGCTGCCGATGAGAACGAGGTCGAGCAAGCTGAGTTGCCGGTTGAGTCCGTCGCCTACAACACGAACGGAGTTCTCCAACAGGTCCGTTGCCTAGAATCTTGTGGGTTTTGATCCATTTTTGGTTGAGCTTGATGTCGATGGCCATCGCGAGGAGGTGGCGGTGCCGCAAGGCACTTTGGTTGAGGCCAGCGACTGTCGCGATGAGGTGGGTTTTGATCCATTTTTTCTGGTTTTTTGGTTGATTGTGGGTGTGGGTCGGTGGGTTTTGATCTTGATCGGCTTGGCTTGAGTGGATTTTCCTCGATGATGCAGGTTGGGTGATGATGGTGGCTGGGTGGTGATGATGGTGGTAATGGTGGCTGTGGGTTTGTGAGAGAGAGGGGCAGTGAGGGAGTGTATAATAAAAAATTGTAAAATAATGAATATTTTATTGAATAAATGTATAAAATAGATAAACTGATGTGGGTGTTTTGTAAAAGTGAATGTGTAAAATAGAAAAAGTAGGTTTTTTCGTGTAAAATAGATAGAAAATTTAAACGGACTGATATGGATGCTCCACAATGTAGTTAATTATATGCCTAATAATTTAATATAATCTTTGAAAATAGATGTCTTCCATTGTACTAAATTTGAGATTACATTTTCATTGCTTTTCCTTCAGTGGATTATGGACAAAGACTGTAATAACCCAACCCAAATTAGTAGTGTTTTAGAAATGGATTGAAATAGATCAAATGACTGAATTGGACCAAATTGGATTGAATGGACTGAAGTCGACTGAATAGACCAAATAGGCTAAAGAGGATGGAAATGGACCGAATTAGATATAATAAACCGAAATAGACCGAATGAACTAAATTGAACTGAAATAGACCGAATTGGACAGAAAGGATCGAACTGGATTGAAGGGACTGAAATGGACTAGAGACTAGTGTCAATAATATACTTAGGATCTTTGCCACAAAGGTAAAAAAGATGTTCACGATTTAAAAGTCATTCCCACCAAACGTACGAGCCTATGAATAAATCTCCAAATGTATGATTTTTACTTGGTTCAGAGAGAACTAGATTTCACATGGTATGTAGACTTGTATGGCAAGTTGATCAAAATTGGGGGTGGATTAATTATAATTATAATTATAATGTCTTCAGCTTGCATTAGCCTCAGAAAATCACAAACACACTAAAGATGATTCTCGGCTTGATTTTCTTTCTTTTTTATATACATTTTTAAGCTCAGTACTTTATATGTGACTATGTGAGCCAAAATCTACTTAGTTGTGGAACTTTGAAGAGAATTAGTAATTAGTTGATTTTGGTCTTTACAGCGTACTTTAACAAAGAGTGAGGAAGAACAAAACTACAAAAATAGTTTATAGCTTATCAGAGAGAGAGAGAGAGAGAGAGAGAGAGAGAGTTGTTGTCAGTCTTTTTGAAAAAAAATTGCTCCCTCTTCAACAGGATATTGGAAAGTTAGGTACTGCCTGATCTTCGACTTACTTTTGCACCTTTAGTATTTGATTTGTCTTTGATTATTACCTAGCCATCAGTCCAAAATCCAAAAATGGAGTCTTTCTAAGATGGCCACATATTTGAGAGGTTGTCAACTTCCACTCAGTAGTTCGTAATTAATACTCCCTCCGTCCCTTTGTTTTTGTCCTCTATTCCATTTTGAGATATTCCAAAATATTGTTCTGTTTCTAAAAATAAAAGTCATTAATTTACTAATGTTCCTAGTATACCCCTATTAATTTATTAATTCAATTTTTTAATAAAATTTTTTAAGGGTAATTTTGGAAACTTATACATTTTTAAAAGGTAGACAAGACAATAAATGATGTTCCCTTAAAAAGTTTGACTTTTCAAACAGGACAAAAAAATTGGGACGGAGGGAGTACTTAATAGTAATCATTTTGTTTTTCTTGAATTACAATTACATTATTAAAGTTTGGTTTAATTTTGATTTTTTTTTCTCTAAAAGTTTAAAATTTGAGATTTATAATTGAAATATGAAATATAAAAAGAAAAAAAAAAATTTTGGAATGTAATTTTTATTTCATTAATTTATTTAATAATTTGATAATATATTTACTTTTTTTAATGTGGACCGAGATGGACCTAATAGACCAAAGTGATTAAAGTAGACCGAATGGACTGAAATGGACCAAAGTAGACCGAAATGGACCGAATGAGACTTAAGTGGATCGAATTAGACCTGATTGACCAAATAGAATATAAACTAAAATATTTTTATATTCAGGTGTTTATTAATTGTATAACAATTTGATTTGTGATCTAATTAATAGTTGTAATTTGAAAAAAAAAATTGATTAAACCAAAGGATAAAAGAAAATAAATTGAAATAATATTCAAAGTAAAAAATAACTTGGAAATTCTCAATGGATAATATGGTGGTCACTTAGTTAAATCTTGTCACAAATTCACAAATCAATTAATTGAAATTTTTATTACATTAAAAAATTCATAAACATGATTAAAAAAAATAGCATGTGATGATGTCTCTTTTTGAAGGGGCTGGGCAGAGACTAAAGCAAAAATAGCTTGTGGAATGGTGTCTCCTTCTTTTTTTTTTTTTTTTTTTTTTTTTTCATTAAAAAAAAAAAAGAACTCTGAAAAAGTTGCAGAGCCTCTAATGGTAATCAATTTTGTTGGTTGAATTACAATTACATCCCTAAAGTTTGGTTTAATTTGATAATTTCTTTTCTCTAAAAATTTAAAATTTGATATATTCCACAAACGATTGGTATTGTCTAAATTTACCTCCTTTTTGTCACTGCATCATGTCCAGATGTTCATTAAGTGATAGATTTAGCATAGGAGTCATCATTAGAGACTGCAAAGGTGGAACAATTGCTGCTCTTTGCAAGCCTCTTCAGGCCCACTACTCGGTTGAACTGGTGGAAGTCGTAGCTATGGAGCAAGGTATCTTGCTTGCTCAAGAATTGTAGCTCCCCCATGTGATGTTTGAAAGTGATGCCACCGCAGTGATTAATGCCATAAACGATTCTGCCTTTGGGACTCCATTTGGGCACATTATCCAAGATATTAACCATGCCTAAGCATCCTTTGAATTTTGCTCCTTCAGGCATCTCAATCGGGCTTTCAATTATGCAACCCATGAGCTTGCTCAATTTGCCTGTAGGAATGGCTCTTCTCATTTATGGAAAGGAGTTACCCCCTCCTTTTTAGGGACAAAATGGGCTTCTGTCCTTTTTGGACAAATTAAATAGGAAAATGCCCTCCTTCCCAAACTAAATAGGGAAATGCTCCTCTTTTAAAACTCGATTTTCTCAAAATCGAGTTATAAAAAAAAAAAAAAATCTGGAGCCCTATAACAGCGTTTTTAAGGACCTATAGTGACGTTTTTAAGACTTATAGTGACGTTTTTTAACTCGACTTCCATTAAATCAAGTTATAGGAAATTTTTTTAATTTTTTTTACCTATAACTCGATTTCATATAAATCGAGTTACAAAACGCCACTATAGGTCCTAAAAACGTCACTATAAGCTCCTTAAAAACGCCGCTATAGGACCTAAATCGATTTTGAAAAACTCGATTTTCAAAAGAGGGGCATTTCCCTATTTAGTTTAGGAAAAGGGGTATAAGGCTAATTAATTTGCCTAAAAAGGGCAAAAGCCCATTTTGTCCTCCTTTTTAGAAACAATTGTACAAGCAGACATGCTACACTAATCCTGCATAGCAGGTTCTTCTCTTGTATTCCTTTCTCTGTTGCAATGCAATATATATTCCCTTGCAAAAAAAAAAAAAAAAAAAGTCTAGATGTTCGTTAAGTGATAGATTTTGATGATGCCGAAAAAACCACTAGTGAACCACACGATACTCACACGCTCGAAATAACACTTGCACAACAAAAAGAAAAGACCTAACAGAGAGCACCGGTGTGGTGTCGGCCAAATACCCTCCAAAGGTCAAATTAGAACTTCTCATAACTCTAGAGTGCTAGAGAGGGGTAAATTATGCGTACCTTGATTTATGAGGGTATTGGGGCTTTTATAGTAGTAGAAGGTTGACATCTCTTCTTTAGTGTGAAAGTCTTTTCTTTATAGGAATCCTTTTAAATAATCCCAAACGTAATGGACAAGACATTCCTTATAGAGAAGATCTTCATTAATACGCATATCTTTCAGAATCCTCTTTGCCCTAGGATTCCATTTACCTTAGGATTCTATGGTGGCTAAGTGTGTGTCGCAAGTATTTCCCATCTAGGGTTTTCTGCCTGCCACATGGGTGCTTGACCCATCCCTGTTTCATCCGTTCATGCAAAATCCGTCCATAACAAACTTTGCACGCGTTGGGCCCGTCTTATATCGGCCCACGGATGTGGAACCGTTAGGCCCATTTCATGAAGATCCGTCAACCTAAATTTTTACCCTCTTCAGATTTAGTATCCCAATGACATCTTCTATATATATATATATATATATATTACACCCTTTATGATTAAGAATATGAGGATATACATTCAATAGAAAATGAACTTGAGCTTTTTGTTGGTCAATGTTTTCTTAGTGAAGAAGAAGCTTTCATTTTCTATAAAAATTATGCAAATCAAAACGGTTTTACAATTCGAAAAGGTCGTTCGGAGAAAAAAAATGGAGAAATAGGAAGACGTAATTTCTTTTGTCATCGGGAAGGTAGGCAACCACTAAAAATGGTGGATCCATCTAAGGAGCAACAAAATAGAATGTCTTTAAAATGTGGATGCAAAGCTCGGCTAACAATTGTATTGTGAAAGTCAATAGACATTTTTCTGAAAGAATGGCATGTCACTATTTTTGTTGTAGATCACAATCATGAGTTGTTGTCCCCTTCAAGTGTACGATTTCTTCCGGCCAATCGAGTTATCACTAAAGATGATAAAAATTGCATTCTCTTATACAAAGAAGCTGAACTTTCAATTAGAGAAATAATACGTGTTATGGAACTTAAGAAAAATGTGAAACATGGACATCTTCCATTTTTTCAACGGGACATTCGTAATCTTTATGTGAAAATGAGAAAGATGCATGCTATGAATGATACTATGGATCTCTTACAATTTTGTAAAGTTGCTAAAGAAATGAATTCTAAGTTTCAATATGCATTCACAACTGATGAAGAGAAAAGGTTAGAGCATATTTTTTTGTTGCACCCTCATAGTTTTGATTGGTACAAAAAATATGGAGATGTGGTTGTTTTTTATACTACTTACAAGGTAAATGCTTATGATATGCCTTTTGGTATTTTTGTTGGTGTCAATAATCATGGAAAGACAATTCTCTTTGGTTGTGCACTTCTTCGAAATGAAACAACTAGTACTTTTCAATGATTAATGAAGGTACTTTATTTATCTTATAACTTTGTACAACCGTTTTTCCATTTTATTTAATTAATTAGTGGAATAATATTAATATATATCATTTGAAATGTTAACATGTTCTAATACATTTTTTTTTATTAGCAGAATTTTGTATGTTTAATGAAGAAACAACCCACGACAATTTTGATAGATCAAGATCTATGGATTACAGAGGCAATATCAAAAGAACTACCACTCACAAAACATGTCTTTTGTATATGACATATTGCCGCTAAGTTTAGTTGTTGTTTTACATCTATTCTTTGTAATCAATATTCAAGTTGATGCATAGAGTTCTACAAGTTATACAAGTTAGACTCATGTGAAGAATTTGAGGATCAATGGACTCAAGTTATGGAAAAGTATGACATGCTTACTAACAAGCATGTAATTGGTTTATATCAAATCAAGCACTTTTGGGTACCATGTTACCTTCGTGGACATTTTTTTGGTGGAATGACAACAACCGGAAGATCGGAAGTATAAATGCCTTTATTAAACGGTTTGTTAGTTCTCACATAAACTTGATCCAACTCATTAAACAAGTAAGTCAATACTTACCATTGATTTCTTTTGTTATATAATTTGTTTTATTTTTTTTATTTGTTAATATTTGTAGTCTTTATATGTCATATAAAAGTTTTTAATTTATTTTATTATTTATAATCTTAGGTTGATCTTACCATTGAAGATATTGAGCAAACACAATCACATGATACATTGTTAGAGACATTTAGAGGTTCTTCTTTAAGAACATTGTCACCATTAGAAGACCAAGCACACAATATTTTGACACCTTATGCTTTCAAAATTTTTCAAAAGGAGTTTGAGAGAGCAACACAATATTCAGTTCATCAAGAAAATTGTATTGAATTTGTGCTACAATATTATAAAGATGAAACTAGTCAAAAGCACAAGGTCTTATGGGATGGTCAGGTGACTAATTGTAGTTGCAAACATTTTGAATTTTGGGGTATACTTTGTCGACACATTTTTAGTGTATTCCTTCACAAAGATTGTTATCATATTCCACCATTGTATTTACCATCATGTTGGTGTTGTGAAGCCTCATTAAGTGAAAAAGAATTGCTAGTGTTGGATGATGAAAATTTAGTAGGCAAGGAAAATGTGGTTGATGCCAATGTTAATGGTATGATTGATGGAGATTGTTTCATTAATTATCCTCCGTTATCAAAGACAAAAGGTCGTCCAAAGCAAAAACGAATGAAAGGCGGAAGAGAATTAGGAAAGCAAAAGAAGACTTGTGGCCTTTGCAAGCATGTTGGTCATAACATCTCTACGTGTCCGAAGAAAGAGACTTGTGCTTCCTCAAATGGTGCAAAAAAAAGGAAAACATGTACTTCAAGTGAAATGGGATTGAATCCAATATTTTGTTTGAAATGTTAGGTAGAAGCTCTTGAACTTGTATTTTTGAATTGGGATTGAATCCAATATTTTGTTATTTTTGAGTTTTTAATTGATGCTTCTCTTGTGTTTTTTCTTTTTCTTTTTTGGGTGTTATATTTTTATTTTGAGAATATTATGGCATTATACTTAAATTTTTTGGTTAGCTAAGTACTCTTATTGATTTTGACCAGTTGAGATCATGATGTTTTAAATTATACTAATTATGGTTAATATTCTTGAAAAATGAGCAGCAAAAACAAAAATTTTTTTCATTATACTTGCTAAAATGTAGAGTAGTAGAAGTGTTAACCATATATAAATTTCTTGCGTATACAACCAAAACAAATTCTATAAATTACGAAAATATAAGTATCTAGACTGTAATATAAATGTAAAATTTTACCTATAAATTACCAGCCATAGCCATTTTAATGTTACCTATTATTTTAGGCTTTGTTGATAATAACCAACTAAATTTAATCTCTTTTTGAATTCACTACATGTAAAAATAAGGATTAGATGGATCAGATGAAAAATCTGGATTATAATACACTACACTTAAAAATTAAGGATTAGATGGATTAGATAAAGAATTTGAATTGTAATTAAATTAAGATTTTTATCAACTTAGAAATTATAGTAGATAGATTAAATGAAAAACTTGGATTATAATCAAATTAAGATTTGTATCATCTAAGAAATTATAATAGAAGAATTTGGATTTTAATCAAATTATGAATTATATGATATATCTATACTATATATAAGAGGATTTCCTTTTTTCAACAGGATTTTGATGTGGTTCAAAAATACCCTCATTAATGAAGGGTAACTTCATTTAGAAATAGGGTCATAAATGTCGAATAACAAATTTCATTTTGAATTCACAAAGAGAATTTCTAAAATTTAGGATTTATTTCCTTCAAGTTTAAAAAAGAAATTACAGTTACTGTTTATCTCTAAATTTTATCCTTTTTATTTGTTTGAAAATTTTAAAAAAAAAATCTAAATTATAATAGATGCAAATTATAACTTTTACAAAAAAAAAAAATAGAAGAGTCTTTAAGCATGCGCGTGAGTGCATGCTTAACGGGTAGTGTGTGTATATATATATATATATATGTCTAATGTTAAAATAATATTAGTCTAATGGAATTTTATAACAGACTATTTTTTTTCTTTTTTTCTTTTTTTATAATACATAGACGTCAAGTTTTTTATTTTTTTATTTTTTTAGAGAGTTTTAACTTATGACGTTCGCTCTCGATGATAGCTCTTTATCATCAGACCAAGACACCAATTAGTTTTTTGTGTTAGAGGGGATTGAACCTCAGGTCTCTTATACAATCATAAGAGATTTTATTAGTTGAGCTAATTGGAACTTACAGACGTCAAGTATATTTGCTTGTTACGGAACCTATTACATCTGAGCATATAAGCACTGAGCAGTACTAGTGGTGGCAAATTCCGACACGACCTACAAACCTGACACAATTAACTTGTTTATAAACAGGTTATGGGTTGATGTTAAATGGGTTCAGGTCATATTTGGGTTGACACGGCTAACCCATTTAATAAACGTACGAACCTATCTGACTCGTTTAGCTTATAAAGTTATTATTTATTTTGATATTATTGCTTCATTAATGGTTTGTTTTTATATGTTTATAACTATATTTGTAGTTATAATTGAATTTTAATTTTTTTTATGAGAATTGTATTTTAATTTTAGATATATGAGAATTGATAAAAATTATATATGTTAGGTATGATCTATTAATCAAATAGATTATTAAATTGGTCATTTGTATTGACCTTTATATGGCTTATTAATTAAACGAATTAAATGTGTCGAATCGGGTTGACCTGTTTAATAAATAGGTTGTGTTCGGGTTAAGGATTCCTGACATGTTTACTAAACAGGTCGGATTTGGGTCAACCTATATAACTGAATACTCATGGCTCAACATGACGCGAACCCGACCCGCGAACATGAATTGCCACCCGTTGCAGTACCCCATAATATATTTGTATCACGTGAAGCAACTTTTATTTAGTTCTTTAAGACTTTTATCCATTTAGAAATGATAGGAGAAGAAAAATTATATATATATTTTTTTAAAATCTAAAAATTTTAAAAAATTTACAATTTGATGAAGTCACTTGACGCAACCATTGTGTTTAAGCGCAACTTTTATTATATATAATATGATATAAGGAATTATAGTTTCTTTCATAATTTTTTTTAATATCAGGCCTTTTATACTTAATGAGAAATGATATGTCCGCAAAATTTTTATAACAAATTCTAAGTAGCAGGTTGTTACTGATTGTTGTTATTGAGGCAAAAATGTAATCTTAGTGTTAAGTTCAAATTTGAATCAATAACAACTAACTACTTATGATTTGTTATAAAAATATTGTAAACATAGCATCTCTTATACTTAATTATATCGTAGCATTGGTAACACTATGAAATGTATATCTGTCATAGTCCATTATTCAATTATATTTTCTTTTATTAAATAAAAGGTTTTTTTTATTTAAATTTTTTCCTCTTTTTTTCTCGTCCACCCATTTCTTCACAAATGTCAACTTTCTTCATCTCCTTTATCTGCTTTCCTCCACATCTTTATCTTCTTTCTTCTTCTATATTTCTTCATTTTCCTTCACGCAGACACGCACACACAGCTTCAAAAAACGCACTCTCTCAAATATCTCATCCATCCTCTTACCTGCCAATTGAAAAGCATTAAGAGTTAATTTTTCTCAATTTCACCCAAGACCAACTCCTCTCTCACTCTGTATCCCCAAAACCAAATTGGAATTGAAGTTACATGGATGCATCGGAGGACTCGTCATCTTGACCCAACGGTGTTAGAAAATTTAAATTTGATGTTAGAGTGAGATTAATAATGGTCCAATGGAAGTCCTTGTCCCTACCCAGATGTTGCTATAATTTTCTCTATATGCCTTTTTTGTGTGTATTTTGTGGTTATAGAGCAGGGATAAATATGAGAGTTTATAATAAGGTTGAGGGTAATCTAGAGATAAAAAACACGCTCTTTCAATTTTGAGTTCAAGGGCATTTTGGTCCGATTGCAAAATAATTTGACTTTCTTCCTCTACACTAACACACGCCTATTACATACTTTAACTTTTTCCATATTCCTAAAAGACATGAATATTTTATTTTAATTTTTATCACATTAACGGGTGCTGTGCAGCACCCGTTAACAGCACCCATAATGCAAAGATAAGAAACGTTAGAAGTTAACGAATATAGATCCTTGGCAACAGTGCTGGACCAAGAAGTTCACGCCTAACACTGTGTTTGGTTGGGTAGATTTTAGGAGGGATGGAAAATATGAGAAGGAAAATGGGGTGGAAAAGTGGGTTTTTCACTGTTTGGGAGTGGGAGGAAAATGGGAGGAGTGGAATACCCAGGAGAAAATATTCTCTCCTGGGCCCACAAAACTTTTCCTCCCAAATCGGGAGGAAAATCAAGGGGGAAAAACTGCATCATTGCAGTTTTACCGTAATACCCCTCACCAACCTGCATTGATGCCCTTCACCAACACGCCCCTGATGACTTTTGCCAACATAAACTCCTTCACTTTTCTCATCTTCTCAGCTACACTGTCCAGTGTTCCAGGTTTCTTCTCTCATTTTTTTTTTTTTTTTTCTTCTTCTTCTTTTTTTTTAAACGTGATCTATTGGTCCAAGTTAAGCCCAGTTCATGGGAGGCAATGCAAATTCTTATTTATATTGCTCTCTGCGTCAGGTTTTAGTGTTTTATCAATTGTCCAATTATTAAACTTAAAAAATTTTCCGAATCAAATGATTTCTAGAAGGCTATGGCTAAAAATTTAATGATAATCAAGAGGTTACTTTTCCAAGTCTTGTATCCCATTTCCACTTACCCTTACAGGGCCAAATGATGGAAATGATATAAATAAATAAAAACATATTCCAGTCCACCGTGCTCCAAGAATTGGGAGGGTTTTTTTTAACCCCGGCATTTTGAATGACATTTTATTCTTGTCTAATATGATATTTCTCAAACACTTTCGAGCACCCCTTGGAGCTAATTGAATCTAATTAGACATATGGTTAACACATTGACTGATATTATAGTCTTCGAATGTGTTTATTTCTATTACCAAATAAAGAAAAAAGAATGTGTTTATTTATTTCTTTATGTTTCTTTGCTATATTTTTTAATAATGGTGAAAATTCATATATTGTAATATTTACATTATAATAATAAAAATAATAATATAAATTTATATATATGATGTGGTAAATTTTATATTAGTTAATGAGTACAAATAAATCTATTTTTTACATATTATGGACCAAGGGTATAATAGTCAATTTATGCTTTAATTACATTTTCCATTCTTCCCATTTTCTCTCCAACCAAACAAAAGAGTTTTCCATCCTCCCACTTTTCCACCCCTCCAACCAAACACATAAGAAGGAAAACTAAATATTTTCCATCTTTCCACTTTTCCATCCTCCCACAATTTTCCATCCTCCCAATTTTCCACTCCTCCATCCAAACGGAGCCTAAAAGATAAGAAAAAGGGAGAAATAAAGAGTCACGTCTGTAAATCATTAAATAAACCTCAAATCATACCTTTTTTTTTTTTTGGCTGAAAACCAATTCATACATTTATAATTTTATATATCAACTGTTTGCATTCTTTTACATAACATAAAGAATTACTCTTTTTTTTGTGACACAAATAAATAGCAAATACATAGACATCTTTTGGCTTTTTGAATACATAGTTAGCTCATCATTTCTGTTACTGCATTCTCGATCTTCACTTCTGATGCATGCTCTTCATTGAATTCAACCTTCTCCAGGGGCTCGGACATGATCACCAGAGAAATCGTCATGAGGATGAGGGAGCAAATCCCGTATCCCACGAGGAATGCTCCCTCTCCCACGGAGGGAATAAAGTTGTCTTCTGCCCATGCAATAAGAAAGGTCGCCCCGAAATTTATTATTCCCACTATTCCACACCCCAAACCGATACTTCCGGGTTCCAGAACCTCCACGCTATAGACGGTGGGGAGATTTGCTAAAGTGGAGTTGAAAATGACAAGAAAGAGAATAAGAAGTAAAACACTTCCAACTGACCCTCTTTCTGAGTAAGAAAGGAAGAAGAGATCAAGGGCACTCAAAGTCACGGACAGAAAAAGAATTTTCTTTCTTTTTATAAATTTGAAAACGATCATGCTAAAGAAGGAGCTTACTGAGTTTATGGTTAATAATACGGTTTGGTTTTTCAAAATTGTTGGGGCCATTTGGCTTATCAACTTGTACCCAACTAGCAATTGAGTCACTTGAACCAATATCGATGCGACTAGATTCCGATTTAGCACACTGGACCAACACGGAAAATTCAAGAAGGCAACCTAAACCAAAAAACAAAAATCATACGAATTATACCAATTGTATTTAAAATTATGAATGAGGTTTAAATACTAAAAATAGTTTGAATATGAACATTGAGGATAATATTGTTAAACTACGGTATTTTTTAAGTTGGGTAAGTAACGAATATATATTAAAAGAAATTATTTTTCAAAAAGAATTTTTTGTAAAATTATCTTATTTTCCTATTTTTAGTAACAACCTTAAATATATTGAATATTAATTTACTAATTTTTTTATTTAGCTTACTATGAAATAGAGTTCTATCTCATATCTAAAAATAAAAGCATATTTTTTTCATTGAATAAAAATAGTTTTTCTTTGATTCATTTTTTTTACTTTTACCAAATAATGAAAAAAAAAAAAAAAAAAAAAAAACCTAAATACTGCCATAGTAAGAATTCCATACCTTGGGGGTTATTATTATGACAAGAACATGTATAATTGTTGGGATTGCAACAAGACTGATGCAAGTGCGCCAGGAAACCTAAATAAAAAACACAAAATAATTAATTATCAAAAAAAAAAAAAACTATGAAATTGCATTATTTGAAATATTTATTAATAAACTATTTTAAGAAAATTTTAATATTATATTTATAGGAATTATAAAAAATTTTAAACAATTGAAGAAGTCATATAAATAAAATTGCATATTTATCATATCATACTTACCAGGGGAGTAAGGCCAGTAAAGCATGCCGCAAAAACTTGGCCGATGTTGAACGCAAGACCGCCACTTGCCAAAACGGAACCCGTTCTCTTCCTGGACCAGGCCTCTCCCAAGAGGACCGGATTAGACACGGTCAACAAACCCGCTCCAAACCCGATCAGTAATCGTGATAAATAAAGTTCAGTCACACTCTTTAAGTTATACGCTACATAACAGCCCACGATAATGCTGACATCTCCAAGAATGTAGGGCGCTTTTGCTTTTGAACCAATAAATATGTAAATGATGGATCCCAACAGAGCCCCTACTGTATTTGTTAAAATCAAGTTCATGGCCAAGTGGTCCTTGCTCTTCGGAAATTCAGACACAATGTCAACGTGAATCCCACTTATAATGCCTATTCAAAAATTAATAAATAAAAAAACACGTATTAGTAAACTATACAGATTATGTATATATGCATTAAAAAGAGGAGAAGGATTTACTTGAATCATATCCTAGACTGAAACAGCCAATGACAAACATCATTGATATTGAAATCCACATGAAAAGGGTAAAGAGTTCCATCTCTATTTCTTTGAATACTTTTTTTTCCTTTGAGCAAATACATAAAATTAAGCCTTATATAGAAATATAAGTAACAAATTAATAAGTTTAACAAATTTTTTAGTTTATTTGTTTTAAATATATGATATTATTTGCTTCCTTCCCCTTCCAATTACGATTCTTCACTAATCTAAAACTGTAACTACTGAAATTAGGAGAATGTTTGGTACATGTATTTAAATAATTATTTTTATTTTTTTTTTAAATATACGTAAATAAAAAAATATATAATATTGTTTAAAAACTAAAAACTATAATTTAAGTTGTAGTACTGAACAGTCCTAACAAACCACTGTGATAAAAAAAGAAAGATATTTTTTTCTTTTTATTTTTTATTATAACTTATAGCCTTAAACACGGCTCGTCTCTCATTTTCCATTCTGTTGGACATATATATCCACAAATACCAAAAAATCTACTTGTCAGCTTCTTGCCTAGTCAAATCTATTATGTATGGCCTAGGGAGCTTTCCGTTCTAGTTGTCACTACCAACCTAAATTATTTGAACCATTAATTTAATACAGTTTTAATCTTTACCATTCATATAATTTTAAAGGACACTGATTACCTGTTAAACAGGTTATATATAAATAATAAAAAAAAAACACGTTTGCTTTGTTTTAATGAAAAATATTGTGTAAAAATAATTTTTTATATTTTTTAGTGTTTGATAGTAATAGAATAAATAAGTAAAGGAAAATTATATTTATTCAATATAAAAAGTATAATTTATTTGAAGAGATTATTTTTCATTAGTTATTTTTTAAAAATAACACTATCTCATAGCCAGCCGAATAAAAAATTTATGAAATTATTTTACAAGGAATTTTTTAGAAAATAACAATAAAACCCAAACAATAGCATAAGTTAGGCAACGTTTGAAACTATATTAGTTTATAACAATTCGAGTCTAGAGAAATTGATTTCCCTGTTCATCTTCGCCTACTTTACCAGCAGCTGAGGTGGAAAAGTTATCCACGTAGGCCAAGAAATCAAGTTTACTGGACTCGTTTCTTATACACAAAAATCGAGTTCACTGGACTCGATTTTCATACATGGAAATCGAGTCCACTGAACTCATTTTCCATGTATAAAAACCAAGTCCAATGAACTCGGTTTTTTTGTGTAAAAAAAACATGCCGTCCACAGAACCAGCTATACCGACGAACAAAGAACAAAGAACACGAAAAAAATTCGTGTAAGTTTTTTGGCTGGGTATACTGAAATCGAGTTCAGAGGACTCGGTTTCTCCATTAAGCTAAACCGAGTCCTTTGGACTCAACTTCAATGAAGAAAAAGCGAGTTCGTTGGACTCAATTTCCGACCTACGTGAACACTTTGTCCAGCTCAGTTTCTGATGTGATGGGAAATTGAGTGCAATATATTCGGTTTATATATCAAAATCGATCATTCTGAAGTCGAATTGTTTGAAATCAAAATAGTTTCAAACCTTGGTTAACTAATAATATTGGTTGAGCTTTATAGTTATTTTCTTAAAAAAATCCATTTTACAATCGTTACCGAACATTAAAAAAGAAAAAAGAAAAAAAAGAAGAAGATAATTTTATGAAAAATGACCAATTTTCTAGAAATCTTCCTTGCTGAGACAAACAGAGCAACAATGGGAAAATAACAAATCAATGATTCGTTGACGCTTTTTCTCTACTTCTGTCTCACGTTTGCCTCTCTAGATTCCTCTCCTCCAATCCAACCACAAGAGCCGTCTGCTAATCAAAACCATACCCACAATAGAAGAACTAGACAGCGGCGCACCCACAAATTTCAATCCAACTCGGCGGCGCACCACAACCTCAAATCGGCGGCGCTTCTTCTCTTCCAATCCAACCTCAAATCGGCGGCGCACTCATATCGAATCCAACTCGGCGGCGCTTCATCTCTTCCCGTACAATTCGGCGGCGCTTCTTCTCTTCCATTCTAAATCGGCGGCGCCACCCACAATCTTCAGGTTCTCTCTTTACATATGATTAACGCTGACATGGGTTTATATTATTTCTCTAAACTTTGTGGGTATATGCTATTATTGTTTTGTTTGAGTTTCGGTTCTTATATATTTGACAAATTAATCTTTACACTTTTGAGTTTGGGATGTGAGTCGTGAAACTTGAGTGAGACCTATTGGCTCACCTGATTTAGAAACACATTATTATAATATTTTTTTCATCTGTTAGCATTTTTTGTTAAACTTCATTATTATTTATTGTTATCTCATTGTTAGTTTTTGGAATAGAGTTACTGGATTGGAATTTGTATTAAGTGATGTTTTTGTTAAACTTCATTATTATTTATTGTTTTCTCATTATTTTTGCTGAATTGATTTCAGTGTATTTTTTGTGATACTTAACCAGATTATAGCTGAGACTTTGTTTTTGCCTTCTCTTTATCACACTGTACAGTGTCCTGTGTAGCACCCAGAGAAGTTCTAGAAATTCGGAATGTCACCTAGAAAAGGGGTCCTTTTCTAGAATGGTTCATATTCCATTGTGCCTGAAACTCATTTATATCTAAATTGCTAAACTATTATAATTTCACAATGGCACCTGATTGTTGATTTCTGCATTCTTTCTTGGACTTTCCTGTAGAGAAGTTATTTTAAACAAAAATATCAGGTTGATCATGCTGAGTTGGATCCCTTTGGTTGCACCTGAAAAAATGATGCCTCTCTTATTTTGTGTTTATCTTAGATTGTTTTTTTCCTTTTCTGAAATTTGTTGATTGGTCTTTTAGCTCAGTTCAAAAGGCTTATATTCTATTTTCATTCTTCCTTTTTCCTGTTTATATTCCGTGCAAATTTGGTAAAATAGTTAAGGCTCCTCCCTTACCTGATGGTTCTTGATATTTCTCTTTGTGGAAAACCTGTGAGGCTTCTTATATTCCATTTCTTTTTCTTGCAGCTGGATTAAAACTTTGGCTCTGAGTTGTTGAAATTTTACATTGTGTGGGTTACATAATTAAATCCTGTTTATCGATGGTCTCTCATTTTTCATGTAATATCTTAATTGTTGTTGCAGAGAGGAAGCAGTGTACACATTTAATTTAATGATTGTTCTTGGAGGACTGCTCTTCCACTACTGTAACTTTTATGCTAGGGGAGTTGGCTAATGGAAGTCCCAAGGCTAGGGATTATGAGGGAAACAGGCTACTTATAAATTATCATGAAAATTTGAAGAAGTTCAATATTATGCATGGTTATTAGGAATGGAAAACACAAAAGTTCAAAATTTTTCATTTTAATTTACATAGGAATGGAAAACACAAAATTTCACTTTCATAATCATCTGAATGTTGCTGCATATAGTCAGTCATTTGAGACCATAATTTTTGGGAAGATTGGTCAGATGTGGGAAGGATGTCTCTCAGTAATCACATTTTCAGATTTGGGCAAAATGCATTTCAGGGATTCATGTGAGAAGCTGCATCTCATATTATTTTTGGTCAGTGCTCTCCACTTCCTGGTCTGGTTGCTTTGCAGAGATCTCCATTCGCATTTCTTGACTGAGGACCAAGTGCTCTCCACTTCCTGGTCCGGTTGCTTTGTATAGTTAGGTTTTATATTTATCAAATCTTCAGTGACACGTCTGTTGAACTTAATGTATGCCTTTTTGGGTCACAATGGGGCAGGGCTTTCGTGTCCTCCATTACTGCATTTGCCATTTGGTTTTCAGTTCTCAAACATTGTTATTTATGGATGAAAACTCAAGTGATGATTCGGAAAAACAAAAAAAATCTAGTGATGATTCGGAAAAACAGAAGAAATCTATGGGCCTAATTGGCTACGAATGTTCAAATTTATGCATGGTTATTTTTACTACAACTACTACTTCTACTTCTAGGTAACTCTGATGTGGCATGGTAGTGTACGTTATGACTTTGAGATGTAACGTACACTGTGTTCCTATAAGGTGGATCATGTTTAAGGAATTACTGAGAATTTGCATGTGTTATTAATCATGACTGTTCTATTCCACCAGTCTTATGTTTCCTTTTTCAGGTGGTCAAGAGTTCTCCGATTCACTAATCGGAGAACTTTTTTTCTTTCCTCTTTCAGGCTAGCCAGGAGTATAATAATTGAAGATGGCATTGAACCCAGGCTTACACGGAATGCTGATAGACTCCATTTTGTGTCTGTACATCTGGTGAAGAGGGTCAGATAAAATATTAGTTTGTTGCCTTACTCTTGGGGTTAGAACCTATTTGTAACCTGCAAAATGGCTTATTTGGCATCGAACTTTCTCTGTGTACAATTTTATATAAAGAAAAGCGCTTAAATACTCATATTACATGAAGTATTGTTAATTCATTCATGCCAAAATTTACTGGAATTACTAATTGCATTTGTCGCAGTTGAAAACTCAAGTTGAATAGGTAATACAACTTAACTAATGCCAACCCTCTAGGATGTTATTGCAATATTTTTGTGTGAACCCTTTGACATCCAATTTGCAAGCAGCTGATTTTGGCTTTTGACAGGGAATCAATTATGCTTAGTTTTGCAAGCAGCTTCTTAATTTAGTTCATCACTTTGTCCAAATAAGCCAACAACAAGATTTGTTAAATAGCAATTGAATGTTTAAACCGAGCCAAGTTTTATGATTGCTTCCAGCGTAATCTGATATTGTCTTATGACTCTAGGTGCACCCCATAACTCTAGGTTAAGCATAATTAGATTATATATGGCTTTTGAATCCAAATTTCCACAAGATGTCCCATAAACAAGGGCAGTGCAAAAATTTCCTGGTTGAACTCTCTTAGCATCCTCATCAATCAAACTACATAAATACACATTAACTGCCCTAGATCTCATAGGGGTTCCTTTCCCCCCCAGATATATGGTTATTACATAATTGTTAGAATGTATATTTTATTATTTTTGAACAATTTTATCTAGAATAATCAGTTTATATCCAGCCTCCTCCAACACAAATTCCATGCAAATAAAACACCACAACAAAGCCTGCACATCCAAAGCTTCACATATAATAAAATTTTCAGCTGTTTTTTTTCTAGTTCACAACTTGCACATCCAATGACAAGAATATCATTAGCTATTTTCATTAGAATGCATAATTTATTTACTTCTCAATTTTACACTCTCTTTTCCCTTCATATCTGGGATATCAAGTTGTTCAAGAACACGCTTTGAGGCCTAAATTTGTTTTAGGTTTCATTTTCAAGTTCTTCAAGAAAACACACTCAGGCCTAAATTGTTTTAGGTTTCAATTTTTTTTTCTTCTTTAAAGTTCACAGTTACATCATTGTATAGTTTAAATATATAGCTTCTTTGGAATCATTTAGAGGAGAAAATGTTTCCTAACAAATAATGTTTGCTTTGGGTCACCATTTTTTTCATTGAGAAAATTTAACACCATAAAGACACCAAAAAAACTGAGATGTGTTTGATTAAAATACCCATGAGATGTCAAAAATCACCAAGTTGTCTTGAAAACCTCTAACATGACCAAAATATCTTTACAATCACTAAAAACAAAATCCAAGATATCACTCTAACATGGCTAAATTGAGTGGTTTTGATGCTATTATGGTAATTTTCAAAATATTTAGTATTTTAATCATTCTAGGTATTTTTAGCGCTACTTTGTTTATTTTTAGTGTTTTTTTAATTATTAATTTTGAAAGTTTAAAAATGTATTTTAGTCATTTTACAGGTTAATGAAGGTACTTTGGTAATATTTGAGGCATTGGGGTATTTTAGTATAATTCATTGTTAACATTTTAATTATTATCAAGATTGTTATGAATCGACAAAAGTATAGTTATATGTGATGTTAGTACTACCTAATGTGACTAAAAAAAATAGGACTATATATATATAATTTTTTTTTTTTGGAGAAGAAAATAATAGTACTATTGAATATAACAAAAGTATGATCATATGTGATTTGGTACTGCCCGATGTGACGTTAGAACGATCAAATGTGAGAAAAGAATAATTGTATCACCAAATGTGACAAAAGTACAATCAGTTGTGATGTTGGTACTGTCAATGTGATGATGAAACTGTCAAATGTGAGAAAAAAAATTAGAATACCAACGAATGTGGCAAAAGTACGGTCATTTTTTTAGGTTCTAAGCGTAATTAAGTTATTTTTTAAGTTACAAGGTCGTTTTAGTCATTTTTTAGGTTTCAGTGTCATTAAGGTTTTTTTATTTTTTAATTTTTTTTAAGGTTCTAAGGGTCTTCTGGTAGTTTTAAAGGATTTTGAAGGTATTTTGGTCATTTTCAAGTGTTATGGGGTATTTTTGGTCATTGTTTTAGGTTTTTTGGTTATTTCAATCATTTTTTATGTTTGAGGGTAATTTCAGAATTTTATTTTAGGTTTTAGGGTCATTTAGTCATTTTTTAGGTTCTCAGGGTATTCTGGTAATTGTTGAGTGTTTTTGGGGTATTTTGGTTATTTTCAAGTTTAAGAGGTATTTTGGTCATTTTATAAGTTTCAATGGTATTTCAAAATTTTTTAAGGTTTCAGGGTCATTTCGGTAATTTTCAAGGTTCTATGGGTATTTCGGTAATTTTTCGGTTTAAGCTGCATTACAGTCGTTTTTTAGGTTCTAAGGGCATTATTGTCACTTTTTAAGTTACAAGGTCATTTAGTCATTTTTAGATTTTATTGTCATTTAGGTAATTTTTTTTAGTATCTAAGGGTATTTCGATTATTTTTTAGGTTTAGAGGGTATTTCAGTCATTTTTTAGATTTTATGGTCATTTTGGTCATTTTTTAGGTTTTAAGGATATCTCAATAATTTTTGAGATTTTTGAGGTTATTTTGGTAATTTTCAATTGTTAGAATGCATTTTGGTAATTTTAGTATATTTAAGGATATTTCGGAATTTCAGAGACTTTAGGAGTATTTTTGTTATATATATTCGTTGATTATTAGGTAATTCAATGTCGTTGGGTTGGCTACGCCCAAATGTAATGTTGGTACGGCTTAATGTGTTGATGAAACTTTCAAATTTGAGTAAAAAAAAGAGAAAAGAACCATTGAATATGACAAAAGTATAGTCATATGTGATATTGGTATTGCCCAATGTGACGATAGAATTGTCAAATATGAGAAAAAAAAATTAGGGTACCATTGAATGTGACAGAAGTACAGTCAGAAATGATGTTGGTATTGCACAATGTAAGGATAGAACCATCAACTGTGAGAAAAAAAAAAAAAAAAAAAAAGGAATTACCGAATGTGACAAAAGAACTGTCACATATGATATTGGAACTGCACAATGTGAGAATGGAACAATCAAATGTGAGAAAAAAGTAAGGGAACCACCAAATGTGATAAAAGAATTGTCACATGTGATGTTAGAATTGCACAATGTAAGGATGGAACTGTCAAATGTCAGAAAAAAGTAAAAGAACCACCGAATGTGACATAAGAACTGTCACATGTATGTTAGAACTGTCATGTGAGAATGGAACTGCACAATGTGAGGATGGAACCATCAAATATAAAAAAAAAGAAAAGATAACCTGGTATAGCAGGTTATCTACTAGTGGATACCGTACCCCCATTTTTTTTAGGGGGGGTACTGTAAAATTACCCTGTTTTTAGTGTTTAATCGATAAAGTTTTTCTATATCTTCCATTTAAAAAAAAATCGAGCCTTTGAAGGAGACTACAACATACTAAAAATTTGAGTAACAAAAAACTCATTTATCAAAACTTCAATGTTCACCACAAAAGTAAAATCCTTTTAATAGGTGTCAATCACCAAAAGAAAAATGACTTCAGATTCTGCTAAACCTTTTATAAAACTGACATAATTATGATGATCTTCTCATTTTCCTATAGACTAATTTCACATATGTCGTTACAAGTTAAATTTTTTTTTTTTTTTTAAATCCACTATTAGTTAAAATTAGGGGTGTGCAAAAAACCGACGAACCGAACAAACCGACTGAAACCGACCGAACCGTTGCCAAATTTTCGGTTCGGTTCCGGTTCGGTTTCATTTTTTAAAAACCGAAATTTTCGGTTTCAGTTTCGGTGTTGGATTTTTTTCACCCGAAACCGAACCGAACCAACCGAATAGATATACATATATATATATATATATATTTATGTAAATCTATTACATCCCTGATCAGTGGCTTAGTGGTATGCTACTTTCTGTTTTGGCTAGTTGATTCCAGGTTCAAGCCTTCGCGTGGGTGGGGGTGTGTATTTTTGCTATTTAATTTTTTTAAACCCTAGTGCATGACACAAATACGAAAATACCCCTCCCTCTTTTATACTTTCCTTTTCTTTTCTTTAGTTCAGTCGCCCCCTTCCCAACTTTTTCTCTCAATTTTTTTTTCTGTCTTTTGAAGAGTTCATCCCTCAGCCCGTCTTCTCTCGCCGCTCCACGCCTCCACATGCCACCTCCACACATCGGCCTTCCTGCACTAGCCTCTACACGCCGGCCTTCCTATGCTGGCCTCCACACGCCGGGCTCCCTACGCCGGCTAATCTTTTCATTTTCACGGAGTCACGGTGACCCTCTCTCTCTCTTTATTCTTTAATTTCGCCATAGTTTCCTCTATCTTTTTTATATTCTGGGTTTGTTTAATACTGAATCAATGCTATTTTTTCAATTTTTATGTGCAAATAAAGCATGTGGAACCGAAACTGAAAAAACCCATGTGCTATTGTGCTTGGTTGTTTGTTTTTTCAATTTCTTCTCTCTTTTTTATATTCTGGGTTTGTTTATTATTTTTTTTCTTTGTTTGCTTTCTTAGAAAATTTCTAGGTTTTTTTTTTTCTTTATTTGCTTTCTTAGAAAATTTCTGGGTTTGTTTATTTTTTTTTTTTCTCTGTTTGCTTTCTTAGAAAATAAAGGATAAGGAACCGAAACTGACCGAAAAACCGACCGAAACCGAGACAAACTGAAACCGACGGTTTTTCAACTATTTCGGTCGGTTTCGGTTGAGACTTTTAAAAACCGAAAATTTCGGTTTCGGTTGGTCGGATGAAAAAAAACCGACCGAACCGAACCGATTACAGCCCTAGTTAAAATGAACATGACAAGGTATGTATTAAAATGCAAATGTGAGAAACATGATTACACTTTATTAATTACTAGTAAGGGTTGCACGTGCATGGCACTTGTTGCCCATTGAGTAAGAAAATTTAAGATAGAATTTTTTTTTTTTTTTGAAATAGTATAAAACCATGTATTTATTTATTTATTTATTTTTTGAGAAGGCCATGTATTTAAATTTAAAATAGTTATTTAACATACGGCTATCTTTCCTTCTAATATATATATATATATATATATGGCTATCTATTAAGTATGATAATTTCTTAAGATAAGGTATTTGGTATCAAATGATACCATGTTAGCGGTATTAAAATTCAATAAGTGTGAGACATGTCACCAAAAAATAACTAACCCAGTAACAATTGAAAGACATGTGTTAGTGGATAGTAATTTTTGCACACATGTCTCTCGTTTATTGGATTTTGGTACGAATGACGTAGTATCATTTGATATAAAATATTTTTTCATTTCTTATAATCTATTTACTAAAGACAATATCTACTTGCTGTTGAGGTACAATTTTCCACTCATTCCACATGCTCCAATCCTATTTAATTAAATTTATTTATTCACCAAAAAATACCAAAACGTCACTCATAAATTATTTTGGGCCCAAATGAATATTTCTCATTCCATTGGTTCACAAATATTTCATATCTCATTATTTAAATTTGGCCTTAATATAAAAGCCCAAAAACTCATATTAAGCCCAAAACTGGCCTTACGAGCCCAATGCACACATTGTAACACCCCAGTTGTTAATTGTAATTTGGAAGAAGCTCGATGGGCAGATTGGTAATTTTACTTGCAAGATATTTTAGGGATAATCTTGAAAATGGGCTTCATCCTCTTAAGTTAGCCCCTTCCTCTCTCTCTCTCTCTCTCTCTCTCTCTCTCTCTCTCTCTCTCTCTCTCCATGGTCTTCCACTAAAAATACTTCAGCCATGAGTTTCTTTTCAAGCCATCACCGCTGGTTGTGAAGAAAAGATTTTGGCAAGAAAGGGACCCATTCGGCCAAGCAAGGAATTTGAGGTAAAATTCCTTTTTTCCTAACAAAACTAAGTAAAATCTAGCTGTGGGGTTTATGCTAGAGCAAGCTTATTGGGTTTATGTAAGAAATTCTTATTTGGAATGAAAAGTTTGGTTTGGTCTTGAGTCATTTTGCTCTAGTGTTCACCCAATCACGATTTTGTCTTGGGTAATGGGTTTTGGAGGTCTCGAAGTTGTGGAGAGGTGGGTATGTGAAACTTTGATGGTTTGGGTGCTATGAACTTGTTTTAAAACAAGTGGGTAATGAAAGTGTTAACCATGAAAGTTTAAGTGCCTTGAGGTTGTGCTTTTTGCACGTCAAGTGTTTGACATTTTATCTCATTGAGTTATGAGGTTGGGTTTAATTGTTTATAGTTGTTTATTCAATTCAAAGCTGGACTTTGTGAGATATATAATGAGTTTTAAAACTTTGAAAGTGATTTGATGATGTTATAATTGATTCCTATATGATGTAATATGTATTGACATTATTAATACATGAGTTAGTGTAAGACTTAAACATGGTTGTTTTGTTGTGAACACTTGGGAATTTGTAAGAATTGTTTTAACTACTGTGGGGCCTAAGAATTCGACAGTCCCAGCCCACTTTATAGTGGGCCCAAGGCCCACGTTGAGGAGGTAGAAACGTCCAATGATGAAAGCAGACGGCCCAAGTTGCCAAGAGACATTGCCGAAGAGGTTTTTGTCCTCGGTAAGGCGAGATCATAGGAGGGAAGGGCGGTACGCCATCAAGGGTAGCCTTCCAGAGCATCCCAAGGAAAAGGACAAGTACAATGGGACAGTCACAAGAACATAGTAGAGGAGTAATTCAAGGAGAAGCTGTCATCTCCGCATTAAATACCCACAACTAACATTTTGGCTGCATTAATGGGGAAAAGACCCTTGAACAGTATTAGCTAAGCTACTGCAGCTCACAGAAAGCTGAGGAAGGTGGCTGATGAGACAAGCACTCAAGTAGTAGCCTGCATGATCAACAAATGGAGGGCCAAGATCAGCTGAAAAGGGGTATATAATGTAAGAAATCCCTCAGGAGAAAGGGGGGAGGCAATTAGAAGCAGAAAACACTGTAGCAATTCATATGATCTGAGAAACCTTTGTATCCACGTATTAAGAAAATAATAAGAACTAAAAGCTCCTTAAGAAAGTGCCAAGGGCAGGATTTCACACTTTGAATCTATTCCCTTATTATCTAATCCACTCATAACCACGTTTAATTGTTGTAATCCTTACTAAGGTCTAGTTCTTAAACCCATTCTCTACAAATTCATTGTATTGGGCTAGTTGGGTTTGGGTCCACTCATCCAAGACCAGAAGTGCTCAAACCCAATCCCTACAACTACCATTATTACTTTCTAAGAATGACTAACACACAAAACTCAAAATACACAAAGAAAATTGTTTGGACATTAAAATTTAGTGAGGTATTTTAGATATTGCACAATGAAATATTTTAGGAATTATAAGATTTTGTTTGGGTTTAACTAAAAGAGTAACAACATGGACTATATACGTGTCTACAAAATATAAAGGAGAAAATTATTTAACTTTAAAGTTGGGGGATGAAACTATCCCAAACATAAAGGGAAAAAGTACTTTTTTCCATAATTATTTTTTGTTGGTAAAATTATGTATTTTTTACTTTAAACAATGTGTTTTTTTAAAAAAGGTCAACATAAGAAAAATGTCCATAAACTATGAATTTTGGCTCAACAAATTGGCTAAACAAAAAAAAAAAAAAAAAAAAAAAGGTCAGGAACACAATAAATGTCACAATATTTTCTCAATGCCTTTATTTAGTAATGGTGGGCCTTGGTATGATATTTTATAATTTTATTTTACAGTAATGCTTCATCCATAATATTTTCACAACAAATCTTATGTAGTAAATTGTTATTGGTTTTTAATTAAGACAGCCACTATAAACTATGCATTAAAAAAAAAAAACAACATGCAAAAAACCAATAGAAGAAAATTGTGCATGAAATAGTGAATTTTTGCTCATCGAATTTGACTAAACCAAAAAAAGAATTCTAGGAATACAACAAAATGTCACAATATTTTCACAATACTTTTATTTTCAACCATGGTAAGTTTTGGTTTGATATATTATTATTTATTTTATAGAAATCCTATATTAATAATATTTTCATAATAAATTTTAAATTTTAAATTGCAAATTGTTATTGATTTTAAAATGGACTCACGGCTAATATCACTTTTTTATCCATGAATAATAGTTTACCTGTGATTTGTTGTGAAAATGTTGTGAACTTAGCATTTTTTTATTTTATCCATAAGAAACTGAGATCTCAACAATTGTGAAAATATTGTGATAATAACAAATATTACTACATTTTCACAAAATATTTATTTTCAGTAGTTATGTTTTTTATTCTCTTTGATTTTATAGATATTATCATATTGCATTATAAAAATAATATATAAGAATATAATGTTATTTTATCTATATATATCTAAAAGCTGAAACATAGTATTTATTATTACTACGCTTCTGTTGAACCACATTAGCGGCCATATCATCCGTCCATTTCCAACATTCTCTTTCTTAATTTAAATTTTTTTCTCTTCTTAATTTCTCAACTTGTTGTCATACTTTTTTTTTTTTTTTTTTTTGAGAATAACTTATTGTCATACTTGCTCCAACTTTATTTATCCCTTTCACATATTCATCTCCCCACTACTATTTACCTTAATAACCATTTTTCTCCATCCCTTTATCTTCCTTTATTTTTGGCTTTTCTTATTCCCTTTGTCTTACTGTAAATTTACAATTCTCTTTCACTCTATACATAGAATTCCCTTACACAAAAGGTTATTTCTCTCTCAATTTTTTTTTTATTTTTTTTATTTTTGGCATTTCTACTTTAGGTTGATGAATTTTTATATAATTTGGAACTCTACTTTTGGTTAATGTGATTACGTAGTTATCTTTTTTGTTCTATTTGATTTCATAGATGTTATCCTATTGCATTATAAAAATAGTATATAAGAATATAATGTTATTTTATTATATAACATAACATGACTTGGATAATTTGGTATTTATTACCTTTTTTAATCTTTTTTTCTTCTCATATTATTTTCTCTAAATTTCTTATTATTCTTTCTCACATTCTCTCTTGAAAAGTGGTTATTCTGTCCTTCCCTCTTTCTATTGCAACTCTACTTTATATTGATGAATCATTGTCATTTTAAAACTCTATCTTGGGTTCATACATTTTGGTGTTATATTTTTTTAGTTCCCCATTACAAGTAGTATCTCTCTCTTTCTGTTATAGTTTCCAATTTAATTTTTGTCTGAGTTAATACTTGATTATTTTGGAAGTAAGAATATGAGTTTATAAAAAAAAACACAATCTTGGCTATGCTAATTATAGATCAACATTCGGTCTATTTCGGTCCATTCGGTCTATTTCAGTCCACTTCAGTTCATTTTGGTCTAATTTGATCTTCTTTAGTCAATTCAATACAATTCGATCTATTCAGTTGCGTTTGATCCATGTTGGTTTAGTTCAGTCTATTTTGGTCCATTCAGTCTACTTTGGTCAATTAGGTTCTGTTCGGTCCACTTTGGTCCATTCTGTCCAATTCAGTCCAATTAGTCAATTCAGTTCATTCAATCCACTATGGTCTAATTTGGTCCAGTCAGTCCACTTAGGTCTATTCGATCATTTGATCTATTTCAAATCAATTTCGGTTTACCTATTTAAGAATGTGAAAACACAAGCTTAGGTTGAGAGTGGATTGAAATGCTAAGTTAATGTGGCTCAACAAAAGTGTATCAATAATAAATGCTATGCTTAAGACTTTAGGCATTACGAGTTTGAGATTTATATATATTTTTAATAAATTTAAACTTAGAATAGGTTCTCTCAACCCAAACATATCTTTTCCATAACTAAAAGTGCACAAAAATGGACCAAAGTGGACCAAAATGAACTGAAGTGGACACAAATACATTGACTTGGATCAAATGGAATGAAGTGGACCGAATAGACATAATAGGACCAAATAGAACAAGGTGGACCAGATTGGATCAAATTAGTCTGAGTAGAACATAGTAGACCAGTCTCGATTGAAGGAGACTGAATAAGAATGATTGGATAGATTAGGACCAAAGTGGATGTAATGGACCAAATAGGAACAAATAGGGCCAAATTGGACGGAAGTAGACATAATGAACCGAATTGGTCCAATGGAGACGGAATAGAAAGCAAACTGGACAAAATTGACCAAATAAGACCAAAGTGGACCGAATATGACAAGTGAACTAAATATGACCAATGTGGACCGAACAGGCCCAACGTGAACCGAATAGAACTAAAATGGGCTGAATAGGACCGAAGTGGACCGGATAGAACTTTTGAATATTTATCTTTTTTAGGGCTCATATTTCTAATTTTTAATGTCTATTTTGTTTGTATAACTCAAAACTAAAGAATTTAGCCCAAATATAATAAAATTTCATACTTTTCAACCTAAAAATTAAGAAGAAGAAAATGAATTTTTGAGCTAAACTTGAAAGTGAAACCTAAGAAAAAAAATCAATTTAAGGCCTAATCAATCCAAAATGGACCAAAATTGATTGAGTGGACCAAATTGGATAGAATAGGACCAAAATGGACCGAATTAGACCTAATTGGATCACATAGAAATTGTTTAATTGTTAGGAAGAACAAATTATCTTGAACAAACTCTAGAGAACAAATTAAACATTATGTTACAATTAAAAAATAATTATTTACTCCTATTCATCACTTGAGTTTGTGACTAGTATAATAAAACAATGAAAGACTTTTATAATTGATCACTTGTTCCCTACTTGCATTCCTACATTAACTATTGTTATTGTCCAATTGTTGTTGTCTAGTAGTTTTGTTGTATTCCCCTTTCCACCATAATGGTTGTTAATTAAATTGGTTAGATCATCACAAATGGGTAAATATATGGAACTTAATTACTTAGTATTATACATGGATTCATGTACAATTTGAACCATTCTGCAAGACAAACTACTATTCTTAATAAAATTAAATTTTGGGTCCTAAAACAGATCCCTATACAAGTCTCATCTAACTAACTCATTCCTTCTAAAGGAGGCTTCCACAAAACACCAAGTCAAACTGTTCCTTTGGTGGATCTCCAATACAGTCAAAGACTACATCTGCATTTAAAAATTCTTCGTCGGATGTATAGCTGCAAACAGAGATCAAGGAATCAAATGAGAACAAGAATTTACCAAGGTTAATAATTAGGACTTTTATATGTTTACATTGTGCTTGCAATGTAAATTTACATTGTAGACACAAAAAGTGAAAAGTGTTGTATACATTTGCAAAAAAATGTACAATATTTACCACTTTTGTAAATGTGTGCAACATATGCCATTTTTTGCGTGTCTACTATAAGGGTCATATTTTTATGTATTGGCATATCCGAAATCAAAATGCACTTTATATGTAATTGATTCTTAGTTCTTAGTGGTTTTAAGAAGTATAACAAATGTTAACAAGTGGTATTATTGAAAACACAAAATTGCTCAAGAAACTGATCAAGAAAAGTTGAATCTGCAGGTCTTAATACCTGTCAAACTATTGAGAATAAATGAATCTTGATACCTGTCTTAACACCTCTCGACCTATTGAGCTTTGAGAAATAGAATAGAAAATTTTGTATTCGGCCTGTGATGACTTTGTCTTCTAGGAATTTGTGCCCAAAGTATATAAAATACTTACTTTATAGCCATCATCATACACACAAAAAGACACATGCATAATAGGAAGTTGCTACGACGTTTGTACGCCTAGGGTTTTGTACCAAGTTACTATCGATTCATTCAAGCGTGAATTGAAGAACTCTGCAAAGTTACAACAATCAAAAGGGTTGTTGTGGAGTTACTCACAAATAGGAGATTCAGCCAAAGGAGAAGTCTTCTACAAGTTCTAGTCCGATTAGGGATTGGATTTAAGCTTCATTATAGATCAATAGGTTCTACTATAGGTAGCTACTTCGAGATAGGGTAAGATTCCTTATACTTGTAACATTTATTTATTGTTAGTGAATTCTTTGGAAGTGATGATTTGAAATTCACCTAGTGAAGTTTTTCCTGTGAGAATTTTTTCTATCATGGTCAAATAGTCGTGTCAAACTTATTTTCCACTGCACTCTATTTAGTTTGGTGATTTGATTGTGTTGTAATTTAATTTGAATGTAATTTGAACTAATTAATTAACTT
Organism: Quercus gilva; assembly: GCA_023621385.1. NCBI lineage: Eukaryota > Viridiplantae > Streptophyta > Magnoliopsida > Fagales > Fagaceae > Quercus > Quercus gilva. Next base: position 6,204,416 of record CM042482.1, on the reverse strand, counting down.
GCGTAATTAGTTAACTAACTGGCGCCAATCTATGGAGGTGATGGATTTAATCATTTAACCACATAATTCTAACATTCCCCCCCATGTGTGGGCTCAAATATCCTTTTAATAGGTGAGATCCAACATTAGAGAATTTAAATGGAATCTTTACTGAACTTATCCTCAATAAATTCAATATCTCTTGATTCCACCACTGTTTTTGAGCTGAAGTCTAATAATCTATATCTCTTTGAAATTTCAGCATAACCCACAAACTCACTTTTCGTAGCTCTTAGTCCTAACTTTGTTCTCTTTGGATCAACCACTCTATGAAAGGTTAAACACCCCCACACTTTGATATAATCAAGGTTTGAATTCCTTCCATTTTATAACTCATATGGAGATACTTTAATCTTCTAAGAAGATATCTATTGTGTACATGACATGCTATAAGCAATGCCTCTCCCCACAAATTAAATGGGAGCTCTACACTTAAGATCATGGCATTTACCATGTCTACAAGAGTCATATTTTCCTTTCAGCCAAAGCATTTTGTTGGAGTATATAAGGGGCTGAACTTTGGTGTATTATGCCATGTTCCTCACAAAATGTAGAAAAATCATTAGGAAAATATTCACCACCTCTATCACTACGTAGGATTTTTATTTTCCTATCTTTTTGATTTTCTACTTCAGTTTTATAATGTTTGAACATGTCAAAATATTCATCTTTATTTCTCATTAAATACACATATGTAAATCTAGAGAAATCATCAATGAATGTAATGAAGTATCTTTTACCTCCTCTAGTTAATACACCATTCAATTCACATACATCTAAATGTACAAGTTCAAGCGTAGTACAATTTTTACCTGACTTAGAAAAAGATATCCTGCTTGGATACAAATTTCACATTTTTTTTCCATTAACATGCTTATACTAAATCATACTATGCTTTGACATAAACTTCAAGTATTTGAATTTAAATGTCTTAATCTAGCATGCCATAAATATGAAGAATCAACGATATAAGCACAACTAGAAACTTCTTTATTAATAATACTTAGTTTATATATGCCATTAGTAACATATCTCCTGCGTACAAATATCCCATTCTTGGACAAGATAAACTTGTCTGATTCAAGTACAACTTTTATAACACTCTTATATAACAAATTGGCAGATACAAGATTTTTCTTGTTATCGGGTACTTGAAAAACATTGGTTAAGATCAGCATTTTACCGGAACTCATTTTCACTTCAACGGTTCCTTTTCCAAGAATCTTTGCTTTATTGTGGTTTCCCATTAACGCCTCTTGTTCTATGGAAGACTCCTCATAAGTTTTGAATTCCTTTTTGTTATTGCACACATGTATCATTGCACCTGAATCGAACTACTAATTAAAAGGATTTGCAATTATAGCCATATGAAGTATGGTGATCATATGTATACAACTTACCATAGCAATAATGTCATCAATAACATTTGTTTTATTGGCATTGCCTTCTTCATCATTTTTCTTGTTCTTTAAAAGTTTACATTCGCGAATGTAATGACTTTTCTTTCCACAATGGAAACAAGCTCGGTTCTTCTTGTCATTGTTGGGATTCTTGGAGTTATTCTTCTTGAAACCACTCCCACTCTTGTTCACTTTCAAGTGCTTATTGGTCTTACTCAAACTCCCACTTCGAACATTGCTTGCATTCACTTTAGAATCGGTGTTAGTCTCATCTCTAACTCGACTTTCCTCTTTAATTCAGAGATGTTGTCCGAATTGTTTTAAAGTGAGATTTTCTGATATATGCAAAAACTTCTTCCTAAAATTATTCCAACTTGGTGGGAGTTTTGCAATGATTGCACCCACTTGGAATGATTCGGGAATATTGATTGACAAATCATGGAGTTTATTGACCAATATCTATAACTCTTGAACTTAATCCAAAACTGAGATATTATCAAGCATTTTATAATCAAAGTACTTTTGAATAATAAACAAACTTATTCGTACCTACTTTCTTAGTTTTGAACTTTGCCTCCAAAGCATTCCAAATCTCCTTCGATGACATCATTCATGTGTAGAGATCATAGAGATGATCCAAAAGAGTAATGAGAATGTGCCTTATGCTAATCAGTTCATCTTCCTCTCGTTTCTTTCTTTGTGCCTTTATCTCGTTTGTGTCTTTATCACTTATAGTAGGGAAAGACATCAAATTCAAGTCCAAGACATAGAAGAGCCTCAGTGCAGTGAGTAGGAATTTTATCTGGTCTTTCCACCGAGAGAAATTGGTTCCATCAAAGTGATCCAATTCCACCAACTCATGATTCAACATCTTCATTGTTGAAACATCACTTGTTTCTTCCGTTGTAGGATATATTGTCTAAGATTGTTGGAGATAATACACAAAGTAATAATGGAAGAACAAGGTTAAAACAAAAGACAAACAAAAAAATAAATAATTTGGAGCACAAAATTGTTATCCTTAGACTATATTTGCCTCTACACTCTTGTTGCTAGCAAAATTTGTCAAATAGCATGTTTTTAGAAAAAAATTTAGGAAAGTAGCACACAGAAAAAAAGTTAATTAGTTAAGTAAACTGTTTTTGGAACTCAAGTTTGACAAACTCGAGTTCAAGAGACAGTCACTTTATTAATTAACTTCAGCAAATTTTACCTTTATTGCTAAAAGGTTACCGTAAACTTGTCCCCGAAATACAACTAAGTTGTTTGGTTCTACAGATAGCAATTCTGGAAAATGATCATAGGATTTCTTGTATTTCTTTCTAACTAAGTTTTGGGAGAGAAATGATATATTATCAAGTGAACATAAACCACTATTTATACCCATAAGGTTATATTTCATCAAAAGGCATATATGGAGAGTTAAAATGTTTCATAAAACCGTTCATAAAGCTTGAAACCTTTTCAAAAATTAGAACAATTACCAAAAAATTCAGTTTTACGAGTCTCGATTGATTGAGAGAAATCGAGCATCGATCGAAGGCTCTTTTCGATCGATCGAACATGAATCGAATATCAATCGAAACAAGCGAAGATTCCAAGATTATTTTTCTCATCACTTTGATCTATCAAGCAAAGCCTTCGGCCAATCAAATATACTGAATTTCAAATTTCACTTAGAAAATTCCAGAACTTGAATTTTCACTTATAAAACAATATTCTTCAAACTCAAATATTATTATTACAACCTATCATTGTATATACCATATATACAACATCTTCTTCTATCAAATACTTTCAAAGTTGAAAAAATGAGAAACGGGTTTGGTAGAGTTGGAAACTACAAAGTTGAAAATGGAAAACTTCAATTGAGAGAGAGATCTGAGGCTTGTGGCTGAGGTAGAAACAAGTTAGAAGATGAAGAAAGAGGAACAGAAGTGTAACTCAAATTGATTGGGTATTTTGGATTATTGAAGATAGAGACCAGAGTGGGCGAGAAGGAGGCTACTACTCGGTTTTTAGTTCCGTAGTAGTTCGGTTTTTGTTTTTGTTTTTCAAGGTTTTGTGTGTTATTAGTTGAAAAATTAATTAATTTGTTTTTGAAAAATGAGGTGTAAAATTGTGTAGTATTTATAGATTATATAGATAGATTAAAAATAGATATTGATAAGATTCAAGCAAACACACAAGCGAGTATATACTAAGCCCACAACTAAAATATGAGTATATGATTGCATATTGTAATAGGGCCTTCGGTTATAAAATTTTCAAAATAGAATTCATACATTACTATTCTACCAAAAAGTTTTCTTTTACTCCAAAACGATCAATATGTACAATCTAAGCAAGTTTTTTTTAAGACAATCAGAACAAGTTATTGCTGAGATTCGCATGGGGAACCTATACATTTAATTTTAAAGAGAGAGTTAGAAAACATATTTATTCTAACTTAAAGGGAGAAATGCACTGGAGTAATGATGTATACCATGCACAGGAATTTACATACAGTAATGTACATCTCTTACCAAAAACAAGTCATGTATGGATATTTTCATGCAGCTCTAGTGTAACATCTTTTTCGCTTCAAAAGAATTAAGATAAAATTAGCGTTCATTCTCTCTTTTTTTAAGGAAGATCTATTTCTAGTCAAATTGTTTAAGCTTTAAATACCAAAATTTGACCCAATAGAGACAACCTTTTCATAATTAAATTGATAATTAAACAGTTATTTTCATGAAATCTTCCTCATGATGGAGAAGAAAGAGACATCCAACTTCAACTTTTATTCACTTTTATTAATATCATAATTCTTTCTTAGATGGTGACTATTGATCTACAGCACCAAAAAGCAAAAAAAGAAAAACAATTTTCAATCTCGTTTTTTCAGTTTCCAACACCAACGAAAAAAGCAAACTTCACCATTAATCTTTTTTCGGCAAGAAAAGTCGCACCTCTTGCATCCAAATGCAGCGCGATAATTACCATATGTAGAATAAGAACAAATCCTCATACAATCATGATAGCACTCTTCATAAGTATATTTAAATTTTGCTGCTGTAGATTGCTCCAAAATCATCCCCATTACTAAGGCTAGAATGAAAATCGACCTTGTCATTCTCTCTTCCATAGCAAACCTGAAGATGGAAGGAATAATGTTGCTAGTTAGAATTAATTGGTTTTTAAAGTGTATATATATATATATATATATAGAAATATGTCTTTTTAAATTTTTTCTCGAAGCGAGTATTTCAGCCAACATTAATTACATTAAGTAAATACTTGACAAGGAAAGAAAACGATATGTTAATGAGTATGAGAGAACGATATTTTAACAGCCCATGGATTTATGTTAATAATTATTTTGGGATAATGAGTGTGTGTTTGTTTAGCGAAAATTAAAAATCTAGCTTATTTTATTATTTAACTTATTTTTGCTACTGTTCATAGTACCACAGCATTTTTTAGTACTATTCATAGGTTCCACTGTACTATTTCAGCTAACTTTTACCTTTATCTACAGTATTTTCAAGAAAAAATTTTCAATTTCAACAAAATAAGCGGATCCCAAATAGACCCTGAGTGTAGCTCAATTTTGTTATTATAAATTATTCAAGTTCTTGTATGATGTGCGGTGTAATTTGTTATTAATTTCTTTCAATATATAACTCAACTAATTGACATCTCTTAGTATTTTTAACGGAGATATCCAGAGTTCAAATTGCCCCACCCCAAATATCAACTTATTAAAAAATATTTCAATAAATTTGACAACAAAAGTGGAGTAGTGATTTGATCATAGTATATACGTTTACGATTTGAAAATTGCATGATATAATAACTAATAGATGGACAAGTTTCATGCCTACTTAAGAATGCAAATATCATTTTAATAAAATAAAATGCAAATATCTTTCAATTATTTTTTATATTCTTGATTGAGTGTTATTCAAAAAAAAAAATTGGTTAGACTTTGTTTCCACTTGTGCAAAAGTAACTAAGTGTGCGTATGGATGTGGATTAAAATTATAAATTATTTAACTATTTAGCATATTTTTGCTATTATTCATAGGCCCCACTTAACTTTTTGGCACTATTCATGGGTCCCACGGTACTATTTCAACTAACTTTTATATTTATCTACAGTACTTTCAACAATAAGTTTTCAGTTTCAGCAAAATAAGCAGTATCCAAACATTTAAACAACAATACTATATTCAAATCAATTGTTTCTCATATAAATCTTACAAAAATGACATCAAAATTTCATTACACTTAAATAATTAATGCACCACTTAAAATAATTAATATAACAAAATATATTTATCCTATTAGAAATTTTTTAATGAAATATAATAAATATTAGATTATATATATATATATATATGTAATCAATGAGTTAGAAAATCTGAATGCTTGTGATTAATTTTAGTGAATTTTTAAATATTTAATTTTTTTTTATTTTGATCAATTATTGTCAAAACAAACATAAAGAAGAAAATCATATTATAAATGTATTATAATTATTACTAATAAAAATTATTTCTTATAGAATTTATTAGAAATAATCATATAAATTTATTTAATATAAATTATTAATCCAGATAATTAATATATGCCAAAAACAAAAATAATTATAATTACGACTCTTTGACAAAAAACAAAAAGGCCCATCTAAATATAGGAAGTTAGCAATTAGATTATAAAGCCTAACATTACTAAAGATTTTCAATTAAGCAAAAGAAATTCTAGTCTTCCATTGGAGGAGTATGACAAGAAGACAAGGCTCAAATAGAGGAGATTGTCGTACCGTATTTTGAGAACATGTGCAACTTCCTATCCTACAGAGATACGTACCGTTATCTCAAAAGCTCTGCCATGAATTGTTGCTGATGGCAAGATTCTGGTGGGCTCAAAGAGGGGAGAAGCAAAAGCTTCATTGGCTAAAGTGTGAAAAATGTGTATGCCAAAAAACAAGGGAAGTATGGATAATGGGTTCATTGGCTAAGCAGGAATTGGTGTTATGGTTAAGGACTCGACTGCCTACCAATTGCTGTACTAAGTTCCAGGTCCACGAAAGATAGGAAAGTGGTAGCTCACTTAGACGAGAAATTATAAAGTGCTCACAATGGATAAGTGATGTAGTCTACTATTCTACTAAAAGACTACTACATATTTAAAATTGCTAAGTCAAAAAAATTTTTTAAACAGAAACTGATCACTCACTCAGCAATTTTAAATAAGTGGGAGTCTTTTAGTAGAATGATAGACAAATAACGTGGTCCATCATGAGGACTGTATAATTTCTCCACTAAGATGTTGTATAAGGTTTTTTCATCATTCTTACCAACCAAAGTATTAAGCGTTTGCTAAAAAAAAAAAAAAGTCTAAGTGAGCTACCACGATGAAAAGAACGGATCTAGGGGCAGAAATAAATTCCATTTTTTTTTTATTAATATTCTTTCAAAACTTTAAAAAAAAATTACAATGCCACATTTTTTTTTAGGTCTTTTGCAATCAATTTACCATTTAGTTGGAATTGAAATTTAAAATATAAAAACAAAAATTAAACGGATAAACCTTATACTTAAAATAAAAATGTTTTACAATGTCTCTAAAAAAGATCAAGGCATACATTTTTTTGATAGATGATAAAAATTCTACTCTAACTTAATCTAAGTGTATATGTGTGTAAAACTTCCTTTTGGAGACTTGAACCCTAACTCTTGTCCTCCACACTCCACAAACACTTGTGGAGTGACCATCACACCAAGGGTACGCGGTGGTAATCAAGGCATACGTTGATACATAGAAAAGTTTAAAATTTCTCGGGTATATGATTGTATGGTTAATACTTCCAAGGTAATTTATTTTTTTCATTTTAATTTATTTTAAAATTTCTCAGGTACATGATTGTACTTTTGGACCACCGCACATTTCTGGTGCAATGCTCCATAAGTGCAAGTACTTGTGGGGTGGAGGCGGTAAAGGTCGAGGTTCAAATGTTTAAGAGTGAAATTCACACACATATATGTCTAGATTAGGTTAGAGTAGAATTTCTATCTTTTATATATATATATATATATAATATAATTACTAGCGATGAAAAAAAAAAAAAACAATTTACAACTCACTTTTACATTATATTTTCAGTGTTAATCATATTTTTTTTTATAAATTAATTAATTCATTTTTACTTATATTAGAAAATATTTTTTTGAATTAAAAATTATATCAATCTTGCCCCCGGAACCAAAATCTTGGCTCTGTCAATGTCTAAATTGATTTATGAAGCTTCATTATTCATAGACTTTAAAAAGGTTCAAAATTTATGTTTAATAATATGCTTTCACAATTTTAAAATTTGTGTTCCAAACTCTAATGGGTATAGAGAAAATGTTTTTTTTTTTTTTTGATGAACTAGAGAAAATGTTTTAATTTCATACGATGTAGTACATAATATTTAGGGTGGGTGAGTTCGAAATTATCAAGGATATAACATGCATATATTCTTCTTTTTCTTCTTCTTCTTCTTCTCATTTTTGGTTGCTGAATAGGAAAATTTTTATAACATGAAACAGCAATACAAGGAACACAATTAGAGTCCTCCAGTTTGATGTTTAAGCATATTGGGGGGGTTAGGAAATCTGAAATTGAAAAAACAAACAACCCATCTACTGTATAATTTCCCCAACAATCTTACAGACTCAAGCTAAACCAGACAAAAATCAAATAAAAATGAACTTCCGCCTTACCAGCTGTGTCTCTTTGCAATGTCCTTTTGCCCAAAGCCACTGAAAGTTAAGTCTCCTTACTGTTTCTTTAAAAATTTTTCTTTTTTAGATACATAAGGAGTGAGGTTGGAATTTATATCCAAAGATAAATGCTTTTTTTTTTTTAATTGCATTCACATAAATGCAAGTTACTAAATATTGGGCGTTGTAACTTACTAAATTTAGTCGTTACACACAGCGGGTTAAAGTTTTCATAATATTAATAATAATAAATTAATAATACCATTTCTAACCGTTTTCTTTCTCTGTCAACCAAAAAAAAAAAAAAAAAAAGCTTCAATAAAGAGTGGGTTAAACTTTAAAGTATGCGTTTTTTTTTCCCTCACAGCTTTATAACCGTATTCAACAATACCAAATGGGTAATTCCCTTATGAACTCTACCCTAGGGCCTAGGAAGCCCCACAACTACCTGGGTAGTGGGCTAATTAATCTGAGGCCTAATGTAATCTTTGAGAATTTAAGTTCATTTTATCACACTATTGGGCCAGGAAGTCTGGCCGAATATTAGGACACCACTGGACCGACTCTTTTCTTAAGCCAATTAAGCAATTATTTAAGACCCTCAAATGTAAGAAAGCCTCAATTTTTAACCAATAGTATTAAAACTTTACATGTAAAAGTATTAATTAAGCCTTAAAGATTAACCAATAGAAAGAAAAACAAAATTATCAAAGAAAATTCAGGAGGAAAAAAAAAAAAAAATCTTTGTGGCTCGTGGGAGGCGTTCTTGAGTCTTTTTTTTTTTTTTGGTTGTTGTTGTATGCAAGAGTTATAGTGTAGAAATTGTAATCTCCCCCAAACATGCAAATTGAAAAATCAATTCCTCTCTCAGCAAAGCAAAACTAAAATCAAAAGACTATAAGAAAGTCAAGGTCAAACCCCTTTGTTTTTGTACACGTCCTTGGAAATTTTTCCAGTCTCTCCATTTAACGCATAAAAAGTGATTTTTAAAAAAAGCTGAATGTAGTTGTAGCTTGTCGTGCTTCAGACTCCACATTTCTTCTCTGTCTGAACGAAGTTTGGTTCTAATTCTGAAAAAAAAAAAAATTCTTTTGGGAGTTTTACTAATATATGCCCTAAGAGTATACATTAAAAAACATTTTATAAAAAAATAAAAAAGTGACCAACATTTTTTTACAACTTTTTCAATCTATGTTATACGTTGAGCTTTATCCTTTGTGTTGTTGTTAAGTCATTGCCTTCTTTTAGTTGTGATTGCTTTATCCATGTATAATTGGGTGCGGACCACTTTTATCCAGTTCACAACATACTCTACATGGTTTACCAGATCCTACCATTCCCCCCCCCTCCCCCCTTCTTTTGAAATACTTAGGGCTATCCATGGGTCGGGCGGGTTGGGTTTTTGCCCAACTCGTAATGGACCGGTACAAGATCGGGTGGGTAGTTTTCCAACCCATAGCTGACTTGTAATAGGAACGAGTTTGTCGGTTTGGGTTGCCAATGGATGGCTATTGTTGTTGGGTGAAACCAATAATCACCAGAATTTGCCAAAACGTGGAGAGATCTTGCCAGATCTCGCGAGATCTTGCCAGATCCATCCAAGATTCGATGAGATCTCGTCAAATCTAATGATATTTTTGTCAAATCGTGTGGAGAAATCACTGGTTTAGCTAGATTCGGCATTTATTGTACCAGAAATCGATGGATTTATTTGAAAATGTGGCCAAAAATCTGGAAAAAATTGTCAGAGTTAATGGTCTTCGGGTGAGTTAAGTTTCACGGGTTTTAGAGGAAGAGATCTAAAACCAACCCACTGATGTTGGGTTTTTGACTTTGGGACCCAAGTCCAACTACCGAAGCCGTCGGATCAGGTGGTTTCGAGACAGGTCCAGGCTGGTGGGCGGTTGATTTGGACAGCCCTAGAAATACTATGTAGTGTGTAAATTTGGAGTAAAAGTACAACATGTCAACATAGACATATCCCATGCTCAGTTCAACGGCCACTAATGTCCTCATAGGGTTAGGATAATAGCTATGCCTTATCGGTTATTTTGCTTGCAGATTTGGACCTAATAAGTAGAATGCTACTGTAGTAACCCTTAGGTAAAAAAGCTACTTTGATCGACTCCTGCCTCTCCCTTTTTTTTTTCTTTTTTTTTATTAAAAAAAATGACAAGAAAGTAAAAGCATCAAAAGAACATTGTATATATAAGATATGTAATATTATTAAAATGATATAAAAATAAAAATTAATAAAACTTTCATTTTTCTTTTAGAAATTTTTATAATTTTTTTATATAATATATAGAGAGATAAATATAGTATACCAAGAGCTACGCCTGTTAACACACACCAAACCCAACAAAACCATCCAATTTGGAGACGCACAACAAAACCGTCAGTCAAAGGCAGGTTCACATCGTTGGAACCTGATTAGATCATGTCAAGTGACCTATCTTAAATTGTCGTCATTAAGCTGACCATCTAAATATCTAATTGACATGTGTTGCTGTTCTTCGTCTTGTGTCACGGTCACCATTCTTTGCAAATTTGGTAGAGATCTAATGAACGATGCCACCAACTGGCCCAACTCTTAAGGACACCCACAATATCAACCAAGCCGATTGCCATGGGCCATGGGTATTCCTGCTAAGTGCCTCATAACTCGATGATATTATGTAGTTAGACTCATAGTTTGAATCCCTTATCGCTACTTTTTTTCTTTTTTTTTAAGAAGATAAATGTTGAATAACATGTGAATCTTGCGGTTTACGAGGTTTTCATATTACAAATTTGTCCATTTTTCTAGCAAGAGATTTAAAGATAAATTATAAGTGTATTTGGCATATTGTTTCATAATGAATATACAAATTATTGTTACTAGGATGAAATATTAGAAATCACATAATTCTTTTATTGATCTATTAGTTTGTCTTTACTTTTTACAATTCTTTTATTTAACAATTCAACTTAATTTTGACAACTATTAGTCTTTGTAATTGTATTAAGTGTGTCTTTGGGTCTGATTAAAAACTAGCTTATTGTTTTTTTTTTTTTTTCCTATTATTTGCAGGTCCCACGTAAATCTTCTACTTATTTTATTTAACTTTTACCTTTTCATCTAAAATGCTTTTAGATAAATTGTTCTCAAATTGATACTTTTATCTTCACTCAATCAATCCCCTTGTCTATTTATTTATTTTTAAGAATCACCCTTCGTTTAATTGTTTTTTAATGTCAACATTTCCTACCCATTGAACGACTGGCCCACACCTCCAATCCTCATTCAATAAATAACAAATTAAAAGCTCATACATATTCAGCCACTTTTTTTTTTTTCAATATTTTAGATTAAATTGGGTTGTTGTTGGGGTTATTTGTGTTAAGAAGATCAAGATATTGTTAAAATCATCATTTTTAAGATTATTTTAGCTGTACTTAAAATATTATACTTAAAGTGTTCAAAATTTTAATTTAGGGGGTTCAAACCAAATGAACTATTAGTGGGGTCAAACCAAGACCAAGTAGTGTACGGTTTGGTCTTAAAATGAGGGGCAATCATCAAGAGTGGACCTTCGGTTAAATCGTATCTCTAGAGAGAAAAAAAAAAAAAAAAAAAAACTTTTAGGCATGTATTTTTTTTTTTTTTTTTGAGAAACTTTTTAGGCTTGTATTGATTCTGAGGAACACTAGTATTATTGAAAAGAACTATTAGTCTAGCTAGGAATTAGCTCCATTATTTGTCCACAATGATTCATGATGTAATTACCTTTTTCGTTTTATATGTCAAGATTTTCTTTCTCATGTATCGAGTTTTTCTGTTTTTTAATCATCTTCTCTTCTGATATGGTGTTCTAATTAAACGGTTTGATTCATTATTATTATTATTAAAATTTTTTTTTTATCTCATGTTTGATTAGTTTCTCCTCTTCAGCTTTATATATATATATATATATATATATATCAAGGTGATACACTGTTACATCCAGCCATAGGTAAAAGTTTATTAACCTGGGTGCAATTATTTCACATTTTCTCGTACGTGTTTGTGTGTGTATATATAAAATAGCACATGATTGTTGTTACTAATTTTAATGTGAGAACTGAGAAGTTCTTATTAGCAACTTAGCACTCAAAAAAATAAGGAAGATAAACGGCCAATTGAACATCTTAATTGAAGTTATTTTTTCCTTTTGAGTTTTTCCTAATATTTTGATAAGTCCATAACATTCAGACATATTAAATATTATGATTTGAAAACTAGACTACATACTTCTTTCTTTTTGTTTTGTTTTTATTTTACAAGATAAAAATTTTACTATAACTTAATCTAAGTGTATATGCGTGTAAAACTCTATCATAAAGATTTGAACTCCGACCTTTACTCCTCACACTCTTCAAGTACTTATACTTGTAGAATGATTAACACATCAGTGGTGTGCGGTGTGACTACGTACTTCTTTAAAAGCAAGAGAGAGTGCATACTTCTTTAGAAGTGTCATTGAAAGAGATACGATGCTCTCTCGTCTTTCTCAGTATCCACAAGCCCACCACCACAGTAAAAAAGAAGAGCTGATGGAAGAGCTAGCTGAAGAAGAAGAAGAAGCTGAGCAAGTTAATCCCTTAGAATTGTTTCTCAAGCTTGTTGGTCTGGTTCTTGATGTAATTTTATAGATATTTGTTCTTGTAGCCATTAGGTAGATGATGAGAAGGTTCTTTCAGGGGGTTGTTGGCAAGTAAAAGAGGTCTTTGTGTTAAATAACAAAACTGCTGGAGTCTAGAGAAGAAACTGCAGCTATGGAAAGAGAGAAGGTGTTTGACGCCATTAGAGATTGGTTCTCTCTCTCTGGACTTTCTTCATCTTTGGGGTCTGAGTCTATCTATTCAGTTTCCTGTCTTTTTAAAGGTATTGGGTCTCCAACTTATCCAACGTTAAAAGCCACAAATGCATTCTGGATATTGCGGCACCAAGAGATCAGCTGGAATTGGAAAATTAATGGATCCATTGCAGTAAAAAAATTATACGGGCCACAATTGTATGCATGACAAATTGTAAGTGATGAAGAAAAAATAATTGTAAAAAAGACCGAAAATCTATCACATAAGATAATTATAATTGACTAATAACAAGTTACTCATTCTAAGAGCATTCTCATCAGTTCTCTAAAAAAAAATGTTATTTTGACACATCAAAAATCTACTTTATCATTTTAACACATCATTTTATAACATACCATTTATCAGATGTTCTATTCTTCAATTTTATACATTAAAATAATATTTACTATGCATTAAAATAATATATTAATTACTCCCTATCATCCTCATCCCCATCTAGGGGTGTTAATTCGGGTTAGCGTGTCGGGTTCGTGTCGTGTCGAGGTAGGGGTATTCGACTAAATGGCTCAACCCTAACCCGACCCATTTAATAATCGTGTCATGATCCTTCAACCCTAACCCGACCTGTTAATAATGCAGGTTGACTTGACCCAACCCATTTGACACGCTTAATAAACGAGTCGTGTTGGGTTGACATGAATGTAACACAACCCATTTCAATCTGCATAATATTAAATATAACATCCATCTAGAAATAATTATTTTTACATACCAAAAAGCAGTGCATACACTTCAAGTTTTCAACCCATATTCAAAATAATATAGTTCAACAAAAATATAACATTCATCTAGAAATAAGTTCTTTACACTCCAAAAGAAGTGCATACACTTCAACCCAAATTCAAAATAACAAAGTTTCACAAAAATAAAATAACATAGTTCAACAAAAATATAATATTCTTGGAACTCGCCAAATGTTAAGTATCAATATTGAAAGAATTTGAGCAAACAGTAAACTAATCCTGACTATGACCACAATTATCATCCATAGATTCTTTATTGATGTCCAAATTCATAACATCTTCCACAAGCTCATCCAATTTCATTTGTGTAAGTTCTATGCCAAAAAATATATAATATATATATATATATTAGTAGTTCTAAGGTCTGTAAAGTTTCAATTTCAATTATATCTCTTTGTAAATTTTTGTAATTATTCACTTTTCTTTTTAAATTTAAAATATATATTGGATATAAAAGGTATTTGACAAATCTAAAATAAAATAAATATTTATTTGTTATATGAGTTAAACGGGTTGTGTTAAATGGATCATTTCGAGTTGACACAAATAAATTGGTGTGTCAAACGTGTCTATTACGGGTTATGCGGGTTGACCCATTCACGACCCATTTCTTATCGTGTCGCTTTCGGGTTGACCCGTTTACGACTCAAACCCATTAAGGTCTAACCCTAACCCGAAAAAACCCGTGTCGGGTTCGTGTCGTGTTCGCGGGTTGGGTCAAACATTGACACCCCTATGGACCCCATCCCCATCGTCAACAACAACAACAGCGGCACAACCACCACTGCCGCAACAACGGCCACCAACAACCACTGCCGCAACAACACCGACAGCCACCACCGGCACAAACCCACATCCACCAATGCCACCTCAAAAAAAAAAAAAAAAACACACACACACACACAACCAGAGAGATCGGCTGCGCACAAACCCACATCCACCAAACCCACCACCGGCGCACAAACCCACATCCACCAAATTAAACAAACCCACATCCCAAATCCACCAAATCAATTATAAAATTAATTACAATTTACACTAAAATCATAAATTGAATCAGACATACACCGAGAGTGACAATCAAATTAGGACAACCGCCTCCGTCGCCGTCGCTGATGGAAGTTTTTACTTCTGGCCACCGTGTCCTTCACACTGGAGTGGGTCAGTGATTAGTGGCGAGCCTGGGCAATTTCTGTCTCTCGGCGTGGTGAGATCGGCGAGGCGAGATCGGCGATGGTGAGACGGCGTGGCGAGACGGCTGATGGAAGTTTTCACTCCCGGCCACCGTTTCCTTCACACCGGAGTTCCTTTTCGTTGTAAAGTGGGTCAGTGATCAGTGGCGAGCCTGGGCGTGGCGAGACGGCGATGAGACGGCGTGGCGAGACGACAAGACGACGTGGGCGTGGCGATGAGCTTGGGCATGGCAAGACGGCGATGAGAGTGCCTCAGAGAGAGAGAGAGAGAGAGAGAGATGGGTTTCATGCTGAATAGAGAGAGAGAACTGAGAGGAGGAGAGAGAAAAAAGGAATTAAATAAGCCAAACAATGTTTGATATTGTTGTCCGTACGCTTTCATATTTGAGAGCGTACTGTAGCATGTCTCATATTTTTGAGACATTTAGCACACCTCATGAGAGGTTGTTTTTGGTGTTTGGTGTGCTAAATGTGCCAAATATTTGGCATTTGGCACATTTAGCACACCTGATGAGAATGCTCTAATAGCAACAAGTCTAACCTATATATCTATATATATAATAATAGGTAAAACTGAGAGAAAATCCAATTAGATTTCAAATTAGAATTCAATTAGAGTGTAATTTTGTGCCATGTGTTCCATCTAATTTAAGTTTTTTAATTTTTGTGTAAAGTGAGTTAATTCAATGTAATATTTAGATTTCAATTAGAGTTTACTTTTGTGACATATGTCCCATCTAATCTAAATTTTTTAATTTTTGTACCAAATGAGTTAATTTAGTATAAAAAGAGGAGTTCAACATAAGTAAACCATAAAATAAAATATATAAAAAATTTGAATGATTTTGTATTTATGAGCCTTTTTTTTTTTGTAGAACTAAAAACAATTCAAGTTTATAAGTCATATATATATATATATATGGTTGGGTTCAAGTTACACATAGTATAACTTTAAGTAATGTTACACCACTCAATATTTTTTAATTAGATACGAATATTGACAAATCCACCTCTAGAGTACATTATCTTCATATATTCTCCATACTTGCTAAATTTCAAAGTGATCAAAGATTAATAGCCATGTCATCAATCAATTGTTAAAATTCAAGTTTTTATAGTTTAAAATAATATATAAAAGATGAGTTTATAGATCAAATGGTAAATCACATCCGATTGATATGAAAATTAGCTTGCATATTAAGAATATATTGAACATGTAATTCAACGGTTGGATTTTCAAAACATTAATTCAATTACAAGTTATTCGGTAGTGTAACATTACTTAGAGTTACACCAGGTGTAACTTGAACCCAATCCATATATATATATATATATTAATAGGCAAATGTGAGAGAAAATCCAATTAGATTTTAAATTGGAATTCAATTAGAGTCAAATTTTGTGTCACGTGTCCCATCTAATCAAAATTTTAAAATTTTTGTACTAAGTTAGTTAGTTCAATGTAAAAATTGGATTTCAATTAAAGTTTAATTCTATGGCACAGTTCCCATCTAATCGAAGTTTTTTAATTTTTTTGCCAAATGGGTTAATTTAGAGTAGAAAACAAGGAGTCTAATATAAATAAATCATAAAAAACATAATCATATATCTAACACTATATATAAAATTAGAGGAAGAGAGAGTTTGAAGTCCAATTTGCGCCATATATTCTAAATTATTTATTTTTAGAGAGAGTTTTATTTCTTAATTTTAGAATCAAATTTGAGACCATATCATAAATATTCATTCAAGTGAGTTATTGTGTACAAAAACTAAAGAGTCTAGAATTAATGAACATAAAAATATTTAAAAAAAATGAACAATTTACATTTTCTACCTAATAACATTCTCACAAGACTTTTTAAAGAGTTAAAAAAAATGTGAATGACTATCAATAATATTTAAATTATATATATAAGAATTATACTATGCATCTTAACGTGTATCTTTTAAATATATTCATAGAGTTAAAAACTAGTAACAATAATAAGTGTAAAACACATAGAGATACCAATTTCACATGTCGATGTGGTTGACCGGTCATGGTCAACTTGTGTACCTTAGGATAGTGACGAAAGATGTAAAGCAAATATGAAAATCATTTGATTGAAGTGCCCAAAAATGTATAATAATGCTAGGGTACATATCAACTGTTCACCACTATAGAATGATATATTGAGATTAAAATAACATCACTTTGATATAAGTTTACTATTAATATCACTTTTATTAATATTAATCACAATATAATACTGCAATAATTGTGAAATTTTTTATTCGTAAAATTTTTACCATGAATTAGAGACACATCAGTTTTACTATTTACAAAGGTAACACAAAGATAATAATAGGACACATAAGAACCAACATTATAACATATTTCAAATATATAGTTATATATATGTTCTTTGAAAATATAAGGTCATCACAAAGTTAAGTAGATATGGTGTCTAAAAAGGGCTAAAAATAGTTGATCCTAATAATAGGCACATAATGGATTAGCAAGAGAGGGAACATTTTTTTAACTTCATTGTCAATATAGAATTACCAAGTGTTACACAATGTAGTTATATGTCTAATGATTTGGTATAATCTTTAAAAATAGATGTCTTCCATTGTACTAAATTTGAAATTACATTTTAATTGCTTTTCCTTCGGTAGATTATAGACAATAATGACCCAACTCAAATTAGTAGTTTTTTAGAAATGCACCGAATTGGACTGAAATAGACCAAATGAATCGAATTGGACCAAATTATACTGAATAGACTAATGTGGATTAAATTAGACCAAGTAGACTAAATTGGACTAAAGTAAACTGCAATGGACCGAATTGCACAAGTTGGACTATATTGGACTAAATAGACCGAAGAGGATAAAAATGGACTAAATTGACAAAAGTTGACTGAATTGGAATGAAGCAGATCGAATTGGATAGAAGGGACTGAAACGGACTAGTGACTAGTGCCAATAGTATACTTAGGATCTTTGCCACAAGGGTAAAAATATGTCCATGATTTAAAAGTCATTCCCACCAAACGTACGAGTCTATGAATTAATCTCCAAATGTATGATTTTTACTTGGTTCAGGGAGAACTAGATGTCACATGGTATGTAGACTTGTATGGCGAATTTATCAAAATTGGAGGTGGATTAATTATAATTATAATTATAATTTCTTCAACTTACATTTCGCATCATAAAATCGAATACACACAAAAGATGATTCTCAGCTTTCCAAATCTATTAATTGAAATTTCACAAACCACAAATCTATTAAATTTTTATTACATTAAAAAATTCATAAACATGAAGTATATATGTGATTGACTAATCATAGTTAGGGGTACGTACAAAAGTAAAGCAAAAGTCTGCTATGAAAAGCGAATTATAATACATGAACTGTAGATTACAAAAATAAAAAATTAAAAAATGTAGAACCCATTCATATTCTCGAATCTTTTTCTCTCTTTTATTAACCCTCATATTTCAGCTCAAACTCTTTGAATGGAACTTGGTACATGCACAAGGGACGTGTAGCTTTACTCCAAAGCCAATTCACAATACAATCGGAATGAAACTTATGCATGCACTTGAGCATTCTTCCTTCATCTCCTACGCTCATGTCTTCTTGGCAAACCTCACAAACCGCCCCATCTCCTCAATCAACACATCCTTCGACCCCTTAAACACCAGGTCCATATTCTTGACCAAGATCCTCCCTAGCCATCTCAATACTTCTAGTTCAACCTCCTTCATCACCGTGTGGAAATCGCGCTTAGTTTCACGTGCACGAAACGAAGCTAACTTGGCTGTCAAGGTTTCCAACCTTATGCTTTGTAATGTCAACGGATCCAATTTCCCTAAATACGTCCTAGGATCATATGAACCATCAAACGTTGAGTGTTCAGCCCAGTTTCTCGTCATGTCCAGCAGTTCAGCCCTCAACTTAGCTATTTGAAATTCATCAGCGTCCATGTTGAAAGTTGTAAGTGTCACAACTCACTATTCTTGGCAATACTTAGTAAAAGAATGATACACGTCTAGGAAATATTAGCAAAAGAAAGAAGAAGAGGATAGGGATAGAGTGATTTTGGTTTTGCAGTTTGTGGGATCTATATGAAGCACAATATTGTTACAGAGTTAGACTATAGGATGAGGAAGACTGATTTAGAATTTTGTGATTTCCGAATATAGGAGAAGGAGAAGAAACAAAATTATTATCACCGACCTTTGAAACAACTAGCCCAACGGCAACAACGTTTGTAAAATAAAGAAAGACCTTCTATAATCTTATATGATTTGTGAACTCTATAAAGTCGGCGATGTATATATAGGATATGATACTATATTTGCTTTATTTTGGAAGATTTGTAATGGTTTATGAATTTTGGTGGTTTTGTGTTATAATTTCCAATCACAAGTTCTCTCTTTTCATCACTTTGGTTTAATTAAAATTTGGTTTACTATTTGGTTGTTTTTAGAGGTGACAATTTGAGTTTCAAACAACATTTGGATAGTACTTCAATGTACCCGACTATTTGATTAACTGTTTTTTTCAAAAAATATATATTTAATTAATTTGCCTAATACAAACAATAGGTTATAGGTTTTATAGATTGCACTAAAAATTATTAAAATGATTTTGTAACCAGGTTAGAAAATTACAGTCATACCACTGATGAATGCACGTACGACCACAACAATTATTAAGACAAAAAGAAAACCACATTTAAGCCAAAGAAGAATAGAAACTGTAGGTGAACAAAAATCAGTTACCAATTCAAAATCGATAGATAGTTAATACGAGATTGCCCAATATAACTAATTTGTAAATAATGGGTTTTCGAGGTCAACTTTTGTATGCTTTAGTGGTTTGGTTTCGAGTTAATGGAAAAACAACAACTTATCTATAAGAAAGAAGAAGATTTCAATGTTAATTCTTTCTCAGGTTAGTCCAAGGATCTCTAGTTCATATAATGTTTAAGTCTTGGTTACAAAGTATAGATGCACATGATATATTTTTCTCTCAATTTCCCGTCCCTATTATGGAGGAGTTCCCTTTCTTTATATAGCTACCTGAAGTGCATCTCAGCTCTCCACTTGTACAACCACTAATCTTCCTTTGGATGCTTGTCCCATCAGGACTTTGTTGGAGGTGGTAGAATGTACTGCAAACTGTGAGGGTACTGTTAAGGGGTCATTCTGCCATTAATGCAGCCAACTGAGTTGGTGTAATGCATTGAATGCAAAGATGATGGACTTTTCTTGGATATTTTCTGTTTTCTTTGCTTGCACGTCTCTAACTCCTTCCTCAGTATTTTGCTTTTCTAATCCAAGTGGCTCGCTTAAAGTCCTCCGAGGAATGTTTGCTCTTTGAGCTTCTCAGGCAGTTGGCTTCCTTAGTTTCAATACTTTGGCTGTTATCAATGTATTGGGCCAGAACTGATGAGAGGATGGGCATTTCCATCTCCTCGGATTGGACCCATGTGGCACTATTCTGTATTCGAATCTTACCCCTCCCACAGAAACTATGGTTTGAGAGTCTTACAACAAATCAACCAATTGTTTATAATTGAAATATATAAAATGAAAAAAACTAAACTTACTTAAAAATAAGAATTTTTGGAATGTGGTTTTTATTAATTTAATTTTTTATTTCATTAACTTATTTAATAATACATATACTATTTATTTATGTTCTTATTTGGTCTAATGCTGAGAGCCCAGGAAACAGTGCCACATTAGCCTCTTTCATTTATAGCCCTCAGGTTGGCATAACTTCTTTGCATTAGATAAGGTTTTTGTTCATCCATCAAATGAAGACAAGTATTTTGAAAGAAATAACTTATACCTCATCAGAAGGCAGCAGTGTCTTCTGCATTTAGAATTAGAAAATTGGATAGAAAGAAAGAAAGAAAGAGTTAATATGAGAGTGAGATAAAATCATAAAAGATATATATAGTAGTCCAAATTTGAAGGGTTAGAGGTGCAGAGCAAAGAGACCATTCCATGAGAAGGAGTAGGAATGTAGGATAGATAGTGAAATTAAAAAATAAAAACAAAATTCAAAAACAAAAACTCTAAAAAAGTGGCAGAGCCTCTAATAGTAATCATTTTTTTTTTGGTTGAATGACAATTACATCCACAAAGTTTGGTTTAATTTTGATATATATATATATATATATTTTTTTTTTTTCTGTTAAGTGATAGATTTATCACCCAAACAACATCCTCTATATTTTTGTTTCTTTTGATTTTACACCCTTTATGATTAAGATTAAGATTAATTTGAATTTGCATCCTCTAATTCGAAACTTAACATTAGAAAAATAGATCTAAATTTTGAAATATTAAGGTACAAAATCAAAATTACCTAAAATTTTAGGGCTGAAATTTTTAATTTAATCTTTTTTTTTTGGTTAACTCAAATGCTACTAGTCTACTATTATTTACATTCAAGGAATATATATGTTGGTCATTCATGGTCAATTTTCAATAACATTTAAGGTATATGTTGATCATTCATGGACAACTCTAGAAGAGATATTTGTTTGAAAAAAATAAAAATAAAAAGATGTTGCTTGTTAAAAAGAATAATAGCCATAAAACATGTGCTACCTCATATAATCAATCGAGTTTAATTAAACTACATAGGGGATTTAATATTTTAAATATGTGTTTGGATATATTTAAATTCTTATATATCTTTATCATACATTTATGTAACTTTAAACAACAATTAGAAACCAATTTGAATTCTAATTATGCTTCAACTTTAATATGATATATAATGATTATTATATAGACTAACAAGATAAGTTAATAAATTCATCTAGGGACCACTTGAACCTAGGTTCTCAACCCCTCAAACCTTTAAGGTTTGTGGAAATACCAACTTGCCCAACATGGGTGGTAGTTAGAAGTTTAGCTTTGGAGTTTAGTAAAATAGCTTTCAAATTGTGTTTGATAAGCCTTGTAAAAAAGCTTGATATACCTAAGCTATGGAAGCTCATAGTAGGTAGGAATTCATTGTTTGGATGGAGTATTGCCTTCCTTGTATATGATAATTTTAGAGATGAATAAAGCAAGATATCATCTTTAATTAAAAATAAGAAAAATAAAATATTAATCAAGTGTTGACAACCAAAAAAAGCATTTTTTGTTTTTTTTAAAACATGTTATGCAAAGAAAGCAGAACAATCTTAGATTATGCATTATGATTTGAAAAATGTTTTCCTTTTGTTGGTGGAAATATTTTAAGGGAAAAAGAACAACTGGGGAAAATGCTATGACTGGTCATGGAAAAGTTGGGTAGACTCTAGTGACTGAATGATATAACTTTGGATCTTTGCCACAAGGCCCAAAAAGATGTGGTGAATCATTTAATAGTCATTCCCACCCAGCCAGTAACAGAAAATGCATGCTGTACAACCAATCAGATTCAGATTGGTGACAATCCCAGGATTTTTATTTATTTCTTACTATATTTTTTGGTTTTGTTTTTACATGCAGAAAATTTACTACTAATTTTGGATATGGCCCACTCTAATCACAGATCTAGCCAATGACACTAAGACATGTCAGTACATATAAAGTGCATAGCCATTGACATGTCATTTTTTGATTGGTCCACTGTGGACTCCCTTTGACCATTGTTAGGTCAAATATAAAAGTACAACCAAGCCATTGTGTAATAAAAATACCAAATGGCAATTAATTTGGCAAATCCAAAAGGGCAGAACTGCAATACACTCTTATTTCACCACCGACTCACCAAATTTAATACTCCTCTGTCATCCAAATTATAAGAAAGCCCCTATTCTTTCCCAAAATCCATATAAACCTATGGCTTCGATTTAGCTAAAATCTCATATATATTGCTACCAAAAAATCATATTTCTAAACAATAATAATAATCACAGAACGATGATATACATTTAGATTTTATGATATATATAAAATGTATGTTTGGAAATTTCCTATTTTCGATGATTTATTTACATAATATTTATGAATAGAAATTATTTTTTTTAGTAATTTTTATATTAAAAATGTTACAAAAATTTAAATATTAGTATATTTCAAAAAAGCAAAAGGTTAAATTATTTACAAAAAGAATCGTGACAAAAAACAAAAAGTAAAACTTTTTTCAACCATCGCTGAACGTGCACCAAGCATACTTGGATATTTTTCTTATGAGTTATTTTTATTGTTTTTCAAAATTATCAACTCAATTTTTAGATTTTCACACTAATATATATGGTAATCTAATATAACCAGTTACAAAGCCAATTTTAATTGGTTCTTATATGGACACACCAATAATATTATTATATCATCCATCACTAACAACTGACTTTTTCAATAATTATGAAAACTTTGACATCCATTTAATGATAATTGGATAGTAGTTAATAAATTATTTTAAAAAAATATATTGACACTTTTTTTACTATAAAGATAAAAAGAAAAGCCGTTAAAAAAATTATTTACTTTTTTTTTAAATTTTTTTCTATTTTTCTAAAAATGGCAGCAAAAGTAAATTGATGAGAAAAGACAGTCAAATTGAGAGTCTCCAAACCCAGAATAAAACCCCACTCACATGTTACATGTCTACTCACACTCCTTACTCTGTCCCTCAAAAAAAACAATTTCAACATTTCTCTCCTCTGTCACATTAAAATAAAAACAGAGCAAATTCCTTTTTCCCTTTTTTTTTAATATTCAGAGCTCCAAGAAAATGAAGCACAAAGAATCTCAATAGCTTCTTCTTCATCTTCTTCTTCTCTCAAAAACCCAAAAATGAAAAATCTTTTGTAATACCCAGAAAAAAATTTGAGCTCTTTTTTATTTTTTGTTAATGGCAGCTTCAGAAGCAGCTCAAGAGGTTGTACTTTCATGGCTAAAAACCCTACCTTTAGCCCCAGAGTACCACCCCACACTGTCCGAGTTCCAAGATCCGATTTCCTACATTTTCAAGATCGAGAAAGAGGCTTCCAAGTATGGAATCTGCAAAATCGTCCCTCCCGTGCCTCCATCGCCGAAGAAGACCGCGATTTCGAACTTGAACCGCTCTCTATTGGCCCGAAACCCCGATTCCGACCCGAAATCCGCCCCCACATTCACGACCCGGCAGCAGCAGATCGGGTTCTGCCCGAGGAAGCCCCGACCCGTGCAGAGGCCCGTTTGGCAGAGCGGCGAGTGGTACACGTTTCAGGAATTCGAGGCCAAAGCGAAAGCGTTTGAGAAAGCGTATTTGAAGAAATGTGGTGGTGGCGGTGGCGGTAGTGGGAATGGGAATGGGAAGAAAACGACGCCGCTTTCGGCTTTGGAAATCGAGACCCTTTACTGGAAAGCCACCGTGGATAAGCCTTTCAGGGTTGAGTACGCTAACGACATGCCCGGCTCGGCTTTCGTGCCATTGAACTCGAAGAAGAGCAAGATTAGTAGTAGCAGTGAGGGTGTGAGCTTGGGAGAGACTGCTTGGAATATGAGAGGGGTGTCGAGGGCTAATGGGTCGTTGTTGAAGTTCATGAAGGAGGAGATTCCAGGGGTCACTTCGCCGATGGTGTATGTGGCTATGATGTTTAGTTGGTTTGCTTGGCATGTGGAGGATCATGATTTGCATAGCTTGAATTACTTGCACATGGGTGCCGGGAAGACGTGGTATGGCGTGCCCAGAGAGGCTGCTGTCGCGTTCGAGGAGGTGGTTAGAGTTCATGGATATGGTGGAGAGATCAATCCTCTTGGTGAGTTTTTTTATGAGTCCTGCTTATTTGGGGTTCCCCTGTTTTTTAAGTTTATAATGCGTGTTTGTGTTTGTAATTTTGTTGGAGATTGATGCATTTGGTTGTTTATAACTGATGAAGAACTGTTTTAGAAATGATATGGATTGACAAGGAGATTGCTCTGTTCTCGTGGGGTCGAGTTATTTAGATTGGTTAAAGGAATTAAGCAATTAAACTAACTTGTTTCGACAAATTCAAAGGATAATAGTTAATTTGATGATTATCGAACCTTTGAAGCTAACTTGTTTTGATAACTGTTGGTTAACTACTTTAAGCAATTAAAGGAGTTAAGCGGAGAAATTAACTTGTTTTGTCCTTTAAGCTATTAACCTAACTTGTTTCTAATGCGTGTGTGTATGAAATTCCGGTGCAAATTGATAAACTTGGTTGTTTATAGCAGATGCAGAATGTTTAAGAAAGGATATGGATTGACATAGACATTACCCTGATTGTGTGCACGTGTATGTGTGTGAAATTTCATTGGAAATTGTTGCATTTCGATGTTTATGACCGATGAATGTTTTGGAAAGTCTGGGTTGACAAAGAGATCACTCAGTCCTTAGGGTCATGTTAGTTAGATTGCTTAAAAGAGTTTAGCAATTAAACTAACCTGTTTCAACAAATTGGAAGAATAATATTTCATTTTATGTTTCTCTAACCTTCAAAGCTAATATGTTTTGATAAGGGTTGGTTAATTTCTTTGTTGCGTAAAGGAGTTAAGTTGCTTTGTATGTTTCTCTATACATTGCAATCTACTAAGCATATTTTTCATTTATCTTTGGTCAGTTACTTTTGCAACTCTGGGGGAGAAGACCACAGTGATGTCACCTGAAGTATTTATCAGTGCAGGGGTTCCGTGTTGCAGGTGAGCTTGTGATTTGTGTCCCTGTTCTGCTTCTCAGTGTTCTGTTTTGGCTTTCTATGGACATACTACGATGAAATTCAAAGCAGGAATCACATTTAATGGCTTGAATAACTAATGATGTTATTAGCTTAGGATTAACTTTTGCTCTGATTCCTCTAACATGCAATTTCAACCTGATAAATGGTAGAAGTTGAAATATTGGTTGAAAGAGAATAAAATCACATTGATTGCACACTGAAAATATTCTTTGCAATCCATTACAGCATCCTTGATTATAGCTGCTTGTGATATGCATTCATTATCTTAGGTATGGCATGAATTCATATCTGTGTCTCTTACTCTATCAATTCTTCAAATCAGGTTAGTGCAAAATGCTGGGGAATTTGTTGTCACTTTCCCAAGAGCCTATCATACAGGGTTCAGTCACGGTGAGAAACCTTTCAGTTTTAATATGGTAGTTTGAGGTTGGAATTGTAATGGTGACTTTTGTTGCTGTTATTAAATGAGAATACCTATTTCATCCCTTTGATTTTGGAAATTTAGGGTTTAATTGTGGGGAGGCAGCTAATATTGCAACTCCTGAATGGTTGAGGGTTGCTAAAGATGCTGCCATTCGAAGAGCTTCTATCAATTATCCTCCCATGGTGTCTCATTTCCAGTTACTTTATGATCTTGCACTGGCATTACATTCAAGGTTTGTTTCATTACCATTTTACGTTTGTTTCTCACTATTATACTAGCTGTTTCATTCTTCCTGTACCTTGCTGAAGGCTTTCCCAATGCATTCTTCATTCTCAATCTGATCAATACATTTACTTTATATGTATCTTATTGCTGATATTAACTGAATTTGAAGTCTTCACTGACTACACTATGTGGAAATGTTCTATAAAATGCATTGCTTGTTTCATGTTTAAATTTTTTCATTTGGTAATATTTATAACTAATTGCTTTGCTTTCTGATTTTCATTGCTTTCATGTTTTTTGTATTTTTGGGTTGTTCTTGTCTTTGTTAAATTATTTCTCTGTGAAATTCAAGAGATATAAATCCTAGTGAGAAATTGCCAATGTGCCACGAAGTCTTTCAAAATTGTGTTATAAGATGTCAGAAGCACAATAGATTAAAAAGTAAATTTCCCAAATGAATTCGTTGGTACTAGAAATGTTAGAAGAACTGAATGAATAGAGATAATTGTTGGGTTTATAGGCCCCCTTAATTTTCTATTTTCTCCATGCAGAATGCCTATGGGCAACAGTGCTGGACCAAGAAGTTCACGCCTAAAAGATAAGAAAAAGGGAGAAGGAGAAACAGTGGTTAAAGAGCTATTTGCGCAGAATGTAGTACAGAACAATGAACTGCTTCACATTCTTGGAAAAGGATCTTCCATTGTACTTCTTCCACGAAGTTCTTCAGACATATCTGTTTGTTCTAAATTACGTGTTGGATCCCAGTTAAGAGTAAACCCCACGCTGACCCCTGGTTTATGCAGTTCTAAGGAAGCGAACCAGGGAATTGGGCAAGTTAAAAATTTTCTTCCAGTGAAAGGAAAGTTTGGCTCTTTTTATGAGAGGTTTGATAATATATGCTCCTCGAATTCTAAGACACTGAATACAGACAGTGAAAGAGGAAGTACAGCTCAAGGTGATGGGTTGTCAGATCAGAGACTCTTTTCATGCGTCACATGTGGAATTCTAAGCTTTGCTTGCGTTGCTATCATTCAACCAAGAGATGCAGCTTCTAGATACCTTATGACCGCTGATTGTAGCTTCCTTAATGATTGGGCTGTTGGTTCTGGAATAACTGGTAATGGGTTCACTGTTGCTAATGGAGATGCAATTACTTCTGATCAGAATACTCATCCAGGTAGTTTTACTAGTAAAACATCCTTTGCAAACCAGCCATCATTATAAGATCTTTCATTGTGGTCAAGTACAAATTTGCTTTGTTTTCTGTCATTTGCTACGCTTAACTGTGTACTAGACATGACATCTATGTCCATCATGTGCCTTTCTGGTGAGATGTCCAGGGTTTTAGTTCCTTCATTATTTTATTTTATTTATCAGTGTGGTTATAGCCAGCCTATTATACTCACTTCTAGGTGCATGGACCTTAATTTTCTTTTCTTTTAGTTTATTTTGATAATTGCTGCTTCTCTCTAAAAACATCAATGCCACTCCTAAATCTTTCTTCTTCTTTTTTTCCACTTTTCTTTGGGGTTTGGTGGGTTACACTTTTGTTTGGTAATGCTTAATATTTATTCCTCTGTTGATTGTAATAGTTATCCACCTTTCCTTGCATTTTCTGTAGTAGATCTGTGATCTGTAACTGCTCTAATCCAAATTTCTCCTTTGAACTAATAGAAGTTGGGAAGACATGTTAAAGGAATTCAAATCTCTCATATAAGAGGATTAGTGTAGACAAAGCACCTGATATTGCTTATTGTAATTATAGTTTTTTTCCTGGGCTGTGTAACAGTTACTGAAACAACTAACTTTTCATTTACCTAGTTTTAATGAAAGTATATTCTTACTTTGAGCACAACATCTTATTATGTTGTTATAATCATATTATTCATATCTAATGTTCAGCACAATTATCCTAGTGGCTAACCCCAAGGGGTAACACAATCTGATGGGGACCATACCTTATGAAGTAGAGGTTACTGGTTTGAATCTCTTTTCCCCTCCTCTTGGGGCCAAAGCTCACGTAATGAAAAACAATTATCCTAGTGGCTAAGTTTTACCTTTAGCCTGCATATAATTCTGACATTGTATTTTGTGCAGGCTTTATATTTTCATAAATTGGTCTGTTTTAATAGTGTCTCTAAAAAGTGGAATTATGTTGTTTTAGATTGCCTCAAAGAAGGTTGTATTTGGTAGATTTATGTATTTTTGCTTGTGCGTGCAGGATGGAAGGAGAAAAGTATCCAGGATGGTTTGTATGATGTCCCTGTTCAATCTCATGCTGGCCAACGTCAGACGGAAGATCAAAGGTATGAAGTGGTTTCAAATACTGAGACACAGAGAGAGCCGTCCGCTCTTGGCCTATTAGCTATGACTTATGGAAATTCGTCTGACTCTGAGGATGATCAGGGTGAACCAGATTTTCCTGCATGTACAGATCAAAAAAAGTTGACAAATAGTTCGTCAGAAAGTATATACCAGTGTGATAATTCTGGTTTGCCCTCTATGCAGGACTGCCCCCAAGGTGCAACTGGGGTTCGCAGTCCCTCTCTATCAAGACATGGTGTTGAGGATGGAAGTAATCAAACTTCTGACTGCTCTGCTGAGTTTAGAACAGATGATCTTGCTTCCAGAAGATCAGATGGATTGATGGATACATTTAGTGATCCAATTACAGTATCACATGTTTCTTCTGATTGTTCTCTGGATGTCCATGATGTTGATCAAACAAAGTTTGGCAAGGAAAATGTACCGAGAGAGAATAAAAATATGTCATTTGCTCCAAGATCTGATGAAGACTCTTCTAGAATGCATGTCTTCTGTCTCGAGCATGCCAAAGAAGTAGAAAAGCAACTTCGTCCAATAGGAGGAGTGCATATATTGCTCCTTTGTCATCCAGGTGCTTGCTCTAACAATCCTTCATTTACAACATGGACATTTTCCCCATTAGTTTCATTGAAAAGCCAAAGCTAAGAAACTTATATTAAAAAAAAAGAAGGCCAAAGATACAGGAGGGAGAGAGAGATGAAAGATTAGGTTTATCATGGGGTTGAGGGCTTGAAATCAAATTAGAATATAGGAAGTCTGAGAAGTTTTAATATGGTAAATTATATAATTTCACGCAGTGATATGCTGACTTTTGCTTTATCCAAGTGGCAAGATGTTCTCAGATTGAAAAGATATCTGTAATGATATAGTAACCTAATTTGCATAGTCAAGAGTCTTTTACCATGTGGTAAAATTTACATATTTCATGATTTTATGTCATTTTCTGTGAACTGGCATTTTAAGCTTCATTGGTGGAATTTGTTTGCTACTTTCAACGAAATGGTTTGTTATCTAGATGTCTTGCATCTTTGAAAAGATTATTGTTTGTAGTTTTTCCCATGTATAGATCTTAATTATCATCTGTCCTCTAATCATCCACATTTATTTGTAATATCACCTGCAGACTATCCCAAGATAGTGGATGATGCAAAGTCGCTGGCAGAAGAAATTGGAATTGATTATCCCTGGAACAATATCACATTCAGGGATGCCACCAAAGAGGACGAGGATAGGATCCGGTCAGCTCTGGATAGCCAGGAAGCAATTCCTGGGAATGGAGATTGGGCTGTAAAGCTGGGTATCAATCTCTTTTATAGTGCCAACCTCAGCCGCTCTCCTCTTTATAGTAAGCAGATGCCTTACAATTCTGTTATATATAATGCATTTGGCCGTTGTTCTCCGGCTAGCTCTCCCAAAAAAGCTAAAGTCTATAGGAGGAGATCTGGCAGACAGAGAAAAGTGGTGGCAGGGAAATGGTGTGGGAAAGTCTGGATGTCACATCAAGTTCATCCCTTCTTGGCCAAAGGAGATTCTGATGATGAAGAAGAAGAAGACATGAGCTTCCAAACTTGGACAATGCCAGATGAGAAGTTTGAGATAAAATCAGAAAGTACCCATAAAAGTGAAACCACCATGGTTGCCAGAAAATATGGTAGGAAGAGAAAGATGACAGTAGAAAGTGGGTCTGCCAAAAAGGCTAAATTTATTGATAGAGGAGATGCGTTTTTTGATTATTCAGTGGAAGATGATTCTCATCAGCAGGGTAGGACCCTTAGAGGCAAGCTGGCCAAATCTATAGAGAGAGATGAAGCAGTTTCAGATGATTCATTGGATAATTATTCTCATGAGCTGCAAAGGACCTCTAAAAGCAAGGAAGCCTTTTTTGATGAGAGAGAAGATGCAGTTTCTGATGATTCACTGATGGATGATTCTCATCAGCAACATAGGAGGATTCATAGGGGCAAGCAATCAAAATGTTTTGACAAAGAAGATGCAGTCTCAGATAGTTCACTAGGGCATAATTTTCATCTGCATAATAGGAGGATTGTTAAAAGCAAGATTGGGAGAGAAGCATTTTCTGATGATTCTCTTGAGGGTAATTCTCATCAGCAGATCAAGAGGTATAATAGAAGGAATCAAGCCAAATGTATCGAGAGAGAAGATGCAGTTTTGGATGATTCACTTGGGGTTAATTCACATAAGCAGCACAGGAGGCTTCCTAATATCAAGCAAGCCTCAAGCATTGAGAGAGAAGATGCAGTTTCGGATGTTCCACTGGACGATGATTCTCATCAGCAGCATAGGAGGATTCTTCGAAGCAAGCCAATGAGAGTAGAAATCAGTCAGCCTATGAAGAAAGGGCCCCCCCGCCGTGTGAAAAAAGGGACCTCTTGGGCTACAAAACAGGTGACCCGTCGGCCAATCAAAAAAGAGAGCCCTCAGCTAATGAAACAAACTCCTCGACTTCGAAATAATCAGAGTGAACGGAATTCTAGTCATATTGGCTTATTAGTTGAAGAGGACCAAGAAGGTGGACCAAGCACACGCCTCAGGAAAAGAACCAAAAAGACCGTGAAAGAGTCTGAAGCTAAACCAAAAGCAAAGAAGCAAGCTAGTAGGATAAAAGTTAGAAAGAACGCTTCAGCTGTGAAGGCTCCAGCTGGACACAATGATCCAAAAATAGGGGACGGAGAAGTAGAATTCCTGTGTGACATTGAGGGGTGTACCATGAGTTTTGGCTCAAAACATGAGCTTGTCTTGCATAAGAGAAATGTCTGTCCAGTCAAGGGCTGTGGAAAGAAGTTCTTCTCCCATAAATATCTGGTGCAGCATCGTCGAGTACACTTGGATGAACGGCCTCTTAGGTGTCCTTGGAAGGGCTGCAAGATGACATTCAAGTGGGCATGGGCTCGAACTGAACATATCAGGGTTCACACAGGTGCTCGTCCTTATGTGTGTGGTGAGCCAGGCTGTGGGCAGACATTCCGATTTGTGTCAGATTTCAGTCGTCACAAGCGGAAGACAGGTCATTCAGCAAAGAAGGGAAGGTAGTAATTCAATGGAACAGGGATGTAATTTACCATTGCTAGCAAATATGTTGTTCAATTGACAGTGTTAGGGATAGGTTTAAAGATAGGGTTAGGATTTCCCTGTAATTGCCATTCAGAGCAACTGTAACAATTCTGTTTGCCTGGGGTCTTCATTGGACCCAGTTATTTGCTGCAACCAGAGCAATTGCTTGGATGCTCAACATTCTTCTCCAGTCAATGTCTGTCACATTCTAACCCTGGTAACCATAACTACATAATTAATGTGTTGAAAAATAGAACTAATTCTAATGGTCTGATTTTATGTTTTCATTTATTCACCTTACCATCAACACAGACTTGGTACCAGGCTCAAGTATAGAAACATGGAGGGGTTAACTTACGGGATATCTCAGATGTTCGAGTATGTTGTTGGCTGGTTGAGCATTGTCATGTACAACCATTGGTGAGTATGACAGTTGTTTGTGAACCAAATGGCACAACAGTTCTCGTCTATATGTTGCATAGTTTGTACTTCCATGAATGTTCAAGTACTGCAACTAGTTTCTTAGGCCCTCCACATATTACATGACTTATATGCATATTCCTTTTTGTTATTCTTTGTTAGGTTCTCGATAATGTTTGTATAGTGATGACATTTTTATTTATTTTTTAAATATATGCTTGAATCAATCGACAACTAACTTTTTTATAACCCATATCAGGACTATTAATCAAAACTTTGTCATAAGCTACAAGTAAACAGCAAATAAACTTCCTTAAAAAAACTAATTTATTTAGTTAACTTTTGTTGCACACAGCTAGTTGCATACATTCATACACGGCCTTGGGAATCTTGTTTTGAAAATATAATTTCAGTTATAATTTTGAAATTGTGAAATTATGAGTCCGTTTTCTAGTAACGTTTGTATATTTTGGAAATATATGTGTGAAAATACGTGTAATGTTGTTTAAATACTGAAAACTATTGTTTAAACAACTGTAACAAACAGATTATATTTTAAGAACACGATCTCA
Source organism: Quercus gilva (assembly GCA_023621385.1). Taxonomy (NCBI): domain Eukaryota; kingdom Viridiplantae; phylum Streptophyta; class Magnoliopsida; order Fagales; family Fagaceae; genus Quercus; species Quercus gilva. Next base: position 6,171,658 of record CM042482.1, on the reverse strand, counting down.
AATGACACGACCCACGCTCCGTACACACCAGAATGTAATAATCAGTGCTCTTTGTTTATTTATTTATTTATTGGCCTCACATTTAAGCGTACATAGGTTAACAGCAAATAGACTGGCAAAAAGCAAATCAATCCACAAAGTCCATGAAGAGCCAACGTTTTAGAAGAATTTGAACATTAAAGAAGGCCAAATTTATACATCAAAGGCTAAAGACAACAATTTTTTCAATAAAGCTAGAGAAAGTGGAGCGGCATTGGATTAGAGCCTGAGGTGGGCCTCAATTTACACTCAGAGACTGTGACACCTCAGACATGGAATAACGTTGCAATTCGCAGGTTGTTGTTACATTATCTTCAGTTTTTAATGCCTAACCCTCCAAAGTTATTATTATCAAAATTTTAAATTTATTGCTGCAAGTTTTAATGATTTCATATTTACATCTAATGTTTCAAATCAAAACCATCAACTCTCTTTCTAAAGAAGAAAAAAACCATCAACTCTTTGTCTTTTTGAGGAAAAAAAACCATCAACTCTAATTGGCCAACAGAAAACTCTTATTTCACCATTTAGAAAACGCCCCAAAAGTTAAACTCACATTCTTCTTTGAGTAATGATAGGGATATAAACTTTTCTATAAAAAATATTTACAAACTGTTGATATGGTAAATGATTATTAGTAAATGAAAAAATAATGTTAATGGTAGGCCTAGATGAAAACTAATAAGAAGTTGACCACATCAACTAATTGTAAAAATGTTATAAAATAGTTTGTACTAGTAGCATCACTTTCTTTCTTTTCCGTTAAATTAAATTCATATTCAATGATTATTAAATTAAGGAAAAAGTTAACTAATGTTATAATAACTTATAAAGACATTAGTTTAAGAATTTTTTTAGAAGTTTTTTTAATTAAAAAAGAAAAAAAATTAATTTTTTGACAATTTTTTTTATATATTCCGTTAAGATAAATTAAAATTTTTATAAAATAGTCAACTAACAAATGTCCTAAAAACACTCGTTAACTAGATCCTTGACCCCACTTATCTTAATTCATTTACTATATCTAACAAAAGCCTAATCTAGAACCTCTTCTTTTTTATTTTCATTGTCATTTCTTTTTGCTAACAAAATCTCTGACTATGAAGACCATAACTTCCCTTCCAAAAAGAAAAAAGAAAAAAAAGACATTAATTAATTAATTACTAACCCCCCACAAACACACACACTTTTCAAAAAAACACACACAAACCCAAAAAAAAAAAAAAAAGAAAAAAAAAAGAAAAAAAAAAAATTATTGTAATTGAAATAACAATGGAGAGCAGCCATATACGTTTTCCCAAAGACCTTTGTAGTACCTTAACGTATACATTTATATACCCACCAAAAGTAACACCTTTTCATACCTAAAAAAAAGAAAAGAAAAAACCCATTTTTTTTTTTCTGTCACTCACTTTTTTCCCCAAATTTTTTTGTTAAATTAGGGTTTTGAAATGTGGAGGTATGATGGGATCTTCTGAATCAATCTCAGTACCCAATTCCAATACCAATACCAACGGTCTGGAATTAGGGTTAGATTCTTCACAATCCCCAAACCCTAATCCCGATCTGGACAACCAAACACTGCCGGATCCAAAAGTGGAGGAGCTCAATGAGAAGCTTGAGAGGTTGGATTTGAAGGAGGAACCGGAGTCGAAGAAGAAGAGCGAGGATGAGGAGGAGAAGGAGGAGGAGGAGGAGAAAGATGGAAGCTTTGGGTTGAAAGAGGTGGAGAGAGACAAGAGTGATTTGAATGAAGAAGAGGAAGAGGAAGAAGAGAAGAGGGGTGGTGGGAGTGAATGGAGCTATGGAAACGAGAATGAGAATGAGAATGAGAATGAGGTTGTGATTGGGATTGATAAGGTGTTACTGGGAAGTGGCGGTGGTGGTAGTGGTGATAGTGGTAGTGGTGATGAGGTGGAGAAGAAGGGTGAGAGAAATGGTGGTGGAAAGAAGTTTCAGAACCAGTTTCCGGTGAGACCCGAGGCCGAAGATTGCTCGTTTTATTTGAAGACTGGGACTTGTAAGTTTGGATCCAATTGCAGGTTCAATCATCCTGTCAAAAGGAAAAACCAGGTATATGTTGTAAAACTCTATGAAGATACTCTGTGTTTTTATGTATGTATATATGTGTGTGCGAATTGAGAATAAGGTTGCCTACCATGAACTCTCCCAAACCCACTGCAAAAAGCAAGAGCTTTGTGCACTGGGTACGACCCATTTAGGCGTGTATGTATATATGTGTGTTTATTGGTGTATAGTGTTGTTTTAGCAATGTGTGGAACTTTGTGTTTGCGGGGGATGTGTTCAATGGTGTGTTGAGTTATGATGATGATGATGGTATTTTTTTTTTTTTTTTGGGGTGAGAGGATGTGTACTTATAATCTTATATAATAATAACATAACTTTACTACACACTGCAATACTTCACACACACACACACACAGAGGAATGTATATATTTCTATGATTGTGTTTATTTGTCGAAATTGTTGTTTTTGGAAAAGGGTAAGGTGGGTTTGTGTTGTGGATGTGTGGAACTTTGTGTTTGTTTGTGGGCAAGTGTTAGATGTTGTGTTGAGTTATGATGATGACAATCACTTCGTGAGGAGGAATGTGTACCGGTTTGGAGATGGGGAGTTCTATTAATGTTTGAGAGGAGAATGGTATTGCAGAGGACAGGAAGTGGGGGGTGGTTGTGATATATATTTTTTGGTTGCTAATTTGTTGTTGTTGTGATATTGGGGATTCTGGTGGGTTGGATTTTTGTATGATAGTGCTTTTTAGGGCTGAGTTAGTTTTAAGGGAAATTAGTTTTGTTTCTGAATTTTTTTTTTTTATAGGATTGCATTTTCTTCTTTATTGTAATTTAATGGAGGGAATTAGTAGAATGGCCTTTTTTTTTCAATGGATGGAATATTTGTCAAAATTAATGGTAGTGGGTATATTATGGTTTTAACTTTCAAGTGGTACTTTTCTTTTTTCTATTTTTCTATAGTGCTGATTTTTTTTGTTTTTGGGTGTTTTTTATTTTATCAATTTGAAGGCTATTAAGGACAAGGTGAAGGAAAAAGAAGAACTCGCAGAGAGGCCGGGCCAGTTGGAATGCAAGGTTCTTATTATTGTTATTATGGTTCTCACAAATATCTTTACGAGTTAATTTTAACAGGAATTTTTTTAATATGCATCATATCTTCCATGACTTCTTTTTAGAATTGTTTCAAATATTTGTGTACTAATTTTATTGCCCAAGATAGACTTCATTGATAGATTTTTACTATTGTATTTATGATTCTTTGCATTTGACCCTAGATAGTTTTTTTTTTTTTTTTTTTTTGATAAGTGACCCTAGATGGTTAGAATATTCCTGATTCAATAAATTTGGCATTGCCAATAGGTCAATAGGGTCCTACCATAGTGAGTAAAAACTTAAGGCATCTACAAGGGAGGGGTGGGTACTTCAGTTTGAATTTTTTACTTTGGAAAAACTAATTGGGCTGCTTGGAATTTTATTTGTTTATCCTTGATTTTGATGATTTTGGATTGTTATAATGTTGTTGATGTATGTCAAGAATTAAGATAATAGTTTATCTGTATGATGCTGATGTATGTCAAGAATTAGGATTTTAGTTTATCTATAACTTTGTGATACGTATCAAATTATAGTAAGTCATTCCCTTGTAGAAATCTGAACTTAAAATCTATACCTATATCACCCACCCGTTTGATCTAAAGCCTAGAGGTAGTAACAGGTAGAGAATTTCCAAGTTCTTGATAATTAAAGGCTATTGATAATTTAGTCTGGGTCTGGGTCATTGATAATTAAAGGACAAGTTCTTGAGAATTTCCAAGTTCTTTTAGGTTGCATTTGGGATATGAGAAAAAGTTAGCTTATTTTACTTTTTAGCTTATTTTTGCTCCTAAAGTGGGTCCTATTGCTCCAAAAGTCAGCTTTTAGTTTTTTTTTCTACATACTTTCAACAAAAAGTTTTCAGTTTCAACAAAATAAGCGGTTCCCAAACGGACCCTTAGTCTCCTGTGGAATTGCAGTTTTTTTTCCCTAGCGATAATTATATGGGGATTGTAATACTGAGAAATAAATATTCTTTACTTATTAAAAGTGAAAAAGAAGAAGGAAAATTGTGATTGTAGTTTCTGTATGGAAGATCTGTCATCCGTTTGAATATGGGTCTGGGTCATTTAATGGCCCACGCACAATCTCTTTTAATGTGCAATGTTGTTCAAGTTAGCTGTTTATATATTACATGGAAGATGACTTAACCAAAAAAAAAAAAAATGTATTACATGGAAGATAATTTTGTTAGATAATGAATCTTTAGTGACTATTTAGCCACATTTTAATTTGATGTGTTTTTTTCAGGAAAGTACTTATTCCTTTGTGAAAGAGTATGAGACACATTTTCTCTCTTTGTTTATGATATGATTAACTATGTGCGATCTGCATAGTGTACTAATAACAGGTTTTATTGTCTTATAATTCTTCTCTTGAGCTTGTTTCAGTATTACTTGAGGTCAGGGGGGTGTAAGTTTGGAAAGGCTTGTAGATACAATCACACAAGAGGCAAAACGACGGGAAGCACATTTCTAGAGCTTAACTTTCTGGGCTTGCCAATCCGACCGGTATTACTTCTGTCTATATTATGAATTCTTGATTAATCTTTGTACATCCCCTTTACATGTTATTTTTAATCATCTCGCAAGCTATTATAAGCCCTAAGAGGTAGCACAATCAGCTGAGGACTCAGGTCACTAGTTCAAATTTCCGCTTCCCTTGGGGCCAAAACTTATTAAAAGAAAAAAAGCTTAAAATTATCTTTAGTCAATAACCTATCAATGTCATTATAATTCGTCACAGGGAGAGAAAGAGTGCCTCTACTACATGCGTACTGGCTCCTGCAAGTATGGAGCAAATTGCAAGTTTAATCATCCCGACCCTACAGCTGTGGCAGGAGGCGACCCCTCTTCAGGATTTGGTAATGGCGGATCTGTTTCATTAGGTGCTTCCCAATCATCTGTGACATCCTGGTCTCCGCCAAGAGCAATGAATGAAAACTCTCCCTTTGTGCCAGTGGTGCTTTCACCTACGCCAGGAGTTCCGCCCCAAAACTCTGATTGGAATGGGTATCAGGTACTTCATAATTTGAGTAACTTTTTCATGACTTTAATCTGGCAATTATTTTTTGGTTTCCTGCTAAATATCATGTAACAATTTCTTGTATGTCAAACTTTTTAATACAATGTTTTTATCCTATAATCCTAATACCTAAATTATGGTCCTTGCAATGTCCCTATCTTTCTGGTCAAATTTGTACTGCAATCAGTGCCCAAGCTAGTTTTAATAGATGTTTTTCATGACTGCTGAGACATTGGATTTGTTACTTATTTTGGGCCCATCACAAATCCTGCACTTGTCTTTCTCTACCTAAATTGAAGTTGAGCTTTAAATTCTGGTTCTTTTGACAGGAGCATGAATAGTCTGTTCTATCAATGCATACAAACTAGTAGGTTACCAGCCCTGTTTGTTGTCCAGCTTAGTTGAGTATAGCTGATTATAGGCTGTTGGGTTCAGATATTAATTGTGAAGCAGCTCAAATTTTTTATTTATTTATTTATTTAGAAGATTGCTCAAGTAAAAGAAGTGTTTAAAGGCATTTGAGTAGTATATATGAGACAAAACAGTTGAACATATTCATTTGTCATTTTTGATATCCTTCAAGTGACTTAAGTTAACCCTAGTTTCCTATTTTTGTTATCTAATTATAGTTGTGCTTTATGGTTTGTGCCTCATTTCTTGGATTCCTTCCTAAATGTGTTTTCCCCATTAATTCTATTTGTTTTTGGATTGTTTAGGCTCCCGTATATACACCAGAAAGGACTATCAATCTGCCTCCCCCATATTTAATGAACCCACCAACAACTCAAACCAATCTCTTTTCACATCAGCAGCAGCAGATTCAATTCGAAGACTATCCAGAACGACCTGGCCAACCTGAGTGCAGTTATTACTTAAAAACTGGGGATTGTAAGTTTAAATCTAATTGCAAATATCACCACCCTAAGAATCGGAATGTGAAGTCACCCCCATGTGCTCTCAGCGACAAGGGCCTTCCTCTGAGACCTGTAAGTTTATTCCTCTGGGCTGTACCTTTATGAAAGAATTTGAAAACGGGGAAGTAGTTTCAAATTTCTCTCCCCACTAAATGGAGCCAAAATCTAGTATGATTTTGAAAAAAATGACAGGAAGTTTTATACTGTTTTTAATGCTTGTCTCTTCTGGAAAGTTTCTCATGTATTTCTATTCCTTAATTAGTTCCTATAATGATTTTTTTTTCTTTGAAATCCAGGAGCAGAATATATGTTCACATTATAGTCTATATGGCATTTGCAAGTACGGGCCGGCTTGTAAATATGACCATCCGATAGATCCACCTTCTTCACCTATGACTGGAGCTGATCAGCATTCTTCCTATGCTATCTCTGTAACTACAGAAAATGCTGGAGTGGCCGGGAGTGGAAGTGGAAGTGATTCCACTCTACAGCAGCCTGTGTAAAATTTTTTTTTATTTTTTATTAAAGGCCCTAGCTTTTAGGAATCACAGAACCAAGGATTTGTAATTTTATATTTATTAATATAACAGACACGAGTGTGGGGGTTGTTTTGAAAGGGGCTGAACAGGTTTGATGCCTGATGCCAGAAATGCCCTCTTATCTCTTTTAATCTATCAAAATGCCATTTTCCATTTATTTTTGTTAATGATGGTTGGAATTCAAGGTCCCACTATAATATCATGTAGGCCCTCACTTGCATCACAAAAGATCTTCCAATCATACTTGTATAATACAGCTATGCACGACAATTGTATCTTTAGACTGATTCCCAAGCTTTTTAGAAAGTCCAAGGTCAATTTTTTTACCATAACTTTCATCACACTTATGACGAGATGAGCAGCGGAGAAAAAGTGAGTTTTTTTACCGTAACTTTTATCACAATTATGACGTGATCAATTTAGTTTTAGAGAAAATGCGATGGGTCTGTGTAATGTCATTATTCAAAAAGTTGATCACCAGTGGATCACCTATCAAATTATGCAAAAGTTATGGGCCCTACTTCTAAAAGAACTGCAGCCCTTTAAAAGGTAAAAGCTTGTTCATAAAAAAAAAAAGGTAAAATCTTTATCCTATCATGTCTGACTTTCCTGTCTTTTTTCCCTTGTCTCCCTTGGTTCTAAACGTACTATTACCCAATGGAGTATTGATAATTGGCAAATGTTAACCAGCACCGGTGTGGTGCTGGTTAAGGATGCACTTTTTATTTAAAAAGTTGAAAAAAGTTGTAAAAATATGTAAAAAAAATAGTATAAAACTGCAAAAAGTTATAAAAAAATAACAAAAATTGTACAATAAAAAGTAAAAAAGTTGTTAACGGCCCGTTAACACAACCCTTGATAATTTGATGTACAATTTGATTAACAATAGCAAGGAAGTTTGTTGGTTTTCTCCTCTCACCTTTTATTCTCTCCCCTGAAGTACTGTCAGAGCCTTTTGGAAGGTGAAATGAACAGCTCAGGCGTGTGATATATCCATGTCCCAAATGTGAACTAATGGCTATAGGAAGATGCATCAGATTTCATTTAGGCCATATTTCTGGCCTTTCCTTTGGGATCAACTATATGTGGCTCTAAAAAGGGTCTTATGCAAAACCCATTTGGTCCCCCATAATATAAGGTTCAATTCTTTCATATTGTAGGTATCCATAGCAAGGGATATATAAACTGCTCAATTTGAACCATTTTTTTTTTTCAGATGAAAATTGTTCCGCTGTTTGAGCACCTAAAGCCTAAGGTCTTCAGTAGAAGATGTTGGCATGTATTCACCTCAAATAGTGTGAAGTGTTTTGTGTAGTCTCACCTGCTCTCAGAACTTCAGATCCTCTCAGCTCCAGAATTCAAGGTTGGGAATTTTCAGTTAGGTACTTGGGGATGCCTTAGCCTAAACCCCAATTATGAAGATGATGGCTGTAATAAAGTCCTGGACTGCCAGGAAACTCTCATTCTCAGGCAGGGTGCTCCTCATACAGTCAGTTTTATGTTGTATACAATTGTATTGGTCAAAGTATTTTCATGCTTCCAAAGAAGGTTGTCAAGGCTATTGAGGACAAATTCAATAGGTTTCTTTGGAAATGTCTGGATGAGGGTAAATTAGGAAGGGGGAGATTTTGAAAACTACTCAATCCAAGCTGTCTCTCTTTGGGTAGCATGGGTTCATGAGGTACCATTAAAAGGAAAAAGCTTATGGATAGTGAAAATTCCCAAAGAATGCACATTCATGTTTTATGAAGTAGGTGATGGCAGCAAGATCTTCCTATGTCATGATAGATGGCTTCCTTATGGTATCTTGTATCAGGAGTATGGACATAGACTAATCTATGATGCAGCAAGCTCTTTTAATGTCAAGGAGCAATCCACAAGCATGGGTTTTATTGACTGACTCACAATAATAGATAGGCTTTCCACAAAGATAACCTTTTTTGCAGTCAGCATTGAAGACACAGATAACCATATTCTATAACTGCTCATTCACTACGATAATTTGGAAGCGTATTTGGGATTTGCTGATTTGTTGGCGAATAAGAAATTTCAAATGAAGAAGTTTTAGAGCGTTTCTTTGTTCAAGTGTATGGTCGGCTTCGGTGTATTATATATGCATTCAAAGAAACAAGAGGATCCATGCAGGGGAAATACAAACAGACGAGCAAATGGTGAAAGAAATCCGTATAGATGTCAAAGCTAGAATGGCTACTACTAGTAGAAAAAGCAATTCCATTCTACATAGGACTCTCTGTACTAATTTTAATTGGGGGATCCCACTGACAGCGCTTCATAGTGCATAGAAGTAGGGCTTAGTTGATGTACCTACTGCATTCTGGAGGTCCTTCCTGTTGTAAAAGAGTTTGTTGATCCTTTCTTTAAGGACAATGAGTGTAATCATCTAAATTTATATATAAATATTTCATCAAAGTGAAATGAGTAATTCTTTGTTAGCCTGTTTAAGCCTGAATAGTACCATATATTTGATCTTATTGATATTAAGAGATATAAAAATGTTCCTGTGCAGAACCAAATCTAACGTGGACGTTCCAATCTGAATATGTATAAAATTTAAGCTTTCATGTCCCACACTTACCTTCTTTTCAGACTTTGGTTGAGATATATAAAACATAATAAAAATCAAAAGAACTAAGTCAAGATAAAAGAGAAATGATAATATATAAAGAAGTTAATAACTATGATCATAAACTAATCCCTGCATCACTAGACTTCCAAGCACATAGCAAGTGGGACAGTGAAGGTCTCCTTGCGCCTATACTAATGTTGACAAATTACACAGATTCAAGGGTCTGAAAGCAGCGAGGATTCAACCACAGCAAAACCACTTCTTCTGCATTCAAAATTTAGAGCTCTGTAAGATCTTAAATAACAGTTACAGATACCAAACATGAACTGCCACCAGAAGCTAATGATACATACAAGTCTATTATAAGCCATACCTTTTGAGGGTACTGAGGATAGCTGTCATTCTTATACACAGGATTACTTCTTCGTGGGGTCACAAGGTTCTCAGTACCAGCACTGGTCTTCTTCTCATCTCTAGCATTGTTAAATATGACAGTGAATCCTTCTGCTGAGGCAGGATTGTTTACATCCCACTCTCCAAATTTGGGCAGCGGCTGAACTTTATCCTGCTTGAGAATAGAAAAGTTCTACCATAAATAGATGATTACAACTTGAATAGCATAAATTCATTAATGTGAAGCTATGTCTACTTTGTCCATAAGGTAGAATTCATCTCTGCAGGCATAAAGTAGAATTCATCGATTCAGGCATTAATTCAAGGTACATAAATGAAAGCCAAAATTTTCACCACTAAGAAAAGATCAGAGAACAAGCAATAAACTTGTGCCCACAGAATAATTAAGCAGTAATTGCATTGGTACAGATTAACTGCATATTGAAATGTGAAATACAAAGGGGTCTTCTACTTTCCTTCTTTACATGCCAAACTTGCATACAAATGATAGATACTACTCAATCTCCAAAGAATTTTACAAAAAATGCACACATCCCAACATAGACTTGGAGATTCAAAGGCACTCGAGAACCATCCTGTGTCAAGAGACTCAAGACGTGTATCATACACAGATATGCCTCCATTCACTGCCTAACTCACGAGAAAGTATCATGATAGCAGCTTATGCAGCGCCCCTTCACATTCGTTGGGCCCCACAAACCTGTAGAATCCATATTTGAGGGGAGCTTTGTATAAGCTGGTCTCATAAGATAGTTTTTCCTATCTTGTTCACAAACAGTCACATATAGTGGGCTATAGAGCAAACTATCTTAGAGGAAACCTTACCCTTAAGTTTAAATTCTAACTTTCAACCTATTTTATTGAACTTAAAAGCAAACGCGTTTCAGTAATTAAGTCACATTATGAATGAAGAGTAGAACAAAGCTAGAGAACATACTGAAATATTTAAGGATTTGATTACTACCTTTAAACTCTTAAGGGCCAAATTAGAAAATGGATCAGACTTTAAGGATTTCACACAAACATATATGATACTTTAATAGTTATGGGATAGGAGATTTGAACATTTGACGTTTTCATTGGAAACACCAAGAGGTTCCAACTAAGCTAGAAGACTCTCGGTGATTATCTTTATATATAGAAAATAATGAGCAAATTTATCTTCATTCAAAAACATTTGGATACAAAAAGGTGACCGTTTATGATATTCAAGTCACAAAATAGAATGGTCATAATCACACCTACCCTATATCATTTATTACTAGATTCGTTGAACCCTAGAGAAAGCAAAATAGAAGATACCATATAGCAAGAATCTATACACTCACCACAAGCAAAATCTTGTTTCCAAAAAAAAAAAAAAAAAAAAAAGGAGGCAACAAATTTATGCAAATATCCCTAGTACAAAAAGAAAAGGGTAAAAACATTAAGGAAAAAAAGAAAAGGAACATGTCTGTTTTGGCACATATTGATGTATGAATCACGTCCTTGAATACAAGACATTCATGAAATAAAAAACGAAAAAAGGAAAAGAGAGAGAAATGAGATATATAATGTTACCGCCATGAATGCAAGATCAAAGGAGCTTCCTATCCCAAAGATGAAGTGCTTGGAGGAGAGAGAGAGAGAGAGAGAGAGAATGAGAAAAAATTCTATTATGGGAAAGGAAGATTTATATAGAGAGAGAGAGAGAGCGCGAATTGTTAGGGACGAGGATGAGAAAATGTGGAACATTGTGTTATTTGTTTTGTACGTAGAAGTAGTTGTTTGTTGGATTGAATATCTCTGTTGTATGAATAAGGTACATACGGTACTAACCGCTTTTTGTTTTTTTTTTTTTTTAATCCGGGGAAAATGGAATATGACTCTTTTGCTAGTCATGAGCACCTCTCTTTTTTCTTATCTTAACCAGATTAGATCAATATTAGATAAGAATGTGTAGCTAAATCGAAGGAATATCTATATTGCATATATTACTATCAAACCAAGATATCGATAAATTTCATTTTTATATAAATAAAATTTTCAATTACATCATTGACTTAACATCGAAAGACGTTATTAGTTGAGTTAACTTACAAATTATAAGAAGTTACGTACCAATCTTAATAGAATCTACGTGTGCGTTTTCATACTAAGTAAACAATATATGCTTTGTTAAGAATCAAAATTCTGTCCACTATTTTTACTCCGCCTCAGTCCACAAATCAAAATATGCCACATGTCTACTAATTCCTAATTTTATGTTATTTTAATACTTGGTGAGGTTGCTTTCAAACACAGTGCCACCAAGGTTCTAATATATTATGGGTGGTGTTTATTTCACGCCGCTTATTGCACACAAATGTACACACACTTTTTGCATTGAAACCGTGACTTCGAGTTATAATTTCAATACAAAAATGTGCGTATACATTTGTGTGTAATAAATAGCAATTACCCATAACATTTTATGCACCAATACTTGCCTGGAGATACGTGGCTTTAAATAATCTAAGCTGTTATCTGTTTGCTAAATTATCATAATTAATTATTTTCCACTGCTATTTTATAGTCCAAGAGTTGATAGTGTTTTCATTATGTAATTGAAGGCTATTTGCCGCATTTAAGTGCAAGATTGCAAGACATATAGTAATGACTGAATTTAATTGTAATTTAAGTTTTTAACCTTTGAATTTATAACATTTAAAAGTTAACTACTCGAATGGAGAGAATAGTTAAACGACTGAACATTCATTCTGAACTCTTTTTTCATTGAATTTTTAGAAATAAAACCGAATTGTTTTAAACGCATGCTTAGCCTACCCAAACTTAGGCACCAGAGTATGGTTATAAGCATCCAGGGATGCACACATGTATCATATATGTGCATCAATGAGCTTGATAATCATGCCATAAACATAATACATAGAAATGAAGATGATTGGCATAATGAACGTGATGTACTTAAATGTTATTTACACAAGGGGATTTTTGTTAGAAAAATACATTCCCCCAGCCCAAGGGGATTTTTGTTAGAAAAGTCATAATCAGAAGGGCAAATTATAACATTTCAAAACAAAAAGTCAACTTTGGATCTATTTCGGTCTATTTAATCTAGTTTGATCCAATCAGTCAACTTTCAGTCCATTTTGGTGCACTTAAGATTTAAAAATGACAAATTTGGGTTAAGAGTACCTATTCTAAATCTAAATTTATTAAAAATATATATAGACCTCAAACTTGTTCAAAAATCTATTATATTTTAGCAATTTAATATCAAATTTGTTCCACAAATATTTAATGAATCTAAACTCATTTCAAATTTGTCATGTGTTAATTGATTTCGAATTATCATAAAATCTTAGATTTTATTAAATTAGGGGCAGAATATATTTATTTGAATTTGAAATGAAATTAATGCTATAATCAAGAAATATATAGTTAAGCGATTAGGAGTGATGGTTATTTTTTTTTTTTGGCTAAAAGACTTTTAGGCAGTGTCTTTTGGGAATAAAGGTTACGTTGGTTCGGAATTCTACAAAACAAAACCGTTAGATTTACATTCTCCAATTTACATTCTCTCAACTTCTGCTATTGTATATAGTAATAGATATATTGATTCGAAGGGCAATATTATACAGAGAATGGCCATATCAAGTATACAATCTCAGATCCTATCTCTCGACATTGGCCTTGTTTCCAGCAAGGATGAGAGAGATCTCCAGCCCACGGCTAAAAGCTTGATTGAAGAGCAGACGAGATTGGAACGTGGAAACGAATGGGAACCAGGATAAGATGGCAATTGGGGCAAATATGAGCATGCCCATCCCAGCATCATACATCCGTGCAAATTCGCGCACAGAATCCCACACACCTAAGAGCCGGAGCAGCCTCTTCCAAGCAATTGCCAGCTGTTGCATTACCAAAGAATGTTAGCATGTCAAAAGTTTTATCATAACACAGTTAAAGACTCAGATAAAAATAAGCAATTATCATCACAAGTGCAGATAAAGTCAGCTTTGCCAATTAAGCAACTAAAGTCCATGCATCCCAAAGAGGCAAAGACATTGTGACAGTGTGAAATGGTTTGCTGGACATAACATTTGATCTAAGCATGGTAAGCTAAACTGCTTGCACTACTTTCTGCATTTGAAATTATATGACAAGTCAAGAACAGCAACACCAGCTGTTTGTGTGGTAAGTCAAATGTCATAGCTGTGGCCATGAATACTATATTCAGCTACACCAGCCATAATATCTTTTGAAGCATTGTATCACTTCATCCTTACTTTCAATCAACTCATTTTCAAAAAGGTAGAATACTATTAACTAATCGGCAGCCTGAACATAAGACATCCTTTATGTTAATTTTACCCATTGAAAAATATTGTGAAGTCATGCATTATCTTGTGAACATTAAATTTGATTAGAACTAGTATTCAGTTAACTTACACATATTATGCCCCATCCGGTGGGAATATATGCAAGGATGCATGCAAACAAGTCTGCTATTGACAGATCAGTAAAGATAACAACAAGGGAGACAGCTGCAATAAGCACTATGGATGTGACTCCTTGTGTAAATCGCATCAGTAGCTGGAAGTTGCTTGATTTTTTAGGGCTGTATGTGAAGACCTACAAGGCAAAATAAAATAATGCACAATATAAGATTCACACTTAACAGCAAAGATCAAGCAAGCTGAGGTTGAGGTGAAAGAAGTTAAATAGAAAATCATACAAACCTTGAATATCATGACAATGGCAACCAATACAACCCAGGAGAATCCATAAACCTAGAGAACAGAAGCAATTATTAAGATCATGAAAAACTCATCCTTTCGAACAATTAGAATCAGTAGAGTAGAATAAGATAATATGTAGCCAAATCCAGAAGCATAGGCAACCATATTTCTTTATTTATCCCTTTATTTTTATTAGAATTGTGTGGTTCAATGAGTAAATTTACCATATTCCAATAGCTTAAGTTTTTGAGAGAATCAGTAATTTAACAATTTTATTAATTTATTTTGGGTAAATTGCAATTTACACTCCTAATGTTTGGGAGTGATTGGATTTTACACCCTGAGGTTTCAGAATTTGGATTTTACCCCCCTGAAGTTTGGAATGTTTGGATTTTACACCCTAACATTTTAGAACTTGGATTTTAACCCCTAAAATTTAGGTTGTATGGATTTTACACTCCCAAATTCTGAAACTTTAGAGTGTAAAATCTAAACACCCCAAAACTTTAGGAAGTAAAATCCAAAAATTTCTAAACTATAGAGGGTAAAATCCAAGTTCTAAAACGTTAGGGTGTGAAATCCAAACATCACCAAACTTCGGGGGGTAAAATCCAAATTTTGAAACTTCAGGGTGTAAAATTCAGTCACCCCCAAACTTTAGGGGTGTAATTTGCAATTTACCCATTTATTTTTTGTTTTATGCAGTGCTAGTGGTTGCAGAAAATAATCAAAGCCAATAGTATATGCAAATATCTAGATCACTGTAAATTGTTTCGTCAGTTGAGTATGAATTGTTGATCTTTAAGGGAAGCACTTGGCAGTAGTTTACCCCGGATACTAACACCAGGCTTGCAACTACAGGATGAACATAGACACAAGCTCCTCAGAAATTTTGATTGTAAGCCTCTTATATCTCAATCAACTTCAAGAAGCTTCCTTGTTTTGGTAATAAACACTCATCTCCAAAATCGCTATAACGATGGGAACACATTAATATACTCCCAAATATCATTTAATACAGTCCTGAAAATAACATGTCACAAGACTTCTACTGTTTTTAGAAAAAAAATTTCAATGCACTTTTTGCAGAGAAATTTTTTTGGCATTAAAATTATCTTCAGTGTCTTCATTTTTCACAGGAAAATTTCTCAAGAAATCCGGAGTGTCAGATCAGCAATTTGTGACATGGCACATACAATGACATGTCCATTTTACACTTGTACTTGCAATTTCAATTAAAATTTTGTTAGCAGAATCTGCAGAGAACTGGCAAAACAAAATGTGTACAAGATAGTTTTTCCTGCTTATATGGATGGGAGAACTTAGGTCGCTGCTTATTAATCACAACCTATCTATAGAATTACATTAGTAGCACTTTCTAAGCAAGGGGATTCATGAATATGCTTAATTTAGTTTGGAATAAAATACAGAACATATGTAAGCTAGAGGGCAGAATAAAGGACAAGAAGGCTACCGCAAGCGATGTATCGTTTCCTGTGAGATGCAATTTATACACTACGCCATATTGGAACAGGAAGAACCTCACACTCAAAATTGTTTCCAATATACGACCTCTGAGTGTTTGTATATGCATCTGCAAAAGAAGAACGTAACTAACGAATATGAAAAGCAGCTACTTACTGGGAAGAACTTCCAATCCACAAAGTATAAGAAGCCCATAGGTACATTTGTTAAGCATAAGAAAATTCATATATAAAAGAGTATGGACAGCACGTAATGGAATAATTGTCACATATCCTAGCTCAAATAAATATGCAGCCTTTCTTTCTAAAATAGAACAAACAGGAAAAGGAAGTGCCTTAGAGAAAATATTTATCTCCTTTATCAACATAAAAAGTCATAGAGAAATGAGTTTGGTGCTATAAAATGCCCCCACCTTCAATCCCAATCCAAGCCACAAAAGAGAAGAAAGGAAAGAAAATTAAAAAATGTTCAAGCTCTAGCACACGGGAAAAAAAAGGAGAAATATTATGTTTTAACAATTTTTTATTAAACTGTAGTCGGCTAATCATTATCATGTTGTAATGAAAAAGAAAATCAAACATCTTATACGTCAAAGCAAAACAAATTACGAAAGCAAATATCAAAATGTGTGCTTATCAAGAGATAAAGTGAAGTTGAAACAGAGTCTCTAATAATTAATATTCTACCACTCCCCCTCACATGTGGGCCAAACTCCCCCTTAATTAATCAGGCCCAACAAGTGGGATTTTAATAACTTAAATGGGCGGTAGAGTAAAGACAAGGACTGAACTCAGGTCATTTAACTAAAATTCTAACACTCCCCCTCATGTGTGGAAATAAACTCCCTCTTAATAAGTGGGGACCAACTCATGAGATTTTTAATATCTTAGAAGGGAAGTAGAGTAGAGATAAGGATTGAACTCAGGATCTCCTGCTTTGATACCATGATAAATTATCAATTGTCCCCAAAGTTTAAGCTGTTAGGAAATTGTGAATTTAATCATTTAATTAATATTCTAACAATCTCTATTACAATAGCTACATAAAGACAAGAAAACAATTGTGCTGGTAGTTATAAACCTGTTCTTCATCCCACCAAGATTCCCAGCTATCTTCTCCCTTCGCACCTACTCCACCTTTGTACATAAGCCAACTAGTCCAATCATCAAAATCCTCCACAGTCCTGTTGATTTAAAAGTAGGATTACAAGACCGAGAAAGACAGAATGATACTTAGAAAATTATAACAGTTTCAGAAACATATAAAATGCACAGAAGTAAAAGCAGGGACATAAATGTCACAAAAGAAAAGAGAGAATTTCCAGGAAATATTTAAAAGCTAAGAACTTACTTTTGCCACTCAAAACCAGAGGGATTGAAGATATAAGGAGCAAAGAGCCACGAGAGGACAAGGAACCAACTGCTCATGGTGAGCAAAACAAATGAAACAGCACCTCCATCCGTATACCCATATGCAATGTAAACTATAAGAAGCAGTGCCACCTCAAGCCTGCAAAAAACCAACTTCATTGTAGCAGGAAAATAAACAGTCCTTGATGCATCCAAATAAATAACTTTAACCCCCCCACTCCTTCCCCAAAAAGAAAAATCATTTATCCTTTATTCGAAAATTTCACTCACGCTTTGGTGAAATGACTTCTTGAATAAAGCCTGTAATTATCAGCAAACTTGATGTGACGGACAACAAAGCCTCTACCAGTTGCTCGGTACTGTCAGTGAAATATAGAAATGCAAATAAATCTTTCAATTGCAAAAAATAATATATATATATATATATAAAATAAATAAACAATAACTTTTGAAAGAAAAATCAGAAAATGTATTTACATACTTTTGCACCTCCATGGAGGATGGTTCGTCCAAAATAATGAGTTCTTGTTCCTAATGAGAATGTGAAGAAGACAGAACACAGCTGAAGTTGCATTGTAATAAAACTGAAAACAGCCTGCAAATATTTAGGTAACACCAAATGATTAACAATACAAAAACTTAAGCAGAAGGCAATACAATTATTGAGGAAAGAGAACAAGATAAAGAAAAGAAGAAGACAAGAACATTATTTGAACAGACAGAAAGTATAATGACAAGATGGACTTATCTAAATATATAGCCTGCTAGAGCCTAAAAATGTCCACACCGTAGGAAAATGCAGGAGACAATATATACTGACCTTCAACAATCCCATTTCAAGTATGAAACCCATTATCATTGGCACTGCAGTAAAGATTCCAATCTGGACCAAGAACTGAGCATTCAGAGCTGCATTTAGGGCTGAGTTACCCGTAATTTTCGCTTCCTTAGAGATTGCTTCATCAAGTCCAGAGAAAGCCTGAAGGAGTTGGCAGCAGATTAACAAAAAGTTAAATTAAGTGGAAGGATGCCTTGGTGCAATTCTGAATGGAAGAACAATATATCCAAGAACACCAACTCCAACAGCTAGTACTAGTCTTTTGAACACAACGAAGAAAAGTACACAAACCAAGAGAAGATTAAAACCCAAAGAGCATTCTTTAACCAATGATTACAACATTATACTCATCAGTGCAATTCTCTAAAATAAAGAAGTTAGTCACTTTTCTTGGTTGAAGGGATTTGGGTAGAGCACTGAATATGGTGGCACTACAACCCTCTAGGATGCAACCAGCATCTACAAACAAATATAGCTTAGACTAACCAGATCCAAGAAGAGATTTAGAACTTATTAATCCAACTCAGACAAATATAGCTCTTACTGGGGATTCAAGGGATACCCCAGTGGTTCCAGCACCTCTTGTGGTGCCTGGGTATTGGGGCTTGAACCCCCACCAGCCCCCTCTCCCTATTTAGCAAAAAAAAAAAAAAAAGGCGCTTAGTATTTTCTTTTTAAAGGCTCAGTCACTGCACGTGGACACATGTTCTAAAACATTTAACCACAGGTACCTTTTGGCAAGTGTTCCATAAAGCTTAACTTTCCCTTTTTTTTTTTTGGTGACAAAAGCTCAATTTAAAGCATGACCCTCCCCATCTACGAGGCTGCAAGAAATGCAGCACAAATTCCTAAACTTCCTTACCTAGCCAGTTATATAAATTTTGTTATAGACAATAAGCTAGTGTTAACCCTGAGCTCAACCAGAAATTTGACAGTAACAATTTTATTCATTTATAATCATTGTAGCTATTATAAATTAGGAAGAAAAGTAAGCTTCAGGCAAAATAACACAGGAAGGGAAATTAACTTTGTTAGATTACCAGGTAAGCTCTTCCATACAAAAATATGTATATTGTAAGGACTGTCATCTGCAATAACAAGGAAATTCTTATCAGCACATTCCAGGGACTAGTTATTCAAGTGATCTAAAATAACAAAAGAACAGGATATGATTGTACCATACCATTGTACACACATAGTAACCAACAGTTGTGAAAAAGAATGACAGCATTCTAAAGAAATCAAACAATTGTCCGAGCCTGTATATATCCCTGCTAAGGACTTGTTCTCCATTTCCACCTGCCACTTTCCCTTCAAATAGGGCAATCTGGTTTAATCCAACATCCCTTCCCTTTCCAACCTGTATGAGAAGCAGCAGCTATCAAGCAACCATAAAAGAAACAAAAAAATTCAACATAAACAGTCAAATTTACGAGTATAATTAACCTGAATATACTCGTGATGTGTTATGTTACCCTGCCGCAATGTGGAGTTAAACCCTGCAACAAAAATTAAAAATATTCTATAATCTCATGCTACGAGAACCAACAGAGTGCTTAAATAAACCATATCAATTGTTAAAAATAAACAAATAACATTTGCAAAGAGAAGAAGTAATTTCAGACCAAGTTCAGGCAGAATAAGCTTAGCGCAAAACTAGCAGCCATTAGTCATGGTCAAAGTACCATGGAGGTTGGGCAGTGAATACATAAATTATAATGTATCACACATAATCCATCTCTTAGTGTTGTTACATAATCGACAAAAGAAGTATACACTTCAGTGAATAAATATTGACAAGGAAATTTGCAACTGCAATTAACATAATAAATAGGAAGAAAGTAATGCAAAACAAGGTAATTGGAAAACTCTCTTGCTGAATATAACAAAAAATAATAATAATAATTTTTTCATTTAAGTAAAAAAGTTACCCCAAATATATATATATATATATATATAAGTGAGATAAGTATTTATTAAAAAAAAAAAAACTACTTTGTGCAAAAAAAGCACAAAGAAGTTGAAAAGTACAAGCAGGAAAAAGAAAAGCACAGAAAATTAGTTACAAGAGAGGAGAACTAAAAGATGTCTTAGGAAATTTCTTCTCTTTCATGAAAATTTATAATGAAAAATTTTATTCTTTAAGCATAAAATATGTCTAAGAAAGGAAGGCAGAACCCTCTATCAAATTGAATCATAGAATGGGATAAAATACAATTATACTGATAACCGACCAAGAAATGTCTGCACTTCTATGCTAGACTTTATATGAGTGATCAGATTTCCCTTTACCTAAATAGCAAAGGACAATAAATCTTCACAGACTAAACAATAAGAATGCTGAATTAAAAAATGTTGGAAAGGGGTTTTGGTTGGCATCGCAGTGAGGATATTTGGGGTGCACTACCTTATGTGTGATGTCAATATTTGGAGAGAACATTAAAATCGCATGTTCAAAAGCCACGAGCGCTCACTTTTGGAATTGAAATTGTTATTTTTTCGTCCTATGTATGATTGGATGGCTGCCTTAAGTAGTTATCCTTTCTCTAATATGATTGGAATTATTGAACTTGTGTACTTTTAGCTCGCTTCTCGATGAAAGATAATTATTCTATTCTCCTCGGTGGAGGTTTAATTGGTCAACAATGGAAGGACATATAAAGTCAACATCAACAACCACAAGTTTATAAGGCTTCTAATACAGAGTAAATGGGAACTGGGAAAAGAAAAAGGTACACAACCTCTCTAATTTATAAATACCATGATTCAATAAATGAACCTTTTCTTTTACCCTCCACCCCCCAAAAAAAAACCCAAATAAGAAGAAGAAGAAAGGTTCCTTAGGTAGGTAGATTCACTGCCAATGTGTCCTTTTTTGAAAAAGATAATTATTTGAAAAGATAGACAGGAAATCAATACAAGTAACACAAGCACACAAAAGGTTCTCCAAAAGCTACAAACTAAACATTACAATACAAAATTTGAAAGATAAGGAAATTCCAAAACATAGGAATACAGAACAATGCCTAGAGCAGTCGTTAAATCAAAACACCAACCTGTCATGAAAACAAACTAATGATGGTGATAGAAGAAATTCATCTTCGTTAATAGTGGATTACCTATTGAGAAACATTGCTATACTCTATTGTTTCAACTACATCAGTAATTTATCCTTGAAATTTTTTTTTTTTTTTTTCTAAAAAAGAAAAGAAATGCTTTTCTTGTTGGCTCGGAACTAGAGTTCAATCTTCAAACATAAAAATCAGTGAACCAACTTGCAGCAAAGTTGAATCCAAAAAAGTAATTTTCCAGGAACCACTAAATGGTCACTACAATTTAACCAATAAAATCAATGCAAAAACAAACATATTAACCTATGTGACTATTATGTCACTGAAGACTTTAAATGCCCACTTTTTCAATTTTTTCTTTGTTTAATAAAAAAATATCTATTAGTCTTATTTGATAAACAAGTTGCATGGCTACATTTGCAGAGATGCAGTTCATCATATGATGTAGCTCTCTAGTCCCTTCTGGCCTTCTCTCAACGAACAAGGGAAATAAAGCAACTACAATTCCTTCCCCTGTGAAAAAACTCATTCAAAGACATGTCTAAGTGAAGCAAATAATATAAATTAGCCAATGCTTCAATATGAAATCCGGAATAGATATCATGTTTAGAAGGAAGAGCATAGGGTAACTTGTTAACAACAGACACTAAATACAGCAATAAGAAGCAAATCATTAACGCTCTTCATACTTACCTGCATATATATCCTCACTAATGTTAATAACACGTGACGCCTTACTGATGCCTCCACGAGTTACATGAAATATTCGATCAAACACATCTGGATGTCCATAATGCATGCGGACTCTGCAATGTGTGTATATATATTAATGATAGAATAAAGTTAAGTAATTGCAAACACCATAATACAATACACTTCTATCGCCCAACTCAATAGAGCATGTTGTGTTTTTTGATTTATAATGTTCTAATAAGCAGTTCAAATTCATAACCCACACTTTCCAAACTAGTGGAATTCAACTTTTCTCCACTTCCTCCAACCTTTTAAGTGTGAAAACAGGCAAAAAGTTAACCACCAAATCCTGAAAAAATGATCTGTAAGTCAATTCAATCACTTTTTTATAAGATAAGTTTTTGACGACTCACTTGAGTGGACTTGCTAAAACACGCTGGCCCAAGGTTACAAAGCTAGTCTCTTGATTGGACATGAACCAAGCTAATGATGAGACACTGCATTTACACATTCAACAAGTAAGAGGTAAGAAAGACCACTACTGAATCAAAAACAAAAGTGGACTATAATTTAAGTAGTTGCATGACAAACCTTCCCGTAAAAACATTCTCTCTTACACCAAGAATACTTGGCGGTCGAATACCATGATTACCGTGAAACTCCTCGAGTAGATTTCTCATTTTCATTGCCTCCTCAAGGTAATTGTCCTACATCAGAAAATAAAGGTGTTACTATGTACAGATCATATCTATATCGTTCTTTGCTAAAGTTAAAAGAGACATGAATTGAACAACTCATAACAAATTGCCTTTTCCATTTAAAAGACTAAGCAAAAACCCAAAAAGATACAAAGGTGACCACCTAAATAGGGGATGTAAATTTATGTCAATTGTTCGAGAGCATGAGAGATACCTGATTCATGTCGATGGTTTGAACAGCTTCCCCGCGAGTGAAGATAATAGCATGGTTTTGGTTTTCAGGCTTCCCTTCTCCAAGCTTTGGATCACCAGGTAGTTTAATGGAATATATTTCCTAATAGATTGATATGAAGAATAACATTAGCAAACTACAGTTCAAGGCAAATCGTGAGGGAATAAGAAAAAAGGCTGAATAGAAAGAAACTTTTTTTTAAAAAAATAATACAATTGTTACAGCAAGTGGAGGGAGGAGGGATTCAAATCCCGGTTCTCATAAAGAGAACCAAGCAATGCCACTAAGCTACAAGACTCTTACATGCCTATATATATATATATATGTATATGTATATAAAGAGAGAGAGGGAGAGGAACAAGAAACGTCATTGTTCAAGAATAAACCTGCATGTGTTCTGTTCCAAAATGGAACAAGAAGTTAACAAGAAGGAATTCTTTAAGATATTAAATCACAGAGCACAATGCAAACAACAACAATAACAACAACAAAAGATAAAGAATTCACAAATTAGCTAGCAAACACATCATGCAAATTATAAATAGTGGGCATCCAATCTCCTTACGCTTTTTTTTTTCGGTGGGTGGGGAGCAGAAATGTTGACTATAACTGACAATTTTCAACAGTCACCAGTTCTAGAACCCAAGTGATGAATAGAATTGTGAACATAAGGAAACCAATCAACCAAATCATAAATTTTTTCAAGTCTTGATTGAAATGGAAATCAAATAATAAAATTTCAAATTGTACTCAGTGCCATAAATAAAAAAGAAATGTTTCCACAAGAACAGTAAAAAATGATTTAATTTAAATTATAGATACAACATGAGAAATAGATAAGCTTTATTGAATCATCACAAATAAAAAAGGTAAAATGTTTTAAGACACACAAGTTATACCATACAAATTGCATACAGGAAGATAATACAATACTCTTTCTGTCCCATGTTATTAGTTCTATTTAGAAAATCCAATTTTTTAAGGGAATATCATTTAAAGCATGGGTCTTTCAAATAAAAAGGTAGAAGTTTCCAAAACTGCCATCTTTAATTTAAACTAAAATAAAACTAATGAAAAGAGGTACTAACTTTTCAAATAAAGCACATGGGAAGTTGAGAGAGTTAATCATATTGTGTCCATTGACTTTTCAAAGAAGACCCATTTTGGGATATAAAGGATCAATATTATGGGATGGAAGGAGTGATTGATAAGACGAACTCATGTTACAGGTAACATAAAAGTGGATAGCAGTGGCAATTGACCATGTACTATGAAATATATACAAAAAGTTCTATTACACTGTCATCACATTTCAACTGTTAACACACTAGAACTAGGTAAAGAAGACATCCACATGCACAGAATCTGAAACAAAAAGCATGTTGGCTAGTCTTTTTCCATCAACACTTTCACAAAAAATATAGAGCATATCCTTGAAGAAGAAAGTAGTATCTACTTGTTCATCGCTAGAGAAGAACATTTCAGACCGATTCCATCAATTGCAAGCTAAAGTGTACCATGCTGAGGTAATCACAATCTTGCTTTCAGAAAATGAAATTGGAAGCATACAGGGAGCAATAAATACTCAGAAACCAACATTAGAAAGAAAATAAAGATCTATGAAGAACGAGAAATCATTTACCTGATCTTTTCCATGTATATCAGCTTTGACAAGCTTTGAATAGAATTCCTTTGAAACCTTTCCTTCTGCTGCACCACTCTCCTCTACATGAATGAAAGCAACTCGGAGTGCCTCATTCCTAATAACAGAAAAGTATATTAATATACCAACAAGTGTTGCAATGAGGTTGGATAGGTTACAAAGAGATTTCTTATGGGGAGGTGTGGGAAATCAATGGAATTCCACTTGGTGATATGGGGCACGGAACCCTGTTCAATTGGGAGGTTTAGGTACTAGAAAGCTTGGTATTTTCAATCAAGCTATTTTAGGGAAGTGGCTTTGGTGCTATGCTATGAAAAGGGTTCTTCTTTAAAGGAGCATTGAAGCAAAATACAATGAGACATGGGGCGACTGGAGTACAATGGAGGTCAAGAGTGCTCACGGACTGAGCTTGTGAAAGCCTATTAGAAGTGGTTGAGATAAGTTTTGAAGTTTACTACGTATCTTGTTGGAGATAATTCTCACATTTACTTTTCACTTCAAGGTGGACAAAAATTTTGGGTTTGGAACATCCCAAAATGGAATGGACAAAAAACTGGGTGGAGGAAGTACAATAGGATATGTAATATAACATACATCTATAAAAGATTAAAATGCAATGAGCCCTCTCTAACATTGGAAACCCCCACAGGGGAAATTTCCTCCCTCTCTTTCATTATGTTTATATCCATAGTGCTTTAGGAAGGCTAAGAACTTGGGCATGGCATGGCAGTACAATAATGGAGAGCAGATATTTATCAACAGACCTGATCTCCAGCACATTCAATAACTACAGACTAATAAAAGGAAATTTTCTTTAACCGGTAAATACACAACTTATACACCTTTTTTTATAAATAAAAAAGTTTATTAACTAAGTATAGAAAGAGCAGAACCCCTTCCAAATGGTCGGACTTTTGAGAATGTAGAGCAATCTACACAGGATGTTAAGATTTTTTTTTTTTTTTTTGGGGGGGGGGGGGGGGGGGGTTTGGTTCAGGTAGCCCCACTGTTGATTTTGAATGTCTGTTTGTAATTCTGTGAGGATGCTTGCATTTTGAGCATTGTTATTAATACCGTTTCGGACCCCGTTTCGGTTTGTCCAGTGGAATGGAATATTTCGGTACCGGCCGATTTCGGCGTACCGTTTCAGGGTGTTTCGGGATTCTTAAAAAATAATTTATATATATCCTTGTTGAACATAAAATTGTCAATTCTAATAAATAAATAACTAAATATCAAATAATACAAATCATTTAGTCTTAACTCTTAAGTCTTAAACATCAATATAACATCACACAATAAGAAGATTTACAAGACAATAACTAAATATAAAAAAATACAAGATTTACTCCTCCTCCTCATCATCATCCATGAGAGAATGATCAAATTCATCATCAAAAGAACTTCCAAGAACTACCAACACCCATTGGACTTTTACTCTTTTTTTTTTTTTTTTTTTTTTTTTTTTTAATAATAGGCCAAATCCGGTACCGGCCGGAATTTGCATCTCGGCCGGAATTGACCGGAATGGCCGGAATGGACCGGAATGACCCGGAATTTGACCCGAGGTGGAACGTGAGTATTCCGGTACCGGTTTGCATACCGGTATGAAAAATTCCGGCCGTTCCGGCCGGAACGGAATGAAATCAATAACAATGATTTTGAGAGCTACTTTCTTTTTTTTTGATAGGTAATAAAGATTTATATTCAAGAACACCACCTTATGCAGAAAAACATAAGGCAGAGAGAAAAATACAAAGGGAAAAGAAAGAGTGTAAAAGGGAAAGAAAGGCAAAGAAACTAAGTACACCGGAGGGAGCTAAGAAACATAGGGAGAGAATCACTAGAGGTGAGTCTCCAAGCCCTAGGCCAGTCAAACAAAGTGCCACTGAAAGAGGCTAAAAGCTGGTCATCTGAACTATCCATGTCCTCAAACGTCCTCCTGTTTCGCTCCTTCTAAAGACACCACATTAAGCATAAAAGAGCTAAATTCCAAATGCTAGACAAATGCTTTCCAGGCCAATTCCACCAACCGAATAGAGTATCCGCAACTGATCTTGGCAAGACCCAAGAAAACCCAAAAGATCTAAACACCAAACTCCACAGCCGATAAGCCTTACCACAATGTAGTACCAAATGATCCACCGTCTCCCCATTACTGCGGCACATGATACACTAGTCAATAAAATCCCATCTACCCCTCAAATTATCACCAGTAAGGATCCTATCCCATACAGCAGTCCACACAAAGAAGGAGACATGCCGAGAAGCCTTAACCTTCCAAACAACGGGCAAAGGACTTCTTAACTTATTGTAGAACGATCGAATATCAAAGTCCCCATTCTTTGTCAACTCCCATTGAATACGATCTCCGTTTTCAGTAGGAGGTAGATTTAAGCCCAAGGTACGGAGAAAATCATCCACCTCACCCATTTCCCAATCATTAGGTCTCCGAGTAAAATGAACATCCCAACTTCTCCGCTCCTCAATCCCCAACCGATCGAGAGAAGAGGCCACCGATGCCCCTTTATTAGAGGCAATCCCATACACCCTTGGATAAGTCAACAAAAGTGGAGAATCCCCACACCATTGATCCGTCCAAAGCTTCACTCTATCCCCCACCCCTACCTCAAAGCGAATATTCTTGCTAAAATCCCCCCATCCCATACGGATACTTCTCCACAAGCCACACCCATGAACCCCTCTACCTAGCTTGGAAGTCCATCCTCCTCCCCCCCCCCCCCCCCCCCAGTCTTCCCCAAACTTGAGGGCTACAAACCTTCTCCAAAGCCTTGTCTCCTCATTCCCAAACCTCTATAACCACTTCCCAAGTAAGGCTTTATTGAAAGTAGTTAATTTCCTTACTCCTAACCCACCATTTTGCAAAGGTGCACACACCTTGTCCCATCCCGCTAAGTGTAACTTGGAGTCCCCCCACAAGAAATCTTTTTTTTTTGATAGGTAAGAAATAGCATATTAAAAAACTGCTAGATGCAAAGGTGCATCAGCAGGACAATAATACAAGAAATCCCTTTGAGAGCTACTTTCTTCCAGTAAATTATTTTACTTATCAACGAAAAGGGCAGAAGGCCATCGTATTATGTGGAACTGCATCCTTTAACTATATGCAGAATGCTTTTAATCACAGCCACATCCTTTGCAAATCATTGAATTATTCACAAATCCTAGGTAGCCACATACTCAAGCCTAAATTTTGAATCATTGCTAACGTTATATTAATATAAATCAAGAATGATTACTTTAATTTTCATTCTAACAACAAAAATGGATCAATATTAAAAAAAAAAAAAATATATATATATATATATATAATAATAACACAACAACAAGAACTATAATTTTTCAATGATCAAATCTATTTTCTTGCGTTTCTTGTTCTTGTTTGAATTTTGCACCATGATCGGCAAAGTATTTTGTAACTATTTAGTTGAGTTCATGGATCTGTTAAATCTCTAATTGTAATTCTTTTTTTTTTGATAAGTCTCTCTAATTGTAATTCTTTTGGACACTATCTTTTAGAAGACTCTCATTACTTAACAGGAAAAACAACAGTAACTATACCTCTGTAACAAAAGAGCAATATCAGCGGCCTCTGGTAACTTTTTTTGCTTTTGTTGACCATAAATTTGGCATGACACAACGTAAGTAAACTTCAAATCTGCTTGTGCCCTTGATTCACGAGACAACTCAAAACCTTGGGTTGTGGGGAGGTTCGTTTGAGAATAAGCATCCACTATAGATTCAACGTAAAATGTAAGGATATATCTGAAGCATTCCCGAAAATAAAAAATTGACGAAATTAAAAAAGCTATGAAGCAAATACCTTCCAGAGATCTCCCTTCAAGATAACTCTGCAGCATTAAAGCCCTTCTATAGTACATCATACCACGCACTGTTTTTTCCAAGATCAAAAAAACATAGGACAAATCGATTAAAGTGGTATCAAACTCATTTGAAACGGGTAGAAATAAATAATATACTTTTCAATAGGTAAAGTAATCAAATAGTAGCACAAGAAACAAACAAAATTCCTGAATGCATCTGGAATTAAAGGATAAATTGTTATTGTTTAAGTGATTCTAACCCGTCCTGGCTAGGGTCTGCCCTCGGTAAGATGCCCAAAACCGCAGCTCCAAAGAATCAGTTGAACTGTCTTGAAGTTCTGCATCTCTAGTAGCTTCCGCACGGTCAATCCGTTCCAAAAAATTGTCCCATTCATCTAATTAGAAATCAAAATCTCAGCCATATTTGGTAAAGACAATGGACATAATAATATAAAGAAAAAACCACCCCAAAAAGCATAATATTGAACAAGGAAAAAAGCTTTAAAACTTGGTTCTCCCAATCAAAGCAAATATACAAACACTTGACATCCATTTTTCCAAAATCCTAACAAATGTTCCAGAAACCTTAAAGTCATGGAGAAATGACATTATTCAAAAAAAAAAAAAAAACAAACAAACAAAAATCATAAATATAAGAGATTCTGGGGTTCAAGCATATGTTGTGGTGCTTGGGCACTAGGGTTTGAACCCCAACAACACCCCCCCCCCCCCCCCCCCACGCTCTCTATTTACCTATCAAAAAGGACATATAAGAGATTCCCTTCGAAACATCCAGAAAACAGTTTTTTTTTCCTCCCTAAAAAATTTTAAAGCATATATTAAGGACAATTGGCTAGCACAAATGGTAAAAAATCTCAGGCTGCCAAGTGCAGTGCATGGGCTCAAGTCTTGAATATGCAAAAAAGCTAATTTAAGACCATATGCAAGCCATCTCTCCCAGGACCCAACTTAAATGGGACTAGTACAGGGAAATGACCTTTAAAAACTGTTCATACTATAGGAAAGGAAACCAACATTGGTTGCAAAATCCATAAACAAAAACAGGTTTCTAAGATTGTCCAGCAGCAAAATACAATGATTTTATAACCTTCTTGTGCAAACTGCAAACATCTGTAAAAGAATATTGCTCTAGTGGAATGGTGTTGAATGTGCATGTGTAAGGGTAAATCTCTAGGCCATTTGTTGATTAATTGTGCAGTGGTGAGCGAGCTGTTGATCTTTTGCCTTCCATTATTTTGGAGTCCAATGGTCAATGACAAAGATGGTGTTTGAGATGAGTGAAAAGCTCTTCAGGTGAAAATGTTGGTTCGGAAAACATGGCAGCGTGCACATGTGAAATGCTGCCCTCTTCGCTTAATTTCGAGATTTGGGGTGAAAAATATAATCAAATGGTTGGTGGACTGTCTATTAATGAATTGAAATCAGTATCCCTCTGATTGTTGTTTAAGTAGTCTCATGAGCTTGGCACCACTTCTACAATTCTTCTGTAGATTTTACCAATTCTCTTTCTTTCTATTGTAAATTGTAATCCTTTAGGATATAGCATGAGGTTTGTTATTCTATTTCTATATATCATTTTTTATATTACCGGTTGAATAAAGGAGATTAGAGGGGGTCCTTTTAAAAATTTAAAAAATAATAATAAAAAAAAAGAGAGGCCAGCTGATGCTGCGAGGTTCAGATGGGGAGAAGTTTAAGAGTAATAGCCCTAGAATGTTTTCATTTTTTTGTGTGCATAGTGGCTTTTTAAGTTGAATTCTCACTGTAGGAAATTCAGAGAACCACAAGGTAGTTGTTAGATAGTGCTACATGTGCATGAGATGGAAACATGGTACATCATTCACCTGCCTTATATCACTCAAGCGCTGTGGTGGACAGTTTTCTCTCATTGGCATTTATTTGGTTATCCTGTTCTGTAATCAAATAGTTGGAGGGTATTCACTTGGAGATTGGTCTACTCTGATTTGATGTGTAGCATTTAGAGGAAGAGTAAAAATACAGTCTTCAAGGAAAACAAGCAACTATGTGCTCTAATCATGTTATCTCAGGGCAAGCAACCCTTTTACATTTCATGTTGATTGAATTCGCACTGGTTTGTACTTGTATTTTCCTTTTTCAGAAGTGCCTCCAGATAGAAATGATTGCTTATTGAGAGATAAAGGAAGAGACATACCTGGAAAAATCTTCTGAAGATAGAAAAGAACAGATATTCCATCCTCATTTTCAACCCGCAATTCAGAGTTAGAGTACAGCACTGTCTCACTGTAATATGGGGTGAAGACACTATTCTCGAACAAACAAATAAAACGAAATTAAAATGATATGTTTGACACTGACAAGGAAAATCACTTCTTTTGACTTGCAAGTACCTGAAGGGCATCATTTCACTAACTGGCTTTGCGGAAGGCATATCCATGAATAATGAATTAGTAAAGAATTCCAATCTTCTTCTTGCTTCAAGATTCTTTGGAACATTATCTGTAGAATCTTTTACGGTGAGAAGAAGGTGCAACCGCCTCACTTGCTCCTTCTGTGACAACAAACAGGGTAAAATTGTTCAGGTAAATGTAAACTACATAGTTAAAGAGGTCATACAAGCTTCCAAAAATGTATACAATTTCAGGGTCGTCGGGCCATTTAATCGTAGAAAAGAGTCTCCCATCATTTCTTGCTCTTGCCAAAATGTTCCATGTATCAAGCTGCTCCCTGGAGCATTAAAATAGAAACAAATAAGTACAAATTCAACAAAGTTATCATTCCATATAGATTCTACATCATGTGGAGAATCATATACCTTAAATCAGATGACAACAACTCATGTGTAACAACTTCATAAAAGTCATAAAGAGCTTTTGCGGCACCCCTTGCAAGTTCAGGATTTTCTTTTTTCTGATACAAATCACTTGTTAGTATGAAAATGATAACAAGCAATCACCATAACTTATAAAATTGGAAAAATAAATACACCATCCAGTATTCAATGAAATCAAATTCAACATTTTTATAGGCCAAGTACTTTGTGTGGCAGTAAGACATGCAAAATTTGGAAGACAAGAGACCAATAAAGGGAAAAACTGTGCATTTGAAAAAGCAACCAAGCACTCCTAATTATGTAATTAAGAAAAAGAGAACATTTAATAGCAGCAAAGTCTAATGCTCTAATTCATTTTTCAACTATAAAGGATAACCAACAAGACAATGGAAGCACCACATAGCCCTTAAAAAGGGCAACAAATGAAATAACCAAATAACAAAAGGATAGAACTGCACCTAGAAAATACTAATATAGTTATGTGGACCAACCTGTTCAAAAACTCACATTGTAATGAAATAGGAAGACGAACACAGTATGCCAATCATCCAGAAAAGCAGTACAACAGTGATAAGTGTATTTGTAGATCAAATAGACTGCTAAAGTAGAAACTACTATGCAATACAACAATCTTATTTGTTGTAACCCCCTTTTACACCCCACAAGTTTATATATATATATATATATATAAACAAAAAATTAACTCCAAAAAAAAAAAATATATGGCCCTAGTAAAAGCTGTCCCTCATTGTTTGATTTAGGGCTGTCCACCACCCACTCGGACCCGATAACCGCCCAATCCGAGTGGTAGTCGACTGCAGGTCGCCAGTGCCAAGGCCCAATCCCTTCAGTTTGAGTTGCGATTTGGCTGTCCGAGAAACTGACAAACCTGACCCAACCGATGATTGGTTCTCTCTCCGTCACAAATCATGAATTTCGTCTAAACATCCAGTAACCTTGAACTCTATCTCCGCCGATATAAGGAGATTTGGAGGGATCTTGGCCATATCTAACGAGATCTCAATAGATCCAACCAGATTTCAGCCAAATCCAGCCAAATCTCAACCTATCACAAACCCAACTCCGACCGATACCCAACACCTGATGAGAGCCGTTCTGACGCTCCTTCCAAGTCGGCTGGGTTTTTATTTTCGCCACCCGAAGTGGTCATGTCGAGTCCAGGTTGGGCACAAACCCAACCTGGACCAACCCATGGACACCCCTATTTTGATGTGGTGCATTTGGCGTGAGATAAATAACCAGTGTTTTGAAGACTCTAAAAGGACAGTAGTAGACTAAATAAATTTATTCTTTAAAAAACTATCGGATTGGATGTCTATCATAAAAATTCCTTCTATTTCTTCAGTTTATGATTTGATGAATGCTTGGGTGACTCTCTTTTTTGGCCCCCAGTTGTATACTTCCTGTATACTTGGGTGACTCTCTTTTATGATTTAAATAAAATTTCCATTACTAATCAAAGGGAAAAAAAAAAAAAAAGTAAATGGGAACTACAAAAGAGACGTGCAAAATAAGAATAAATAGAACAGACACCTAGGATTTAAAATTAACAAGTTCCAAAAAAATCTAAGTAAAGAATTGAAACAACACTCTCTATAGCCCTCATCCAATTAAAAAATAGAATTGAGAAATAAAGATTTCAATCAGTTTTTTAGGGTTAAGTTATACAAGCACCCAATGGGTCTTGAACTTATGAACTCACCCTCCACCTAGAACATATAAGGTGAGGAGGTACTAGTTGAGCTACAGCTCAGTGGCTAAAGACTTCAATCCCAATACTGTGACCCATTTCCTTCAATCCCAAATGTCCATTTTCCATAAGTTTTTGATACATAAAATTCCATAATAACTCTCAAAAGAACCAATTAGGGGAAAAGAGAAGGATCTCCAGGTTGACTAAATTGCTATACTGGAATAGTGACCATGTTTTGGATCATATGCATTATTATGATTCTATGCAAAGGCAAATCATTACAACATCAAAATCAAGATAAGGGGGAACGTTCAACAGAATCCAAGATGGTAGGAAGATTAAAGCGAGGCATCAAATTCTAAATATGGTTATTATACATATAGAACTTAAAATCATAAATACCTAATGTATTGAAATATATAATCAAGTGTTTTTAAAATGTGTTGCATGAAGAAATTACGTCTATTAACATGGTTTAGGCTCTATTAATTATTCTAACAACAGGTTTTACAACAAAACTTCTATAAATTTGTAAATATAACAATAAGTTTTACAACAAGCTTCTATAAATTTGTTATTCTAACAATAATTTTTACAACAGGCGTCTTTATATGGTTAATCTAACAATAGTGGCACCTAGGCAAGCGCCTGGCTTGACTTTAACTAACATGATTCCCACCTATTTTCTGTCTTTGTTCTTGATGCCTACTCATGCGGCCAACAAACTGTAAAAACTCCAAAGGGATTTTCTTTGGGGAGGCATCAGTGGTATGAAGAAGTTTTACTTACCGAATTGGGGAGTGGCGTGCTCAGCATCAAAATACAGGGGTTAGGGGAATAGGAAGCTCTCTGCTTTTAACCAGGCTCTCTTAAGGAAGTGGTTGTGGAGATTCAGAGCTGAAAGGGATCATTTGTGAAGGAGGGTAGTCTCCATTGAATTTGGGGAGGGTGAATGAAAGAGCTGCCTCAGGGTCCTCATGGGATTAGTTTTTGGAAGAGCATCAATTGGGGTTAGGAGCCTTTTTCCAAATTCTTATGGTTTGACATACAACACGACTCTAGAGTATGATTTTGGACACTAATTTGGTTATGCAATCGCTCTCTCCGAGATTTGTTTACCAACCTGTTCGCCTTAGAGGTGGACAAGGAAGCCTCAGTGGTTATGTATTTAGCCAGCACCCATAATGGTGAAGTCCAACATTGGATCCCCGCTTCACCAAGTCCTTTCATGATTGGGAACAGAAATCTGTGGCTTCTCTTTTTGAGCTACTCTATGCTAATTTGTCTTTTTCCACAAGGGAAGAGCAAGCTTTATGGATGCGAAAGTCAAAGGGCCGGTTTGGGGTCCAATCATTCTATAATACCCCTGAAAGCCTTCACTATTCTTTGGCCAAGAAATTTGGACCTTTTTCTTTGCTTTGTTTGGCCGAGTGTGGGTGATGCCTAAATCAGTGCTTGAGCTTTTGGAGTGTTGGCAAGGATGCTTTCAGTGACACAGAATGCTAAGGTGTGGAGAACAACGCCCTGTGTATCATGTGGATTTTGTGGTTTGAACAAAATAGAGGGATTTTGATGGGGTGGAACATCCTATCTATATAGTCAAAGAGCACATTTTGCAATCCTTGTACAACTGGATGCAAGCTCAGGGTGGTATCCATTCAATGTCTTTTATTGATTTCTCGTCTCCTTATCTTTGATTTTGTGTTCTTCAATGCTGCCCACATCCATCTGTGCCGGTCTTTTTTTCCTCTTTAATGGAATTTTTTACTTATTAAAAAAAAAAATTAAAAGATGGAAAAAATACGCAGATCTGTGTTTTACAACAGGGAGGGGGCATTTGAACCCTAGATGTTTTAGAAACATTAGGAGGTGCCAACCAATTAAGCTGCAAGGCTCTTTAAAACTTAGATCCTTTTTCGTGCTACTAGAATAAAGTTTTGAACCCAACTACCTGCCAAAATCCAACCATTCACTTGAAGGTTGGATATAGATGTTTTCGTCTGATTTGTTGGTCAATCGTGAGTGGTAGGATTCTCCACGGATCAGGCCAAGTGGTGGTTTGACCCCCAACCAGAACCCAGCTGACTCGTGGTCACCCCTACTCCAACTCATTCAAAAAGACAAGAAGAGAGGGGTTAATATGGCTTGTATATTAGCATAGATAGCCTCTGTAGAATCTTAATTGACAAGGCTGGGGGTAGGGCAGAGAAGAAGTTCAGACGTTCATTTCATTCAGGACTTTAATGATTGGGAGATGGTTGAAGGGGTGACCTTTCTTCATATCTCGGGAGCCAATATTCCTTTAATGGATGTTGGAGACCGGATGAGATGGAAGTTGAAGCCTAATGGGGATCTTGACATCCGTTCATTTTATAACAAGTTGCGACGTTCTCCCTCTGTTGTCTTTCCTTGGAAAGGTATTTGGAGAGTTAAGGCTCCTCAGCATGTTTCCTTTTTTGTTTGGTCTGTTGCTTGGAATAGAATCCTCACGGGTGATAACCTGAGACTTAGGAGTTTTGATTGTGGACTGGTGCATTATGTGTTGTCATTGTGGGGAGACAATGGATCACTTACTACTTCATTGTGAGAAGGCTCATCATCGATTGTAGAGTTTTGATTTTACATCTTTTGGAATTTCGTGGGTCATACCTAGAACGATTCCAAATATGCTTTTTGGCTGGTGGAATTGGTTGGGGAAGCACTTGTCTAACATTTGGAATTTAGTTCCGTTGTGCTTACTATGGTGTCTTTGGAAGGAGCAAAATTGGTGGACTTTTGAGGACTTGGATAGTTTCAAAGATCAGATGCTTGCTTCTTTTAGTGGAAGTGTGGAACTTTATTCGACTAATCTCGGGCTTGGGGACTCACAAGTAGTGATTCTCTCCCTTCTTTTCTTAGTTCTCTGCTCTTTTGTAATTAGTCTACTGCTCGGTTTTGTTTTGTTTCTTTTCTCTTTTTCCTTTTTCTTGTAAATGCTGGTTTGCTCTGTGCTTTTCATGCAAAGAGCAGCCTTTTGTATGTATATCATTCTTACTTATAAAAAAAAAAAAATTAGTATAGATCCCAGCAGTATCAGTTCCATCAAGTTAAATGATGCACATAGTTAACAGAACACATACCAGGAGCCCAGTCAGCGCCGTAAATCTTGAAAGCACCACTGGCAGCTGCTTAAGAGATAAGGTTATGACAAGTGAACCCTCTGAAATACTGTTGTTGATCTCACGGAAAATCCTCTCAACCCTATCATAAAGGAGGTTACCAATAAATCAAAATAATAAATAATCAATATTACACATTTAAGTATACAAGGCATGCAAAATCTATTACAAATTTGGTTGAATTTAAACTGGAAGCATAAAGATTCAAAACAATACAAGAATGAGGGGAGATTCATACCAAAGTCTTCCTTCACCATCAACCAGGGAATATAAAATTTTTTCAATACTAAAATAACACTCTTGAACTGCGTAGGCCATGTATTCATCCCTACATATTCTATTCCAAAGATCTGCCTGTGTGTCTTTGCAGTCCAAGGCCAAGTCTATTGCCAACAAGATCTGGAAAAAAAAAAATGATGTATTTCAGTAGACATGATATTCAGCAAACCACAAGCGTCAGTAACCAATAACATTCCAGCTAACATCCAATAAGCTACACCTTACTGCTGAGAAGAAACAAAGGCCATTGGACTAGTCTTAAACTTCCTGTGTTGCTAGGAATAGAGAGCAAGTCCTTCTCCCTGGGAGCATTTTAATGAAAAAATGACATTAATAGAAATTACAGAAAAACAAGAAATAGAATCATAAACTACAGTAATGCAATCAGATTTTTCTTTCCTTTGGCAAACAGTTGATCTACCTGTTACTAATAAAATCCTCCTCACGCAAGCTTTTGATTATCTCATTCCAAAATGGAGAAAATAAGGCTGCATATGCCTTGTTCATATCTTGAGACCCCTAAAAAGAAAAAATAAACATAATTAACACAAAGCCAAATAAGAAAGGTTTTAAACAAACATGTCATAGGTTATCCCAGAGAAAAAGAAATGTTTTGTTAGAAAATAAAAGTTTTACCTATTTAAAATAAGGGTGCAGCTAGCAGATGCCCTTAGGGCATTTGATAATAAACCATTTTAAAAATATTTTGATATCACTTTTATGGAAAATATAAAAAATTGTCAAAAAAATCAGTTTCCTTTTTTCCTTTCCATTAAAATGTTTCTAAATTTATTTACTAAACAAATGCCCTTATGTAATCCGTTAATAAAATCCTTAAAATAAAATAAAATAAAACTTTTTGGTCTCAACAATGGGAAATTTTCAACATCACAGGATTTAGAGGATGATGCATGCTGTTGTATCAGATCAGCATTCAAAACTTCAAATGAAGGTCAGAAGTAGCCAACTAAGTTTACAGGGTTATAGGCATCAACATGGTGAAAGTTCAAGTTTCTTTAATATTTGAGCCATACTGGAAAAGGGGAGATATCTGATATGAATGGTCAGAATTCAAAGAACTTGTAGCTAATCTATGAGAAAAAAATTTTCTCTTTCCTTTCTTTCTTTTTCTTTTTTTTTGGGGGGTTCCATTGCTTTTGGACCACTACAGGTTTCCAATGAAGCTTAAAATAACCAATTTCAAACTGAAAATAGTTGTGCCTTCACATCAGAAAACAATCCAAGTCACTGAAACAATTTCCTCATGCATCTACAGTAAAATAAATGCTACTACATGAGTAAAACCGTAAAAGCATCAAAGAAATCACTCACCTGAGGTGCTTCGCTGTTAAAGGGCATCCTGGAAAGGCACATTGAAAGACTTTGTTTAAAAAGAATGATAGAGAAAATGGCCGATATTTATTCACAAGCCATTTAAACAAGGTAAGAACAAGTAAACTAATCTTCCATTTTGATTCAGGCATATTTGCCAAAAGTCAAATAGTTCCAAGCCTTACACTATTCTTTTTTTATTGGTAACTTATACATACACCTAGTGGGTCTTGAACCCACAACCTCACCCTCCATTCCATGATTACAAGAGGACGATGTGCCAATTGCACAAAAGCTCATTGGCCTTACAATATGATTGACATTTATAAAACGTTCTAAATAATATTCTTTCTGTATTAATTTAAATGTCTTTCTTTCCTATTTTCAACTTCCTAAAATATATTCACCCATTCTAAAAATAAAAGTTCATACTTCTTCAATTTTGTACATATACCCTTACCTTTTCTTTCTTTTCTTTTTGGAAAAAGTAAACAAGATTTTTTTTGAAAATGTGCCACCTCTTATATACAATATGGATATTTTAAGAAGATTGTTCCATATTTATCTCTTTGTTAATTTTTTTATTATTCAAAAGATACAATGGGGAAGGGGAATTTAAAATAAAAACTAGACATTTCTATTGGAAATGCCCAAAGGTGCAATTTGAGCTACAAGGCTCTTGGCTCTCTCAGTTAATTTGATGCAGGGATTCTAAGGGGGCTGCTGTTTAGGCTTAGAATTGATTAACGGAAATGAGAGTTGCTTAGAACAGTGAACAAGGTGTGACAAAACCTTCTTAAGAGAAATCCATCTCTTGAAAATAGCACTAGGCTAATCTATGTAATTGCATTCAAAAACTAATCACAAAGTAACTACAATGTGGTACTTATAATACTATTTGTTTGGCATTGGAGCCTTCTAGATGCTTGACAAGTGTCTAAATCCTATTGGCTATTGCTTAAGCAATCATCTAACTAACTAACTATTCACAAGAGGATTAGGATGCAACAACTTGAAATGCCCTGCATCATAATGATTGTGGCATTTCAAATCAAGCCATATTCTGGGAGAAGAGGTAATCAATAAAATAAATATTTAATAAATAAAACACTACCTTCTGGCTTGTGATGAGACAAGATTTTTGACAAGTGCTTCAGGGAAGCTCTCAAAACGTTTATGCACCATTTCAATTGAACGTATCTGATATAAATCACAAGAAGCAATTAACACTATAAGATTTCTGAAGAAAAGAAAGGAGAATAATATATCAAGACATCAGTAAAAAGAGCATTTAGATTGTAACAAAATAAAAATAGAATCTGTCCCTAATGTTGGAAATATATTATTATAAAATATATTTATACCTCGCCTAACCGAGCTCGTGCACCCTTGATACCACCAACAACAGCTGATAAAAGAGTGTACCAGATGTGAATGTCCATTAGATAGATCTGGAAAAGAGAAAATATATAAAAATGAGATATGACCAAGTACAATACTATATGCATGGTGATGAAACTTTTATGATATAGGCAAAATGATTTTTAGTTATATAGGCACTGAATAAGAAAGCCCTATAGCTGAGTCAAATCAGGAGGTGAGCGTCTCAGTCAAGGTGCAATGCACTTCAAATATACCTTGGCAGTTACCCCAGACAATTGTTTTGGCCAACATCTAAAACTAGATTTCTCAAGGGTACTGCCTTGCTTAATGCAACACTCAGGCAGCCACCTAATATTGAATTCATATCCAGATACGTAAACACAGAAGCTAAAGAAAAATACTCACGGCCACAACAGGAGCCCACAGACTAGCTATAGTCAATACATTATTATTACCTGCCAAAATCAAAAACATATGTCAGAAACACATAGCATCTGTTAATATCAAACAATAACTACCAACCAAAGAGTTCTCTCTCTCACTCTCCCCTGAAAAATAACTTCATAAGCAACCCCTTTTTCCATCATTATGCAAATTTACGTAAGCTCAACACTTAAAATATTCTCATAGAATGCCTACTGTCAATGTAAAGTCAATAAGAATAATCTAAAAGGAACAAATTGATAAATACTAAAATTATTTAATCACAACAGGCATAACACTATACAACAAAGCTCAACTAAAAGAAAAAGTCATCTTCATTTTTTCTCTTTTCCAGGAAGTAGTATCAATACACACAGAGACAACCCAAGAATACAGATGGTATACATAAGATTACCAATAAAAGGAAAAGGAAAATGGGAAAAAGAAAGAGAATACATATAAAAAATGAATAAAAAATTTCATTATGAATTTTGAAGACTTGCATACAGAAAGAACACAGCAAGAGTTGGTAGATGATCTACCATCTATTATTGTCTACTGTTTTATCTTATAAAGATTTATTGAGAATTTCCATGTAAAACTTTCCAAATTAACATCTAGACCATTATCTTCATATTTTAGGTAGGACTTCGACACAAGGGTTGATGTCATTATTTTTTTCCTGGCTTCTAAAGAGGTTGATAACATTGTTTGATTGATTTACCTCAATATTTCCAGAAACGTACTGCTAAGCTTGATGCATAATCATATTGCAATCTACATCACACATTTGTCACTACTTTGTACATTACCAAATTAACCAATCCTTCAATGCATTCCTTAATTTCTTTTGACATTACACTGACAAAATGCTACCAGAAAATGGTTTTTTTTATTTATACATAAGTAAAAAATTATGCAATTGCAAATAACAAGTTTTGAACCTTGGAACAAGCTTTTCATTCATTTGGCTTGCATGTTGACCACTAAGGTACACATGCTAGGTGGTAACAGAAAATGTTATGTTGACTCAAATTTGATTAATGTAGTGCTTTCAAACAACAAAATATATAAATAAATAAATGAAAGGGTAGATCATAGTGATGAACTTACTCTTTGAGATTAAATCGTGCCATGAGTATTCCAAATTTTGAAGGGTCCTAATAAGTCTGGTGGGTTTCACAAGAGGTTTGATCTGCAATAGGAGTACAAATTAACTAAGGACATCGGTGCTATATAAACCTATTCCTAAATATCCACAAAAAGTTAGAACACAATGCTTGCCTGTAGGAAGTAAGCAAATGTGAATTTGCATATAAAGACCACCAACCAAAAGGCCACATATCTGCATTTTGTTTTGGAAGGGAAAGGTTTTTTTTTGGAGGGGGGGGGGGGGTGAGTAGAGAAAATTAAAATAATGACAAGTAAGAAAAACTTATCATTCCTAAAGGTCAGATCAAGAATTAAAGTGCAGATTTATTATTGTTAAGATCAAGCATAAAAGGCCACATTTATCAGTCCCCAAAAACAAACATAAGCATCTAAAAGGAAAATAAGAATTCTGACAAGTAAGACACATTTATCATTCGCTATTGGAAGACTCAGATCAAGAATGAAAGTGCCTGTCATCTAATGATTGGATGTCTGATGCAGGGAATGTGATGGGCTGTTTGTGTATGGTTCAGAAAAAATGAAAGGGTTGAGTTGCTTTAGAACATATTGATAGGTGAATAAGTACCTCTACAAGAACACACAGTTCCAAATAGCACACAAAGGCTAACAATTCATTCAATTACCAAAAACTGATTTACAAAGAGCTTACATTCTCCTACTTAAACTAGTTGTTTGGCATTGGCAGCCTCTAGATGGTTGACAAGTGTCTAAATCCTATAGGCTAATGCTTAAGAAATCATCTAACTAACTAATTAGTTACAAGTGGATTAGGATATAGACATATAGTTACTTGAAATGCCCTGCATCAATGTCACTCTTCAACAACGTACATAATAAGCATCTGAAACTCAATAAGGAGCCTATATAAAACATTCTAGACAACGTCCACTTGTTTTATAATATAAAACATAGATAACATAGAGTGTTTAATTTAAAGATTGCCAGCAGGTCTTGAACTTTTCCAAGCTCCATCTCGTCCAATACAGCTTATTAAGAATAGAACAATATGACAAGGCAAATTAGCATGTTGGTGAGAACGTTTTGAAAGAAAACAAAGTTTGGACATGTGGATTTTTTTGTATAAGTTGTCTCATGGGGAGGGGGAAAGGGAGATTTAAAGTTGGACATCTAATACAGTGCATTTGGAGGGAATGAAATTCTGAGGTGCTTGATCCTCTTTGCTCCTCGTGTACTAGCCTACAAGTGCTTTGCCCTCTTCCCTAAACTATTATTTATCATCTACACATACATACACACATATGTGTGCGTGTGTGTGTAGTATATCATTATCTACAGGAAAACATAAAAAAACATGTTTTGAAAAACCAATTCTGAACTTCCTTAGGCACAAAAGCAAACCTGCAATAATCACTCATCCTCTCAAAAAGACCACGTCCAACATAGTACCTCTCCTGAAATATGCAGAATAAAAGGTAGAGCAAATAATCAATTAAAATTTCATCATACACTCAATAAACCAATCGTTCAATATTTCAATAAGGTACGCATTGAACAGAATATACCTGATAAATCCACTTAAAAAATTGAAAGAATGGCTGATCAGACATTGCAGACAGTGAATGACATGCTGGAACTTTAACTATAAGTCCAAGGAATAGGCGTAAAGCTGCATAAACACCCACTACAAGAATGTAAATCCGGAAATAGAAATCATTTGAGTTACGGTCATTTCTTTCCTGCAGAACTTTCCTGCAAAGTAGTACATTTATCAACAAGATTAGCAATATATAATTACAATGTAAAGACATGTTTTGGTAGCTGCCAACATAAAAGCATGTCGCAGAGAAGCATATTGTAGACTCACACGTAAACATATGTTACGAATACAGAGCTCAAGCCACCCCAGAGAAACCTAATAACCAGCCTTGAGATAGCCATGGCTCTTGCTGTTTTGTAAGCCCCAAACATAAGCAAGACATCTAAACAACCTGTGTGGCACATAACTCAGTTAAAATATATATATATATAAAGGGTGAGATTTGAGATTAATTTATGAGAAATGAGCATGAAAGCATGTGGCAGAGGCAAACAACTTACTCTCTATAAAGTTCATAATTGCAAATGTCGGCCCAATGCTAAGTATTAGCTTAAAAGTATCCGGATGGCCCTTACCGATTCCATTGAAGGCTATAATTGTCAAAGCCTGTAATAAACAGAAGATTACAAGCATTATCTTAAGGATGAATAAGTTAAACTAGAAGTAAACACAACTAGTAATGCATGGACGTAGAAAAGTAACCTGGAACATTAAAACCAAAAAGATCCAAAGACGATGAAAGCTTCGATATAAGTGAAGAAACGTCCTATGCTCAACAAAGGTGCTTTTACCAGTCTGCCAGTTCAAGGTTAAAAAAGAGAAGAATAAATAGAAGTCAAGTGAAAGGAGGTAAAGAATCAATAAACATTTTATGCCAGAACTAAATGATAAAAGCAAGACCAAAGCTCCCTTTGTTGCCAATTATTATCATCCCATAATTTACCAATTACCAACACCCATGTCTGGGTGCACAGTCCAGCCAAATTCAATTTTCATCAATTTTCAGTTAGGTAGGCATATTAGATGACACGTATCCATATTAAATACCAAATTCATTCCATTCCTAGTTCTAAATATAAATAAGGAAAACCTTAAAATGATTTTTTTGTCTGAGTTTCATAAATCATTAAAAACAAAAGGAATATACAAAACATTGGTAAATTTTGGCCACAAATCATCAGCAAACTAACCCTTTTCCTCTTACTAGGCTGCAACAAGAACGATGACTCACTCCTCATTGGCCAGTTTAGCTCGAAGCAAGCTTTTGACCTACATAAACATTGCAAATAAGGCCACGAGATAATTTAAAGTCTAGGTACCAAACCAAAGTACAAAATTTTCAAGAAAGTAAACCAAAAATATTCATTGAAGTCATCATAATTCCTCCATGCTGAATGTGCAGCTTTCCCATTATTATTTCTAGCAGCTTCCTGCAGATTAATAAAATTAAAAATTAAAATACTTGCCACAACAATTGAAGTACATATTAATGAAAACCAATATATGACTATCAAAATCACTTTTAAAATGAAAGATAACAAACATATCAATAATACCATAAAACAACACCATCAGCTCCTTCAAACTTAAAAAAAAAAGGTTTTCTACTTATTTTTCTTTGATTATTTCCAGACAATCCACACCTTCCTAATGCAAGCATGACAACCCCAACCACCCACCAACTTTCTAAAAGTAAGAGGCATCAGCCAAATGTACCTTTTTTTTAATATAAGTAACAAGTTTTATTAAGAAAAAAGAAATGCACCAATATGCAAGACGTATACTAGATGTACGTCACAACAAAGCTCCGAGGCTACAACGATCTATAAGCTCCAATAAGTTGGAAACAGTAAAGAATCTGGTTGCTGACGTTCACACCAGTAAAGTTCTGAGGAACTGCAATTTCAGGTATAAACCATTCTGTTCACACCCATAAAAGGTTTCAACAATACATAAGAAAGAAGGGAGACAGTTAATAACATAACGGGTTCTTCCTTGGAAAGGTCCCCTACGTTATCAAAAAAAAACTCCCTTTGGACAATTAAAACAACTTCCTCTGTTAGGCATCTTCCAAAACCCAAAGGCTTAAGATAGAATGATCTACTGTTAACAAATTTTCAGTAAAGGTCAGTTTAGCGGGAACCAAGGACTTCTATAGAATATAGATGTAAAGTGAACTTTTAATAACTTGGGGGTGGGGAGTACTGATTCATTGAGAAGCCATCTCCTTTTGTCATCCCATACACCATGACTTAAGGTTAGGAAAGTGTCAAGGGGAAACTCCACAGAATCAACTTCCCAGTTATGCAACCTGCTTCAGAAAGAAGTCTACAAAGCAACATATTGAACATCGTCGAAATAAATGAGACCTCTGACTATATTCCTTATAAACCCATTTTTAACCGGTATTGCATTCCAAATAAGGTTTTGAGGTTCGAGGTCTCTATCACTCTCTATCACCTCCTTCTATCCTTTCTTTTCCTAGGAAAATGGTGTGGCAATCAAAGTTTCCTCCTAGAACAGCATTCTTTTCTTGGACTGTCACTTTAGGTAATATCTTAACAACAAATAATCTTTGGAAGAGGCATATTATAGTCCTAGATTGGTGCTATATGTGCAAAAGGTG
This sequence comes from Quercus gilva, assembly GCA_023621385.1. Lineage (NCBI taxonomy): Eukaryota > Viridiplantae > Streptophyta > Magnoliopsida > Fagales > Fagaceae > Quercus > Quercus gilva. The sequence continues at coordinate 6,126,916 of CM042482.1, read as the reverse complement.
TAGGGAATCGGTGGATCACCTTCTTCAATGTCCTATAGCATATGAGGTGTGGTCTATGGTATTCTGTTTGTTTGGTATCCATTGGGTCATGCCGTATAAAGTTATTGAGTTGTTAGCTTCTTGGCAGGGCAAGTTCGGTAGACATCAAAAGATAGATTTATGGAGGTTTGTGCCACATGGTTTGTTTTGGTGCTTATGGCAAGAGTAGAATGCTAGATGCTTTTCAAATTGTGAACGATCTACCCTAGATATAAAGTCTTTCTTCTTCCGTACTCTCCTTGATTGGAGTTTAGTTTTGCCATCTTGTCCTTGTTTGTCCCTCCCTAATCTTATTGACAATTGTACTTTGGGTTCTTGATTTTTGCCACTGTAGTACATTTCCAATTTATTTGGTTGGCTTGTTATTCTTAATAAAATTTCTTACGTTATTTATAAAAATCAAAATAGAAAAAAGTATAAAAGCAGGTTCTGACTCCACAAAAGGAGAAATTATCATATCAGCCTTCTTAGCAATATCTCAAACATACACTAAAAACTTTCAAACGAAGAAAATTTAATTCCCTTTCAAGCAGTCTCAAATGCTAAAACTACATTGAAAGAAGTTTTCTTTCTCAAACTTATTGAAGTTTATTGATCATCTTCCACTGAAGGATCAATACCCTAACCTAGTTTCTGATGTGTTGGATCCTCCATCACACAAGACAGTTAGGAGTTGGAATTTGTGGTTCCACTGAGATTTTCAAGATTGGGAGATGGAGGCCGTGTATTTTTTTTTTTTTTTTTTTATCATATTTATTCAAAGCTGAAGGAAGAAGGTGATAAGATTTCTTGGATACATTTTAAGGGAGACCAGTTGTTTTTTTTTAGAGATTCTTTATATGATTTGTCTCCCTTAAAATTTATCGTGTGTATTCTTTTCTTATCATATGCATGGGAGACAATTACAAATAAGCACAAATAAATGCATATTAAAATTTTACCAAGTTTATATATCATTTGTTTTTTATAGGTAATCAAAGTTTTATTAAATAAAGAGTACATCGTGTTTACCAATTGTGTGTGTGTGTGTATATATATATATATATTATAGAGAGAGAGAGATTAAATTCTATAAGGATGTGATGTAAAACCCAAATTTTACACCCACCAATCCCAACATGTCATATCAATATATTACATATTAAAGAATAGGCACAACAACATCCAATCAATTCTAATACCGATTTGAAAATCCAAGTCAACTGTGAGTTTATTGAGATATTATTATGTCGGCTATAAATATTAAATTGATCCCAAAGGTTCCTTATCTACTATTACTCTTAAATTGGTATATGTTTACCATTACATGAAAAAATATGCTTAGCAATATATGGAAAAGATAAATAAAAATATATTTAATAATTTATTAATAAACACATTCCACCGCACCCGCACCCTACTTCTTCAAAAATTACCGAGTCACCTCGCCGCACCGCACCCGCACCTGAACCCAAATCTGCACCTGTGCTTCCTAGTGTACTAAAAACCTATTTACAAGAACAAGGGGATATCCAAAACTGTACAAACTACCGTGGAATTAAACTAATGAATCACACTACAAATCTGTGAGAAAGAATGATTAAATATAGGTTAAGATATGAAACAAAGTATTGGAGAATAATTTGGTTTTATGCTAGGACAATCTACTATGGAAGCTATTTATTTACTTAAACGACTAATGGAAAAATATAGAGGCCTATAAAGATCTTCATATGGTTTTCATTGATATTGAGAAAGCATATGATAGGGTCTCTAGGGTGGTTATGTTGTGAGTTTTGGAGAAGAAAGGAGTTCAACTAAAGCCATACTAACTTGATTAAGGATACGTATAACAGAGTTGTAACTAGTGTGAGAACAAGTGGAGGAATCAAAAGTGAGTTTCCCATCACTACAGGCTTGCATCAAGGATCAGCATTAAGCTCATATCTATTTGCACTAATGATGGATGAGCTCACTAAATAGACTAAATTGAGTGAAGAGGAAGTCACTTGGTGTATGTTTTTTGCAAATGATATGGTTTTAGTGGATGAAACTAAAAGTCGAGTTAGTGCCAAGTTGGAAATTGGCAAGACTCTATCATCTAAAGGCTTTTGTTTAAGTAGGACTAAACCAGAGTACATGGCATGTTTCTACCAGGATACCAAGTGGGGAGGGTGATGATATCCTGATTTGGTAGTTGACTCGTAGTGGTGTTTTTTATGTGCGATCATTTTATAATTCTTTATTGAAGGCCCCTTCTAGTTCTTTCCCTTGACAGAGCATTTGGTGTGTTAAGGTACCTAAAAGGGTGTCTTTCTTTTTATGGACAGTTGCTAGGGGTGGGATTCTTACAATAGAGATCCTTGTTAAGAAGAACTTGCCTCTTGTTAATTGGTGTTGCCTATGTCGGTGTGATGAGAAAACTATGGATCACCTTTTGTTACATTGTAAGTTTGCTCATGCTTTGTGGAGTGAAGTCTTTCTTATGTTTAGGGTTCAATGGGTGATGCCGAATACAATTGTCTCTCTTCTTTTTGCTTGGAGGAATTGATTGGGTATTTTTTTCATATAGGTAATAAGAATAATATTAATCAAGATGACAAAAAGAAGAAAGCAAATACAAAGTGTTCATGATGGTGAACACAAGAAAAAGCAACAAACAACAACAAAGAAAAGAACTTAAGGGACGATTCTAAGAGAAGAAAGAAACTCAGTGATAGAAGAACAATTCGAGGAACCCTAGCACCTAGACCAATCAAAAGAGTTCTCTGGCATAGAGCTTGTAACTGAATCAGCGATTTCTCAGTATCCTTAAAAGAGTGTCAATTTCTTTCCATCCAAACAATCCATACCAAATAGCCAGGAATCTTATTCCAAATGTCTGAATTAAATTTCCCCAACTAGTAGCTCCAACAAAACACCAAACTTTCCACAGAAACTGGCATGACCCATTGGATCCCGAAGACCTGAAACATATGCACCCACAACAAGTGAGCTACAGGACAATGGAGGAATAGATGATCCACAGATTCCTCATTACAACAGCACGTACAACACCGATTCGCCAAAGAGAGACCCCTAAGCATAAGATTATCAAAGGTAAAAATCCGACCATGAACTGCTGTCCACAAAAAGAAAGTTAGCCTTTGAGGAACCTTAACTTTCCGAATACCCTTCCAAGGAAAACTGGAGATAGAAGCACCCCAAATCTTATTGTAATAGAACCGAATATCAAACTTACCATTCCCATTAAGGCACCAATGGGAATTATATCACCCAACACCCCTAGGAATCCGAGATTGAATGAAATCAAGGAAAGAGAAGGCAGCTTCTAATTCCCTATCATGAAAGTCCCTACAAAATCTCAAATTCTAAACTCTATCATTTCCATCCTCCTGATAGCATAGAACATCAGAAATGCAAGCTTCCTTGTCATTTGAACACGCATACAACTAAGGATAGAGCATCTTAAGTGAGTTATCCCCAACCCACCTATCATGCCAAAAAAGAATACAAGAGTCATCACCCACCACTAGGGCCAAATGTTTGGAGAAGCTCTCCTATCCTTCATTAATACTACGCCATTGACCACACCTATGGGCCCTTCTATAGACTTTAGTATTCCACCCCCCTTGACCCACTCCATATTTAGTGGCAACAACCCTCCGCCAGAGATATGGAATTGGTTGGGGACTTATTCTTCAAATGTTTGGAATATGGTACCCACGTGTCTTATGTGGTTAGTATGAAAGGAACACAATGCCCGAACTTTTGAGGACATTGAGAAACCCATAGATTTGTTGAAGACTTTGCTAACTAGGACTTTGTTTGAGTGGTCTCATATTTGGGGTCTTATGCATTGTATTTCCATGTCTGATTTCCTAATTTAGGTTAGATTTTCCATTTGATTTGATTGTATTTGTTGCAAGTGCAGTGAGTTTACAATTGTAACACATTGTACTTTTCCTATCAATAAAACTCTTATTACCTATCCAAAAAAAAGTTTAGTAAAAGTAGAAATAGAGAAAAAGGGGCAATAATAATTGATGGCCAAGAGATACCAAAGAGATAGTGCTTTCGATACCTTGCATCAATAATTCCTAAAGACGGAGAGATTGAAGAGGATGTGAATCATAGGATAAGAGTAAGGTTAATAAAGTGGAGAAGCATATCAGGAGTATTGTTGATTGAAGAATACCTATTAAGTTAAAAGGAAAATTTTATAAAACTATCATACAACCAAAACTATGCTCTATGTACCAAATGTTGGGCGGTTAAGTATCTACATGTCCATAAAATGAATATAGCGGAAATGAAAACGTAAATATGTATAAGTGGGAATACACGAAAAGACAAAATTCAAAATAGGCCTCAAAATAAGTAAATCTGTTTAAAAATAAGGATAGCCCCTATTGATGAAAAGATGAGTCACTTGAGATGATTTGGTCATGTTCAAAGAAGAGCAAGTAATGAACCGGTTAGAAAAAGTTAGTCGTTCCAAGTTGAGGGAACAAAAAAAAGGTAGAGGAAGACCAAAAATAACATTAGTAAAAGTAATAAATAAATAAATAAACATGTCAATTAAGGGAGTAACAAAGTGCATGAATAGTGAAAGACATGTGCTTTTTTTTTTACTTGGCAGAGAAGATGACATAAGATACATTCAAATCACATGAATAGTGAAAGAACCACTGACCGCAGCCAACGTCTCATATATAGGGCAAATGATTTTCTCAAGAAAGGACACAGAACCACTTTCAATTTTACAGCTGGCAGCACGATTAGCTTCTCCATGATCCAATATTGCATCCAATTCTTTTGCCATCTAAGAAATGCAACTGATTATAATAATTTCATTACTATATAAAATATAAAACTACAATCATCAAATTTCTAGCAAAATGTCTCTTTCAATTCAGATGGACATTAAAAATATACATGGATAATCATCAATCTAGGGTCACTCTCACCCACAACATCATCAATAATGACTTGTTTCCATAAATCGCTGTGGCCCAAAAATTCTAAAATTTTACACAGAAAATATATATTTATTTTCCAGGCTGAATGTCAACTGAAAATAGGTTAATTCATAGAGCACACAGACTCCAACCCAGCAAGCAGAAAAATAGAAGGATAATAAGAAAGGGGAAACAAAGATGAAAAGAAAAGAAAAAGAGTCTCATTTTGTTTCATGGGGTCATATATAATTTACATTTCTATGATTTTGATCAGTTACGTAGTACATTAAAGAATAATGCTTAGCACAGCATGATTTTGTAGCACATAAGATTTACAAAGACATTGTCAGTGCCTAAAAGACATTTTTCATCTTGTATAACAGAACAAATGATTTTTTTTATATAAGCATAACAGAACAGATGGATAATAGCAGATCAAAGGTCAAAACAAAAAATTAAGCACCATTATTAGAGGCTTACATTGTGGAATATATAGCAAATGCATTCAGGAAGGAAACGGACATTTGCAGCTTCACCCCATATAAGAAAGTACAATGAAACCAGAAAAAGCTTCCTGTCCCTATTAATTGCTTCAAAACTGTGGAGATTTAAACACAGATAAGTCAGAGTACAGAGGAACCAAATTTTTTATTAGTAGTATCGACCCCAAGGGGAGGGGAAAGGGGAGATTCAAACTAGTAACCTCCGCTCATGAGGCATGGTCCCCAGCCAATTATGCTATCCCTTGGGTTGAACCAATTATTTCAAAATAACAGCAGGTTTCAGAATTGACCTGTTCCAAACAAGGCGTAAGCGCAAGTACTTGCACCACTTAATATAATTATCAAGCACTTTCCCGAAAACCACATTTATTGCCTTCTCATCTATCTTCTGTACAAGACACAAGAAAAAAGTGATATCTGTCAATTAACATCCACAAGAATCCCACCAACCACCTTCTCAATACAATGTAAGATAACTCATTACAATACCACCCTACAATCTACAAAAATATAGATTAGCATAAACCGAAAAGAACAGAAGTGGGAGAAAAGCCATAACAAAGACAAGAAAACAATACCAAAATAAAATAGTAGGGCTTAAAAGTCCCGACTGAGCATATCCACCACATGTATACATGGCAAATAATGACTACATAATTCAAGTACTTTCAGAATGCCTAACATATAAAGGTATGAAGGACCATTTTTAAAGTTTCCAAGATAAGCAACAAAATAATTTACACAACATCCAACTTCATAGAAACATATAATGTGCGCATGAGCAGTAAGCGCATTCGCTCCCCTCACTAAATGCTTGGATGCTTGGTTGTAAATACCGCAACAAACTCATGTTGCGATACAGTTCCCCCCCCCCCCCCCCCCACCCACTCTCTTCCCTTAACCTTTTTTGTCTCCGTAGTTCACATCTTTAGGTTATCCGTACCATTAATTTAGGAGTAATAGCTTCAAAAGTGAACAAAAAAACTTCACAACCTCCACCAGCAAGGCTGATAAAACCTTACATACAGAAATTCAAAACTTGTTTCTCAAACCAAAAAAGAAAAAAAATCAAAACTTTAAGATTCAAATTACAAGCTTAATCTAATAGTAATAGCAAGCAACAATTTGTACATAAATTAAGGACATTCATGTATTGGGCATTCATGAAATAATATAGTCTACAACTAACCAAATATATATGTGTATTAAAATATAAAACTCTGAAATTCAATTTAAATTCTGCTTCAATAAATTTCGGGACATTGATCAGGCATCAATGACCCCATAAATTCCCCTCTAAAAAATAAATGACAGCCTATCTTCTTATAAGCTGGCACAACAAATCAATTGATCTACGCATAAATCAATTGATACCAAAAAGATCTTTGCATGTTAATGATTCATCTACAGCTTCACAAAGAGAACATAATAACAATCATTGACTAGGAACCTAATACAAATTATAAAAGCATATTGATCTATTCAATCAAGACTCTAAAAGTTGTTGAAAACAAAGCAAAACTCTTAAACTAACAAGCTGAGTAAATAACAAGCAAATGACAAGCCTGATAACCTGAGCATTAGGAAAATTGATTCATAAATAAATTATCTGAAACTCTCACCGGATCAGCCTCTACAGGCATGCCAAGTCGAGCCTGTGCATTTGCTATTGTAAGAACAACATTCTCACGCTGGTTCCTTACATTATCTTTCTGCATACAAGAAAGTCAAATTACTCAACTAAGAAATGGATGACAGGAGGGAAGATAAACAGAGTATGCTCTTAGAATATGCAATCACAGAATAGTAATTTATATGTATTTCGGCCAAAAGGTTTGCTGATATGGCACTTAAAGGCAATCACCTTAACTCTGTGTAGGTGGGTTTCAAACTAAAACATGTAAAGCAAATCACAACTGAATAAACTTTTTTGAGGATTACGCAAAACCTCCTTCATCCTCAAAGCATTTTCATTATTTTTTTTTTTTTTGATAAGTAAGAAAGATGTATATTCAAAAATTAATAAATTAAAATCAATATTAGAATTAAAATTATTATCAATAGTAGAATAATCATTGATATATCAGCCCAAACTAAAACATAGATCAAACAAGTTGTTTGCAAAACTGAGATCTATTTACAGTGCAATTTTACCCCATACCATATCTACTGTCAAACATATCAAAGAACATAATGGAGAAATACAAGTATTAGCAAACCTGAAAACCAAACACATATTCCAGGAGATCAAACAAATCTGCATCCCTTTGTGCAGAAATCTCAAAATCAGCAGGAAGTCTGGGAAATTGTTCAGTATATCTAATTGCAGATATCGCTCCCTTGACCTGAACAGATAACCCAAATATATTTATTTTTTTATAAGTAACAAAAATTTTACTGATCAAAAAGAAAGACCCATGTACACCACGGGTGTACTTGGGGAGTACAATCAGTCCCTCAAATTACAATGCTCAAGTAAATCCAACAATGAAGAACAGGGAAGAGATTTAAAAGCAACATTCCATTCCAATAAAGTATAGAGAAAAAAAGATTTAATCTCAAGAATAGACCGATCTCCTCCTTCCAAACATCTCACATTCCAATCTCGCCAAGGACACCACATGGTGCAATGTGGCACCACCCTTAAAAAAGCTATATTACGATGCCAACCAAAAGGGACCTTGCCAAGCTGCTAACAAATCAAAAACCCTCCGAGGCATTATCCATAGAAGACCAAACAAACTTCACACCATTGTCCATAACTCAAACACTATGGGACAATGACAAAGGAGATGATCAACCGATTCCCCACTCATTTTACACATATAGCAGTAATCAATGAGAATGATGCCTCTCTTCCATGAATTGTCTATAGCCAAAATATTTCCTAAGACAGAAGGCTACCCTAGGAGGGTTCTTAGATCGCCATACTAATTTCCAAGGGAATGAACTGTTGCTAGACAAGGATAGGGAGTGATAGTAACTACACACCTCAAAACCCCAACTCTTGACAGTTCTCCAATAAAGTTTATCTTGCCTTTCACCATTCACTGTTCTAGAATAGACTAAATCCATGAAAGCAGTCAAGGACTCCAAATCCCAACCTTGTACCAATCTAGTGAACTGAACATCCCAGTTAAGCATCCCATCATGAAAATGCATAACTCCCACTATAGAAGTCTCCTAATCACGACTAATTCTAAACAACTCCGGGAAGGCTTCTTTAAGGGGACAATCTCCACATAGATAATATGGAGCACAGCAGGAAAAAATAAAAAAAATGCACACCAGGAAAAGGTCACCTCAATTTAAAGTGCACATGTAATTGTTATGTAATAAGACTGGGAAACACTCAAATTCAGGTAAATTTGAGAGCCAATCGGAAGTAGGGTAACAGTATTGCTAAAGAACAAGGACAACGCATATTGAAATAAATCTTATTCAAAACTTGACTTACTTCTGGAAAACCTCTAATGGCATTGGTCAATGACGGTGCTTCCAGAGGAACAATATTGTAGGGCGTGAGTTCCGCAGATAATGTGGCATCAGACCTTTTGATTCTTCGCAACTGAATAGCCACACACACAGAAACTGTTATTTCCAGGCAAAGTTTTCCAACACTAATAAATATGTTGGAAGCTGCATATGTCAGGATACCAACAGCTGCTACGTAAGGCAAAACAGAATCCTTAAAATAGTGACAGATTTTTTTAAAATGAACATTTTGATTGCCACCATTACCCATCAACTAGCATCCAGTAAAAACCAGAGAGAACAGCTCAACCCCACACTAAATTATCAAAGTAAATCCTAAATGGACAAAATATTAAGGAGATACAAATGAGCATTGAATAACATAATGTATTGCATGGTTTGTTGAAGGTCCCATCCAAAGGTAGTTAGGTAAAGGCAAGTACCTCCTCAATTATAAGTCTTCCAACTCCAGGATCTGCATCTTTGCTAAGTGCCTCCATGACCTCAACCAAGGCCCTCAAGGTAGCAATTACCTTTCTCATTTCTAAAGATCTAAATTTCAACCCAAAACAAAAATTTAATTTCAATTAAAAAATTTATCCATGCTTAACACATAGAGACAGAAACCCTAAAAGTTCTTCCAAGTGTTCATTATGTTTATCAGAAATAGAAACAAGATTTTCAAATATAATAAAAAGAAGCAAACTCAATCCCAACCTATAGAGTGAGCAAAGAGCCTAAGACAAAACTATCCCAATCAAGCAGCACCTAAGCTGCTATGTTAGTGCATACAAAATAACATCTAACCAAAATAAGTGTTCCAAAGGCCTAAGCTCATCCTTAATCAGAGTCAAGCGATCAAGCCTGCAATTAAGGCCAAGCATATCTTGGCCTTACCAAACTTGGGCTGCAAATTCTTGGTGTGCCATGGGATGGCTGGTCAAGTACTGGCATGATTTCACACTCCTAGGCTTGGCCTAGCATGAATGCCCATTTAATAGCCTTCCATCAGCAAGGATGTCAAGGCCTTACCCTTGCTCTGTGGACACAATGCCTGGTCATGTACTGGTGTGGCACCACACCTTGTCCTACCATGAATCTTACAAATAAACAATGACTAGGAAAAAACCCAACAGAAATCAAATGATCATGTATAATATGAATATTTTATCAATGAAGATGATACAAAATCAATTCCAAAGCACAATGAAGATATTTAAAATATGCAGATTGAGCAATCACTTTGATTTAAGGCTAGCAGGATAAAAAGAAGAAAACTAACCCACTACAGATTCAACACATAAAACAGGAAACAAAACCCTTTTCCGATAGTAAACAAAGCATGTTTTCTAAATCTATCAATGGAGCAGAGGTGCCATAGCTCTTACTTAAATAAAGATACCTTCTCCAGTTGACCTTGTCCATTTCACATCAATTGATTGCATAGACTAAATTGTAAAATCAAGTGATGTTTCATCCATATACAAGCAGCTCATTCTACTCTAAAACTATATGTGACCAGATTTCAAGTTTTCACTAAAGTATTTCATGGGCAATATTTCCAAAATGCAACATAGAATTCTCTGAAGGAACAAGCAGTAGAAGGATCCAGTTACTGGTTATAGTCCTAAATAATGAACATAAATATTATTGGATCTAAGTAAACAAATAAGGCAGCATTAGTTAGCAGCCATACTCTCCAATGTTAACACTCAAGGCTCCAGTTTCCAGCAATTTCTGTTCCTCTCTTTGGATATCATCCACTCTATACCGTCTCTTGTATTGTTGGTAAAATTCCCACAGGTGTTGAACATCACGATTACGATCAATTCGGCCCCCATCCCTTTTTGCAAGTTTTTGCTGCAGAAAATAGTCAACTCCCCATAACTCAAAATGATAAAGTAATAAAATTCTAGCAAGAAGTGCAACATGCACAAGCAATTTATTCTGCAGTGCATTTAAAAAATAGAAAGGAATACTAAAATCCTAATTTTATAAATATGTGCCACACAAGATTTTGTTTTTAATTGATACCTTTATTACAGACATCAAACCAGTCTTGAACTGAAGAACACCTCTACCATCGCTATTGGGATCCAGGTTTTGCGCCATGGAATATGCCTGCTCACACACTAAAATGGAAAATAAAATATATATGTAACTTGTATGAACTATGCCATCATATTTATAAAAATTAAGCATCACATTATTAACTATGTTGCACAGACACGGACACGGACACGACACAGACACGGATACAGGGATACGGCAATTTTTGAAAAATAAGGACATGATACGGCGGGGACACGGCGGTTAAATAATTAATTAAATTTTATATTTAGTTATATTTTTTAATATTTTTAGACATAAAATACGTTTATATCTAGAATTTAAATTATGTAAGAATTACAAATAAATAAACTAAAACCCAAAGTAGTACAATAATACACATAAAATATTTAGAGTAGTTTTTCAAAAAAAAAAAATGTTTAGAGTACAAACCAAAGTTTAAATAGGCTACGTTCAAATACTAATAATAATTCTAAAAATAATAGTCAAAATAATAATATAAATTATTTTCTTTTGGACCAATGGCATATTAATAACCTCATGCCACTGACATATGGTGCTCAAAAGTTGAAATTTGAAATGGAAAGTTTCAAAGTGACTTTCACGTGGGTTGGCAGAAGACACACAAAACAAAGAGGAAATATAAAAGAGTATTATAAAAGTTAAAATGTACAGAAGAAGACAGAGGCATCTGGGTCTGCGAAGAAAAAGAAAACGAAAAAGAAGCAGAAGAAGAAGAAGGGGAGAGGAGGAGCTCGCCGATCGGAAGGGACAAGGCACGCCGGCACAGCATCGACGTCTATGGAGTTCGCCCATCGGCCCGATCTAGCTCCGGTGAGGGACAAAAGGCAGCGGCAGCGGGCAGAGGTCAGAGAGAGGGTGGAATCTGTGATTTTTTTTTTTTTTTTCACTGCTGGTGTGTCGGACGCGTCGGATCCGCGTCGACGCCGTGTCGGAGCCGCATCAGCGCCATGTTGGAGAAGCGAAAAAAAAAAAAAAAAAAAACAAAAGGGACACCACCGGACACCGGAATCTGGCGCGTTGTGCCCGTTCCGGTGTCTGACATGTGTCGGACACTGACACGACGCCAAAATGGCGTGTCCGTGCAACCTAGATTATTAATTCATATAATCCAGCAAAGCGGCACACAAATGATCTCCGCAAATAGCATTGACCTTCACAAAATACAGAAAGCTATGGAAGGTAATATCTTGAGATATGTCAACACTAGAAAGGTAGGCACCCCATCAAGCAAGAACAAGATTGTTACAACATGCCCCTTTACCCTGTACCAAGACTGCTGACGCTAGCAGTGTAAAAAAGTCAAATTGAAAACAAATACAGTAAAGGTATTACAAAATAAAGTAGATAGAACTGAGCTTAAAATAGTTTCTCAAATATTTAAACACAAGTTCAAAAATATGATCACAGGTACAGATTATAATTCACCAAAAATCAAAAACAGAAGAGAGTTGTTTGAGACTTTTCTAAATATTATATGCACAGGTATGCAATATCTTTTTTTGATAAGTAATAAACTTCATTGATAGGAAAAACAAGTACAAGAAAAACCAAAGCACACAGGTATCCAATATCTTGAACAAACAAATACACACAATGCATTGACACATAAAAATTCAAACTTCTTATCACAGGCATCTGTTGACAATTGACAAGTTCGAAAAAGGCATCTGTTAAAAGTTGATTGGTGTTGTATGTGTAAGAAAAGCAGGGAATCTATTCATCACCAGGTACTTCATTGTTCTTTGCGAACAAAGAGACATGGTTCTTTGTCTTTGCCCAAGTTAGTGCTTGATCTTTTGGAGTGTTGGCAAGGCCATTTTTAGTAACATGATTAGCTAAGGTGTGTATAGTCACACCACTTTGTGTCGTGCACTTTGTGGTATGAACGAAATAGGAGGGCCTTTAATGGGGTGGAAGTGGAATGTCCTACCTTTGTAATCAAAGAGCACATTTTGAAATCCTTGTACAACTAAATGCGTCCTCAGGGTTGCATTCATTCGATGTCTTTTGTTGATTTCTCAATTTCCTCTCTTTATGATTTGTATTCTTTGATCTTGGACTAATCGCAGCCTTCATGCCAGTCTTTTTTTTTATGGGTAAGAAAACTTGTATTAAGAGAAGACTACTTCATTAGAAAAATGGAGTAGCCAGAAAAAATATGTACAAACAACAGAAAACAAAACAAAAAAATTATGTACAGGAAATTGTGCCAATCTCTTTTCCTTTTCTAACTTATGGAAAGATATAAATAAACAAGTCTCATTACCTGACTCTACGTTTTCATTGAACCTACAAAATGCTTTCATCATACCTCAAATAATTTCCTTCCTCCTTTTTTTTGATAAGTAATAAAGATAGTATTAATCATGAAAAAAGGGCGAATAAAGCAAATACAAGGTGTTCATGATGGTGAACACAAGAAAAAGCAACAAACAACAACAAAGATAGAAGAAGCAGCTTAGGGGATAATACTAAGGGAAGAAAGAAACTCATTGATGGAAGAACAAGTCGAACAACCCCAGCTCCTAGACCAATCAAATAGAGTACTATGGCATAGTGCTTGTAACTGAACATTCGATTTCTCTTTAGCCTCAAAGGAGCGCCAATTTCTTTCCATCCAAACAACCCACGTCAAACAACTAGGAACCATATTCCAGATGTCCGACGAAAATTTCCCCAGCCAAAAACTCCAACAAGACACCTTACTCTCCACGAAACCTGGCTTGACCCATTGGATCCCAAATACCTGTAACATTCGTACCCACATCAAGTGAGCTACAAGACAGTGTAGGAGAAGATAATCCACAATTTCCTCATTACAGCAACACATACAACACCGATTCGCCAAAGCGAGACCTTGGAGCATCAGATTATTCAAGGTAAGTATCCAACCATATGTTGTTGTCCACATGAAAAAAACCACCCTTTTAGGAATCTTAACCTTCCAAATACCCTTCCAAAGGAAACTAGGGATAGAACCACCCCGGATCTTATTGTAATAGGACCGAATATCAAACTTGCCATTCCCATTAAGACACCAATGGGAACTATCACACCCAACACCCCTAGGAATCCAAGCTTGAATGAAATCGAGGAAAGAGAAGGCAACTTCTAATTCCCTCTCGTGAAAGTCCCTATAAAATCTCAAATTCCAATATCTATCATTTCCACCATCCTGCAGACACAATACATCAGAAATGCAAGCTTCCTTGTCATTTGAACACGCATATAGCTAAGGGTAGAGCATTTTAAGTGAAGTATTCCCAACCCACCTATCATGCCAAAAAAGAATACAAGAGCCATCACCCACCACTAGGGCCAAATGTTCGGAGAATCTCTCCCAACCTTCATTAATACCATGCCAAAGACCACACCTGTGGGCCTTTCTACATACTATAGTATTCCACCCCCCTCAATCCTCTCCATATTTAGTGGCGACAACCCTCTGCCAAAGATGGGTTCCTTCATGTCCAAACCTCCATAACCACTTCCCTAATAGGGCTTGATCGAAAAGCACTAACTTCTTAATCCCCAAACCACCCATCTCTAAAGGTAAACACACCTTCTCCCAAGCCAACAAAGAATATTTGAAACACTCCTCTGAAAACCCCCATAAAAAGTTTCTCTGAATACATTCCAACCTATCAGCCATAGCTACAAGGATGGTAAATAAGGAAAGGTAATATGTAGGTAGACTAGAAAGGGTGCTCTTCAAAAGCGTGAGTCTACCACCCTTAGACAAATATAGACACTTCCAACCTGAAAGTTTCTTCTCCATCATCTCCAAAATAGGATTCCAAATGGATGCTGTCTTATACAGAGTACCCAAGGGCATTCCCAAATACTTCATAGGCAGGCTGCCCACCCTACAACGGAGAATGTTAGCCAAAGCACATATATTACCAACCTCCTCAACCGGGACAATCTCACTCTTCCTCACATTTGCTTTTAAGCTAGTAAAAGCTTGAAAACAAGACAAAGCCAGCCGAATGAACAACACTTGTTCTCTAGAAGCATCACAAAATAAAATGGTATCATCTGCAAACAACAAATGTGATATGCGTACCCCAATAGAGTTTACTAGTCCCACATGAAAACCACGAAGCAGACCACTCTCCATAGTTTTCTTCAGAATTTGACTTAATACTTCCATAATCAAAAGGAAAAGAAGAGGGGACAGCGGATCACCTTGTCTCAAACCACGAGAACTTCCAAAAAAACCTGCAAGGGATCCATTCACAAGAACAAAGAAACAAACAGTAGTTATGCAAGCCTTAATCCACCCCCTCCACTTCAACCCAAAACCCATCCTATTCAACAAGTAGAACAAGGCATCCCAATTTACATGATCATATGTTTTTTCTATGTCCAACTTACACACTACACCCGGTGAATGACATTTCAATCTACTGCCTAGGCACTCATTTGCAATAAGCACTGAGTCTAAAATTTGCCTCCCACCAACAAAGGGATTTTGAGACTCTAATGTCAGATTGTCCAACACCACCCTTAACCTATTTGCCAACACCTTAGATAGCAGCTTGTCCATACTGCCCACCAAGCTGATAGGCCGAAAATCCTTAATATTTATAGCATAATTTTTCTTGGGAATTAAAGAGAGAAGAGAAGCATTTAGAGACCATTCAAACTCAAAGTACCTGTGAAAGTGCTTAAATACAGCCATAACATCAACCTCCATAACCCTCCAGCATTTGTGGAAAAAAGCCATGGTGAATCCATCTGGACCAAGGGCTTTATCCCCCTCCATCTCCATCAAAACCTGCGTGACTTCTTCTTTCAAAAACTCCCTCTCAAGGGACAACCTTTCATCCTCCCCAATACAAGCAAAATCCAACCCATCCACAGTTGGACGCCACGTATCTGTCTCTGTATAAAGATCCTGATAGAATTCAACCACCTGAGAACGTACAACAGTTTCATCCTCATATACAACACCATCTACCTCTATGCTTCTAATGTGATTAGCTCTTCTATGAGAATTCGCTAATCTATGAAAGAAACGTGTGTTGTTATCTCCCTCTTTCACATACAAAGAACAAGACTTTTGTCTCCAGGAAGTCTCTTCCAAATTAGCTAAAATTTCAATATCACCTTTAACCTGCGTTCGGCGAGATTGCTCCTCATGTGAAAGGCCCAAAAGTTCTTCCTAAGCATCCAGACCCAATAATTCAGTCAACAAACTCTTCTTCCTAAAAGCCAAATTTCCAAATTCCTCCTTATTCCACCTCTTTAGGTCTTCTTTAAGAGCCTTTAATTTCTGAGCTAGAACAAAACTTGGAGAGCCCATAAAGCAATACCCATTCCACCATTGTTGAACTTTCATAACAAAACCCTCAACTTTTAGCCGCATATTCTCAAACTTAAAAGCATAGCGCCCCCTACCAACACCACTAGCTTCCACCAAAAGTAGACAATGGTCAGAAATAACACAAGGAAGCACCCTTTGAGACACATTTCCAAAATGATTTGCCCAACCACAGATACCAAAGTCCTGTCAATACGGGACATAGACTTCAATTCCAAATCCCTACACCAGGTGAAAGATGCCCCTTCTAATGGTAAATCCACTATTCTCTATAAAATCCGAAAAAGCAAACATGGCTGGGCTGAAAGACTCACAACCAAGCCTTTCACAAGGATATCTAACGATGTTGAAGTCTCCAAATAATAACCAAGCCATGGTCCATCGAACACGCACCCTGGATAACTCCTCCCACAAAGCAGCCCTGTGTTGGTCTGCGTTTGGACCATAAATACCAGTACAGACCCATTCAACAAAAACATCAATTTTCTCAACCACCCGCTTATCCCAAAGCAATAGAAACCCCCCTTGATGTTTGAACCGCATCCAAGACAGCCCATTCAATGAAGGGACTACCCCATAAGCTTCGCACAACAGAGGAATTTAATGAAGAAAGTTTAGTTTCCTAGAGGCATACTATATCACACCGCCATTCCTTAAGGAGATTCTTACAAGCCTCCCTCTTTCGGGAATTATTCAATCCCCTAACTATGAGACATCTACTTATCCCTGGAAAGGTAATTGGGATAGTAAGGTAGCTTTTTTTCATATGCACAAAAAATTTGAATTCCATACTGGCCATTGACAACTTGTTTAAATGGAAGCCGGTGGTTGTAACAGACGTATAATGTCCAAGGGCAGTAGTGAAACTGTTGACTGTTGAGTGTTGGCCACCTGTTGAGGCACTGTCCTATCACTAGTGAGTAGTAGTCTCTTGCATTTATGGATTTTGGGGTTCTCTAGGCAATGCCAGCTCGGGTAATCGATTTATTGACTATTTAGAGAGGGGTATTTGGGCGTCACCATAATAGATTGTGTGGCAAGATACGCCGCATTTTATTATGCAAACCATATGGAAAGAGAGTAATCAACAGACTTTTGAGAATGAAAAAGCAATCTTTGCAAACTATTAAGAATAGTTTTTTTGAGATCTTTGTTTGAAAAGTGTACCTCAATTGCAGTGGTTTCTTGCAGCAATATTGTTGAGTTTTGGACCTTGTGAGTGTCCATTTGTAATTCTTTATGGGCACTCGCATTTGAGCACCTCTTTTTTCTAATAAATTTTGATTTACTCATCCAAAAAAAATTTTAAAAAAAAAAAACTACTTATTTCTTCTTGTTTTAAGACATCATTTAACACTGCCATTGCATAACAACTGACACAAAGAAAAATCACCAATAACCCCATAACCCATACACTAATTAAAGTGTTAAAACTGTTCGTCACTTTATAAACCCAATTGTTGTCTATCCCCAATTGTTTCAAAATAACATAACATTTCATTCAACATTAACTATCATCTCCTCCAAATTAATTTTAACTTCTCATTTCAATCACATCCAAAACTAGCTTAACCTTGATTAAACTCAACCAAGCACATAATTTAACTAAAATTACAATAAATAATATATAAAAAATTCACCAAAACTCAAACTAAAAGAAAGAAATTTTTTGATAAGTAATAAGTTTTATTGATATCAAAAAAGGAACATCCTGTGACCCTAGTATACAGGGAGGGAGTGTACAAGGGGTCAACAATTCAAATGCAAAAGGGGGCCTTTACACTTTGTCGAACTAAAAGAAAGAAATGCTTCATTAACCTACTTGTTGTCTATTCCAATTGTTTCAAAATTAGAAAACAATTCATCAACGTTAACAATCTTCTCCTCCAGCTTAATTTCAACTTTTCAATTCAATCACCTAACCATTGTTCCATAATCCAAGTCCATAGAACAACCAAAACCAGCTTAACCTTGATCAAACTCAACCAATCATATAATTTTACTAAAATTACAAAAAATAATAAATAAATAAATAAATAAAAACAAATTCACCAAAAAACTCAAACTAAAAGAAAGAAATGCTTCATAAACCTTCTTGTTGTATATCCAAATTGTTTCAAAATTAGATAGCAATCCATTCAACATGAACTATCTTCTCCTCCAGCTTAATTTTAACTTCTCATCTCAATCACATCCAAAACAAGCTTAACCTTGATTAAACTCAACCGAGCATATAATTTAACTAAAATTACAACAAATAATAAAAACAAATTCACCAATACTCTAACTAAAAGACACGCTTCATAAACCTTAGAAAACAATTCATTCTGCATGAACTATCTTCTCCTCCAACTTAATTTCAATTTCTCAACTCTTTTTTTTTTTTTTTTTTTGGGATAGGTAATAAAAGTTTTATTGATAGCAAAAGTGCAATATGTTTACAATTGCAAACTCACAGCAAAGAAAAGAATACAAACAAAGCATATAATTTACTAAAATTACAACAAATAATTTAAAAAATCACCAAAACTCGAACTAAAAGAAAGAAATGCTTCATAAACCTACTTGTTGTCTATCCAAATTGTTTCAAAATTAGATAGCAATTCATTCAACTTGAACTATCTTCTCCTCCAGCTTAATTTCAATTTCTCAACTCAATCACCTACCATTGGCCATTGCTCCATAATCCAAGTCCATATCACAACCAAAACCCGCTTAACCTTGATCAAACTCAACCAGGGACGGAACCAAAGGGGGGCCCGGCCCATACCCCCCAGACCCCCAAAAAAAAAAAAAAGTAGGTAAATTGGGTATTAAAATCATGTTTGGGGCCTTTGGGCCCCCTCCCCTCCAAGAACATACCAGCCCAAGCCCCAACCCAACAAGGAAAGATAAGCCGTCTAACCTAATTCCAAATTTAAAAATTTTAAATAAAAAAATAAAATAAAAAAAGAGAAGAGATAGAAAAGAGACCGAGAGATAATCAAGCATCAACCACTGGCCACATACCCAACACCCATGCCGCCGGCCTCTCTAACTGCCCACCCCACCTCCAATGCTGGCCTTTCCAACCTCCATCCCAATCTACCCAATTTCAAGTATTTATTCTCTCTTTCAAAACCTAATACTAATATGATTTTTCTCTGATGCTCTTTCTCCACACCATACGTTTATAGTTTGCGTGAATATGTGATTGTGGTTTTTTTTTTTTTTTGGCTGAGGATGATTGTGATATATGAATAATTGATCTGTGAGTCTGTCTCTCAGAGACTGAGAATTATTTTTGCTGTGAGTAAATTATATTATATCCAGAGAGTAGGGGATGAAAAGAATATTTTATTTGTTTGACTGTTTGTTGGTAGTGGGGGCAACAATAGGAACATGCACAAACAAACTAACAGAGGGTAGTGATTCAGGGAAAAAAAATCCTAAAGTTAGGAAAAGTGTTTTATTAGCGCATTATAAATTCATAATGTCGTTTTATGGGGTCTATGTTTGTCGTTTTATGGATTTTGTAATGTTGCTTGCTTGGCTTTTGGATTAGGTCCATTTAGGATTTAAGAAGTTTGGGTATTGCTGGTTAATTTTCTCTTCTTCTTTTTTGATAGTAAATAGTAATTTTCCATCGCAAATTTTGTCTTTTGAAATATGGATGTTTTTAATGTGTTTTTGATGTTATCAGTAGTATGGTAGTGTGAGTTTAGAATGCTCAAAAAAATTCATAATGCCGGTAGTGGGTAAGTAACCGGTTGTTTGGGGCCGTGGGTGAGTAACAAAGATAAAAAGACATAAATAACATAATAAAAATGTCACACACTTTTTTCACCTTATACTTCAGTCTCCCCTAGCTTTAAATCCTAGGTCCGTCCCTAAACTCAACCAAGCATAAAATTTAACTAAAATTACAACAAATCATAAAAACAAATTCACCAAAACTCAAACTAAAAGAAAGAAATGCTTAATAAACCTGCTTGTTGTCTATCCCAATTGTTTCAAAATTAGAAAAAAAAATTCATTCAACATGAACTATCTTCTCCTCCAGCTTAATTTCAATTTTTCAACTCAATCACCTAACCATTGCTCCATAGTCCAAGTCCACATCACAGCCGAAGCCTGCTTAACCTTGATTAAACTCAATCAAGCATATAATTTACTAAAATTACAAAAAATAATAAAAACAAATTGACCAAAAGTCAAACTAAACAAAACGAAAACAATTCAGTCAGCAAGAACTATCTTCTCCTCCAGCTTAATTTCAAATTTCTCAACTCCACCACCTCACCATTGCTCCATAATCCAAGTCCACATCACAACCAAAACCAGCTAAACCTTAATCAAACTCATCCAACCATATAATCTAACTAAAATTACAACAAATAATAAATAAATAAAAACAAATTCAACGAAACGCTTTGTAAACCTAAGAAAACAATTCAATCAGCTTCTCCTCCAGCTTAATTTCAATTCCTCAACTCAATTAACTAATCGAAACCAAAAACAAACAAACAAAAAAAGCAAATTCACCAAAATTGGAGTTGAAAAGGAAGGCAATGCTTACGAATCCTCGCGACGTTGGGGTTTTCAGATTGGATCTCATCGGCGGCATGCAAGATCGCGTCGATGTTGGTGGCTCGCTCGAGCGACGGCGGGATCGCACCGGCGATCCCGCTCGGCGTTCTCTCATGGCCTGGACCAGAACTCCTCAGCTGCTCTCTCCTCAGCGTCGCGCGCACCAACCTCTCCCAGTTCCCGTAAACCCTAGCCATGGCCTACGCCACGATACGACGCCGTATCAAAACCCTTACCGAGTCGAACGAACTCTCTCTCTCTCTCTCTGACTCAGTAGCTGTAAATTATTTTGATTTCAACGAATTTTGAACTGAAAAGAAAGGAAAAGGAAAGGTTGTCTGCGAGTGGAAAGGAAACAAAAGAAAAGCGTAGATAGCGGGAAGGGAAAAACGAAATGAAAGAAAGAACAAGATGACGAAATTACGATTCTGTCCTTTTCGAAGTTGTTAGGAACCATTGGATCTGGTTTATTATATAGATAATAGAGTGCTGCTGCTATTGGTTATTTTTTAAAAAACCTATTGGAATCTAATGTGTATATCTGACTTTCGATCTGTCTGGGACGCGTAAAAAGTCCTGCTTTTAAATGCTTTTCCTTACCTCCTAAGAATACTTCATCATGATATATACACACTTTGGAATAAAAAATTAAAAAAAAGGGGGAAACATTTTATGATTTAGACTTTATATAGGACCCCACCTTTTGAATTTCATAAAGAATTTCATTTGAAAAATGTCCTAAGAACATTTTTTTTTTTTTTTTTGAGAAATAATTACAATATGCTGCTAATCCTACAGCTCGAACCCTTTTCCCCCTAGACTTCCAAGTACTTTGTGCATGGAGAGGTGTCAATTCAACTATAAGGCCTTTGGCATGTCCTAAGAACTTTGGTTTATAATATATTTTTAGGATTTTTTATGAATAAAGAAAAAATAATTAATTTTTCTTACAACTTTTTTATATTTAGGATCTGTTTAGAATCCGCTTATTTTGTTGAAATTGAAATTTTTTTGCTAAAAGTACTGTAGATAAAGGTAAATATTAGTTGAAATAGTACAATGTAACACATGAATAGTATAAAAAAAGTGCAGTGGGACCCATTAATAGTAGTAAAAATAAATTGAATAGTAAAATAAATTGGCAAAAATTAAGCTAGCCAAATAGACACTTATCATTTACCATAAAAAAGTGGTGTTAAAAGTCAAAATTTTCTTAAAATGATTTATTAACAATGCTTTTAAGGTCCATAAAAAAAATTGTCTTAAGGGTATTGTACTATTGTTAACATGACTCTTTTATAAATTAAAGTCTCCAACAAATTAACTGATTTAATTAAGAATTTCTTGTCCATCGCCGTTTTTATTGTGACAGTAACATAATGGAAAAAAGAAGGAAACATTGATAAGATTTCGTGTTTCATCTAACCACTCAATTCCATTTTCTATCAGACAATCATTTTCTCAATATAAGCTAAGCTTTCTCTCTCTACTCTTTTGTTCAATGACTATTTTTTTTTTTTTTGGTTAGCAATTCAATGACTACTTGATTATGAACAAATCCTAAGTGAAACACAAAATTTCAATAATGATATTTCAACTTTCTTTACTTTGTTATTATTCTGAATGACAAAAAATATTTAACAAAGATGGAGATTTCAAATTAAACCAATCTCATCAATTTATAGCTTAAATTGATAAAATAAAATAAAAACATATAACTTTTTTTTAGAGAGAGTTTCAACCTATGGCGTCTGCTCCTGATAATAGCTTTTTATTTTCAGACCAAGATACCAATCAGTTTTTGGTATAGACGGGAATTGAACTTCAGATTTCTTATTCAACCAAAACTTTATCAGTTGAACTAACTGGAACTCACAAAAAAAATGTATAACTTAATACGAAACCCTTAACCTTAAGTCCCCTTTTCATAATGTTCTCCTCTTTTATGGGTTTTAAGTGGAAAAGAGGAATCCAAACCCCTTTTGAAAAAAAAAATCATAATCATGATCAACATGAAAAAAAAAAAAAAAAAAAAAAAAAAAAAAAAAAAAAGTCCTTACTTTCTAAAATGGGATTTTTGAAAGAAATGAAGAGTTATCGTTCTTCCTCCTAAACTCTATTTGTGCTATCATCCAATATACTATCCAGCCTGCTGGAGATTGAGCCCTAAAGTTTTTGTCTTAAAAGTGCTTATGCCCTCGCCAATCCTTCAAACCTATTGCTCTAGGCCTGTTCTGACTTTAGTTGGGCTATGAGTTTGGAAAATCAAATCAAATTATTGGATTATGCCTCTTCTTCAGATACACACTTGTGTATTCCCACAAAAGACTTGTTAGCCCATCGTCATCTGCCCATTTCCACAATGGTGACCAGTGTGTGGGCTCCAGTGGGAATCAACCCACGAGGAATGGGCTCACTTACCCACTAATAATTTGGTAGTGAAAACTTTTTTTTTTTTTTTTTTTTTCACTTTAAACTATCAAACTCAATACACCATTTAGTTTTTTTTTTTTTTTTTTTTTTTTTAATCTAAATTTCCACCACTTTAATCTCCCCAACAAAAGTTACAAGTTCGTGTTACTGAACCCAGCTTGGTAGTGAATACTTAAAAAATGGAGCTATTAGTTTACTTTTTAATGGTCATCACGCATTTTAACTTTTCTTTTAATAATTCGATAGTTACAACAATAATAGAGATGAATTAAAATTTGTATGTTTATGTTAGGAATCTCAAGAGACATACATAACTCTTGACAGGTGCTACAAGTTTTAAGTTTTAATAACAATACACTTGCCAAGCATGGTTTTTTCTTCCCTTTTTTGGCTTTG
The DNA here is from genome assembly GCA_023621385.1 of Quercus gilva. Taxonomy (NCBI): domain Eukaryota; kingdom Viridiplantae; phylum Streptophyta; class Magnoliopsida; order Fagales; family Fagaceae; genus Quercus; species Quercus gilva. The sequence goes on along the minus strand of CM042482.1, from coordinate 6,103,142 downwards.
GTGATGTTTATGTCTTTGTGATCTGCAGGATTTGGTTTGTAATCAATCAAATCGGCCACAATGAGTTGAAAAATCATGCATTAGTGCGACTCAGCTTCCCCTTATGTACTAGAGTGGCTTGATTCTCAAATTTGGGAAACCAAAATAGATGGTGCAATGAGAAAACCCCATAAAATAAATAAATAAACCAAATTGTACCGATTAATGAAATATCCTAGTCAAAAGTACATTATTTCAGGCTGATAAGTGATGCCTCCTACTCTCATCACAGTTACATTCTTCCATGGTGCAATGAGGAAATCAACATTTCAAAAAAAAAATTGGGGTAAAAAAACATTTCTTTTTCAAAACCAAGGTAAATGTTGTGATGAAATAAATGAAATACACACACTCTTAAATAACTGGTATCCTTTGAAAGTTTCAAAGACCATTACCGATCGCTGCATCTCACAAGCATATTACAAAATCTATAAATAAAAGTATTGTTTTGCATCAAGTGATTACACTTTCTTTTGTCAAATTATTACAATTTACTAAAGTCTTTGGTAAAATATATGATTTCATTGTAATTTAGAATGAATTCAATTTCAAAAGAAATACTAATTTTTAAAAATTTGTACATAAAACCATGAACTTTTTAAATAATTTTAATTTGTACCCTTAATGAGCCACTGTTAATTAAAAATAATAGCAAATCAGATAAGTTGTTGCTAAAACAAATATCAATATATAACCTATAATAAACCCTCTAAGAATTGTGAAATTATATAATAGTCAGATATTTAGTTGTTATTACAAAAACATTCACAATTAAAATAATATTGTTTGTACTTATATTGCCTACGCCATATGATATTATGTTGACAAGATAAGTATAACATCCTACAATTAACACCTTAGCTGAAAAAACAATTTGCAATATTCACATGTCGATCAAATTAGAATCTAAATTTGTGGTGCTCATTGTAAATTATAATATAAATACTTTTATTGTTTGGGGCAGTAGTTGCTCATTAGATTGTTTAATTTAGATGTTTGATGGACATTATAATGGATCGAATTAGCATATTGATTGTGAATTTTTGAAATCGTATATATTTCAAATATCCATTAGTCAAAAGAAAAGATTGGCAATGTTTGGAATCTTAGCGAATCATCTGCACACAAAAAAGAAAAAGAAAAAGAAAAAGAAAAAAGATGACTCTCAATCAAAATGACACCAATGTGGTGTTGGCCAAAACTCCTTAAATAATTATGTCACAATTCTCAACAGTTAAACTAGAATTTATGAATCAATTAACAATATGCTACCATAACTCTTGGAAGGAGATGGGTTGACTTTTATAGTGGATGATTATAGTAACAACCTCCTTGACTCCAACCCCAGCAATAGTAGCAATAATGAAGCTTATTTTTGAGAATTTTTATCCCATGACAGCTAGTGTTAAGAAGGTAACAATATAAGAGGACATGAAGTTATCTGTCATATTAATATTTATAGACACCTCAAGGGAAATTGTCATTTCTACAAACATTTGGGGAGATTGTCATTTTAATCAACTTTAAGGGAGCTTAAACGGATAATGAAACTTCCATTAAATTTCTTAGTAATTTTTATCATCTACTTTTAACAAGGGTAATATTTGATTCTTAAAAAAAATTCGGTAATACTATTTTATTTAAAAATAAATTATGTAAAAAAATTTGAAGGTTAAATTATACATTTAGTCCTCAATATTTGTCTTATGTTTCAAAACGGGCCTTATATTTTAAAATGTTTAATTAACCTCTATACTATTATATTGTTTCAAAAAGGTCTTTGCTATCAACTGATAAATGGAAATGGATCACATGACAAATGGAAAACATTTAACTCAAAAATATTTTCTAACATGGAACTTATGTGTCAATTTACATGAATTAAAAAAAAAAATTATATATGTTTTAAAATCCCTAGCCAAACTCAACAAATCAGGGGGAGCTGAAATAGAAAGGCTAAGTTAGTTAGTGATACATTGATAGGTGACACAAAGATTGAGAAACTTATAACTTTTAGATATCCCCTACCCCATTGGGCTAACCTTTTGGGGTTGATCAATTTATCATCCATTACTTTGATAAAAGGGTTTCCCCGTCAGCCTCTTAAAAATAAAGCTGAGAAGCTAAGAATTGGTAGGGGCAGCTGAAATACAAAAAGAGGAAAAACAAAGTTTACTTGGCAGGGGAATCTGATGCATGGACAAATGTGAGCAGATAAAACAGGTTATCACTTATCAATGAGCAACATTTTAAAGCTTTGAGTAGCTTGGTAAAGAAATAACTCTGATGTCTATCTTGTCTAACTTCATTCTACCGAAGGTAGAGTTGCTGTAAAATTCTTCACTGCAACAAGGATTAATATAAACCACAATAGATGTTTTCATTGGATGCATTCAATTCAAACTGGGAAATGATTTCAAAACTTTTTCTGGTCCAACAACCAAAATAGTTTTCATGCTAAGGCTCTGCTACTGAACTTGAAGAACGAGACGTAAATAAAACATTCTTTCTCTATAAACCCAACTACTTTCTTCCTCTGCTAAGCCTCTGCAGGTGGTAGTTAATGCTACCCCAAGACTTTCTTTTATTGGTTGCCTGTAACAAAGGCAGTCAAAAGTATTAGAGATATATAATGTGTTGGAGTCGTTGGACAATCCAAGAAGAAAATAATCAATATTTTCAAAAAAATTACCAAAAAAAAAAAAAAAAAAGAATGAAAAAGAATTACAAAACACTGTTCCTTTCTTCTTTTCTCTCTCTCTCTCTCTCTCTTCCCAAAACTAGTTGTTCAAATATAATCTAGCACAGTCCAGGAATGAAAACCCAAGAGCAAGAGATCTCAGAAATCCCCATTATCCAGATCAAACACAAAATCAGTTACTTTGGTTCAAATGAGACAGATTCATAGTAAACCAAAACAGCTTATATAGGCTGACATTGGATAAAAAGAAAGACAGAAAAAAAAAAGATACCTGGTGCCTTGGTGCTGGTGACTTAGCAGAGTGGCAGCAACTTCTATGGGAGCAGTGTGTTTAGAGAGGACGGGTTCGGGTAAGGACTAATCCATCAAAACTTTTGCTCTTGGGCTGGTCTAACTTTAGTTGGGTTTATGGGTTTGGAAGATCAAATCAAAATTATTGGATTTTATCCATTCTTTAGTTGTACACTCTTGTGAAGTCCTTTAAAAAAAAACTTGTTAGCCCATCTCCACAATGGTGACCCATGTGTGGGCAGCTTCATTTGGAATCAACCCCATCAGGACCCGTGGGTAATGTGCTCACGTACTACCTAATAATTTGGTAGTGAAAGCTTGAACATTTAATAGAGTTTCAACTTATTACATTCGTTTTTATAATTTTTGTTTTTTATTATCACTAAAGCATCAATTAGCTTTTGGTGAGTAGGAATTAAATTCTAGATCTTTTATTCTACTATTAAAAGCTTTACTAGTTGAACTAAGTAAAACTCACATAATATATATATATATATATTTTTTATTTTATTCAAAACTATTGGTTTACTTTTTAATGGTTGCCAATTGCCATTAAGAAGTATTGTTAATATGAAATAATAAATTATTGTTGTAAAATACATGATTTAATTATAATTTAGAATAAATTCAAATTAAATCCCAACTTTTTAAAATCATGAACCTTTTAAATAATCTTAATTCTATGAGCTACTATTAATTAAAAGTAATAGCAAATCATATAAGTTGTTGTTGTTGTTGTTGTTGTTGTTGTTTTTTTTTTTTTTTTTTTTTTTTTTTTTTTTTTTTTAAACAAGATAGAAATTCTACTCTAACCTAATCTAAATGTATATGTGTGCAAAGCTTCCTCTTGAAGACTTGAACTCCGACCCTTACCCTCCACACCTCACAAGCACTTATACTTGTGAAGTGATCATCACACTAAGGGTATGCGATGGTAATCATATAAGTTGTTACTAAAACAAATATCAACATATAACTTGTAATACACTATCCAAGAATTGTGAAATTATATAACGCTCTGTTTGTTTCGATGGAAAACTTTGTGTAAAAATAGTTTTCCGTATTTTCCAGTATTTGGTAGTATCAAAAAAAATGAGTTAAAAGAAAACTATCTTTGGTCAACATAAAAAAATATGGCTTATTTTTAGAAATTGTTTTCCACTAAATTATTTTTGGAAAACAACTCTATCACACAACAAGCTAAATAAGAGAAATTAGGATATTATTTTTCAACTCATTTAAGATTGCTATCAAACATAGAAAAATGAGATAGTTTTATAGAAAATACTTTTTGAAAAATGACTAATTTTCTAAAAAACATTATCATCGAAAATATTCACAATAAAGATTTATATGAACTTATCTCGTCTATATCATATGATATTATGTAGACAAGATAAGTTTAACCTCCTACAATTAACACCTTAACTCAAAAACAATTTGCAATATTCACATGTTGTTCAAATTAAAGTCTAAATTGATGGCACCCATTGTAAATTATAATATAAATACTTTTATTGTTTGGGGTGGATAACTGCTCACTAGATTGTTAAATTTAGATGTTTGATGGACATCGCAAATGATCGAATTATGATATTGATTATGAATTTTTTTAAATGGTTTATATTACAAATATCCCTTAGTCTAAAAAATATTGATGATCTCTAGAATCTTAGTGAATCACCTGACCTACACAAGAACTAAAAAATAGAAGACTCATAACTTTTGAGACTTAATTTAGAATTTACGTGTCAATCAACAATATGCTCCCATGGGTAATTATAAAATACTCTTGGAATACCATAAATGTATACTCCTTCATCTCACATAATTGCGAGTTCTACTAATTAAATTCATGGTGGGATCCACAATTCATGTGAAATAGGAGAGTATATAATAATTTTTCATACTCTTAGAGTCTCATACCCTTTGTATGGAGATGGGTTAACTTTTTATAGTGGATGATTACAATAATAATCTCTTTGACTCCATACCCAATAATGGTAGCAATTATGAAGCTTTTTTATGAGAACTTTATATCCCATGGCTGCTTATGAGTTCATGCTGTTAAGTTATTATTTTTCTTATAACATTTGTGTTTGGCTTATTTCATAACAAAAAGTGTTATAATTGCATAAATTTATTTTCTTTGTATTTTTGTGGGACTTATTTGTATTGGGTTTAGTATTAAATGGTAGAGTTTGATTAAGACAGCTAAAAGTCACATGAGGAGCACATGCCGGAAGCTGAAGGGTCAAGATAGCTGGAGCACTACAAGACAAAAAGTACAGTCTGACCTGGCAGTTAACTCGCGACTCGTTCCAATCGCGAGAGTGAGTTGCTAGAATGCCCTATTTAGCAGATATGTGACTTTACGTATTCTCTCATCACTCATACTATATATACCCTCATTACCCACAGAAATGGTAAGGAGGCTATTGAGAGAAAAACCCTAAGAAAGGTTTTTACAACACACCCACCTTATTAGAAAGAGAGCTACTTATTCTTAGAGAGAAATCTTTGTAGTCTCTTCTCTTTCCCTCTCTCATTATTATACCCATTGAGAGGAGATTTGTACCCAAACACTACTACACTCATTCAGAGTTTTGAGAGTTTTTTTGGAGTTTTGGGAAGCATTGGAAGATACCAAGGATGGCGGATACAATATGGAGCTTATTGCGAGATTTGAAAAGCTAGAGAAGACGCGGTTAGGCTTAACCTTGTTGAAGTAAGAAGCTTGGAGGGCTTAGGTGAATCGGGTAGATTAGGCTTAGAGGGTCTTTTGCTATTCATGTATCCCAAATTTATTCTCTAGTGGATCATTTTACAGCTTGGAGGGCGGCGGAAAGGTTTTTCGCCAAGTTCTTCGGTTTCATCTTCGATAACACATGCCAGTGTTATCCTTGTGTTTGCATCTCTCTTCCCTTACTCTTTAACCATTAATTACTGCTGTGTGTGTGATTAATTATGTGTTAAAGTAGTTTTCCAAATTGGGTATTGCTTATATTCCATATTTCGCACAAATATTGTTTGAATATAAGCTTGTGTTGGTAATTTTGTAATTGAAGGTCTAAACATTCACTAGTGTTTTACACACTAATTGAACTTTCACATACGATCTTAGTTCGTTTGGACCATTCAGGTCACCTAGTCCATGTAGCTTTTTTAAGATGACGAATTGAGTTAATGGAGACAAAAAATTGTGGAGAGGGGTTGTTTAGAGGATCTCATGAAAGACAAAACCATTCAGGTGCTCGTCTAGCAGAGTTACCTCTCAAAGATGATTGTAATGTACTCATAATTTTAATAAATTTATTAAAATAAAAGGGAGATAAAAATAGTTCACATTTATGATACTCATTAAGTCCAAAGACATGAACTTTTTTCTTATAATCAATCAAGGTGAGGTAATAAGTTATTATTAATAGATAAAAAAATAATATCCGTAATGGACTTAGATGAAAACTAATAAAAACATTACTGAAATTTTAACCTATGGTGTCTACTCTTGATGATAGCTCTTTATCATCAAACCAAGATACCAATCGGTTTTTGGTGAAGGTGGGAATTAAACTCCAGTTCTCTTATTCAACCATCAGAAACTTTATCAATTGAGATAACTGAGTTCTTGGTTAGCAGGACATGTCTTTGCTCCAACTAAACGGCGTGTTTAATGGGACCATGTGCGTCTCTTATAATTTGGGGGGGAAGATTAAAGAAAAGTCTCAGAAGTAAGAAGGCGCACAACAACACAGTACCGTTTAAAGCAGCAACATCATTACCAAACAGAACAGCATGGCTAACTGAGAGTTTGAACTGAAAAGAAAAACACAACTTGGTTTAAGTGTTTTTTAGAGCAAAAACCCTTGGGGAATTCAAAAGTACTAGGTAAGTGTCTTAAAACCTAGTCACACTTATTTTCCTTAACGTTTACACTATTTTTTTTTTCACGAGAAAATCAAATGTTTGATCTATTTGGTAGTTGAGAAATTTTCACTTTAATTTTTTGTATAATTTTGGGATTGTATGTATCGTACAAAGTTTGAATGATGGAATAAAAAACATGCTAAATGGTTGATATACATGGGCTAGGGCCGGCTCTAGATATTTTGGAGCCTAAGGCGACAACTAAAATGGAGCATTTTAAAAAAAATTATGTATTAATTAAATTAATATTTATTTAATATTTTTAAATTATAATATATTTCATTTAAAATATATTTTTCTTATCTTTTGAGATGTAACTTAACTAATTAAACTTTTGTATTCAAATTTTTCTAACATTTTCTTTTCAATCGATAAGTAATCCACTTAATCTTTATTGAGACATTATTGATCTTAGATATGATTTTATTAAATTGTATCGTTTCATTATCTTCTAACTCCTTTCGGTGAATTTCTTACTCATTTGTGATATTTTCATTTAAATTTTGTGTTGTATTTTGTTTAGGACCAATAATAAATTGGCAAAAATCCAAAACTGACACTCTAATTTTTAACTTTTATCATTTCAGTCATTTAACTCTTAGTTTTGTCATTGTAGTCTCTAAGTTTCAATTTTTGTCAATTTAGCATTTTGTTAGACTTTAGTTAAGTGGTACTGTTAAGTGAGTCAAAACGACGCCGTTTAGGTTCTATTTATTTATTTTTTATATAAATTTCGTAATTAAAACAAAATATAAAACTATTATTAAAATAAATAAATAAATAACACCTATGAAGTAATATGCCCTAACTGAGAAAATTGGGGGAAAAAGAGAGAAGTTAGGGATCGGCAGGGGAGACGAGATTTCGAGATTAAGACCGAGTTTGAGAGAAAGACTGAGACAGAGAGAGATATCAAGACCAAGAGAGAAGGTGATGGATTTCGTGATGGGCTAGGGTATACTCCTGCAGTCTAGAGTCTACTCTGTTAACTCCAGCTCCAGGCAAGTACAGTTTTGGGTAAGTGATGAAAATCCATAATTTTTTATTTGTGTTTTTTTGGACATAGGTAGTAGCAAAACAATAAATTTTGTGCTAGATTTTGCTGTATGTAATATAACTTTCGATTTTATAAATATGGCCTAAAGAGGGGAGTGAACGAGTTCTGTAGCAATTATTTTCTTAATTGATTGGTTTTTTTTTTTTTTTTTTAATTTCTTTTCTGTTTTCAAGATTGATTTTATGGTTACAATTGTTTTGAAACCCCCCAAATCAAATGCCCAAATTAGATGCAAATTGATTTTATGGTTCCAATTGTTTTGCTTTTTGTGGACTAGTACCTGTTCATTGAGGATTTTAGCTTTGTACTTTACTAATTTTACTATAAATTAAGAAAGGAACATGTACTACTATATACTAATAACAAAAAATAGTAGAATTTGGTATGGCAATTCAGAAGTGTAGGTGTATTGTGGCTTGCCTTTTGGGTGGCTAATTTCTGTAAATGAATAGTTAAATATCATATGCAAATTGTGTTATAGATGTAAGTTCTAGAAGTGCAGGCATATTATGGCTTGCCTTTTGTTCTGATATAGATTTCCCCCACTATTTCTTAAGTGTTGCCTCGGCAAATACAATTAAACATTAATCTCCAAATTATATTATAAAAAAAAAAACCGTAATATCCGATCATAGTGTATGAACTACCAATTTATGCATTTTCCATAAAATATAAAATTCTCCTCTAAAAAATCTTCAATGGGGAAAGTACAAAAATTGTGTTATTTTTAGGTATAGTTAGTTTGTGCCTCAAAATGCTGAAAGTTTGCCAAATGATTGATTTTGAATCTTAAGATCTGACAATGCTATTTCTAAGTGTGATAAACAATATGTTTTGGCATTGATTTTTGTGTGCAAATAAACAATGTGACAGACAACATCTTAGTACAATGTTTCGCGGTCAATCATATAATGGTTATAGTAGTGAGGTATGAGAGTGTAGATGCAAACTTCTAGCAATTGTGATCACATCAAATACTACTAAGAATCTAGGAAGAAATTTTTGGAAATGTCCTAATTATAAGGCAAGTAGTTTGTATCCAACTTGTAATGGTTTTTTTTTTTTATGTGTTTTGAGTAATATGTTAACCATAATTATAATTTGCAGAGGGAGTACAAATGTGATTACTTTGAATGGCTTGAGATTGAATTATGTGACAAAGGGCATGATATTATGAATGGATCAGTAAGAAAGATTCTGAAGGTATCGTAGGAAAATCAACATTTGGAAGAAATGAACGAAATGAAATATTCCATTATTGCAAACATGGAGAAGACAATCAAAAGATTGGGAGAAGAAACAATGCAAGAAAAAGATATACAACAAAGATGCAACAATGGAAGAAAACTAATATATGGTGCAATATATGTGTTGTTTGCATATTTTTTATTTCATTCTTCATACTTAGTGTAGATATGCGAATTAGGTTTGGCAAAAGAATGTATTTGCCATTATTTTATAATCTTGTTATGAAAAAATGTGTATGGAAATGTGATGGTGTAATGTGAGTTTTTCCTATATAATGCAATGTTGGAACTAAATGCGTAGTCAAATCCACTTGGAATTTCATCTAACGGCCAATTGAAAAGAGTTGAAACTAGATTTAAGTGGGATAATGATTGATTTGCAAAATTAGGTGGCGGAGACAATGGATGGTTGGCAATTGTGGGTTCTTATGAGGGCTAATTGTTATGGGTTATGATGGGCTGAATAATGTTGCCATCAACCCCATCCACAGTAATTTCATATAACTTTTCATTGGCTAGGTCATCATAGTTAAAGTCATATCATTCATAATCCACATCTCCCACGCTGCCATTCCCATCATTATCCCTAGCATCATTCCCTTCATCAACCAAATTACGACCCTCCTCATGCTCATCATCAATAAGAGCCTCATCTCCATCCTCCACATCAACATTGTTATCATCACCATCAATGTCCACATCCTCCACACTAACATCACAACTAACCAAATTTGTAACATCAATAACATTGACAACCCTGACTAACAATTGTTTTTGAATAACGGTTGCATGTTCTACATAAATGTCTATTTTAGGCTCAATAGGGTCAAGACGCATAAATAGTTCTTGAGTATCAACATCAGTGGAGATATCTTAGGCCATTATGAATATCCAACCCAAGCGCACAAGAAAATAAAACTGGATATAATCCGATACCCCCAACTTCGCACAATAATGATTAACCTTCAATACAAAAAAGCAGTCCAAATCCACATTATCATAAACTTTCACCTTACCACCTATATACTTTTAAGTACCCACACAGCGAAAAACACAGCAAACAACTCCAAGTAGGGACCAAGTTATTTCGAAAACAATGAACCTGCATATGAAGATGTCTAGCAAACAGATAAATAAAGTATATTATCTACACAAAAAAAGAAAAAAAACCATATAAAGTAGATTATCCCAACGCATTTAATCTCACCTATCAGTCAACAAAGTCCAACATAAACAAACAAAATGAAACAAAAATACTCTTCAACAGAAAAAATCAAGCTTTATATAACATACAGCATAATTTAGCACAAAATTCATTGTTTTGCTACTACCTATACCCAAAAAAACACATAGAAAATTATGGGTTTTCATCATTTATCCAAAACTGTACTTGGCCAGAGCTGGAGCTGATGGCCCGCCGCGAAATCCATTACCTTTTCTCTTGGTCCCAATATCTCTCTATCTCGATCTCGATATCTCTCTCTATGTCAGTCTCTCTCTCAAACTCGGTCTCAATCTCAGCCTTAATCTCAAAATCTCGTCTCCTCTGCTAATCCTTAACTTTTCTCTTTTTCTCCCAATTTTCTCAATTAAGGCATATTACTTCATCGGGGTTTTTTTTATTTGTTTTGTTTTGATTTCAGGGGAATGAGAACGACGTCGTTCCCCTTAATTGTTTTTCTTTAAATAACAATTCTTTTATTTTGTTTTAATTACAAAATTTATAATAATAAAAAAAGAGTATAAACTATATCGTTTTGACTCACTTAATGACAGCACTTAACTGAAATATAACAAAATACTAAATTGACAAAAATTGAAACTTAAAGGATTAAAATGACAAAATTTAAAGTTAGAGGACTGGAATGACAAAAGTTGAAAGTTAGAGGGTCAGTTTTGGATTTTTGCCTAATAAATTTATGCATTGATCCTTTTTTAGACTTAATTCATTTTTTTTTTCTTTTTTTCTTTTTTTTTTAAGTTTTTCATATCCTGGTGCATATTTTCTAGTAGACACTTCTAATCAAACTATATTTACAAATAAATTAAACATTATCTATAATATATTTATAATAACTGGAATACAAAATAATTTTCAAGTGTAGAGCAATAGAACCTGATATATAAATACTATTGTAGTTTCATCGAACGATAATAAGTATCTAGCAATCTCAACCTGCATAAATAAAGACATATTTATTATATTATTCAATGAATTAACACTAATAAAAATTATATATATACATATATATATATATATATTTATTCTAAGTCATACAACTTACAAGTTTTGTTTTGTTTTTTTTTTTTTTCGGTTCCAATTTAAACTTTTTTTTATCCAATTTTAAATTGGTTTTTTTGCTTGCTTTATGTGACGCTAGTATATAAAGCACCCGTGAAAATTCACAGTGCACTGAGGAAAATTGGAAAAAATTAGATTTTAAAGAGGGAAGAGTGAAACAAACTATATATCTCAGGTAAGGTCCTTAATGAGATCGAAAGAGAAGTAGAGCTGAGATAGAGAGAGCAACCATGGGTAAATTTTAGGGATTTGAGATTTTTGATTTGTTTTAATTTGTGTGTAATATTTTTAGACTATTTTTTCTGTTTGAATTTTGGATTGTCCAAAGGTTAATGATGTTATTTTTGGGACAATTGATTTTGTTTAGAATTCTTTGTTCTTTAGTTAAAAGGATGTAGTAGTTTTTTGAAGTTTCACTTGGAAACCAAACCTTTTTTTTTCCTAATACCCCTTATTTTCCATTTTTTTCCTGTTACCCCCTTATTTTCCAAAATTTTGGGGTCCCCCTTCCCACTTGGGGGCCTTAAGCAATGGCCAATTGGCTTAGTGGAAGGGCCGGCCTTATATATATGTGTAGTATTGTAACTATTTAGTATAATATTAACAATACATAATAATTTAGTAATTATTTCAAAAAAAGAAAAAAAGTGCTATTATTTATTATTGTACATTTATAATATTTATTTTATATTACTATTATTTATTTATATGATCAATATGACAAAGTAACATGTTACATAGGTATTTTCCTTTATATCAAAGTTCATGAAATACAAATATAAGCCCAAAGGTTCCAAAAGCCTAAAATCAAAAAACACACCCCAAAAGAATGACTTGGAAAATTGCGTTTGAATTTAAAATGAAGTTTGTATAAAAGTTATAATAAATTGTGATTTCAAAACAAAATTTTAGATTTTAAAAACGCTATTTTTAGGGTCTATTTGTTGCCATTATTTAAACGATAGTTTTCAGTATTTAAACGACATAACATGTATTTTCACACACTTTTTTATTCGCATATATTTCTAAAAAATACAAACAATATTACTAGGACAACATTATTAGACTGGCCTAAATCTTCCAAAACGCCTAATCAAACATAAGCCTTTGCTCTAACAAAACGGAGCGTTTAATGGGGCCATGTGCGTCTTTTAATTTGGGGGGGAAAGATTGAAGAAAAAGGTTTGTCTCAGAAGTCAGAGAAAGTCACAGACTCACACAACACGGTACCGTTTTAAGCAGCTGCAATTAGACTTCGAACTGAAAAGAAAGAAAAACACAAACTGGTTTGAGTTTCTCAGAGAAAAAAAACCCTCGGAGGAATTCAAAAGTACTAGGTAAGTGTCTTAAAAACCTATTCACACACAATTAATTTTTTTAGTTCTTTTCATTTTTTCTGAGAAAATCAAATGTTTGATCTATTTGGTAGCTGAGTAAATTTCACTTTAAATCTCGTATAAGTTTGAGATTATATGTATTGTACGGAGTTTGAATGATGTAATAAACTAATAATTAAAAAAAAAAATGCTAAGTGGGTTGATCTATGGCATATCAGTTGTTTACTTGAGTTCCTTGTTGTTTTCGGATTCTATAAGGATGTGGAAAACCTCCTAGAATTGGTGTTTGAAAACGGTGGAGGATTTTGTATGTTGTGTTAGCATGTGTGATGATCTTAGCTTTGATTTTTACTCAGCATTTAAGCTCTTTTGTGCTGATTTTTTATTCTTTGTTTGTACATATATCTTAGAATTCTTGTTAAATTTTGGGTTAATTTGTGATTTCTCCTATTAACTATAGTTATAGTGCAGTTGCAATGTTTCCCTAAATTTCAAAATCGAGCAATGTCCGCCCTTAACTGTTGGTCAGGGGCGGCCCTAGACATTTTGGAACCTAAGGTGAGAACTAAAAATGAATGTGTATGTATATGTGTGTTTATGTATATATATGTGTATGAGTGTGTATGTGTATGTGTATGTTTATGTGTGTGTATGTGTATGTTTATGTTTATGTGTATGTGTATGTGTGTTTATGTTTATGTTCATTTATGTTTATGTATGTGTGTATGTTTATGTATGTGTATGTGTATGAGTGTGTATGTGTATGTTTATGTGTGTTTATGTGTATGTTTATGTTTTATGTGTATGTGTTTATGTTTATGTTCATTTATGTTTATGCATATTTATGTACGTGTGTATGTTTATGTATGTTTATATTTATAAACATAAATATATTTATGTACGTGTGTATGAGTGTGTATATGTATGTGTATGTTTATGTGTGTGTATGTGTATGTTTATGTTTGTGTGTATGTGTATGTGTGTTTATGTTTATGTTCATTTATGTTTATATATATGTGTATGTTTATGTATGTGTATGTGTTTGAGTGTGTATGTGTATGCATATGTTTATGTGTGTGTATGTGTATGTTTATGTTTATGTGTATGTGCATGTGTGTTTATGTTTATGTTCATTTATGTTTATGTATGTGTGTATGTTTATGTATGTGTATGTGTATGAGTGTGTATGTGTATGTTTATAGGTATGTTTATGTTTATATGTATGTGTTTATGTTTATGTTCATTTATGTTTATGCATATTTATGTACGTGTGTATGTTTATATTTATAAACATAAATATAAATAGAAACACACATACATATAAATACATGAACACAAACACAAACAAACATATACAAAAATAAACAAACATAAACACACATACACATAAACACACACACATAAACATAAACATACATAGACATAAACACACACACAGACTGAGAAAAATTAAACTCTCATATAGACTGGAAAAAATTGCAAACTAATACCAATCCTCAAACAATTTTGTTAGTTACTTTGATGTGCTAAATCAAGCTTTTATGTGTGTTTATGTTTATATTTAATTTTATGTATGTGTATGTTTACGTTTATGTGAGTTTATACGTGTTTATTCCAAAACTTTCCAAAATCATAGGGGTGTGTTTTGCAATTTATCCAAATTATAAAAGCTAACTTCAAAACGAAAAGAACATTCACGAAAGAGTTTTAGTTAAATTAATCTGCGTATTTCCAATATTTGATGAATTTTCCATATAGATAGCATTCTTGTAGATATTGAAGTTTTATATTTTTTGTGTTGTGTATTACTGATACTGTTGTTGGGGTTCTTCAATGGTAGGGCTAGTCACTACAATCAAGATTATTTATTTGAAGTGTTTTAATCTTAAATTTTTATTTATATTCATGAAGGAATGATGAAGTATAATAAAAATACTTGAGTGAGTACCATTTCCTTATAAACACAAAAGCCCCATAATGTAGTATTTTTTGTTATTGTTATTGTTGTTGTGAAGTATGGAAAATAGAGGTTAGGATACACTGACACTCTGTTTTTGCTCAAATATCTGTATCCAGGGGCGGCCCTAGACATTTTGGGACCTAAGGCGAGAACTAAAAATGTATGTGTATGTGTATGTGTGTTTATGTGTATGAGTGTGTGTACGTATATTTATGTTTATGTGTATGTGCATGTGTGTTTATGTTTATATTCATTTATGTTTATGTATATGTGTATGTTTATGTATGAGCATGTGTATGAGTGTGTATGTGTATGTGTATGTTTATGTTTATGTTTATGATGTTTATGTTCGTTTATGTTCATTTATATTTATGCATATTTATGTATGTGTGTATGTTTATATTTATAAACATAAATATAAACATAAACACACATACACATAAACATACATGAACACAAACACAAACAAACATACACAAAATCAAACAAACATAAATACACATACACATAAACACGCATAAACAAATATTAGCAAAAACAAACAAATATAAACACACATATACATAAACACACACACATAAACATAAACATACATAGATATAAACACACATACAGACTGAAAAAAATTAAACCCTCATATAGACTGGAAAAAATTGCAAACTAACATCAATCCTCAAACAATTTCATTAGTTACTTTGGTGTGCTAAATCGAGCTTTTATGTGTGTTTGTGTTTATATTTAAGTTTATGTATGTGTATGTTTACGTTTACGTTTATGTGAGTTTATACATGTTTATGTGTATACGTGTTTATGTTTATGTATATGTATATTTATGTTTATGTGTATGTGTATGTGTATGTGTATGTGTATGTGTATGTTTATGTATGTGTGTGTATGTGTGCTTATGTATGTGTATGTGTATGTATTTATATGTGCTTATATTTATGTAT
This sequence comes from Quercus gilva, assembly GCA_023621385.1. Lineage (NCBI taxonomy): Eukaryota > Viridiplantae > Streptophyta > Magnoliopsida > Fagales > Fagaceae > Quercus > Quercus gilva. Next base: position 6,087,331 of record CM042482.1, on the reverse strand, counting down.
GTTTATGTGTATGTGTATGTGTTTATGCGTGCTTATGTATGTGTATGTGTATGTGTAGGTCTCTTTGTCTTTTTCAGATTCAGGTGTGATACCTTGATGCAATTGTAATTAATGGCTGAGATTAAAAGTTGAAAAAATAACTTTCAATCTCAACCATTAAATAAAATATATTAAAGGAGAGTTAAAAAGTTAAAAAAAAAGGAGTAAAAAATGTAAAAAAAATACCTATGACAGTGCACCTGATCTCAGTCCGTCTTTCTTCTCTCACTATTTTTCTTTTCTTCTTTTTTACGCGGTGCTTTGTTTTTCTTTCTTTTATTTCTCTTTATACGTCGCCTAGACTAACAGGAGAGGAGCGAGCGAAAGCCACGTCAAGAAAAGAAATTGAAGATTGTGCTGCTGAGCTAAAGACTATGAAAATCTCTTCCTCTCAACTCAGACGATCCTCTTAAGTGAAATTGTGGCTCACAAAGCTTCACCGGATTATGGTGTGTGATTTTTGGTTATTTATTTATTTATTTGAGATTATGAAGCAAATAGTTTTTATATTTTGCTTACCCTTTCTATTTTCTGAAAACATTTTTTTGGGAAATACCATTTTTTTTGCTTTGCTTTCAGTCTATCATTCTTGCTTGTGGGATGTGTTTGATTAATTGAATCTAAAATTAGTTCAACAAGATGATTCTTCTTCTAAAATATAATAACAAAACCAATATATGTTTTTTTAATGGTGGGTTCACTTTCAGTATTTTCATTTTGTGATTTTGGTTGTTTTGTGGGTTTTGTACTTTGATTTCGGTGGGTGTGATTTGATTTGTTATTTGGTGGGCTTCTAGGTTTTTGTTGCGATTTGATTTTGGCTGGGTTTTGGCCGTGGTGGTGGTCGTGATTTGATTTTGGCTGGGTTTCGGCAGTGGTGCATGGTTGGAGGTGATAAGCTTGAAAAGCTCTGGCCATGGAGGTTTAGAAGGAGAGCTTGGTGGTTAGCCACGGAGCACGGTGTGACGTGGGTTGAGATAGAGAAAGGATGAGAGGGAAACAGAGGCGACCCTAAACATTTTGGGACTTAAGGCGAGAACTAAAAATGGGGCGTTTTTTATACTTATATATTGATTAAATTAATATTTATTTAATATTTTTATATTATATTTTTCATCATTATTTTCATTTTCTTCTAAATTATTTTGAAGTTCATTATCAAGATTTGTTGTATTGCAAAATTGAACATCATTTTCTTCTAAATTATTTTGGTGAATTTCTTGCTCATTTGTGATATTTTTATTTAAATTTTGTGTTATATTTTGTTTATTACTAATAACAAATTTATCCATTGATCCTTTTTAAGACTCAATTAATTTTTCTTCTTTTTTTCTTTTTTTAAATTTTCATATCCAGATACATATTTTCTAGTAGACAATTCTAATCAAACAATATATTTATAAAGACTAAAATAAAAAATAACTTTTAAGTGTAGAGCAAATGAGAAATAGAACCTGATTTATATAAAAAATATTGTTGTAATTTCACTAAATAATAACAAATTTTTAGCAATCTCAACTTGTATAAAATGTTTATTTAATATTTTTATATTATATTTTTCATCATTATTTTCATTTTCTTCTAAATTATTTTGAAGTTCATTATCAAGATTTGTTGTATTGCAAAATTGAACATCATTTTCTTCTAAATTATTTTGGTGAATTTCTTACTCATTTGTGATATTTTCATCTAAATTTTATGTTATATTTTGTTTATTACTAATAACAAATTTATCCATTGATCCTTTTTGAGACTCAATTAATTTTTTTTTTTTTTTAAGTTTTTCATATCCGGATGCATATTTTCTAGTAGACATTTCTAATTAAACAATATATTTATAAAGACTAAAATAAAAAATAACTTTCAAGTGTAGAGCAAATGAAAAATAAAACTTAATTTATATAAAAAATATTGTTGTAATTTCACTAAACAATAACAAGTTTTTAGCAATCTTAACCTGTATAAATTAAAAAAAAAATTAAGTACAAGCATAACAAAAATTTAAGCACAGCCATAACACTAACACAAGACTTATTAATAAGACCCACTCACCAAAAAAATAAACACAAAGCAAATCCCATCTATAACCAAAAAAAAAAAAAAAATGCAGGCTTTTAAAAAAAAAAAAAAAAAAAAAAAAAAAACTTGAAGGCCCAAACTTAACGCCCAGTCCAGGGACAGGGAGGGTCCAGGCAGCCATAATGATAAACTGATAAGTGATAAACAAAGTTACAAAAGCAGCCAGGGAGGGCCCAAATAAACAAAGTTATCTTAAGTTCTTAACAAATAAAATGGAGTGCCCTGTGCCCAAATATTTACTATAATTTTATACCTGATTCCTGAGGTGAGGTGAGCAGTTGAGACTTGAGAGAGGCGGAGAGCAGAGAATCAGAGAGCGGCTGAGGCTGAACAGTGGAGACTGGAGACTAGAGAGAAAGGTAAAATTTTTAAGGTTTTGAGTGGATTTATTTGTTTTGATTTGGGTTTGTTTCGTGGTTAATCTCTTAGACTGGATTTGTAGTTTATCTGGTTGATTTTTGGTTAATGATTTTGTTTAGAACCAATGTTTAATAGGATTTACCAAAATTTTTGTTTTTTTGGTTAAAAGGATGTGCCAGATTATTTTTGAAACTAAATTTGTTTTTCCTCTACTAGCCGGTTCTTTTCTAAAATTTTGGGACTTGGGGGCCTTAGGCAATTACCTAACTCGCCTAAGGGAAGGGCCGGCCCTGCTGTTGGTACTAAGTATTTTACCCCCGACCTTGACAATTTCTTTCAAATTTAATGGGACGGAACGGCATGTATTAGAAATTTGAATTTTCGGTTAAATTTGGTGGAAATCCTAACATTAGTGGACAAAGTGCTTATTTGTTTAGTTTTGTAGTTTAGGGGAACATGGTTGTGGATGAAAATTCTATTATTATGTGTACCATTTATATTCTTGTTTATTCTCATTCTTCTTCTTTATCTTTTGCACGAGTCTGTCATATGTATTCACATAAGAGTATAATCTTCGTGGGGGCAAGTGTGTGTAGCTTGTGAAGGTGTATATTTTATTGATTTAATTTCAATTAGCTTGCTTTTAGATTTAAAATCTTAAGATAGCTTTGCATGGATGGTTCCTCCTAGAGCAATTGTTATTATTTTCATGTATTCTGCTTAAGAGCTGCTTTCAGCAAAACCATTGAGTTGAAAACCTTCAATGTTCTTCTACAGTCTCACCATTTGTTTTCTTGTAATGAATATTTATACTCCGTAGAGCAATGAAATGGGAGATCACTTGTTGCTTGCTTTCACCATTAATTCACTTTTTATGCAAATACATATTGGTGCACGCACGCGCACACGCACTTTTTGCTGCTCTTTATGTGCAATTGATCTGTTCATGTTTGGTACAAAATTTTAGTGACTTGAATTTGACTTCTAGCTGTAATTTTAATGAAATTTTTTGGAAGGTATTTCTTGATAATTACTTTTGCAAATTATTGCGGTACTTTAAATTATTAACAATTTAATTTGAATGTTTGATACAAGTCAATTTGCTGTGGGCATATATGTTGAGATACCATATGAATATTGGATAAGAATGTTGTTGGAATCCCTTGTGTAGGTTATGGAATACTCAGAATCTGCAAGTGCAGAAAGGGAGCAAACACAAGTCAATGCTGCTTCCAGGAAGCCACGGATTCTACTTGCTGCTAGTGGAAGTGTAGCTGCCATAAAGTTCGGGAATCTTTGCCATTGTTTCTCAGAATGGGCAGAAGTAAGAGCAGTCGCCACAAGGGCATCTTTACATTTCATAGATAGGGCGGCACTTCCTAAGGGTGTAGTTCTTTATACTGACGAGGATGAATGGTCTAGTTGGAACAAAATTGGCGACAGTGTGCTTCATATTGAGCTGCGCCGATGGGCTGATATCATGGTTATTGCTCCATTATCAGCCAACACACTTGGCAAGGTAATATATTTGAGAAATTTGAAAAAAAATTTCCATCTTACTTTGAAATTTTACTAAGAAGCAACAGGATGATAGAGGTGAGTTCATGTTACTGGAAATGGCAAACATTACTCAAAAGTAAAAAAAAAAAAAAAAAAAAAACTCTTGATTACCACAAAACTTGGAAATTAGTACCTGACTCCTCAATTTGGTTCTTGAAAACAGTGCGTTAAAGGAAAAGAGAAAGTGGTTCCTTTTCTTACTAATATATTATTTGAAGGAACCAAATGGAATAGCAATCTCTGGTTCATCAGTGCAACTAGGCCAAGTCATTCATTTTGGGCCATACAGAGCACTCATTGAGAATCAGTTATTTCATTGATTTTCTGACTGAGTTGATACATAAATGCATTTTTTGAATGGGTGGCATTAAACAAACTAGAATGCCTTCTACTGCTTCACAAAAGAAGTTATAGAAATTGATGTATTAGCATGTCTTGAGAGTCTGAAATTTATATTAAATAAGCACATTAAATTTTTTTTTTTGCTATGGGATACAAAAAAGTACTGTTTCATTATGCTTGCTTCAGTTCTCTTTGGGAGTAATTCTGTTTGTCAGGTTATATCGTGTGTGCACTGAATTGTAAACCTTTTGTGTGTACAGAATCCCTTTTTAGCGCTGTGAACTAACAGGTTACCTTAACTATGTTGTAGGCCTTTTTTCTGCAGTCATGCAAAGGTACTAGAGTGCGATAAATAATGCTTGTCTTGTTGTCTTTGCTGATTCTTGGTAGTCTAGGAATGCAGTGACTATTGACCAAGACTTATGAATGTGAGACTCAATTACCTTCCACATTGTCTTTTTAATTTTGGTGAAGTAATAGAGATATCTATTAAAGAAAGAAGATACTCGATACATATACGGTGTATACAAGATTCTTCTAAATAATTTAAATCTAAGTCTAAAAGATCTCAATGCAAAGTTTTGTGTTACTATTCATCTGGTGAGTGTCTACCTGTGACTTTAACAAAGCAACCTAGTGAAATGGGACATGGCATTCAGCTCATGTGCGTATAAAGTGAGAATGGCAAGTATAAGTTCTCAGTTTTCTTTTAGTTGTCAAGTTACATATACACCCAGTAGGTTTTGAACCCACGATCCCTGACCTTTTTTTTGTTGTAAGTTGCACATGTATCTAGTAAATCTTGAACCCATATGACCTCACCCTCCATTCCATTATTAAAGGAAGAGAAAGTGACACTTTGAGCTTGACCTGAGCTAGAGTTTAATGACTCACCCTCCAAGGTCTCCACCCATTCTCATGTGAGGGGGAAGTGTCATTAGCCCAATTCATAGAAAAGTTCTCAATTCTTTCCCAGGCAATGAATAATGTTGGGAATTTGTGTAGGCCCCTGTTTCCAAGAAAAAATAAAGGGAAGGAGCATACTTATGGTTGATTGTGGTATAATATTAATTTTACTCACACACAATCACACAAATGTGGATGTGCGGATGTATGTTGAAGTAGCAGAGGGTGTGACTGTAAGAGACATTCCTCATTCTCTGTAGCTGCCATTGGCTTTTCTCAACTTCCTTTTTAGCTATGTATTTTGTTTGTAATATGATTTGAAATAATCAAGAGTATAATCTTACTCAATTTCTGAATATGTTTTAATGCATGTACTAATTGTAGATTGCTGGGGGATTGTGTGACAATTTACTGACTTGCATTGTGCGAGCATGGGATTACAACAAGCCACTCTTTGTTGCACCTGCCATGAACACATTCATGTGGAACAATCCTTTCACGGAACGACATCTCATGTCAATTGACGAGCTTGGAATTTCTCTCATCCCACCCGTCACAAAGAGGCTGGCATGTGGGGATTATGGCAATGGTGCAATGGCTGAACCTTCTCTAATCTACTCAACAGTTAGGCTTTTTGTGGAGTCAAAAATTCAACAAGGTGGCAGCAGTAATATTCATTAACAAGTGTTGTAAAGCTGGATTTTTTAGGGACAAGGGAAGGGTTGGTTGACTTGGTATGATTAACATGCTGATTTGTTGTGGTCCTATGTTGTATCAGGTGCATTGTTGTTTTTTTCTTGCATTTGGTCTCTTTATGCGGGCATATTGTATGTACTATGTACATTTTGAATATGCTAATTATTCTAAACACCATGGTTAATGTATGCATTTCAATTCTTTCTGCCTCACTAGGATATGAACTTTCTTAAGATGATTGGTGTTTTCCTCAGAAAGTTATATACGGGTTTAAGAAATTGAATCCTTTATTTTTGAAAGAGTTGTATTCATTGTGTTATAGTGGCCGGTGAATAGTTGTGTCATTTTCAATTCCTCCCAAACCTAACATGTAAACATGTACGGTGTTGCTGTGTCCTAATAAATGCTTACCTAGGGTGTGAGCTTTGGAGAGCATTCTCATCAAGGAATTCTAAAATTTTTGGCATTTAACATTTCAAAAATCTACTTTGTTCATTATACCATCCCACTTTAAGATTCATCAAACATCAAACCTTCTATATTTTTTACCATTTCATTTAAATAATATAAACTACTCATTAAAATAATAATAAAATAACTTAACACACACACCCAGCCAACCACCTCAGTCAACGTGAATAAAAAACTATTTTTTTTTTTACAATTCAAGCTACAGTGAGCTTGTATTAATACAAGCCCACTGTAGCAGTATGCCAAAAACTTTACAATTTGAAAGTTTTGATGGAGTTACTTTTTTGGTGTTTTGATACTAAAATTTAGCATATTCTCCTTTTAGCATCCTTAATGGGAATGCTCTAGTGTTGTTTTTAGGTGTGGTAAGAGGAAAGAAACGATGAAAAGACAATTTTTTTTTTTTTGGGCAGTAGAAAAGGCAAAATTTTAAAAACAAACAAAAAGAGACAACCTATTTTTCTCAGCCAACAATTAATGCGTCCAAAAAAAAAAAGAATTGTGTATTAAAAGTAGCTCTGCCTTTTTTAGAGTTTCAACTTATAGCGCATTCTTTTAATAATAATTTATATATAGTACTCCCTCCGTCCCATTTTTTTTGTCCTCTATTTCATTTTGAGATGTCCTAAAATATTGTCCTGTTTCTAAAAATAAAAGTCATTAATTTACTAATGTTCTTATTATACCCCTATTAATTTATTAATTCAATTTTTTAATAAATTTTTTTAAGGATAATTTTAGAAACTTATACATTTTTAAAAGGTAGTCAAGACAATAAATGATGTTCTCTTAAAATGTTTGACTTTTCAAACAGGACAAAAAAAATGGGACAGAGGGAGTATAATTTATTTCATCATTCTTTAAGAATTATTATGATTTTTTAATGAAATTTGTCGTGTACTTTTGTATTAAAATATTATTTTCTTGCATATATACATGTATGTTTGTTCCTTAAAAAAAAAAGTCATAATTTTTCAAACTTAAAAAAATATTATTGACAAGTATGAGTACCAATCTTGTCAAGTGGATAATTTGACAAGTATGCTAAATTTAATGTTGCAGACTAACTTCCACTAAAATAAGAACCAGGTTTTTTTTTTTTTTTGGTAAAACAATGCAAAATAGTCAAATAGATATTACTTTAAAAAAATTTTAATTAATTATTTTATGTTAAATATCTCTCAATATTACACGTGGCGGCTTGTAAGACATATGGGTGCATGTAAGACACCCTAATTTTTATAGGGTAGACAAGAGCTACTATTTAATTTAGGAGTAGAAATTTACTCCTTCAATTAAAGCTTTGTCTATACCTTTTTCTTTTATAATATATAATAGATACTGCAATAGGAAAAATTTATTAGGTGTTCTCATATTACAGAAAAATGATGTTTTCTCTTGCGGATTCTATCATAAATTTAATGAGTGAATTCTACCATAAATATAAGTGAGGAAAATATTATTTTTCGTGTTTTGGGATTACCTAAAAATTACTCGTGCAAGACTTATTGTAACGGTGTGATATAAACAATAAAATTACGAGAGACAAATAACAAAGAAAGATACATATGTATCTAATGTTAGAAATAATAATATGGGTTGGAGAACCACTAGATAAGAAACTATTCAGATGTAGAATCCGTACGAGTCTATAAGATTTGTTTATTTTGTTAAAACTTAAAATTTTTTGTTGAAAATATTGTAAATAAAGGTAAAAGTTGGCTGAAACAGTACAATATAACCTATAAATATTACCAAAAAATGTAGTGAGACTCATAAATAATAGCAAAAATAAGCTAAATAGTAGAATAAGTTAACAAAAATAATTTTTGCCAGTTGAACCCATAATCTTACTCTCATATTTTTTATTCTTGTCTTTATATTTCCTTTATTTTACAACATTTTAAAGTAACGTTACAGATTTGCATATAAAAGAGAAAAAATTGAACAGTGAACTTAGATCTAGTCCGTCGTTTATGGGTTACGATTGAGCCTTGTGTTGTTCGAGCTTTGGCTTCCTTTTGTGTTGGTCTGCTAGACCAAAATGAACCTATAATACACTAGTAAATAGTAATAATGCTTTAATTATCAATGTATCATTGTTGAAGTAAAGAAGATGAAGCCTGAAAAGAAGAAGATTGAAGAAGAAGCATAAAACGACTGCGTAGTGATTAAACTAAACGCAGCGTTTCATTTAAGAGCACATGCACCAAACGCATTGTTTTGATTAAGTGAATGGCTTCATCAACAACTTAATAAAACGGTGCGCTTAGCTTTGCTCAAGGATTCGTTTCAGTTTTGGAGCTAAATTCAGTTAGTTAGCCTTAACAGAAATCCTAATTTCCAGGGAATCAGTTTCAGATATTTTGGGTTTGTTAACTTAAGCAATTTAGGTAAACTCTGATTGTATATAAATAGATCAATGAACACGAGTGTATCATTATGTAGAAAATATTGAAATTGAATACAAAATCTTCCATTCATTCTCTCTCTCTATTTCACTTTGTTATTCTCTTACTTTCTTGCTCTTTCCCTCATTTTCTAGGGCTTTCCTTTCTCTGTGATTTGTAACTTTTTGTTGGTTCAATTGGCGATAATCTTCAGAACTCAGATTACTTGTTCTTGAGTTTTTCTTCATGGTATCAGAGCATATTACTGCTGCTGCTACTCAATCTTCAACCATGGCTGCCTTAAGCTCAACAATGGCTTCGTCTTCATCAACTTCCTCAATGTCATCAAGTCTGGTAAATCAGCCTCTTTTGCTTCTCTCTAATATGTCCAATATGATGACAGTAAAATTAGATAATACAAACTATATCGTATGGAAACATCAGATTTCCATGGTTCTTGAAACCTATTCCTTGTATGAGTTGCTCGAAGAGCCTCAACTTGTTCCTGAGAAGTTTCTCAAGGATTTATCTGGATCATACACTACAGTTGTGAATCCAGATTTCTTGATTTGGAAATCAAAAGAAAAAGCCTTACTTACCTTTATAAGTCCAACTTTGTCTCCATCTGTGCTTGCACTCACTGTTGGTTGTGCAACTCCCATAGAAGTCTGGAAGGTATTGGAAAATAGGTTTTCTTCAGTATCAAGGTCTCACATCATGAACCTTAAGAGTGAACTTCATAATTTGAAGAAAGGAGGTGAGTCTGTGGATGTGTATCTGCAGAGAATTAAAGTTGTAAGAGACAAATTATTGGCCGTTGGAGTTATTGTGGATGATGAGGAATTGCTTCATATTGCAATTAAGGGACTCCCAAAAGAATTCAATGCATTCAGATCAGCAATCAGGACCAGGAGTACTCAACTTGGTTTTGATGAGCTCTCAACCTTGTTAAACGTAGAAGAAGAGTCTCTCAATGATGAATTAGATG